>KN805353.1:75772-1275772 GCA_000818905.1 Trebouxia gelatinosa | reverse complement strand
GTTTGCTATTGACGAGCTCNCAGACTTTAGTTTCCTACACGGTACCCTACAAATCTTAACAGCCTTTCCCTTCTGACAGCAACCGTTTGGCCCAGCCCAAGATTGTAGGCTGTGAGGATAGGGTTTCTGAGCGCTGGTCAAGTGCAAGATGTCCCTGGCTGTTGCATTGGCGGGCCAATTTGGAGGCACAGCAGCACCTAAGATGGGGACAACTTCTAGCACCATGTTCAGCACTGCAAAGGANATGACAGTTTTCTGTCACACATGCCTATGAACCCTAGCCGCACCCATAGCAACACCCTGATCGGGGATGGTAAGCTCAGCGCACAAGCTGCCTTCTCGGTCAATGCACATCTTTCAGACTGAGGCCACCTTGTGACATGCGAGGCAAGGTTTTAGTCACCTGTTGCAGCTAGGCTCACTGAAGTCCATATACATCAAACCTCCATACACCTGCATCAGCACCACAAAATACATGAATGCAGTGCATTCTTACATGCAATGCCTGTTGGTGACACCAAAGATGTACTTCCTAGGGGCCTTGACAGCTCAGCCGGTCTCAGTCTGACTCACAGTAACAGTGCATGATTACAAGACGGTGCACTAGGCGCAACACAGCATTTTGTGGTGAAGAAGGTCTGGTGAAGTGTACGGTAAGAGAGACGAGTTGACCCTTGCCTGAATGACTCGGTCTTGTAGGCCAGCTGTGATACCCAGCTCAGCCTCAGCACTCAAGATCAGCTCTGGCCTCTCACCAACTGCAATTCTGAACACACAGCATGTAATGCTGCTTCATGACAGCACAGACACGAGGTCTTGGTGTCATCCCTGATGAGATGTCACTGCTGTTGCACAACACACACAGTTCTGCAGACACCACAAACACCACATGATGCTGTATGCATGAGTACAGACAAAAGTTCCCACACGTCACACAAGGACAGGTAAGCGACACACAAGCTGTGAGAGCACACACACATTGCCTGCCATCAAAGCTGGAGCTAGCTTGGACACTGCTAGGTTAACTGGGTAGTTGAAGGGAGGGATGCAGAGGATGACTCCAAGAGGTACCTGCATGGAGGTGCAAAGTGATGCTGCCAATTACACAAGTACTGGTGCATTATGGCATGCATGTTGGCATTAGGAAGCATGCCAACCCATAAAGTGCGCACAGCAAGGNAGGCTCACAGTGTGCAGCATGACTGATGAGCATACATTCACTACAGTCATGCCTACAGAATGAGATGGGGACGGATAGGCTGTGCTGTGTCAAGATTGCTGACTGCACAACAAATCAGAGCTAGTACTGGCCGAGCTGGTGCTGGTCCTACACCTGATGCATTGTCTCCATTACAAAAGTGAATGTTTGCAGTGTGCACTGGCTAGCTGACATTGCTTACCAAAGACACCTGGCTGCATNGTATACGGCACCCAGAGTTTCCTTGCAATTGCCTTCAACCATCGATCACATTACCGTGGGCACCACCGCAGTTTGGTAGCAACGTCACTTAGCAGGACATTGCACGATGATGCTGCTGCAGAAATCCACCCCGAACCTAGAAGGTGCATTCAAGTTTCTGAATAGCAGCGTNGGTGGTGATTTGTGTCATGCACGGTCGTCTTCGCAGGCAAGCCAGTACAAAGTGAAGTATTCGTTTGAATTGATGCTCACAGCATTGCAGGCTGGGCAAGATGGTAACCTGTCAACACCTTGTATATTATGGTCGAGTTCAGCACTGTGCGCGATATACACTTATGTTCACAGACCGTGTGTCATTTCGCTCCAGGTTTATAGACTGCTTCTCATGAATGTGAGACACCTGCAGATGTCGCTCAGCAAACGTGAGGTTTGCGCTTGCAATGCGGCAAACCATCTGCAATGGCTCAGATTATGTATTGACCGCAGCAATAACACTGCCGCATTCCTTTTGAGAACGCTCGCGAAACTCGCTTGTTTGCTTTGATGTGGATGCTAGCTGGGTGCCGGCGTACCGCTGCGAGATCGATACAACGAAGCCTGGTCATAGCTGCGCAGCGCTCCTGTCTGAGTAGCGTTGCTCAGATCAGCGGCACTGATGATGAAAAGATCATGGGCATGGCCGGGACCTCAGTTACTCGAAAGCTTTGGCAAGACCGCCTCACCAAAAACAAGGAGAGGCTACAACATTTACCGCTGTCTGCTCCAAGTCCGAGACCACCACACACAATCTCCGTGACATATCCACTCAACACGGATCGATTCCTTCAGGAACAAGTAAGCGGCAAGGCAACTTTCATCAGCAGCCCAACGTCTTGTTCAGCAACAGAAAGTTTCTGTTGGTCAGTATCGGAATCCGTGGGGACAAGTTCGGGTTGGGAAGCTATTGGAGGACTTGGACTCTTTGGCTGGCAACATAGCATTCGAACATTGGTAAGTGCTGCATCTCCTTGCACTCCCCAAACATTGCCACAGCAAGCGACGCCACCAGGCTTTTGAACTCTGGGCGCAACATGTTCACCAGGCTTGAAGTGCAGTGATGATGGTNAGTACATACATACATGCATGCCAAACTCATACAATGCTCAACTTGCAACCACCAGCTTCGTCCAAGGTTGTCTGTGTATCATGCAAGGTTGCAGGACACGTAAAATCCTGCACAACCTGCTTCCAGTGCTTTGNGAAGCTATGCCAGCTGAGGTGCTCGAAGTTTCTGGGGCTGGAGCAGAGGCTGTCACAGATGACTCAAAGGCCGGGTCAGCTGTATTGCTTGCAACGTCTGGGGCTGATGCATTGGTAGTGGTGCCTGGGTCAGCTGAAGTTTCTGGCGCAGGCGCTGTTGATGCAGTTGAACCAGAAGCTATGCCAGCTGAGGTGCTCGAAGTATCCGGAGCTGGAGCAGAGGCTGCTACAGATGAGTCAGAGGCCGGGTTAGCTGTACTGCTTGAAGCATCAGGGGCTGGTGCAGTGATCGTAGTATCCGAGCCTGGATCACCAGAACTAGCGGGAGTGTCTGCATCTGTGGGAGCTGGCGCTTCTTCAGCGCCAGGGGCTGCTGCAGTGCCCGTACTGTCTGGAGGTGGCGCCTCTGTGCTTGGCACCTGACAAGCACCTGCAGCAAGCACCCCAACAGCTATATCCGACACCTAAGCCACACTTGTACACACGCAATTTGCACACAGAATGCAGGGGTCAACAGTGCTTGGCTGCAGTAGACTATGCTGAAGCAGCCCAACACATGCGTGATGGGATGGAGGACACAGTCCGTGTGTTTACATGCTGTACAGAGGTGAATGCACTCATGACCACAGCATTGAAACTTGATACCTCACACACCCTTCAAGATGTGTTGTAACTAAAGGATGTATGATGTTACAGATTTGTAACCTTGACTTTGCATACGTTTCTCTCATCACCAAATTTTTGAAATACATGTATTCACCTGCATGCTCTTCTGCTCGCTCCTGCTCAGCTGGGCTGCTGCATGGTAACATGTGGGCGTCCACAAAGCCCTTGTGAGGAGGGCAATGGGGCCGAGGGAACACCAAGGGGCCCTCTTCACTGTCATGAAGCACGCAGGCTGCCTGCTGCGCTGTTGCCCTGCTCAGGTAGTGCTGCCAGCTGGCTTCTGCACAATCAGTCATGTTTCTGCCTTCCACTGAAGAAAACACTTTGCACTTTGAGGAATTGAACCTGGGTGCCGATCCCGCAGCAGTTTTTGTGCCTGCAGCCTTGTCTACGGTGCGCTGCATGGTGGGACTGGGGTCAAATGTAGGGGCTGATTTGAGCTGCCTCTGGACCGACTCAGCAGTTCTATGTGCAGCTGCTAGCCAGTGATTACGTGCAGCAGGCTGATTGTGCACAATGTTTAACAGGCACGGGACCTTTCACTCAGCTTGTTGGAGCAGGTCAAACTTGATGCAGACAATTGCTAGTGATAGCAGGATGCAAGCGTCAGGGTCACACTGTGCAAACATGCACAATTATGGTCAGCAAGTGAGCACAGTATGAGCACAAGGTGCTGATCATGGGTATATGGATATACCAAGTGACCATAAGCAGCGCTTGACTCACAATGCCTTTGCATGTCGTGAGGTCACACGGGTAGCAAGCATGCAAGCTGACCTGCTGAAGGAGCCTGCATTTGGTGGCACCCAATCAGCAGGCAGGTCTCCATGGAAGCTGCAACTGAGTGTCTTGTGCCTGTAGACAACAAGCTCATGAGACAAAGTCCCAAATGCCACCTGCATGAAAGCGGGAAACCACATCAAGCTCCAGCATGATGTGTCTAATGTGCAGTGCCAATGCACCACTTGNTGGCCTAGGCGTCTTCAACTATGACTTCAGGTCACTCACAACAGAGTCACCCGTCATCAAGGTGTGCACTCTGTCAGCCCCACAAGCCGCTGCTGTGCAATTCAATACCATAACAATGCTCATTATAATAATGCCCTGTCCCAGCAGCCTTCTTTACCACAGATAACCTTCAGGGGGGCTCCCATCCTCGTGTACTGCTATTAGCAGTGAAGGTGCCTTGTTCAGCTTATTGTTCTTCATGCAGTTGACTGCTCAGGGCGGTGTGTCAGGGAGGCCGGTATGCTTGTTTTGGGAACACCAACCTGCATGCATTCTACAGCTGAGCGCCATGTTGCTCTGCTGCGTCTCTCTGTGCCCTGCTGCATCCTGCCCTGCTATGCCCTGCAAATGCTCCAGTCCATACCCTGTAAGTCTGTCCACTGCTGTAATGCTCTGCTGGCTGCCACTACACTACTTCCAAGCGCATACTGGTCTGAGCACTTGCTTCTGTCTTTTCTGCACTTGCTTCGCTNTGAGAACCACACAAGTATTGAACGCTTCTGCCCAATGGGTCTAAGGGTTACTGTAAGCTTGCCTGCTTGAGCTGGTCATGCTCTTCAAGGTGCTGTGCCATGCGAGCCTCCACCTGGGCTTTCTCAGCCGCCAAAGCCTCCTGGCTGATCTGTTTTGACTGAGTCTCTGCCCGGGACGCTTCCAGATCCCTGGAAAGCTGCGCAGCAGCACAGCATGTTTAGCCTAACCGCATAGCCAAGTACTACGGTTGACTTACCACACAAACTCTGATTGTGCAGTTTGTGCTGCCCTGAGGTATTGTCGTGCGTGAGCATCATGCACTAGCATAGATGCCTCGACAAGCACAGAGGTGCAATGTAGTCACCATGACACAGGCAAATTGGTGTATGCCTTTGTGAATGGTCAGGTGCAACAAGATGGTGTGCGGGTTTGCGCCCCCGGTCTGTGAATGTGCTCGCAAAGTTTGAGATGTGCTGCATGCATATGGGATGAGTACATGTTCCAGATCCTCAATGTAGCATGCCATGTGTTCCATTGAGATGGCAACACGTGCATCAGATGCTGTTGCTTCTGGGGGTGTATACAGACAAGAGACCAAACACCTGAAGCACAGTAAAATGTACCTGTGCAGCCTCTTGTCTGGCAAGCTCCAGCTCTTGCCTAGTCTCACGGTGTTTGTTGACCTGCACTACAAGTTCCAATCAACACGCACTTGGTGTGGGCTGCTTGCAAAGGTGGGCATAACACTTGACAAATTGCATGAGCCCTGCAATGTTACACATGCCCTTGTGTTGTTGTGCATGCACTTGGTGATGTGTGCTTGACTGATGTTGCGCTTGAATGCTGCTAGGGCAGCCTCTGAGCATCTGTGGAAAGCTGCTGTAGCATCATGACACACTAACTAGGTTGGTTCAAAAGCACTGGCAAGACCTCCCAGTAGTGCAGNATCCACTTGTCAAACACACAGCATGCTCACAACACCACCCTAAACTACGTGCCGTTTGTGTGTGTACCATTGCTTGCCTCATTGGATCAGAAAGGAACACTGGAGCCCACAAAAAAATGGTTTGGCAGGACTAGGCCATGTTGTTGCCAGACGTGCATGACATCATGTCCCTCACCAGACAATGTCAATCATGAGCAAGCCCACATTGTCCACTCTCTTCACAAGCGAAGGATTGACCATGTCGAGCGCTTCCTCTGCAAGCAAGAGGACATCCAGTGCGCCTTGGTAGTCCTTCTGCGACAAGACATGCGGTAGTGAGTGCACGGCAACAGTGCTTGCTAATTGTGCTGATGCTGTTTTCTGCCAGCAATGACAGGCTGCTGACGCCAGCAGACTAGTGCAGCTGGTACAGACAGCAGTACTGATTGGCATGCTTATACTGCTCTGCACAATGCTTGTACACACATTGCAGGAGATAGACAACTGTATGCAGGGGCACAGAGGGCGCTGCTAGGAAGGCAGTAGCAGCTACACTTACAGTGTGTAACAGCTGTAGTAGTGCATGTATGAGGCTCAGGACAGCTTGCACATCTGATTGTGCCGAGTCAAAGTTGGCGCTAATCACCCGCCATGCATGACTTCGCATGCTGTGTCAGCTTGCAGTGCCCAAAAAAGCATCACCAAAGTTTTGAGTGTGCAACACACCTTGTCAAGTTGTTGCTTGCCCTGTTCATGGAGTGCCAGACCCATGACCAGCGCCTTGCGATCTTCAGCATCTACAAACTGCATGCCTTGCCCAGCCTGATTCTCCAGTACAAACTCATATGCATCATCGTTCCATTGGCTGCACAACCATGTCCAAGCCTGATGTTGGCTTCCAGCACGGAAAGTGAATGTATGTGTGTTGCAGACCTGTTCCCTGGGGAACTTTCAACATGAAGACATTGACAGTGGCATGCCATTCGATGCCCACATCGAACATTGCATGTGATTTGCTGATACAGCAGCCTGTCTGCCTGATGAATCTGTGTCTGACACCACAGTCACGCCTTTCACTGCATGCGTGTGCTGTTTGTGGCATCGCATGGCTTGTGCCGCCNGCGCCGACGCCAGCAGCATTGCCCAGAGTGTAGATGTTGATCAGCTGCATATAGCATGCAAATGTCAGCTCCCAATGTCCAGTGCCAGCAACAAATGTCCAGTCCCAACCACACTGTCCAGTCCCAAGACAAACAGTGTCACATGCATTGAACTCATTATGACCAAGCACAATGGCAGAACAAAACATGTTGGCATGCAGGCATGTAGGCGTGTCACTGCATACAACACAGCTGAAGCAGCTGTGCTGGAGCTGTAGCAGTACATGAACAAAGTTGCTACCGTTGCTACCATTGCAAACAAAGGCCTGTCAATGGGCATATTACAATAGTGTGATGCCACGTTCAAGGCAAGCATCGACACAGCACATGTTATTCAGGCCAATGGTAGGCGTCAAAGTACAAGCTGATGGGTTCATTCTGAATGTTGATCACACGCCAATGGAACCCTGCTGCTGAATCCTTGAGTACATGATANTGATTATGCTCACAGGCTGTTGGGTTGGCAAACTTGTGTTTCTCACAACCGCAGCCAGCCCTAAAACAAAACTGTACAAGTGTCGCATACATGACATGCAGGCGTTCTGGTGTATCTCGAATCATTAGTTTATGCTGGTTGCCTTGTTATGCACACCTCCTCAAGCTATGGAGTCAGTGCTCCACAGCAGCTACATTTGCTCTTTGACAATATGTATTCACAGCACATGGCTGTGAGATATATGGCTGGCACAACCCTCGATGCTTGGTCGTGCGAATGTGAGCTTCTGCCTGCAGTGGGTATCTGGTTACAAACATGGCTTTACAAGGATCACATACTCCAGTCCAACGATCCTTGCATGATAAACTCACGCTTTGTAAGAAAGCTTTGTCTGCAAACGAACACCTACTAAGGAAAGCTACAGATTCAGCAAACGCACACGAAATCTTGTGCTATTCTAATCCCTAACAACTGCGCAAAGCACCTCTGGCCAAGAGTAAAACAAGAGACACTGCTCTACACTAATCAGCTGGGAATGCTGACCAGCCAGCTATATANAGACGACGGCTGTCTGCCAGTGCTGCACCTTTCATCCCTAATGGCTATGCTCAGAACTGTACCCTTGGGGCCCTTTCTCCCTTCCAGGATGACCGATGGTCTGCAGCATGCAATCCTCAGTACGCGTCCCCATCTGAGTCTGCCTTCACTTATGAGCCAATGCAACCGCAATCGCCTGTCCCAGGTCCTTCCAGTCATCCATTCTCCCCTAGACCGGTTGCCTACAGTCCAGCCAGCTCGTCACATCCTCTGCCGCATGACCTGGGATCGCCTTCGATGTCATCTTGCTACCACTCTGGGGAGCCAGCTTCGATGCTACTGGCCCCGCCAGGTTTGCCTAGGCCCACTTCGAGGCACTCTCCAACCTCCGTCTTACGCTGGGCTGCAGACCCACAGTCATCTCACATGTTGGCGCTGTCACCACGCTGGAGCAATGAGGAGATTACCGCGCCAAGTAGCCTCATAAGCAATCCCAGTGGCGTTCTTCTGCCACCTGTGCTTGAAGACGTAGTTTCCAGCCCCTTTCCTGGCATGGGACAGTCTCGAATAAACCAGCTTGCTTCCACACCCCATCAAGGCACAGCTCCACATAACATTGTTTCATCAGCTTTGCTGGACCTTCCCAGGCAGCTGCCAGTTTCATCTGTAGGTCTGCCTGGCTTCAACAGCATTTGGAGCACTTCTGCTTTGCCAGCTGCTGGTCAAGGCAGCAGCAGCAAATCCTGGTCCACCAGCCCCTCCCCTTCCTCAGTATGGTAACACGAACGGCACAATACAAATTCCTTCAGCTACTTCAGTGGTGCAGATGTATACAAGTTNGATGACAATATGGCTTGCAGGTTGGCAAAATCACCCTGTATGCCATCATCGCTGGCATATCATCGTTCCTCTTGTTGAGGACATGTACATCAGTGCCGTTTCCACTCAGCAGCTGTTGGCTCTTCCTGTAGAAGGTGCGTGATCAGAGGNCCGTGGTGCCTCATGTACCCCGACTGCTGTGAAGCAAAGTCTACTGCATACAGAGGATGCCACAACAATGGGAGAAAACTGAAGTGTGTTGTCCATGGTAGCAAGTCTATATCTGTCCTAGCAATGACTGTCAGTTGGCTTGCAGGTTGGCAAACTGGATTTGCCCTTGGCACTGTTACAGACTGCAACATTCTCGACTCCATATGTGAGCACCTGGTCCATCACTGCAGACGGCACTGGGGCAGGGGCAATGAAAGCTAGAAACACACTCATACGCTCCAGGTTACAGCCGCACAGCTAGCAGCTGCTGAGATGGTCTTTTAAACATGTTGACTGCAATATATGTGCATGTTTATGCTATCTGCTGCCCAGTGTATGTTGAACAATAACGTGATGTCAGAAAAGTGCAGCCGGCATGCTTCATTAGCATTCGTTGTTGCTGATCTCTGATGACATGAGTTGACTGTGTCGCCATCACAATNAGCTCATGGCCATGACAGCAATTGTTCCATGACCGCTCTTGACATTTGGATCTGTGATGGTATCAAACATGCTTGCAAATCATGCAGTCAATGATCGCGGAGATGCATTGGTTGCTGTATGTGCTTTGAGGGCTGTTGCAGCATCCACTGAAGCATTTGGGCCCCATGTGCGGCCATCAGGTAAAGTCAGGTTGTTGCTGTTGACTGCTGTATGAAGGGTCGCCAGCGGGTCCAGCTGCACTACAGGCCGATATGATGCAAGGGCAACATCCACTCCAGACTGCAGAAAAACACCACAGTGAGACCGTTGATCAAGNTCCAATGGTCCAGAGAACGCACCAGGCCCAGGTGACAAGGCTGTAAAGCCTGATTGCTTGTTTGACTGTCACCACAGTTGAAGACTGTCCATGGCTGGTTGTCCCCAAAAGCAAATCCTGTCTTCAGATCTCAGCAACGTCGACCATGGAGCCTCTGTACACAAACTTGCTGGCTGTGCAGATGAGTGCCCACATGTGTGTGCCATATGCTGTACCTGATCAGTTTGTTAAACACAATAAGTGTGAAACACCGCTCACTTTGCTCACAGCTCTGGCGTTTCAAACATCTTGCACTGAAAAACTTCCGATTTGTGGCTTGTAGTGACATTGCACATGAGGCAGGCCNGGCCTTCACCACAGCAGGGCAGGTCAGTCATGACGCTTGTTGCTGGGTGAGCAGGCGGCAAAACTGATGGGGACGATGCAGCCCAGATCTTGAAGGCTGCTTGGCGAGAGACCAGAAGTAGTGTCATGCGGGGCAATGGAGTTGCCGAGTTCTACTTCCGTCAGTACCTGTTTGCCTGCCAGGCCCGTTTGCTTTTCAAACTCAATCGTCCTACTGAGGTACCCTCCATCATTGCCCCTTTGTATGGTCTCCTTAGATTTGAAGCTCACGTCAGAGCAGAAGTCTGGCAAACACGTTGTTGTGTTCCTTTGCTTGGCAGTCTGAACGCCGTAGTGGTATTCAAAGTTGCTACGCTGTATGCTGCCTGTCATCAACGCCATCATACAAGTAGTGCGGTGGAGGGCCACGCAAGGCTATTCACTGAGCAAGAGCAGGTACACTTGCATCAAGTGTTTCCAGTTCTGAGGCTCTTGATATACATACTCTCAGCAAGGCCTGTATGNGGAGCATCAGCACATGGCATGCACACACAAACGCTGGCAAATGGTGTTGACTCAGTGATTTCTGTCATCTTTGTCTTGGTGCAAGCTCTGCAGTTCTGCTGATGCAGCTTGCCTGTCAGAACATAGACAAGCTGCATGCAAATGCGTAGCAGCATGCAGTGCAACATTCAACAGAAAAGTGTTTGCAGACTTCTAGTGACATTCTGGCAGCAAGAGTCGTCATGTTGACACATTGAGCACCTCACTTCTACACAGTGTGCAGTTCTGTTGGCCTGAAACCTTGACGCAAAGCCTGCGTTTCAGCACTTTGCACAGCATATGACTTCACTGTATATGATGAAGGCTGAACTGTACTGATTNGCCATGCCGGCCCAAGCCAGGGACACCAGGCTAAGAGTGATCCCACAGCAGGCCGCCAAGAAGGGCAAGCAGCCCAAAGACAGACTAAAGTTGACAAAAACAAGGGCCCAGCAAGAGCAAAACCAGATGCAGGTGCAGTGCAGAAGTCCAAAGCAAAATCTTCAGCAGGCAGAGAGGAGGGGCATGGGGCTGAAGCAGCACCTCCAACAGGTACAGCCTGCCTTCAGCCCTGATGAGCTTTGTAGTGCATGATGCAATTCAATTGACACAGCATCGTTGCCTTGTGTTTAGGGACCTGCTGTTATACCACATGACAAAGAGCACAGCAAGTATGATGCAGCATATGTATGCACAGACAGTTATAAGTTGAAGCGCAGTCACCATGGTGTCTGACGTCATGCAGCTGCGAATCTGACTTTGGCTGCTACAGGTGCACACAAGAAGGCTCCTGCAAAGAAGGCAGGCGTGAGTGAGCATGACAAGGGCACTGTTGAGGGGTCCAGAAGCAAAGCACAACCTGCAACAGGTGGCGTCTGCTGCCAATCTAGGCGTCACGTCCAACTTTGCTGCTCATGTATCACTCAGCTCTATGCCATGCTTNACTCTACATTCTACTGTGCTGCTGCATGCGTGCATGACAAAAAATCATGGCTGTACCCTTAATGTCTTCTGCACAGGTGTNGATGTCATTCAAGGCAGGCAGCTGTCTCTAGATGAATTTGAGCAGGTCTTAGGCCTCAACGCTGTCTTGGAGGTATGCTGTGCCTCACCCCTGCATCCACCTGCATCCGTCACCAGACTACTTGTCATTTTACAGCCAGTGTTTTCTCATGCATACGTATCCGCAAAAACAGTAGCACAACTCTGTCAGCAGCCTGGTAGGTCGCAGGGGCATACGTTGCAGCTCACTAACAGCCGGTCATGCTATCTCAGGTCGCATGGCTGCTGCTGATGCTACTAAATGGTATGTGACAAATCAGTCGCCAGCTGCTGTGCTTTTGGCTATGCAGCTCACAGCACAAATGCAGCAGATTCACCGCAATGCACTACAACTGGATTTATCAATGTCTTGCATGCNACCTGTATAGGGCTGCACAAGGCTTGCACCTCCATGAGCATTGGCCTGGTGCCCTCCATCTGCACTGTGACTGCACTGCTCACTCCAGCACTGGTGTCACGGTTGCTGAGGAACAGGGCGCTGGGGTTAGGCACTGCTGCCAACCCCTTCTCACCCATGGCAAACACCCCAACCTCCTCCAGGGCTCCATACCTGTTCTTGTGAGCTCTGATCAGCCTGCGCATATAAGGTGCAGTTGAGGTGATACTTTGCTGGTGAGGGGTTGGACTGCATGGCAACAGGCAACGCGGTTGCGGAGCATGGCATGGCCTTGAGGCACAGCCTGCAGATCCTGGTAGCAATGCGGTCTACTACTCAATGGACATTGAGCATCAGAATGAGCAGTGTGATGGAATACTGTGTGCATTGTGACCAACTTCAGTGCAAGCCTCATGCAGGCACACTATCAGTGTTATCTACTGTAGAGCCCGTACGTTACTGTTTCTCATCATGCTGTCACATTCTTTATCTGTTTCACAGACTGAGTTGCCTCATACGCCTCCAGCCATATGCCNGAGAAGTGACTCACTAGCAGCGTGCCAGAGTCCCTGCCATCTGTGAAGGACATCATGAACTTGTGTATAGTCTCACCTGCACAACACAAGACTACATGACAATGTTGCATGCTGCAGGGGCTTCAGCACGGTCAAGAGAGGGATGTGTTAAACCCAAGAGTATGCAATAGCTGCAATTCAATCTCAACTCAATTTCGATTTGCAAGCTTGTGCGTAAGCTTGTAAGCTTGTGCGTCTTGTACATCCATGTTATTACAGAAAACAAGTAGTGAAATAGATGTCAGGTACAAGACAAACACTTGTCAATCCAGCATCAAACATGGTCAATGTAGTGAACGTCTAACAGCATGTCTTGTCAAACATGTGCAGTGCAGTGCAACTGGTTTTGAAATTTGCTGAGATGGTATGAAACATATACCGCAATGAAGCCGTGCAATACAGCAACACCACCACAAAGCATGACCAAGGCAAGGCTGATGGCTTCCCCTCTGTGTACCACCCTTCGTGTTGGCTGATGCTTGCAAGACTATCTCAGACNCGGGTGTCGTGCATTTGCAGCTCAAGCCATATGTGTCAAGGCAAGCCACCAAAGAGCAGTAGCTTCAAAGCTTGAGGCTGCTNACTTTTTCAACAGGCTGGGACTGTTCAGCATGACGACTAGCTTCTGTCTGCAACTGACTATCTTGAGAGCATGTAAGCTTAGCCCAAGGTACTGAATCTGATGAGGCTGGTTCTGAGGTATACAGACCTCTTTGTAGAGGATGAGTGGAGTCTTTTAGACTTTCACGAGACCCACGCTGTAACAAATCATGACTTAGTGTTTAACCTAACCTTGCTTTGTTGTGCAACTTGATGTTTGCATGCAATAGCCTGAACCAGATGCTCAGTAGCTGTCTCTAAGTAGCAATGCACACACAAGTCCTCAGCAGAGCTCAGCATAGCTTCTGCCAATGCAGCCAATATTACACAGGACATGATCGCTTAGCAAACACTTGGACACAGGCTTGACCCTTCCATAAGCAATGTACCTTCAATGTGCGCCAAAGTGTTGTCAAGCACGCATGGAGTCTGGCTAGCATCTCCTGCTCAGTGCCCCCACACTCGACACGTTAATCGGCAGTCTCTCAGCAGCAACTTGCTTACACACCCAGTGCATTGTACATTGCAGGCTGAAGATAAAATTGCCATTCCAGTCACAAAGGGCACATGGCTCATGCAACACAAATATCCCTAATCTCCTCACCAGCAATCTTGGTGCGTCTGCTCGTCAACTGTGTGGTGGCCACCAGCAGCCTTGCAAGTAGCGAGGGCTCCTGGCTAGCATCCCTGGGATTGTGTATGATCCCTATGCGTGATGCCACACTTGTGTCTGCCCCCTCTGCAGATATGNGATGGAGCTCAGCGGTGCAGCTGCTGCCTGCTATGCTGTCTGTGGACGCAAGCGCAATGCAGCGCTGCTCAGGTGAGCTTCCTGTGTGTGGTAGCTGGCAAGAGCTGTTCTCCCACCAGCAGTGCAGAGGTGTCATGGGCATTGGCAGCAATGATCAACCCTCCATGGTTGCGGTTAACAAAGCTTGGGACAGGCATGCGCTGCTCCACAAACAAGCAGGAAAATTGCGTCTAGCATCCCAAGTCAATAGCGCTGCTGCTGCAACACTACAGAGGCACAGCATTTACGTACATGCAGCATAGGCGTGTCAGGACAGAAAAGAGCATCCCCAATGGCGACCTGCAGAGTCATGCTGATCCGTACACAAATGGCCTGGCAGGTCACCATGCAAGATGTCATGGTCAAAGCACACTTACCAAAAGATGTGTTTGCTGTCTTCAGTAGCGAATCTGTGAACAGGTCACACAATCAGACAATCATGTCAAGCCTCCTATGCTTACACGGGCCTCGTGCACTTGTCAAGGCTGTAGCAAAACTATGCGTGTGGTATGGCATAGCAGCGAGGTCAACTGGCGTCGGTCGGCTCCTGTCAGCGCAACATGCCTGGCTCTGTACATGCAGATATGCACATATGGCTGGAGTGCAGCGATTCTGCTAGCTTGGGTGCCTGGGAGAAAGAATGCTGTCACATCTNTCATCCGGTGTGTCCAAACTACTGCGCTTCAAGGTAAGCTTGAGTGCAGGTTATGCAAATACCTGATGCAGTGCAACTGCATGTGCCAGACACTTGGTCTGTAGGATGAAGTTCTGTTGAAAGCAGCTGACAGAAAGCCACTCACACCACAGCAGCTGACAACCCTTGCTGTCATCTCCTCAAGCTTGTTTCTCAGGCAAGTGATTCCTGCTGCTGTCAGCCAACCTAAAACAAATTTGTTGGTGCCGGGAAGCCCAGGTTGTATTGCTATCTTGCAGCAAGACATCTGTTGAAGAAGAGCTGAAGGGAATTGATGAAAACGCAAAGCAGTCACTGCAACAAGCTGTGGCGCTACCCACAGTATGCATTTGTAAGCTTGTCACAGGTGTCATGTTGCATCTTGATCTGGCTGATTTCTTACAAGCTGCTGTCATTGCAGAGAGCTATGTTGTTATGGGGTCANTTGTCGTTGCCTCATACACAATCTGTACACCCTCCCCTTTTCCAAACTTTTTCTTTGCAAGCCTATACCCTTCCACCAGTGTGTGTGGGTCCCACACACCCACCTGCGCTGTCGTTCACTCGTCCTAGCTTTAGAAGCTGTTTCTCTGCTCATCAGGGCATTTTCTCTGCTGTAGGGCTTCCAGCTGTTGCACAGCTGTGGATTGGTCCATGGAGACTTCAAGCCCAACAATGCAAAGATGGCCAGGGATGCGATAGATGGGCATGTTGANGCAGCAGCAGCAGCAGCGGCAGCAGCACAGACAAGCTCAGGTACAGCAGCACTTGCAAACCCAGCAGCCACCAACTGCTGCAACCAAACCTGCTCAAGCTCGACCGCAGCCCATCATAGCACAGGCTGATGCTGCACTGCTAGAAGACTTCCTCAAGGTCATGGCCAAGAGGACTGCAGCAGTCACTGCCAAGACACAGCACCAGCTGGCATTGCTTGATCAGGACATCCAGGAGGTCAATGGCAAGCTGCTCTCCATTGTGCACCAGACACCCTCCGAGCTGTTGCATCAGACCTCAGCCCCTGAGTTTGATGCTGAGTCACNGTCACAATCACCAACCCATCAAGTAAGCTGATGCCAGAACTGGAACAAATGTCAAATGCAACTGTTGCGCCTGTTGACCATCATGCGCCATGGGCCAGCGCAGTTTGGATGTATTGTTGGCAGCAGCCATAGACCATGTGTGTTTATGTTAATGGTGTCATAATGCTGTGACAGATGAGAGCAAATGATGACCACCCTTGCACACAAGGCCCTGCTGTTGTTGTGTGATTGTGTGATATGATGTGCTTAAGGCCATGTGTCATGAGGCTGGAAGGCCTTGAGGTGTTTGCCAACTCAGGCTTGTCATGACGTGCAGAGAGTGGAGCTGGCAGTTTGAGCATAAGTTTTGCAGCCGCCACAGCTGCAGCATTGCTGATGATGACCGTGCTGGGGTGAACGAGATACAGTTGTAAGCTGATTTGGGGGCACTGGCTAAGCATTCTCCCTTGATCTTGAGTTTTGGGATTGCTGTGCATGATAAGTCACATGTCAAAATGCACTCTGCTACTAGACCAAGTACTAGCTTGCTACTTTACTTTCTATGAACAGTGGAACATATGATCAAAAGTGACAGCCTGAACTTCATGCTGGGTGAGCATGCAGCATTGCACTCTGCTTTCTTAGCTGGATATGCGTCAACGATGAATCTAGCCCATCTGCATGTGGGTCTACCTGCCAGGGTATGCAAGGACCAGGAGACATTCAAAGTGACATGTACCAGACGCAAGCTGTTTGTACTAGGTAAATTTGATACGTGAGCTGCAGGAACACAGCCTAAGGATCATTGACTTGATTGCAGGCGGACTTGCTGTTAGAATGTGTCATNAGTGGGCTGCAGCTGTGCCAGCATGCATGGGGTGTGGAACATGTCAGATCTTCTACGTGTGGCAACACAAGCAGGAATGTGGTGTGATGGCCATTCTCATTGATTTCAAATGATTGCACATGGTCAAGCAAATGTGTGGCGCCATTGCCGTCTGGCCCTGTCTACTACGTGCTGTGAATGAAGCCTTGACAGCAACTCAGACTGAACAACAGGTGAGACTCTTGCCATGTGCTGTCCTCTGCTGCAAAGATTCGCGCATATATATATATATATGGACTTCTGCCTGCTCTGACATCATTTTATTGACACCGAAGCATGCACGCACGCTTATTAAGGGGTACATAGCAGTCGCCACGGTGGACAATTATTACCGACTGAGAAATCACTTCAAAGTACGCCAGCTGGACCAGGTTTCCAGCATGCAGAGCCCTCATTGCTCAGGAGACATGGCTCAGCTGATCATGAGCCTGACTACCTGCTTAACAGAGTTTTTGCTTTGCTAGCTGCAGCTTTGCTAATGGTTGCGCAGGTTGACTTCTGATGCCCAAACCGGGCATAAGAATGAAGCCACATGTCGAGGCACAGCATGTTGCATGCACAACAGACATTGCCATGATTATTGAGTCATGTTGATCTGATTTGATACACTGTATGTGCAACAACATGTGCAACAACAGACAGCGTATGCACTAGAATTTGCAATTGTGGTGTGCTCACAAAGCTCATGCATGGCGTCAAAATGCTGGTTTGAGTAGGTTTGGGTACACAGGTTTGGCTGTTCAATTGCAACTCACTCACAGCCCCACACATCACTAGCTTTGCCTTCTGATCTGAGCTTCTTCAACAAGTTTGCCATCTCTACTGCAGTCACAGCTGCCTCACCGCCTTTGTTGCCTGCCTTACCACCAGCTCTGTCAAACGCCTGCAGTAATACAAGAACTATTGCTCAGGGTGGCTCATGCAGCGCAACATGTGCACTGTAAACCAGTACTACATCAGGCATAAATACACCCNTCTCTCTCTCTCTCTCTCTCTCTCTCACAAACCTTTGAGAGTGATGAATGCACATTTGTTCACCGCGATGCCGTGTACCGCCCACTCCGCAGCGCAGCACTGGCACAAGCACGTTGGCAGCCGGTGGAGGCCACACGAACTGCCAGGGCAGGCAAGTGGTCCTGCTGGAAGTCTGCTCTATGAATCCTCGAGAGGTCGAGACTGTCAATAACAGCCGCAGGTGTGCTGGTTAACAGCCCAAATGAACATATGACCTCTGTATATGACACTTGTCACCAAGTGAGACATGTGTGCGTGCCGAAAAGCACTACACAATGATTGGAATACCACTACATGCATTACTTGCAGATTTCAGTCTTGCCTCTCGAATATGTAGTGGCCGTGAGGCGTGCTGAGGCAGCGTTACCTGTTGCATGGCCATGCAATACATACACTGCCACAGTGTGATCGAAGGTTCGGGCATTGACACGCAAAGTAAGTGACGGCACCCCGCAGATGTCTGTTGACGGCATTCAGTTTGAGATGTAGCACAGATCGGGAACAAGTGCATGCTTTGTTGATGTCAGCCAGTCATGAGTGTACTGCGAAATAGTAACGTCACTGCAGCACACAATACTGGACATCACTTTGTGCAGCAGCATCTGCAGTATGCTGCGTGTTGTATGAGCTTTCAAGCAACCCTTGCACTATTTTGATTCTTCACTGGCTAGCTGAGTTTTTATGTCTGATGCACCTGCAGACGCACGTGTCGCATCCAGCATAGTTGCATGACAACATCACCTGGCCTTGCACAGCACCTGGAGGCTTTGTTCTTGCAATGTCTGCCGCAACATAGCATGCTGCAAACCGACAGTAGAAGCCTACAGTTGGGGCAAGTAGCTGGCTGTGAGTTGCTAGTCAATCAGCATACACAGTCTGGTTTGATGTTGACTGTTTAGACATGTCAATCATGCACAATTTTGGTACCGCAGCTTGTGCTCCTAGTTTCACAGGCCTCATTATGGGTGGTACAAGCTCGTGTATGGAACAATAACAACAACTGTCATTGCTGTGTTGTGTGCAGTAAAGCCTGCCCACCTCCTCGAAGTCAAGAGTACTGACAATCACTCATGCTGAGCAACACCATACAAGACCTGAAGTGCTTTGCTTGCCGCAGGTCGGCACAGCTAGCTGCTAAAGCTGTTTCACGCCTACTGAGCAAGCTTGCTGGAGCGCTCATGGAACAGGCATGCTGGTAAGATCCACTGGAGAGCCAAAACTTACATCATATGCAAAAGCCCCTATCATGTGCAACCTCAGAGAAACCCCAGAGCATCCTCATCAAGGATCACATGTCCTAACTGCAGTAATTCTGTAGTCTATGTTTTTGCATGCAGCTGATTTTCACACAGCAGCATTCTGCACTGCGCATGGGACTTTGCTGCATGAGGCTCTGCTGCCTGTTTTCAAGCAGCTGACAGAGCTATGTTGCAGCTGTTCCATGTTTGTTATGCCGTCAGAGGACTAGCGCCAAGCAGGCGCGCTCAAACGTAATGTGTGGTAGGGCAAGTGTAACCGCATGCCACCTTCACGGCTCATTGAATAGACCTGGTGCGAGAGACTTTGAGTCAGCTGCTGCAGCATGATCAAGTGCAGCATGTATGTCATCATTCAGTCTGGCAAGAGGTACCAGCTGAGCAAGTCATGGGGTGACACAAAAATTTAAGGGGGGCGCCTCTCACATCCAGCTGTGTACAGAGCACTCTGACAGCACTACATGCATACAGATGCAATTATAAAGGACATGGGCATGAGCGCTGATGGGGATGCTGCACATGTCAATACTTTGGTACGACAGCACCACGTTCTGTAGTGCACTGTTTGCACATGTCAAGTTGTATGTGGGCAATTTTGCAATAACGTGGCTGCATATATGACACCAATTCGCATGGGATTCTTGTGTTGTTGATCCTGGTTGCTGAGAGGGAGTCGCAGGCGCATGCCCAAGTCAGTGGTCTTGTCATGGTCTCCAATGTGATGGATACTGCAGCATGGCTAGTACATGTAGTACTGCGATGCAGTGCATTCTAAGTGCACATGAGTAGTCCAAATTTGAAGTTCTGCTCAGCTAAGCTGGCCTTGAAGCTATAGCTGGCAAGCCACAGGAACAAGCTGACAGACAGTGTGGAGCGCTGCAGGATAATTTTTTGAAGGGAAGTGGTGTTGATGCAGAGCTCAAGGAGCCCCTGACGAGGAAGCAATCATATGGGATTGCAAAGAGCAAAGCACAGAAAGAGCATGCAAGCATACTGGACCAACATGGAAGCAAGCATGTCCGACTGTGTTGGNAACCTGTAATCTTCTTCTTCTTCTGCAGATATGCAGGCCACATTGCAGTACTCAACTGCCTTACTTGTGCATCTGTGCGGGCAGAGCAGCCAGCCTACGTGCGATAGGCCGACAGCAAGCCGACAGACACAGCTGTACACATCTCGTAGCGGCGTCTAGGGCTGATTAACAGAACCACTGCGTCACAGCTTTACACCTTGTCTGCAGTCACAGTCAGTTGTGCGCATACTTGNCAGAGGGGCGCTGCAGGGGGTCCAGCTGCCAGCAGGCTTTTAGCAAGGCGGCAAAAGGCTGTGGAGTGTCAGGCTTCATCAAAGGCAGCAACCCCTCAGTGGCAATGCTGGCAGTAAGCTCCTGCCTGCAAGACGAGGCAAGGAACTATATCAGAGCACTTATTCAGTCACCATCATGACCATTGGGTACATTGCTCTAAGGAAGGTGCTTGGGACGCACTGTGGCAGCTGGAAACAGAAGCCTTTGAATTCATGTGTAACTTAAACAAGAAAATCTCACTACAATCAGTATCATACCACCAGAGACACATNCTATATGCTTTACTGAAGCCCGTACCCATTTAACAGCAAACCGCGCAGAAGGAAGAGCACCAATATGGTCATAGAACAAGACAAAAGCGTGGGGATGTACGTGAATCGAACACGTGACCTCCTGCACCCAAAGCAGGAATCATACCACTAGACCAACATCCCGTCGGTGCCTCTTAGGTGCGTGATGGTCAAAGTTCCAGATTTTACTATATATACCCCATATATAGCAATGCCGATCATGATCGCAATGCTGAACAAGACGACACTCATGATAACAAGGCTGGAACACGCTGATGTTGGGCAGTAGGCCACGTTTGGACCACATCTGGGCCCCATATCTGGCGGGCAAGACAACTTGGATCAAATCAGACTGGAAAATGACATGCGGCACAGCAACTGTCAGACCACATGTGTGCTGTACAGCTAGCTCAGAGACTGCTCACATGTGGAGATGTCTAGCAGACCAGACCAACTCATTTTGGCTTGAAAGGTATTGCACTGAAGGTGTCGTCCCAGCGCTTGTATGCCACATGATAGTTGAACTCGTCCACAAGCATCTGGATGCCCTTAGCGTGAAACTGCACGCAACAACAGCCTTGAGATGATACACCTGTTATAGCATGAGAGCACGCTACTCCTTACCTCCTTAGCTGTGCCATACACTCCATGAATCTCCTCCACCAGGTGCAAATACTTTTGCTGGAATGGAGCCACATCTTTGTCAAACATTTCCTATAAATAGCAAGCGTGACCACATCAGCATGTTCTGTGATCGCATATCATTGCGGCTCTGGACAGGCACATAGGCACATATGCAAAAGGTCAAGAGTCGAGAAATGCGATGCACACCGTCCAGCTCTTGTTGCCATCCACTCGCTTCTGCAGGTCTTCCTTTTGTCTGTTAAGCTCAGCTAGATGAGTTTCAAAGTCCTGTTTGCCCACCTGATCTGCAGCTATGTCTGGTCCACCATACACCAGAGTCGNCAGCCCAGTTACAGGCAGCACAGCATTTGGCCTGCATAGCCATGAAGACTGACGCATCAGCGCTGCTTTGCCACTGTCAAGATGAGTGGGGCTATACCACGAAGGGCAGTTCTGGACAAGCCCTGCTAGGATCTGCAGGGCACTCCTGCTGTCCAGCACTATGGCAGGTGCAGTCTTTGCCGTTGCAGTTGTTGCAATTGTATATCTTAGCAAGTCATTATGTAGTCAGTGGTTACAAGAAAGACCGCNCCATCATGAGCTCTTGTTTGCATGTATCAGACATCACAGCAAGCAGACTGTCGACAGCACTTCTCGACAAATGTGTCACAGCCACACATGTGCTGCCCTGAGCATGGTGCAATGCTGCCAAGGCAGGTCGTACCTTCACACCGCTGGACACCATCCCTAAGGAGCTGCAGATGACTACTGGAGCCAGAGGGCAGCTGACACTGGAGACCAGAGGCAGCAAATTCATCAAGTTCCAGGAGCTCAAGCTGCAAGAGCTTGGCCTTGAGGTCTGCCGCTGTCACTGCCTTCTTGTCATTGACTTTGGTACATCCCTCAGCTGCTTGTCAGGCCAGGGCACAGAGCATAGCATGCCTATATGGTCATGAACATGCATCTAGCGCTGCGGTCCATGTGAGAGATCACACACAGAAACACCTGTTTGTGTGTATGCGGAACACACACTGAGTAAAGCCATGGCAAGCAATGTTGATCTGCTGTAGCCGACCCGCCTTGACTTGCTTGTAAATGGCAGCTGCAACATGCCAAATCCTGACACAGCATAGCCAACATGCCAATGTGCTTGCACAGCATGTTCTCAGTGTGCATCAGCACTTTTGTTGCACACAGTTGAGCACTGGCACTGACAGACAGCATGATCATTGATGATCCCATAAACATCGAAAGCTTGGACGTGTGTCTGGAGTAGACAGTATTTCAGCACACTTCGCTCAGCCTTCCTGCTACTCTACAGCTATATCTGAGTGTACAACCTGCGTATCTGTGCCCCTGTGTTGACACANCAGTGGTGGGCATGGCTGCAATGCTGTCAAATTGCAATCAAGGATGCATGCACACCAGCAGCAACTGAATACTTGTGATGGTCTCGAATCAACCGCCTGTATAGTGCAGCACCATCACTGTCTACAGCCATCTTCCACAGGTAGTTATACGAGTCAGGGCAGTTGCAGGGTG
Source organism: Trebouxia gelatinosa (assembly GCA_000818905.1). Lineage (NCBI taxonomy): Eukaryota > Viridiplantae > Chlorophyta > Trebouxiophyceae > Trebouxiales > Trebouxiaceae > Trebouxia > Trebouxia gelatinosa. The sequence continues at coordinate 1,253,238 of KN805353.1, read as the reverse complement.
CAACTGCATTCTCATTGGTTTTACTAGCTTCTACATGCTTGAAGTAACACTTGAGGCACCTTTCAGGCTTAGGGCCATGCCAGTGTACAATAACAATGTCAGGGCTACACCCCCAATAGCCCTTCCAATTGTAGGGCTCTGGCAGAGCATCTAATGCCGCCCCATATTGCTGCGGAAAGAATTCGTTTATCATGCTTTGATCTGCTACAAGGAAGTCCCAGTTTCTACTGTTTGCCCAACTCAGCATGTCTGGCCAAACAGCACCGAGACCTTCAATGTTGATCAGCAGCACACCGGCATTCCAGTTGAGTTCACTCCAGCTGTTGGCAACTCGATCCATTTCAGGGCCGATGGCCATGACTTCAGGCTTCGTCAGCTTGCATGGGTCAAACTCATGATAGAACAAGACGTCTGCAAACAACAAGTAGTACTGTAATGTGTATTCATAGTTGTGTAAGTAAGAGACCATGCATCACAGCTTGCCAGCATACTCAGCTTGCATAGCTAGGATAGAATCCACAACAAGAAGTCTTCGAGATCTGTACCTGCATCCGTGTACAGGACCAGCTCGTGATTGATGCTGCTTCCTAGTCCAGGCCGGTGNGGGTTTGGTGTGCCACAGCTCCAAAGGGTCGACTGGCTGAACATCGTAGTGGCCATATATGAGCACTGTGGGTTGCCCTTTGGCACCCACCCATTGAGCAAACACCACTGGCTGATGCTTTGTGGGGATGGTCTGCACATTCTGCAGGGATCGACAAACACTCTTGCACTTGCTTGAGAATTTCTGCCTCTAATGTATGACTGCACTGGCAGCGGCACGATGGAAGATTGATGACTCAGAGTGCGGGGCAGTACATACATGAATGGCAGTATATACAGAATGCAGATTGCAGCTAAATGCTTCCATTGGCAAGCTCTGATGCGTGACAGTAATTGCTGGATTTTCAGCCTGGTGTCATTTAGGTTTGGGTCAGATACAGCCCGCATGGCTATTATGCACGCTGCACGCTGTGTTGACACTTGAACCGCAACCCATAGGTGCCGGTAGCTTTAACTGCCTTATCAGTCTACGTGCACAGTGAAAGAAGGCACTCATGACATGCAACAGCTGTTGTGTGGGTGTGCAGAAGAGCCTGGCATATTTTGTCGATACCATTCGGCAGGAGGCACCTGACCCCTGAAGTATGCTTTGTACATGACTACATATGACACAAAATTCAGTCATGTGTGGTCACCTGTGCAGGAGAGCGAGGGAAGCCTTGTCAGTGGCGCAGGCTACTGGTCCTCCCAAACATGCTCTCGACGTGACTGCGTATGACATGACTCTGACTCATTTGCGGCCATGTGTACAGGAGAGCGTGGGAAGCCTTGTCAGTGGAGCAGGCTACTGGTCCTCTCAAACATGGCTTAGAGCTGTCCAAGAAGCTGCAGCAAGGCATCCTGAGGTGACCACGCCTACGCACGTATGCACAGTGTCATGCTCGTTTTGCCCTGCTGAACAGCAAGGCATCATTAAGCAAGCAATGTCAAGCATGGTGATGCACTTGTGCAACAACTTGCTCAAGACCGTCTGGCACGAAGTGCACGTCAGTTCAAGTAGGCCAAATGCCAATCACATGTACAGAAAACACTTGTTGATGCTGCTCTGTACTGGCTCCTGCTGTTCAGCAGCCTTGCTGGGATGCACAAGGACCCTCGGCCTGTTGCAGAAACACTGTCGCACACCTTGTTTTATGATTTTTGTGGTGATGTGCTGCCACAGCTGCCCGTTGCTGTGNTAGTTGCTGCTGCTGCTGCTGCTGTGCTTCGCCTGCAAATACAATACAGCATTGTGCAACATAGTCGATAGCATGTCTGATCATGGTAATAAATAGCCAACATTGACCAACGTTCAAGTTGTGATTGGTGCTATGTTGTGTATAAGTATTCGCATTCCATTTTACTAACAGGAGGACAGGGTGCTGCTGGTTGCACAGTCGCTGAGACTCTTGAAAGGCTGTTCTGCTGTTGGGAATGCCACAGCTGCATGACAGAGCAAGCAAGGAATTGGCGCTGCAATTCAAGTTGAGCCTGACTTTTGTCACATGCACAAAACACAGGCACCGGCACTGGTTTTGCACAATGCAAAGTGGCTACACCTGCAATGCTGTCTGAGCTGTCTGGGTCATCTTCCTCGTCCTCATCTTGAGCAGCAACCCTTGCTGTGTCCCTTTGAGCATGGCCTACCTGCATGGACAAGTGATGAGGACTGTTGGCTGCACGCTATGGCATGTTAGTCTTTCATGTTGTAAGCTGGTCACAGCAGGGTATAGGCTTGGGCTGTGCATTGAAGCAAAGCAGCTGCAAGCCTTGTAGCTTGTGTTTTAGATCTTTGCCAATCACACCCTGTGCACGTACAGCTTCTCTGCCCCTCTGAGACAATGCCTGCTTGGCTTTCTATCCACTGCAGGCATGCTTTACAAAAGAAGCAAATTCAGGCTGCTGTTGCATCTCTAGCCTGATGTGGTGGGGTGCTGAGGAAGGTGCAGAAAATGGCCTTTCTACAAAGCCCAAGCAAGTTAGTGCTGGTGCTTTGCAGATTTATGACTGAGGCATTTGCAGCGGTGCCGTCATACCTGGACAGTAACAGAACTAGGGGTGGCACCTTCTGCTGTCTGGGGGCCGGGCACTGCTGGAGTTGCTTCTGACTGTTGACTGCTGCCTGTGANCTGGTCCATGTTGATGTGATCTTGACCTTGACTCAACCTTCAATTTTGTTGCAGGCAACAAAGGCCCTGCTTCAGACAGTGGCAGACCAGGAATGCCCTGCAAAGGCTAGGGGCAGAGGCTGGCAGGGCGCTGAGAACAGCCCTTTCTCAGCGTGGGGCAGGAATGCTCGGCCCAACTTCTTCATTCACTTGCCCCACAAGCCAGACTGGTGGCCTGTCAGGGTATGCAAAACGCGTTTCCACAACATAACAATCCTGTCATTGCCGTATTGTAAAACTCGCTAACCAAAAGCTAACAAGAATCAAAGAAGAAATTATGAAGAGGTCGTGATCAAGATGATGAAGTATCTTCTGTCATTGCCCATGTGTTGATGTACAATGTAGCCATGCCAATCAGCATAGCGCATTTACAGTAATTCTAGCCTCGTGCAAAAGCCAATTCCTATCGACATGTTCAAGCCATTGCTTACATCAACGCTACACATGCGTATTGTAGTATAGAGGTATATCATGGGAATGGATCAGGGGGAGGTGATAGAAAGTGCCGCTCACGTACTAGTACAGGTGTTTTTTTACCCTAACCCTGCCTTTTTTTCCCCTAGCCCTGCCTTTTTTTACCCTAGCCCTGCCTTCCAAGTACATGTGACAGGCTTTGGTAAGCTTGTCAGACCAATCATCTGCTTACTGCATCAGCAGTTGACTGCAAGNGGTATATGATTCACCAGTCTTGGCTGTGCTAGATGGGCACTTTAGTTTATTTGACCAGAGTATCTTGAAACTTGAATATCCTTGACCAGGTGTTGTTGCGCATTGCACCAGAAGTATCAGCAGCAGCAGGCATTGTGAGTGCTTGCCTTTACATACAAACATACAACTCTGAAACAGAACAGACTGCAATCAGCTAGATGCCTGCATGTGCAAATGTTGTGTATTGTGTCATGTCACATACAGAGCAGAGCAAACCTGCACACTGTGCATTAAACACTCCTTACCAATTCTTATTGGCTTTGTGAACCACAAGCGGATAGCGAGCATGTGTAGGAACAAAGCTGCTGGCTGTGTTGCTTTGCATGCATGCTGCACTGTGCTTGATATATATTGGCTCACACAAAACTTTTTTCATTAAATGCAGGGTTCTCAGCCAAGACCAGGGGCTGTTGAGTGTGGAGGGGCACTTTTGCTGCTGAACCATGTGCCTGGCTTGTCTTCTGGCCATTGCAGCAGCTGCGGGTGCATCTCTGTCAGCCTTTGCATGGCTTTGGTGAGCTGCATCCATGCGTGGGTGATGGCTTCCTGCTGGAAGCTCTGGCAGGCCTGGTGGGGGGCCGGGGTGAGGGACCCATGGGTATATCCCCATAATGTGTCCTGCCACTGCTGCATGGCGCACATCTGCAATGCAACACACGGCCAGGGACTGAGTTGGCTTCTGGTGACTGTAGCATTGCATGCAATTCCTGTCTGAGGCACACATTGTCATGAGCTTTAGGCTTGTTTGAGAATTGCCTGCACAAGTTCAGCATTGACAAGGTCTTGGTCATGCTTCTTCAACATGCAGCATGACGTCAAAGTGCCACGACAGCTCATATGATGCATGTATATATCTGCAAACGTCTGTACATAGTATCCAGTGTGACTCACAAGAGATATAAAACTGTTTGATAGCACACCAGAAGCTGACTATCGCAATGATGAATACGAAAGAGGCCAATCACTGCGAATTGATGCAAGATCAATGTGCTACAACATGCATACGTTTAAAAGGCTTGGCTTACATGGCTGGGTTGGACACCNATAATCTGTGCACCTGCCACAGGCTGCATTCATGGGCAGCTGCAGCATCTCTGACTGAAAGCTGAGGATTAAGATTGTGCATCGGTGCATGTCCTGTGTTGCATAAGGCATTAAGCACAGGCCTTGTGGTTGCAAGCTTTGTACTGGTTGCAGAGGGTAGAAAGTCAGATATTGTAGTCATGGGGGAGAAGGGACGTGCTCAGTTAGTACGTTTGGAGAGAGACAGAATCTTGAGCACTGTCAATGATGTCAACAAGATGCGCATCACATTCTCTCAGGTATGTGATGTGATGGCATGAATTTACCCTGCAACTCTGTGTATTATAACGTCACCTAATCTGGCATGCCACTACTCCATATATCAAACTGTCTAGCAGCTATCAGCTGCACCACAACCTACTACATGTATAACACCCTAGTGCAATGTGCATTGTGAACTGAGTAAGTGACAGATTGTAGTGACTTGCATTTCGACGTGTCCTTGGCAAATTTGTGCAAAGCAAGGAATGTGTGCTGTGAATAACACCTGTCCTGCTCTCAGATTTGCCAAATCTCTGAGGAGCTTTTGAAGACAGAGTATGATGCATTGCGGATTGTCTACAACTGGTTTGGGTCTGCTGTGGCTTACAAGCCAACCATTGCCACCATTCTGAGCCCAGATGTAGGCCACTCCTGCTTCCTCCTTACAGCATCTTTCTGCATGGTCTTCTGTGATCAGGCCAAATTGCAGGAGGCTGCACAGTGACACAGCATTCAGACACGCATCACATGTGTGCTTCAAGTCACTTGGATTCACGCCCTTGGTTTCCATCACCCCTGCAGAAACTGCTGCTTATGCTTATGAAATGTGTTTAACAAAAGACAACAAGCAACAAAATGCATTTCTGGTTCAAGAGGACTAAAACAGTTGTTTCCTGCAAGGGCTTTCACACCCTGAGGCATTGGACATGACAGTGCATTGTATGTCACACACCTGCACGCTGAGCCAAACTCTGCACGCTGTGTACAGAAGGAGTCATGAAAAACCAATACTCAACTGTGCAAACGGCCAACAGCTGCACAGCATTGGCTTCAGTGTAAGTTTGCGCCTGTTTGTAGTGCTCGCAGCCATGAGAACATCAGTGACATGGTGTAAACAGCAATGCATTCCATTTGGTGGCCACATCAAGGCCAGCAACTGTGCATGGCAGAACAAGCTATAGGGCATCTGTAGTAGCTGCACAAACAAGCTGCGCGCTGCTGTGTGGGATACAGTCCAGAAGACTGAGCTTTGTCTGTCACATCTCAACACACTGTAAGTGCAATGTTTCACATCAGAGGCTGGTGGATAGTCACGCAATTAGAGTTCAGATGACCAGTAAACCTGAGTCAAATAAAAAGCATGAGCGATGGGATCTGAGCATCTCAATTCCGCTCAGATGCCCCACATGCTACACTACTGTAAGACAGTCATGGTTGTACAGCATGCAGCTTCAACTATTGCGCTGTGCAGGCTTTGGAAAAGAGCGTAGAGGCTGGTGGTGCTCTGGACAGCTATGAAATTGAGGGCCCTGACAGGGCCGAGCTTCTGCAGGATCTCGCTGAGTTCCAGCTTGCAGCGGTCAGCTTACTTGCTGCCTGGGCCATCGCCACCTGCCTGCCTGTTTTTTGCATGCCCAATAAGTCATGTGTCAGTTGTGCATAAATATGACCCAGATGAACCAGAAATGATGACCCAGTTCGTAGCAGTAAATGTGATGGGCATCTTTGCCATCATGAGGATATCAAATTTGCGCTTCCCCGCTTATATGAGTGTCCTGGCTGAAGCTGATCAAGCAGCTCAGGTGCACAGCTTTTCATTCTCATAACATCTTTGCTTTTTGGGCTGGCTTCGCATGCTCGCTGTTATTGTTTGACAACACTGTCAATGTACCCTTGCTGTCGCTGACAATGAACATAGTGATGGAAGGCATCTGTCACACCACCTGCAGGATGCAGCCCCAGACACAGTGGGGCAACCCCCTCAAACTACAGCTAATGAAGCTGATGACGATGCCATGGAAGATGTGCTGCCAGTACGTCTCACAAACCTATACATGCCCNCATGTGAATGTGGTTGCAGACACTCAACCCTGGCTGAAGAAGGCAAGGAGCAGTCGTGAGTTGACTCACACAGCAGGTGCTTTGCTTTGCAGGAAATGGATGCTTGCGAGTGCAGCCGAAGGCATTGACAAACCAAAGACAGTGTGAGGTGATGTGTCTGCCTGCCAGGACTGGCACGTTGATTGTCATGGATGATCAGCTGTTGCATTGCAGCCATCCCAACATGAGTGACCGGGTTCGTAGGGCTTGGATGCCACAGTTCAGTGCACAGCCAATCATGGGCAAGCATCTGCAGCCCATTTCGTTAGCTGTGCCATTTGAGTAAGATCACACTGTCTGGCTGACGCTGAGTCCGTTGTGATGTTAAACATTGTAACATTGGAAATCCTTCAGACCCTGTCCCACAACCCCTGTAACTTGACAGGTATGTGGCTCTATTACAGACTCCAGACTGCGATCTGCAACCTCTCGGCTGCAGCACCAATCACGTCGCTTGTTGCACACTGTATGGCCCATCATTGTGCCAAACATGTTGCCTGGTGTTGCAAAAGTGTGGCACTCTGAAGCCTTACTAACCCAAGCATTCCTGCACGTGCCACCTTCCACTGGCATCCCGTTGAAGTTTCTGCAGACACTCCGGCATATCACGCATGAAAGAATTGGAGCGACAGCGGCAGGCTTGACAACAGTTCAATGGTTTTGCAAGCAATCAAGTATCGGCNTTTTGTTGTGCTTGACACCCACACATGTTCACCCTTGCCTGGTTCAAATGTCAGCAGCCGACATGGCATAACCTCAATAGATGCAGCAAGCGAACAAATAGACACAGTGTGTGATCACAATGACGGTCAGTCATGATGTGCTGCTGTTACTGCGCTACATAGTCTGTGTATGTTTTCTTTCCTGTGAACAGCACAAGTCACCAGCTGCAAGCCCTGAAGCAGACCGCCTTAAGGTGGTTACAGTCAATGCATGACCGACTTGCAGGGAAAGTCGCCGTTGTGACTGGAGGTGGTAACGGCATCGGAGCTGCGATATGCCAGCGTCTCGACCTGGAGGGTGCCAAGGTAGTTGTCGCTGACCTCGACCTCACTGCAGCAAAGAGCGTGTCCGAGAAGCTTGCAGCGAGCATACCATTGAAGGCAAGCAAGGGTGCTCTATAGGCAGTGCAGCGGCTCGCTAGTACACGTTCGCAATGGGGTGAGTGACTTTGCAGGCCGACGTTGCTGACGAAGCCCAGGTTGAAAAGCTAGTAGCGCAAGCTGCGATATGGGGTGGACATGTCGACATATACGTCAATAATGCTGCAAAGTTTGTTTTCGGACCGATTGACGCCGTCAGCAACGCAGGTCATTCAGGGATACTGCCTNGGTAACCCCATGCTGCACTGCATCATATACTATACCTGTCATTCAATTCAAACAACAGCTGTATGCACAACACTGTTTCTTGCCTGTCAACAGATGCATCGCAAGAAGGCAGTCCATGATGTTTGACTGTGATGATGCTAGCCCTGCCAGAGTTCACACCTGTAGGTCACAAGGTGTCTCAGTACCTGTTGCATTGACACAAATTCTGTGCAGGCGACTGTGCTGATTGAGACCTTGCCTGGAGCATTTGAGATGGATGAGATCCTGTTTGAACTGCGGGAGCACAGTGCTGGTCTCAACTGTGGCCGATGGGACTACATCTTCAGCTTCATCAAGACCTTGAGAGAAGACCCCAAGGCTGTCATGCCAGACAGGTGCTGCCTTGCAGCATGCTCAATTTGACGTGAACCTGACGTCCATGCATATGCAATAGGTGCATGATGCTTTGTCTGCAGGTACAGTTGCTTCCNTGCAGTCTAGCAAAAGGCAGCATCAGCTGTGCATGTGAGATATAGCATGTAGTTTTGTCGCCTCAGTCACTGCACCTACATCTGTCTGAGAGCAATGGATTAGTCATCTGTCTCTTGTTGCTTTGCTCAGGAGGAAGTAAAAGCTGTTGAGTTTATGGTGAGTGAGCTGTTCCTGGGTGAAGCACGTGTTGCTGGTTTCTGTTGCTGCTATAAGGCTGCCAGAACATCAGCATTGGGAAGTGTGTATCAATAAGACCTGTGTACATAAAAACGGCAACTGTAGCAGGGGCATTGTCACGCAACAATGTGTGGGCAGCCGCAGCGCCTTTCTGCTTCAAGCGCGCTGAACAGCAGCAAGGCAGGTCGCAATCACCAAGAGAGGCTTTTGAGCAGAACCCATACTCTGCAGGTTTCTTGCGCCTTTGCCTACCAAGTCTCCTGGCATCAATGCCTNCAGCACCTGTGCAGCATATGTGGCAATGGACATGCGTTATTTGTGAGTAGCAGGTATTGTAGTGCAGTGCCTGTAGGCGTTTGAAGAACAGATGCTGCTTGCCTGTGAACATGGCTTGAAGTAGCAGATTGTTGTGCAAAATCATGCAAAACACTCGAAGTACATTGTGGATAGCAAAATTACCTCATGGCCAAGTCTGTCTTGTAGGGCTGGCACAGTGTAAGCAGCAAAGCCATGCCGAAACCTCCTCTGCCTCTTTTCGTGAGCTGCAGCAGACTCTGTGTGATCAGGCTCTGGAGCTGCTTCTGTTGGCACAGCAAGTGAGGGTGAATCACAGACTAGTGAGCCAGGCTGAGCAGGTGGACCGACACCTTGCGGTGGTGCGTCCATTTTCCCATGCTGGGAAAAATCAGCACGTTGAACCACTTCATTGGGTGAACTCGCCACTTGCTGCTGATTTNGGCACAGCAAAGCATAGCAGCGTGCAAAGTCCAAGGCAGGCTCAAAAGTAGCCGGTCACATGAGGGGTGGCAAAGTTGCAAAGCAGGCCCAATATCCCATAGTGCTGCAGGTTGTCAAGCCAGAGGCTCAACAAGTATGCAAGAGCAGCTTACATGAGTGGTGGCAAAGTCAGCGGGCAGGCTGAGGAGAGGGCCCAGGCTGGGGGCCAAGCTGTGGAAGAGGTCTTCAGCNTACATGGTGCTAGACAGCTTCTGTGCTGCAGATAGTACAGAAATGTAGCCCTCCCATGCAATTGAAAGTGTAGTGTATTGATACAATATATGCACAGGGCCTGATTGGCCTCCTCATATGCTGCTGCACACATCAGCACAAGTGTAAACTTATGCANTGTCTGTGCATGTGTGCTGTGAGTGGTGGCTGCCACTGCGTTGTGTGTACATTGATGAGATATCTGGGAAAGTACAGCATGTGCTGCAGGAACAACCTCTACTTCAGACACAACAACTTGAATGTCAACCTTGCTTGCAATGCCACATTGACTACTTTACATAAAACTGCAGCTGCAGCAACTGCTTGTTTGCAGTCGGCTCTGATCACATCAAGCTGAATTTGTGAGTAGTAGCTGCTGACTCCTCATGTAACCTGGATTTACACATGTTCACAGATCAGCAAAATTACACACCTTGAAAAGTCAAAACTCTTGTGCCAGGTGCCANTAAGACATGTGGCCTGATGCTTGCTGCTGAGAGTCAAATCATGCTCATGACCCTAAGGTTGCCACATTACACTCCTTGAATGTGTGTGCAGACCCTCAGAAAGATTCCGAGTGTTTTGTCAGGAAACGCCTACACCCCTGTTCAACATTCCTGCCATAGGTACTTGTCCTGCAAACTTGAACATTCTGATGCAGACACGGCAATGTAAGGCATTTGTTATGCACAGCAAGCTACCAATGATGTCACCTTACAAGCTTGTGATTACTCATGATGCTGTATCTGACATTTGTAATAACTGTATATGCAAACATGACACATGCCCTGTGACAAAAGACTGCCAGCATTCTGCTGACTATTCCGATATGGCTGTATGACAGGTANCTCAATTTGTCTGCAACATGCACAAAGTCCTGCACGTGTGTATGGACTACGAAGTAGCCTCCTACTCAACATACTTTGCTTTGCAATTCTCCTATACATTGCTAGCAGGCGATGCAAGCTATAGCCTTGGCTACATGTATGCGTGCAACAGGAGCTGGCCTGCACAATTAAGCTCCAGCTTGTGGCACCATACAGCTTCCATTACTCAGCAAGAAAGCATGGGAAGCTAATCTGGACCTGTGTAACAACACCATTGCTTGAGCTGCTCATGTGTTGAAAGCAACTACAGCCAGCAGGCTGACCGTCACTAAGCCTCGTTGCATTGTGCTCAGCAGCTGAGCTGGCATACCAGGCAGCACCATGATGCTGTGCGTTTGTCAATATGTCAGGTTGAACCCATAACAGCTGCACATGTATATGCAGACCATGCAGCACAGACCCTTCAGCTGCTGCCAACTGATGGTCTGGCCCCAATGCAGCTTGCAGAGCTGCAGTGGCAGATTCCAGCCAGATTCACACTAACAAACTCTGCGCCGTAGTCAAACCTGCAGACAGTGACAGTATCAAAACATCGCTTTTGTGCTCTCAGATTGACATTAAGTCACAGCACATGTGAGTGTATGAAGACATTGCTCAGGAGGATTGCATGCATCTGCACCATGCACATGCTGCGCCTTGACACCACCATAGCAGAACATACTACCAGTGGCGTACGTTGTCACCCTTTACAAGCAGAGAAGACTGCACATAGCCATTGAGCATGGGAACTGATGTGCACAAAGAGGCGCACACAAGTGCTTAGAATAATAATTCATGAGTGAGGGAGTGGGTGAGTGAGTGAGTGAGAGACACAAACGCCCACCTCGGTGAGCAAGCTCTGAATGCTGCAGGCCGGGGTTGGAGATGTACATGCCTCGTTGCAAAATGTCCAAGACATTCCCTGCACGCCATTTGGCAAGACGTGCATACTGTTGCATGAAGAAGAAGTGCTAAGGCTACCCATGACCACTAAGCAGTCATGGCAAACTTGTGCAGCTGCTGCATATGCACAACAGGTTTCTTGATGACTAAGCTAGCTGCTGATCTATTCAGTGCAAGCCAGTGCAAGCTCCAACGCTCTTGCACCTATAAGTTGACAAATGCATCCAGCTGTCCTGCNTGTCATAATGCATGCATGTCATATGACTGCTGACAGCGCTGTTATAGCGGTGCATATGCGTGTATTATAGTCTAGTATTACATGCATATGCACACATGAGTCAGATACGTACATGCATGACACGATCATGATGTTGCGCAGAAACAATCGGGTTCATTTCCAGTCCCTGCAGATGTTCTGCTGCTCCCGGTGTGGAAAGACATGTCACTGACTCATTGAGAACGTTCTCAATATTTTACGTTAACGTACTCAATATATACAGACATACCGGCGGAGTGGAGTCAGGGTCCGTAAACAGCGACAAGGTACTGCACAACATTATGTAGAAAGGCAGGCTTGACAAAACTTAGTCTTTATACAAATGCGAATCGTGCATCATCATCTGCAAGTGAAGGGCAAACGCTTGAAGAGGAGTAATAACATTGCGCTCTTCACGGATAGCGCCCATCTACGCTTGTCGTAGGTATGCATTTTCGAAAGACGCAAACTTACTAGCCTCACGTTGCACTCGTTGACTTTTGACTTTCGGTAAGCCTTAACCTCCAAGTTGTGACATACGACATCTTTACGACAAGCGCGAGTTTGCTGTCACCTCAACATGCGCACGACGCGTCACGTNAAGCTGTCATGACTGCAGCTGACATAGGCAGTGCCATGGGAAGCTGAATTGTGCCAAGCCCTGGGCTACCAGCTAACGCTGCCACACANACAAGGCCCCAACTCTGTACAGCAATTCGCTTACACAGCTAGCCCAGCATGGTTGCTGAGTAAAGCCTGTGGTGTCATTTGCTGGGACACTATGGATACCTATACTTGATGCAAGGCTGTTAGGCATATACAAGTACATAGCTTTGATGTGGCAGCATGGCAAGCAGCACACAGGAACCAGCAGTTTGTCAGCCAAAATGAAGCAGCATACAGCAGCAATCAGCAGTTTGTCCTGGTACTTGGTTTGAGAATCGCTAGCAATGTATGACAGGAACGCCTGTTGCCCTATAATGACTCAAGCTGTACTCACCATTGTGGCAGGTTGTGATTTTGACAACCCATGGGCATACTCACAGGTTGTCATGTGTGCCAGCAGTGTCTGAGGTACCCTATTTTGCAGCCCGAGCAGACATGTGGCACTCAATAGTTGTCATGGATGACCACACTGAAGTACACCTGTAGAAGGTCTGTTGTTACAGTCACATGGTCAGCCTTGTACTGGCAGCATGAACCTGGAATGGCAAAGCAAAATGACAAGGTTCCAGCTGCTGTCAGCAGTTTCAGCAAACCAGTCAGGCTAATGCAGCTAGGATTCCTGCTGAGCAGAGTAACATGTCATAGACTGTAACATTGGGTGTATATACTGCAACAGTGCCCCATGTTCAAGTGGACAACAGCCAAGATGCAGCTAGCAATGCCAGCCATAATCTGCGGTAGCAACTTTTGTGCAGCTATAGCAAGTAGCCAGGCGCAGCTATNTGAGGTATTCCTGGTGCTGCTGCCTGCTGTTTATGGCTATGGCACTGAATTGTATCGAAAACGTGCAGTATGGATAGCTCTTTATAGCTCAACCCTACGGCACTTCAAATTCTTCCGTGAAATAGTAGGCAGAGAGTGAGCACTGTCAACTTGATTTGGCATTTGCACAGAGTTCCCTTTTCCCGACAGTTATACCCAAATTTCATGTGCAGAAAACCGAGAAAGCGCAATCGTGAGCAAGAAGAGCAGCACATTGCAAACTTGCGGGTGACACGCGCTGTGCTCTGTTATGCTGCTGCATTTGCAGCAGGGATCTTACAAGATCTTCTGGGATAGGGGGCATTTGGTTCTGCATATCAATCACAAGTCCTTCACATCATCAGAAGGTGCTGCCTACACAGCCAAGTGACAGGCCGCTGGTACAAAAGCAACTTCAGATCAATGAGCATGTTGCAGCCTACTGAACCACAAGAGTTATTGGCGCGCGTCACCACACAAGGCCTGAATGCTACACCCCAGCAGTGATGACAGTTTGCAAGGGCATGATCTNTATGCAAATGCTCAGCCTGCAGGTACTCATGATGCAGTTGATAATCTGCTGCTGAATGAAAAGACCAACTGTGCTACTGGCTTTGCATGTGCAGCTGCACACACACCTCCCTGGCACTCCAGTGCCACTCCAAGACAGGACACACCTGCAAAGCAGACTGGCTTGCTAGCAGCCACAGTAAGCATGCTTGCTAGCAAACCATCAGCTGATGTTTTTACCAGCTCTCATGGCCAGANATGAGGCATCTGTGTGATGACGGCTTGATCCCAGATGGGCCGTATGAACCGCCAGACCCTCCACTTGAGAGAGTGACAGACAGACTGAGCTCTGCTTTTGTAGATGACAACATTCGAGCATACCTCTGAATGGAACAACAGAGATGTCTTTATTCAACACATGTTCTGAAGTGCAAATGTAAAAGCAAGTTGATTCGTTCCTGTTGCTGTGTCCACTGACATGATCTGCAAAATGCAATGTGGTTTCATGCATCTTCAGTCTTCATGTTCTGGTCAAAAGCTGACTTGCAGTGGTTGTTGGCATTGGATGTTGCGTAGGCCAGCGGAAGCCTAAGGGTGAATGGAGCTGTGTCACGGATCACTGACTGGCAACACATTTCACAATGTTGCTACCCCCCACATTGCTGTGATGAGGCTGGTACCTATGCAGGCTGTCTGATACTTTGCAAAAGTAGTTAATTGCAGATTACCTGCGGATNTCTAGACCAACAGCCTGCTGCAGCTGTGCGTGCACCTGTGAAATTCAGCGAGGAATGGGGATCAGGTGATTCGGGTGGTGGCTGATGACAAATGCAGTTGGACGTTCTGCAGCTCATCATGACAAGTGCAGATTTGGATTTTGCAATGCAATCATTGGTAGGGTTTTTCTGCACTGACATCGGAACACCACCAAGCTTGGTAGACAAGTCACTTGTCACAACTCGTTGGAGCTTTGCATGCGCATGTATGTAGCTAGGCAACAGTTGAATGCAAAATGATTGTTGCTCACTTTGGGCGAGCTGCAGTCAAGCTACAATCAAGCTGGCATGCCTCTCAATCTGGGGTAGGTGCATGTCACACTGTCCAGATAGGGTTTAGACTTGAATCCTAAGCCCTACATAGTGCTACACCATGGGACCAGCAGAGGGTTACCTGAGCACTGGCCTCCTTTTGATTGTGGTACTCAGTCTGCATCTGAGATGCTGAAGCCTGAGCCNAGGAAGTTTGTGGCACAGCCAGCTGTAATTCTATATGCATGGCGAGTCTGCCCATACATCTTCATGTGACTGATGCTGCAAGCATGAAGCATATGTTTGTCAAGTGCAACTGGACGAGGCCTCAAGTTGTATGCATAAACAGGACGTGCCCAGGTTACCAGCCTACAATAGGTCATACAGCATGCACATTGGCTATCTGCATTGAATGCCAAGCTTTACCTTACCCCACAGTGTTGGCTGTATAGGTCGCCCCTGCCTTGTTCTCACCATACCAATAGTACTGCCCCTCATAATACAGCACCCCACCGCCGTGTGCCTGATGTTCAACATGCTAAGTGCGACAGGCACTTTGCACAAGCCAACTTGCATGTGATTGCAACGCCAATACAGGTCCTAAGCAGCAGTAGCTGCACATGGACTTCAGCTGCAATCATATCATTTGTGCTGACCACTGGGATTCAGTGTAGGAGGGGTGCTAGAAGTATTGGTCACACCTGAATGAGGTCTCCATCTGTGTCAGCCCATTCCTGTCCCGGTAGGAAGTCCGCTGCAGCAGCATATCACGACCTCAAAAGCCAGCTTCAATGGCATTGTAGCCTGTGTGGCCCCAAGGCTTGTTGCCTTCGAGTTCGTCAAGATCTCTAGGTGGCTCACGAGTGCCGCTTCCAGCCTGCACACAGGTGATCTCCTCAACACAGCTCACACACCAACACTTGAGACTGTAAAGTCGGCAGCAGGTCAGCAGCGTCAAGCAATGTGCGATCACGTGCAAGCCTACCCTTGCTGCGCCTCGCCCGGCAGGGCCGCGGCCTCGACTTGTCTTGAAGACTGGCTTCTGTACACCCAGACTCCTGACTTGAATACCGCTGCGGTCTCCGCCTCTACCACCTTTGCCGCCTCTGCTTCTGGTTGCAGTGCGGCCTGCTGCTGAGCCTTTCTTTTTGTTCTCTGCGTTCTTCTTGATGATATCATCTAGACTAAGGTTGAGTGCTTCTTCTGCCATTCTATTCTGTCAAACTTGTCTTGTAGCTCAAGGTCGTGAACCACAGCAGCTGATGAGTATTAGGCTTAGTGTGTCAAAGTAGTAAATTCTGTAATGTGGTGAGAAGAGGTTGTTGCTTCCTAGGTGACATGTTACGCGGCTGTTTGCCGTTTTCCATTAGTCATTCTTGGCGCATCGCGTGCGTACAATCCTGCGTACGATCGTGCGAGGCTCTTCGTTTGGCAGTGCCGAGATTGGTCAATGGACGCGGTAAAGCGGGGTCGAAGCCGTCGAGCTGCAGATTGATCGAACAGATCACGTCGTTGCAGCGCTGTGCAGCTCGTTACAGTTCCAGTAGCATATATATAGCCTACACGCTTCATATGCCACGTTGACCGAGTACAACCCGAAAGCACCGTAGAGACCGTGCTTCCGCAGAGTGACGACATCTTGTTGTACCAATCTGCCGTACATGCTTGCACCGATGCTAGAAAAGTAGCACGCTCAGCGGTGCCGGGAAGCTTGCTGCTGTTTCATCACGAGTGTTAGCAGCGTTCGTAATGCTGAAGTTCGCCTCGACGCCTGGTCACGCAAGCATTGGGTGTACAGTTGTGACTGTCAAAATCTAGCCTCCTCTTGCAGCAGGTCGGATCAGCTGAGTATCATTGCAACAAACGATACGTATACTGGTCAAGTCTGATCAGAAGCCTGAATCAGCCTGCACGTCAAGTCGCTGTGCAGGATCTCGGCTGATGCCAGTGCTTGCCAAACTCAGGGCCTTCAGCCAGCAGATGTGATCTTGGCCTGAGCGCGCAGCTTCCAATCAGACCAGCAGCAGCTCAGGGNACAGTACGCCCTGCATGCGTTTGCCATGCATAATGGCTCAAGTGCTGCATGCCCACTCTGTCTGGCTTTCTGAAAGCACTGCTGGAACACCACACAGCTTGCCGTGACAACACAAACAAGCCTTCACGCTTTGGAGATGAATCTAGTGCTGAAAAGCTTGCAACTGCAGCGCTCTGTGCTGTGACAGCATGCTCTAATACTGCATGCTGCTGTTGACTCAGAAGCTACATGCAACCATACAATCACACCACCGGTCAGCGATGCATTTGTGTGATAGGGTTGAAGATGTGGAGCATTTGGGACATGGAAGCTTTGAAGTCATTCAGCATGCACACGCCAGCCATCAGCCAAATCTGAGCCCAGCAGTGCTGCCATTGCTGGGATTGGTGCCTACAGCACTTCAAAATGTCAGCCAGAAGCTGGTGTGTGACCCATCTGCAGCCCTGGAACAGCTGAAGAGCGCACCTGTTTTGGAAGACCTTCAGGAGTGGATGCAGTGGGATGTGCGCTGCAAGGCAGCTCTGGGCCCTCTGAGGGACTTCCTGCAAGAGCATGGTGAGCCAGCAACTACCTGCATGCACCGCATCTGCATCACCACTGCTGTAGAGAACNTGAGCTGTGGTTGTGCATGACAAGTGCTGGCATGTTGCAACATAGCTGAGAAAGGAGTACAAAGAATGAAACCCATATTGTTGCATCTGCACACAACTTACTCAACGAAGAAGTAACAGACGGCAGACAAGCCTGCTTCTTTTCGGGAATTGAAACTGACCGTTACAAGGTAGGGGAGCAAATTTGNACTTTGACATCACTTCCAGGTTCCAGGTACAGCTATGTGCACCAGACGCATGCGTGCTGCGTGCTGCTTGGTGCTTGCTGCTTCGTATTTGCTGCGCGCCTGCTGGTGCAGATATAGCACATCTGATCAGACATCCCCTTATCAATCCCCTCAAAAAACCCTGTGGCGTAGACCGGGCGGACGACATGCAAAACTTGCACCTAGCTGTCCTCTTGTGTGTTCTGCTGGTCAACATCAGTGCTCTGCCATTTCTAACTCAGCTGTGCGAACTCTGTGTACCACTCACAAGACTGGCCAACAAAAGCTGCACTGGCCAACACACCTGCAGTCTGTAGACAAGCAGGCCCAGAAGACACAAATACGGTCACTGGTTTCACACACACCACAGACAATNGGGTAGCCTGAGTGTTGCATTGTCCATTGTGTCACCTGGGCTCAATCGTTTATGTGTGCATGGTTGTGGATACATCATGGTGACAGGCGTGGCTGGCTCCGCAACTTTGGCAGCTGTGCTGCATGCCTATATGCTGACATNGTGCCATCTGCTGAGGCCCGCTGAGATGGCGGCTGTGAGGTGCCGTTGCCACTGGCAATGCCACTCCAAGTGTCAAACACGCGCAACGCTGTCACTACATCCCCATCCTGCAGAAAGCAAGGCAGCCTTGAAACAAGGTGAGCTAACAAAGTAGACAAGCTAGCTGTCATGAGCGATAATGATCATACATTCGTCAGGAGCAGGTCAGACCCTGGAAACACCCTACTATGTTGAGTATCTCCAGTTGAAGGCTGACATACTGTTGTCATTCATGCATGCTCACCAAAGGTGCAACTGCAGCGTAATGGCAAGTCTCTGTGCTGTCTGCACATGGCAGCATCAGCTTGTCTTGATGCCAGAGATGTCTGTGCATACGCAGCGCAGCATGAGCCTCCCGCAGCTGCTTGTCAGTATGCACCAGCTCACAAATGAGCAGACATTCCCACTGTTATGAGTTGCTCAGCAGGGTTAGATTGCTGGTGAGACAAGGTGGCAGTTACAGTTTGTGCTGCGTAAGCACCAGGCGAGTTTGACTTTGCACAGGTGCATTGTGCACAAACCATTATAGGCAACAAGCAAGATCTTGGCCAAAGCTACATGCATGGCCAGGCAACACGCAGATCCATTAATTGGTCCCGGGCGCATGTGATTTGGCATCGTGTAATGGTTGCCCAGATGTGANCCTGCAGCTCTGGTGCCACACTGGCTGGGTTGGTCTGCCCCGCATACTGCATGGGGTGGTAGCCCATCGCCGGGGCAAACAAGGCCATCGATGTTGCAGGCACCCACTGCGGCATGTTCCATACATANTCGGATGTGCCGCCTTGACAACTGCACAACTCAAGCTCCGGTCATTACGAAGGACACATGATGGTGTGGGCTTAGTCCCAGCCACTTGCTGTCAGATCTTTACATGCTTCCACAAAACCAGCTCCGATATCGACCACTCAGCACTGAAGAGCGGCCCGATTCTACTGTAAAGCCTAAGGCAAGTTGCAAATGAAGTTGTGTACGGGTACAAGCGATCACATGAAGTCCGTGCCACAACTTACAGCAGGAGCAGGGTCCGAAAACGTAAAGTGCACCTGCTTTCAGGCGCAAGCCAGATCTGCTTACGAAGCGCCTGACCACAGTCAAGAGCAGCCACCTCTGAAAGCAATTGCTTTGGCTGTGGTACTGCTTGTTGTGGGCATCATTTTGCTGGTACTGGGTGGTTTGCACCTACGTGGACACATTTACAGTAAAGATGGCGCAGTAAGCTTGCTTCACGCATCTTTGTGCTGTTCACATAGCATGCTGGTTGCTGCTCTGACATGCTGATCATGCGTTTGTCATGCAGGGTCTGGGCTTACTGATACTAGGAGTTTTGACATTCCTCCCAGGTAAGTGCAGTAAGGTGCAGTCACTGACGGGCACACAGCTTGGCTGAAGTAACATAAAGGCTTTGCTACAGGCTGGTACTCAACTAGGATTGCAATTTATGCCTGGCTGGGGTATCCTGGCTTCAACTACAGCTTCATCCCATATTGATATTTCCAGAAGTGATGCATGATCCAGCCTGGAAGTTGAGCCTNCAACTGGACAGCAGCAGCAGCAATGTGTGCTTTGCAGGTGTACAAGGAGTCCAGCAGGCGTGCCCTNTTGCTCTCACTCATAATGACAGCCTGGAGGTCAGATAGTTCACAGCTGGGGGGGTGACCTAGAAGGGGAGCTGGAAGCAAGTTTGTCAGAGGAGAATGGAAACTGGGGACGTGGGTGCTGGTGCTGGGGTTGTGGAACTGTGCTGTACAGGTGAGCGGACCAAGTTCCGAAGTGGTGATTCGGCTAGGGTAGGGACAACAGCTGACAAGTACCGCAGGGGCTGGTGCAAGGCAGCACCAACCTTCACAAACAGTGCCTCTTCCGAAAACAAACATTCGAACTGAAAGAACAGTGCGGTGCCTTCAGCTCAAGAATTTGCTTTCGGAAGAGGTACTGTTTGTGAAGGTTGAGGCTNTGCTCTCCTGCTTGCAGATGTTGTTGCTTCTGAAATACTGTCCTGAACATCCTCTGCTGCATTTTGTGCATGATGCTTGGCGCGGCCATAATGGTGCTGTGCTCTGTCGAGATCATCAGAACTGTCTGCGCTGCCTGCATAACCAAGATAGCGGTCTTTCAAGCCTAGTGGTATGGTCTGTCACGGCGAAGCTTAGCACGCTTGTCAGCAATGCAACAGCATGCACCATGCCACCCTTCATGAAGAGGAGAAACAGTGGGCAGGCTTGCCTACGGTACACCAGTGCAGCAGCAAATGCATGCTATATGTGTCGTGCACAAGCACCATCTGTTACATGAAACTGCGTGTTTGCTTTGCCTAGCAAGCAAGTTATGCATAAGCTGCTTGACACACCTAAACAGCAAGCATGAAGAGCTCTTCACAAATGTGGCAAAACACCAGTGAAGACCAAGCTCTGAGTGATCTTTTAGCCTAGCTGTTGCATATGCAAGAACAAGCAAATGCAATATGTGGGGAAAGCAGCAAAACATGCATAGAACCCATAGTACTGACCGGTCTTGGACCTGACCCAGTCCTTGGCATTGTCTGTAGCCTCCCTGGTGCGCGCCCTTGCAGAGTTGAACTTGTCCTCAATCACTTCCCTGGCTTCTCGAGCTGTGCGACCAGCTGCTGACTCAGACTGGTCAGCTGTGCGGCGTGCTGTGCCCTCTACATTGTCCCTGGACTTGTTTAGTGCCCTGCATATCAGTTGCCTTGTAACTATGGGTCCAGAGCTGCATAGCAATTGGGTGGTAATTTCAGTGTACTGTCAGTGCACTGTCACTCAAACTCAAGATGACTTTACGACCAGCCCAAGCATCACCTGTGGACCATGTACAGGTCAGCGATTTTGCAAGAACACCATGCTGTCTATCACAGACCTACCTGATGCAAAAGAAAGAAAGAGCAGCAATGCAGGGTGAGACGTCGAGGGCTGCAAAGTGCACTATTCATCACTGGTGACATATCAAGTAGCCAAGGACATGCAATACGACCAAGCAGACATGCATGGAACAGTCACAAGACAAGATAGGAAGGGTCTTGCCTGTTTGCACGCCCGCCAAGCTCCTCTGCTTTGTCAGCAGCCTGATCAGCAGCAGACCTGGCTTGCCTCTCAGCCCGGCCCCCAGCCCGTCCAACTGCATCCCCAACATCTTCAGCGTTTTCTTGCAGTTTCCCTGCTGCCCACTTGCTCGCGTCAGCTGTGCTTCGCGCAACCTTCTGTCCTGCACGCTTTGCAGCATCCTCAGACGATGCAGCAGCACTGCCCAGAACCTCACCGGCATCCTCAGCGCTGTCATGCAGCTTCTCTGCAGTCCAGCGTGCTGTCTTTGCTGTGCCTCTGGCCACCTTCTGCCNCCAACCACAGCACCAAGCTGCTGCAGGCATAGATTTGCTGAGGCCGCATAGACTGCAACCACTCTTGCATGCTCTGGCTGTGCTGCTCGTAGGGATGCACCCTACTGCTCCGTTGACAACACCAACTTGGCTAAAGTGGTATGCAGTCTGTTGGCATACTTGAGGTACTTTCCACTACCCTGGCCCCTGCAGTCTCTACTTGCTTGCGACTCAATATGAGCCACCAGGCGTTACATGTATATGATCGACAGGCTTGCAAGCAGCATGTCGCTAACATTACTTTCCAGCTTGTGTCAGCTCACTGTTGCACTGCTACGCCTCCTGCGAGGCGTACTGGCATTGACGTATGTCTAGCTGATGCAATGCTGGCTTGTATAAATTGTTATGGCAGCTGTTCCACAGATGCATAGTACAGACTCTCAACTGCATGTTTGCATCCTGGCATGTCTGTTGACACTAGGTATCACTGCAGACCAGCATATGTGATTGCAGGGAATGCCCTGAGCCCAAGCTGCTGTGCATGCAGCCTTTGTTACAAACACACACTGACCCATGTTGGTGCCACCAATACACCTCGAATTCTTGGCTACACCAGCAGCTTGAGCGCAAGCTATGGTGCCAAAGTTTTAAAGAGTTATATGCCATGAGTTGTGAGGTGTGTGGATGATGCACGTCAATCTTGCCTTGCCTGAGGGAACTGTACCAATACATGATGTGATGCAAACAAAGTCCGTCTTCAAGCCTGGCGGTACAGGTTCAATGCTGCATACTAGATCTGCACACACCTGGCCAATGACGCAACAAACATGATACCTCCTCTGAGCAGTGCATTGCTGGGGTACACACTGATGCCGTAGCTATCTGTTATGCGGTGCGGTATGATTCAACAAGACACATCCGCAAGCATTACCTGTGAAAGCTTCTTTTTCAAGGAAGTTGGCGCGTGCAATGCGGTCGTGATGCTGCCAGAGCCACTCTGCTTGGGCCTGCGCACTGCTGGTTGCAATCTGAGCTGTGACCGCCTGGTACTCTTTGAAGTCAGGAAGCTTCTTCAACCTCTGTGTTCAGAAAATTGTTTTGAGTATATGTGCGAAAGCTTGTATGAACTCAACCTCGACGCTTAGACATTCAGTGACAGGATCAGCTCATTTCTATCAGCAAGACCTTAGTAAAGGGTCCTGTGGCAGGGGTTGCCATAGCTATGTAACCACTCTTTGTCTGGCGCAACAAGTCCAGGGTTGGGGCAAGGTGACCTGACTACACAAGCTGAGCAATGAGGTGANGGTGCCATGCCTGCATGACACATGTATGACAACATGATGCTGTGTTGTGGACACCCTACATTTCATTGTTTGGGGTTTCAGTATGTGCTTTGACTGTCAATTGTGGTTTATAAACCTAAACCCTAACCCTTTGTGGAATTCCACAACATGATATTGTTGATTATCTGATTGGTTGATTGGTTGGTAGGTCGACAGGAGAATGAACGTCTTGAGTGCATAGAGAGCACCACCGCTCAGCCACAGAATCTTATGTGTGTGTGCGATTGGGCATGTCATCAAAGCCATGTGTTTGACTTTTTTCTCCTGGACTCATGCCTTGTCCAGCAGTAAGCAAGAGCACGCAAGCATCAGATGTCTTGTTGTGCTGGAATTCAGGCTGTGTACACGTTTGGCAGTCTGTAAGGTAGTCTGTAAGAACTGTAGCTGCTCACATATTTGTAATAAGAGTTGGCATTTTGCGCTACCAGATGCAGCACAGCTCCTGGCTAAACAACACTTAGAAGTGGGTTGCAGCAAGCTTTCCATGGGCAATAGGCAGTGCAATGTGTTTGTCATCAGGGGCATGTGCGGGCAGGCAAGGTGCACTTACTGCAACAANCGTACTGCAGCCTTCAACCCTTGGTGATCACCTTGACATAGGTAATCTTTCAAAGCACAGATAGTTTCAACCGCAAACGCTGTGGCGTTGACGTGCTTGGTTTTGTGCTTCTAGATGTTGCCACATGGTGGTGCAGAGGTGCAAAGAGCGGGACAGGCTGAAATTGGAGGTTGATCGAAGTGCAGCTGCCGTGGCACGTGCNCCGACGCATCGCTTACACGGCATGTCAAGAGCGCCAAAAAAAGCTTCTTGACACGTGATGTGCAAGGATCGGCACGTGCGTGAGTAAACCTTCCTCAGCGAGAAGCCTGCGCATAAGCCGTGGCATGATGCGCGTATTGCGGACTGGGTGTGAAAGGCTTGTAAAGTAGCAATCGGACAGCAGAGGCAGCCGGTCTTGCCGTTCATCGGTGCAACGTTCGTCCAGCCACTGGGCTTCCTGTAGACGTGCGGCGAAGTCCGACAGGTCAAGTCTGCAGCGCTCGTACACCGAGGCCCGACAGTGTAGAGGCAGAGTAGGCTTCAGAGTGACTCGAGGTCTTTGCGCCACACTTGCGTGCGGACCCCAAAGCACATACGCAGCATGGCAGAAAGTGACGCAGCGCAAGAGCCGTTGTTACGGTGGGCTTGCTACTGTGCTCCACACACGATTACTTGTTCATGCTGCAACCTGGTTCGGTGTCGACAGGGCCAGCGGGAGTGGCGCTGCGGACATGGCTGACGACTTCCCAATACTAGTCGAGGGATCAGCTCAAAGTTCAAGCAGCGGCGCACAAGGGGCTACACTGATGCAGGGCGTCTTCAATCTTGTAAGATGCTGTTGCATTCAGCGCAAGTCCGTCAACTCAAGCACTATGCTGAGCACATCCTCTGTCTGACGGGACCTCCTGTTGACAGCAGGCAGAACACAAATTAGCACCCTCCTAAGCAGATGCATTTGCAGCATACTTGCACACTTTTCTCAGCTGCATCTAATGACGAGTGGAGTGTTGCTGCAGCTTTAGCACATGTACACACCCACACACGTGTATATATACAGCATAGAGCAGGCCGAAGCAAAATGTGTATCGTGCACCTGTTGCTGTACACACTACAGTNCTGATGTCGAAGATGCTACACATGAGTCAATCCTACCATGCATGCCTGCTTCGCGTTTCATGCTTTGCATGCTCCGGGTTTCTTCCTTGCATGCTGCGCTTGTCACTTCGACATTGCGTGATCAGAGTTGTTCCGCGTCCCTCACTGAATGATCCATCATCAAGCAGGTCGCCGGCTTTTCTGGCGCATCAGATTCGTATCGGGTTTCAGCCCATCTTGAACAACGAAAAACAACGACATCTATTGTGGCAACTGTGACTTGCGCGAGTTTGCGGCGGCTNTTTTTCCAGCAGGTCAGTCACAGGGTCAGCCAGCTCAGGGCACATGGTACTCACGTGCAAGTTAGTCAGTCGGTTCTTCGGCCTAATGCTCTGCCCAGGAGTCTTCGACTTTGCTCTGTCCATACTCCGCGAGCCCTTTTGCGCGTACATCGGACGAAGTGTCACGAGCGCATCTCAAGGACGATGTGGTAGGTTCACGTGCCATGTCTGGCTTCCCTGAGCAAGTGTACGCCTTGACCTAACGTGATGAGCTTTGAACAGCGGACCGCCATTGAACAATCTAATTGTCCACCAGCTGCTATGATTACACCAAAAATCAAATTGTCCTTGTGCGTCTCAGGTTCTTTTATGCAGCATCGGTGCCCCTGCTGGTTGTAGCGATCGTTTATGGGTTGCGATATATGCCAAATCGCAGGACGAGTTGGACAGTCAAGCTCGACGTTGGCTTAGCTTGGTTTGCAGCACTTTCCACCCTCGTGCTGGTTCCCACAGATGTAGCGACGTCCATGCAGGTGATTTTTTGGTTGACAGTCACCTTGTCTTGAAATCCAAACAGCTGCAGCTTTAATGATTCAATGATAGTGTATCACAGTCGGTCTGGCGTGCAGGGCCAGTCACCACAGCTTTTGGTGACCTGGTGGCAGCTAGCCTACTGGTATGGCTTTGCAGTGCAGTTCACTCTGCTACCTTTCCATCAGGAGTATGCAGACTCTGGACACTTCACTGTTGGGGACCGCATCAACACAGCTATACGCAACAACTTGATCTTCTATGCTGTACTCGCGGTTAGCAAACCTAGAAACCATGCTGGCCAACAACATGACTGACAGCATGTGTAATGTAATTCTGATTGTGACCTGTTGTGTTGCATCACGGTAGCCATGATCAGCATGCGGTCATGCGTGTGTAAATCTCTTACACAGACTGTGCTTGAAGAATGCATGCAGCCCTTTGCTCACTGCCACAGCTCATTGATGCAGAGCCCTTTGAGCCACAGTTAGCATAGACAGGATCTTGCTTGTGTTTACAAGTCATAGCTGCCGCAATCCAGTGGTCTAAAAAGGCTCAACATTGCTGGCATTGCAATATGTGCATGCTGCATTGTGACGCCGCTTGTATTACTGCAGCAGCTATATCAGGTTGTGTCAGAGTGATTCTAGTGTCCAGCGCTGGTGTTGCATCTGCAGGCTCTTGCTGTCGCTGGTATCCTCATTTTACTGATGTCAGGAGAGCTGGCCCCCAGCAACGTTCTGGGGTTTTGTGTGGCAGCTTCAAATGCTTTTGGCCNCACTTAGTTATTACCAGCGAGCTGGGCCGTAGCTGGCACATTTGCGAGATTGCAGCAATGCGCACTGGCGGTTGAGCCGCCTTGAATGTCACAGAAGCAGGACAACTGGTAACCTAAACAAGTTGCATAGCAGGTGAACAGAGGCTGGCTGCAGATTCAACAGTGGCCTGTGCTGACAGGAAGCATGCTGTAGCTGGGTGCACAGCTGGCCTGACATCTGTGAATGGATGTGCATGCATATCAAGCTGGGGACCGCTGACTGGTGGAACCTGTGGTGGTCCATGACTGGTCAGGATTTTGTGGGTGAGCAGATGACACAAGCACAGGAGCGGCGGCTGATTGACTGGTATGCCGACCAGGTGTGGGCAATGGCAAGAGAGGCCTTTGCTCCTGCCAGTCAGCACCCTAACTGGCCGGTATGCTTCCCAGGGCTTCATGCATTATCTGCAGTNTATAGTGAACCAGCTAGTGGAGGCGCACATGCTTGCCTGTCAAGCCCTGGGGTCATTCAATGGTCAAGCTTCTTGCTCGAGCCAGCTGTCAAAAGCATCAGGCTATGTACTAGCCTCATGTCACTATTGTTGCGCTGCAGATGCACATGTCAACAGCAACTGCCTGGACCTGCACATGACGACACTGTTTGTGATTCATGTGCACCATGGATATCGGATCACCGTGCTGCGGCTGCTCACTTGTGACCTCTTGCTTGCTGAAATCTTTCTGCATGCGTTGAACTNTGCCTGCTCAACCGGCACCTGTGTCCGATGCTGCTAACAGTGAATTTGCTCGGCGGCTTGCTCAGCGATATAACCCCAGGCACACAAAGCCCGGCACCTCTGCTGATCAAAGGGCAGCNTGCTCCAGGGTGCTGCACAGGCGTATGCCCAGTCGCAACAGATGCAGCATCAGGTGTATGGCCAGGGCCAGGTGCAGCCTCAGACGCACACTCACACGATGCCGTATGGTGGGCAGTGGCAGCAGGCCTATGGGGGTAAGGGCTTGTCACAGAGTGCTGTTGTCGGGCTGCAACAGCAGCAGAGCGGGTACAATGCACTGCAGCAACAGCATCAGAGTGGCCTGAATGCATTGCAACAGCAGAGCGGAGTGTCGCCATTGCACCAGCAGGCAAGGTCTCTACAACAGGCTGGCAGCTTGCAGCAGCCTGGTGTGTTAGGCATGCAGCATCAGCACAGCTTGCCACAGCAACAGCCTAGCCTACTGGCTTACCAGCAGCAACAGCAGATGCGGCCTATGATGTCTCACCAGCAGACGCCTCTTCAGCAACAGCAGCAGCATGGTGCGGGTCTCATGCAGCTGCAGGTGGGGCAGCGGTTAGGAGGACCCCCCTCGAGGCACCTGTCCAGCAACCAGCTGCAGGATCATAGCAATGCTCACTCTCCACGNGGTCACGCAATGCATGGGGGTGTGCACGTTGCGCTGGCACCTGGCAAGCACGAGCTGGATTTTCTGTGCCACCAAGATCTGAAGCTGGCATCTCTAATTTTCCCTGCCAGGTGAATTGAGGCGGCCAGATAGTGGGCATGGCAGCTTGTAAAGCTTGCATGTCTCCCATTTGACCACTGCTGTTTGCTGACTGGGGCAAGAAGTCCCTGACGAAGTCAACACGCAGTGGCTCTGGGATGAACAAACCAGAAGGGGCTGGAATTGATTTGGGAACGCTGCCCTGCATGTGAGCAGCAGCAGTGTAAAGCTGCATTGCTGCAGCGCAACTAGGGGATTATAGTCAGGCTGAAAGCTGTGCCAAGCGGCACCCTGCTCAAGCCATATACCACATTGGTGTTGTCACAATGCTGCTGCATACGCAGTGCCAAGCAATGTTGGAGGAATTGTGGATACAGCGCATGGCTAATGTCAATGCTGTGAGGGCTGCAAGTGGTGATGGATTAGTGATCCCAGCATATCTGATGATGGCGTGACAAAGAATTCATGTTGATGCACAATGTATGCAAGTGGCTTTGGGCAAAAGGCATGTTTCATATTCTTTGGGGGCACAGACTTGGCAGAGTGTTATGCTAAAAAGCGCTACAATGGCATGTGCACAGGTGTGCACACATCTACCTGCAAGTCAAGGAGCATTGAAACAACAGCTTGGTGCTCTGTAAGGTTCACCAACTGTCTTGCTGTGGTATCAGCTGGCCTCTGACACTCATGAGGTGAGGGAAACAAGTGCTGCCTGCATCAATACCTGGCATACGTGACCAGAGGGCGGCTTCATTTGCTGTATGAGCCTCTGTTGCATGAACTACCTGTAAAAATTGCCCAGCAACTCTTCCAGCTTGCTGTCATGCTGATCTTGTTGGATNTGATCATGCCTGCTGACTTGCACTTGCAATGTCCGTCATGCCATGCAAAATTTGTAAAGACACGCTGTCAAGCCTGAATGGCGCTCTATGTCCTGCTTACTAGCACAGCACGGCAGGAACAAACTCTCACATATTTGATGATCACATGTCAGGGCATACAGGCATCAGCTCACATGAAGTATGAGTAACATGGCTGGACATTGCATGTCCATGCATCTTGCCACCATGTCAGTCCATGCATGCTTGTTTATGTAGCTACATATATCTTCAGTCAGTGGCCACTGACCAGCATTACACAGGGATCTGCATCAAAGCACAATGGCATGTAGTTTACCTCACACGACCATGCTGCACCAGAGGGACCACTTGATGTTGTGCAACAGAACTGTACAACTGCAGCCTCTTCAGATAAGCCACCCGCGTGGAGACGACGCCTGATACCAGCGTTGTAGCCAACAAGGCAGCAGCATAGATAGAGTAGCCTTCATACAGTGTATAGGCTAGCTCAATGTACTGCAGTCATCAAGCTTGACTGTTGCAGACATCACGGCCCAATGCAAACATAGTTGCTTCAGACAGATGGCTGTGCACATGAGGTGATCGCTTGGCATGACAATAATGATAACAATAAGCAAGGCAGACCTCTGTAGCTTCTTCCAGGTCAGGCCAGCATGTGTATGTGAATCAGGGAGGCTCTGTGTGCTGCCATGTGTGTCTCCAGGCCCATGCAGCTTCTGTTTTGTGCACTACGTTATCATCACACTGTTGGTAGTGGCCTCTAGCATTGTCAAGCTTGGGACTGCTGCAGGCTTGTCAGTACAAAATGCTCAGCGGTGTTGTGCCTTCACTTGCTGTCCTGTGCACTTACAGCTTTAGCTAGCTTGTGTCAACTGCTGTCAAGCCTATATACCACATCTGTGCTGTGTGAATGTGAATGTGCATGTTGTTGCGTCCTGTGCAGTCATGACTGTGGGACACATCTGTGCTGATGTTGCCAAATTGGACATCCAAATGGTCAAATCTGACAGTGCCCTTGCTTGTGATGCGTAAGGTGGTACCTCTTGTAGCAGCCATGNTCTTCTTCTTCTTCTTCTTCTTCTTCTGCGGCATTTTAGGTCTACCCATCGCACTGTAAGTCCAGTTGTGCGTTGCTGTTTCTGAGACGCACTTGCCAGTTTCAGGCAGCCTGCCAATACATGCAGCGATTTGACAACAGACTGGATGCTGTACTGTACGCCGAAGGTTTACTTGCTGGACCCAGTATGACAGACGCCGAAATAGCACAAGTTACCAAGAAGTTCAGGCTGGAGACGCTGGAAAAGATGAACATTATTCTGGCAGACCCCAAAGCGCGAGCTGTTGTACGGCTACAATTGTTCGCTAAAGGTGAGACCTCTTGCTGCGTGCTTCAGCTTATGTGGCTGTGAGATACAGTGTCACACTTGCAAAATTGTTACAGGCGCACCGCATTGGCAAGAAGAAAGAGAAAGTGTAGTATCTACAAACGGCAAACAAGGTATTTCATACCTGCAGACAGCTAGCCTGATGGCAAACTGGCCATAGATGCACGCATTTTGCGTCTGGCTGGCAATTTTGTTTGTAATGCTGTTGCTTNGAGCATGAAAGGTGTGTGTGTTGTGTGCAGAGTGGGTACACATTAAATGGCAGAGTGGTCCGTCCAGCTGAAGTTGGTGTGTCAACCCAGCCTTGAGAGAATGTTGACACGTTACATCAACAAGTCACGACATCTAGTAGTTACACAATACGCTCTAACTCCCTAGCATATGTGAGGGTGTGATTCATGAGCTCTATTGCAGACACATCCTTGATGCCATCCTGGCTTTGACCGTCAAAATGTACTACGTCCCCTTGCACCTTCCAGCCACGCTGCACACGGTGAGATAGCGTTTAGCTAGAATACCAGATCAAAAGCTCAAGGCATGAAAGCAACACGCTCAACAGCAGTGATCTGACATTGCTGGTTGGCAGATGTAGCTACTGTAAATGCAAGCTTACCTCCTCTGCATACTGCAGTGCCTCCTTTGCAGAGCTGAAGAGCATGAGCCTCTGTGCCTCTGAGACGGACAGCTGCTTGTATGCTCGCTCACTGCAGCTAGCAATTTCATCCCTGCACAGATTTTGCAACTCAGCATTAGCTGCACATCCGTGCATGCTTGCAAGGACAACAGGCAACAGCTAACCTCCTGATGGTGGCTGCATAAGGTTCACGCATGCATGTGGGATGTCCCACTACTAGCATCACAACCGCACCCTGACTGTGACCACATACCTGACTGTGATACAAACGATACATGCAACTCGTGAGCACAACAGAACTACAGCGGGACCCCAGTACGAGCACCACGCATACCTGACTGTTGATACAAGCTTGTCCATGAAATAGAGGTACGATTGATCTGGTGCATTGTTTTTGGCATTCAGAACCTTGTTGTATGCGCCTTCCATGAGTCTCTGCTCTAGCTGTGCTGCATACTGTACGTGAGCCCCCTGCTGCACCTGACAATAACGGACAACACTGCATCAATAGGGCCAACAAGACTTGCCATAGCAATGGTCACTCAAAACTGGCTACACAGCACACAGCTGCTACCATAGAACAAACACAAACAGGCAATCAAGCCCATGAGTGTGACAGCACAGGCTTCATGTCTGAGTAGACGGGTTGGATGTGCTGTGCCAACCTGCNGGCAATACCAGTACCCTTCAGAACTTCACACAGCAACTGCCAAGCTGGGTTGCAACTACAGCCATGACCACTTTCCAATCCAGCTGGACATGGTCTGGCTCATCGTAGGTGCCATCCAGCAGTCCAAGGCCTTCCTGCAAGCAATGCATAAGGGTTGTAGTGATGAAGTGAAATGTCTCAGTATGTCTCAGCAAGCCTTGCCTCAGTCTACTTCACACAAAGCAAGACTCACTGGTTACAAGCTCGTTTGTAGTTGTGGCACACATCCACACCATGTATGCAACAGCAAAAGCTGCTCAACATCTTGAGCCGCTCAAATACTGAGTGTGCTTTGCAGCTGTGAGAGTCAGTCAAAGCTTTGCATACCTAGTATATGTGGACTCAAGTCCACCCGCAAGGGACACGTGATTTTGTATACAATGTGCATTATGCTCTATACATCAACATAAGCCTGTATTTATAGCGACTTTTAACAATGGGAGAACAAACATAATCGTCCATATGTGAAAGCCAGCCCTTACAGTTGACACCAGCTTTCCAAGATTCAGATCGTTGGTTGAGCTGACAAACTGCATGCTTGCAACCCTCACCGGCTAAGCAGACAAAGTTTTGTGCTAATAGTATGAGGTAGTCCATGTGGCGTGGCATAATGTGCAGAAAATATACCTGCACTACCACCCAGGCTGATGGTTTGAATCAACTTCAGGTTGTCTTTCTGTTTGGAAATCCAAGCCTGAGCAGCTTCAGCTTGCTCAGACACAGTGTAAACAATAACTTATGCTTTGCACAGCAGCACAGTCTGTACCACTGCATCACATTGCGCATCTCAAAGCAGACCGATCTTGCGCAGCTGTTGCCGTAATGATCATACATGCTGGCTTGCATGTAAGGGTTACTAGTGCAGTCAGGGACTGCAGCNGAAACTTTGCTGCAGCATGTTGAGTGTGCTGACTTTTAGATTTAGTGCGCCTCACTACAACCCCAGCCTGTTATACGAGTCATGCAAATTGTGTATGTGTCATCAAGAGCCGCCAAATGCGGCCTATACGCAGTCCTTGTAAAAGCCAGCTGCCGGAGCTCACTATCAGAAACAGGAGTGAGCAGCTTATGATGCGGCTGCTCAATGCGTGACCACGATCCATGATAGCGTCAGACAACATGTGTACGGGACATTACGTTACAGACAAAGCTCTTGGCAGCGAGCAACACGTGGCACTGTATGAGCTGGATAAGGTGGTGTGTTGGACAACACAGCATGTCTACCTCAGCAGAAGACTCCAGTTGAGCAATTGAGGCTGCCCTGGCCGGCATTTGTTTCAGGACGTCCTGCCAGACCTACAAGGCATGAAGTGGGCTGTCGTACGCTTGCACATCAATCACTGCCATCTGCCTGTCGATGCTTGTTGTGTGCACTGCCTTGGTGTCAGCATTTGCAGTAATGGGAATGTTGTACACCAGCGCTACAAGCAGAAGCCATGAAATCAAAGACAAACTCCTGGTCAGCATCAAAGTACTACGTGTTGGACATTGCAGTAAGTAGCACATCAAGCAGCCAATGCCTGTACCAATCTGATGCAGTTTACAAGCTGTGCAACAACTGAGCTTTCAGAGTGATGGGAAGACAACAGCTGAACAAAGCACTTGCCCTGTGCACATCTTCCTCTTCCAACTGCATGACATTATCGCTGGTAATCTTGCCCATTTGAAGCTCAATGTGTGCAGTGCTGCTAGCCAGAGTGGAATTGCACTGAGCTGCATGCTGTGCAATAGTGTCAATTCACATCGCCCATGTGCATCCAGTTGTACATTTTGCACCTGCACTCCTTGGCGCCTTCATCAGCTCACACTGCCAGCGTCTGGGATCTAGATACCTGGAATTGGCACGTGTGTGAGCGCACAAACAGTTGACTGTGATATTTGCTGTCTTGCAGGATCCTGTTTGGGCAGGCAAACATGAACAGCTTCTGAAGTTGCTACCTCAACAGGAGCTTTTGAAGCAACACTGAATTTTGTCAGGCAGCCAGCATACGCACCAACGGTGCCATTTTGCCGACTGACCTTGTTCACTAGGAGCAATATGTGTGGAGGNCGTCTGAAGCTGCTGTGCAGGCAGCACACAGGTCTACAAGTGTTCAGCCTCTTACCAGAACTTTGGCTGGCGGCTGTTGCTGTGCAGGTAAAGCCTTTTGGTCCATTTGTAGCTGCAAGCGCAGGTTGTCACGTCACGCGCGCTTTAAGCCTCCCATTGAAGGCCCAGAGCAGGCGTCCCAGTCAGCGACAACACTGAGTCAAGCTGATTTCGGCTGCTCCGTAAACCAATTGAGCCACAATCAGACCATACTCTTGTGACACTACAGGCAGGCCACCGGCAAAGCTCAGTGTCACGAAGCGTGAGTCTTGCAGAAGCAGGACGAAAGCATGATCAGAAACTGCGTTGCCGAAAGCCGGAAAAACGAATCTCTTACACCGTAACAAAGTTTTGCTTAATGCCTCTGTATTTTCCGCTCCTCTCGGGTCTCATGAACAGCGTGCCAGCAACGACTGCTCGATATGTATAGATAGCTGCCTCCAAAATATGGAAACATGCACACGTACACGTTGCCAACACAATTACAACAATGAGTTACAGTGATCATTGTGTGTACATTTGTAGATGGCAATATTACCGTTGGCGAGTTGAATCTAGCAGACATCTAGCCAGTCAAGATGTGTGGACCACTGTGTGTGAGCCCCATGCTATGCAGATTGGCATCGATATTGCTTGCCAAGTGTCTGCAGCTGCGTATGCCATTAGTGCTGTGGACCAGACTGATAAGCCAGTGCTGTGAAAGAGCCAGACTGATAAGCCATTCACACTGTGACAGCGCTGCACATTGATTCTCCCCTTATTAGCTGCTGGCTCCCCACATGCGTAATGTGTGATGCCAATGTCACAGCCTCTCGTCACCGCCATGGTGCCCAGACAAGGGCCTGGCAATCCCGATGACTTTTCTTCAGCTTGTCATGAACAGCCGCAGCTTTGCTGCCAGGCTGTCAAACACAGCTGGCTGCATCAGTAACTCCAGCCTGTTGTACTCGGCGCCCGCCCCAAAAGCAGGACCAGGCCGCCCAACGATGCCTCTGTCTGCCATCACCTGATAGCAGTCCTTGTCTCGCGCCTCATTGCAGCGCAACCAGGCATATGCTGGATGAGGCCCTCTTGATGTTCCTTTCCAGCTGTCCATTTGCGGTGGCTCTGGCTCCTGAAAGCAAGGAGACTTGCTGAATTAGATCAATCAATGAAGTATNAGCCACACGCTGTAAGGGACTGCTGGCGTAAGGCGCTCAGCTGTGACTTAGTCATCACACTCGCTGCACTTTTGCACCGGTCATCAAAGGCTATTAACAGGCGTCGTCAGTGGAACTGCGTTATGTCACACATACATGTCTGTGCAGAGATGCCAAGCCTAACCAATTTCGTTCCCTTTCCCACACACACTTACATAACAAGCAATACATGAATGTCATGAGTTGTGAGCAAGATGTTTATGTATCAATCCAAGGTCCATCCATCATAACTCACACCGACCCAGTGTCGAGAGTCCAGTCATTATTTATGTGCAGCTAGAGACTTTGTTTGAACTTTTGAATGCTCATTGTGGCGCAATCCCATTGTAATAAAACGCAGAAGGTGGTTCCATGAATGTGCACTGAGTTACCTCTCATAACAAAGGCAAGGTCATGATGACAAGCACAGCACACAGGCTGATGAATACATAAGAAAATTAGGCTTCATGCTCATTGTGCAAGTTTATCTCAAGCTGGCATTGTGTCAAGATCTGTATAATGGTGAAGAACAGCAGCACATGGGGCATCCAGCATTTGGTTGGGCTTCCTGCCAGAGAGCAATGGAAGTGATGGCCACAACGCGTTGTGTGCTTGGCCTGCCCACAGCTCACCCAACAGATGGGACAAATGTCTGTACGAGACTCTGAGGAGGTTGGCTTTGCAGACAACACAAGCATGTGCCACTTGACTTGGTTGTTGTCTGGCTGGAATTGGTGGTATTGCTCACGTGAAGCTGCTCGCCAGTCGCCAACATTGTCAAGAGCATTGTCCCTGCCAGCTTTTCGCCCATCAAATGACCACACACAGTCAGTGAAACCACATGTGGCTGGCTCAAACTGTTGTTTGCATGAAGGACACCAAGCCATGTAGNTGAAACACGTTATGAGACAGGCTGTGAGAAGCTGTCATGCGGTGTAATGCACGTTATTTCTCGACCCTGCTTCACTGTGTCTTCAGTATTGATTCATCATGTGTGCTTCACATACCAGCATTTGCTGAGGTTTTGGCCGACTCTGGGCAGCCGGTGCAGATGATGTCTGATCGCTGGCTGCTGTACATGTTGTATGAAGTCGACGCTGCGTCTGGGCTTGCTGGCGTGGTATGAATGCACTACATGGTCTTGTAAGCGACTGTCGCACGTGTAGCTNGAAAGTGAGCCTGCATGGCTGCCTGAAACACGCAGCACCGTAGCATGCCACCTTGGTACCACACAGCTGATGTATGTATGCAATAGAACAGACAGTACATGTCAAGATCTCACATTAGCACAGCTGGTCTGGTGCAGCTGTATGAGAGCCTAGACAGGACTGGCATTGACACCTCACAGATATTGCCGGACTTACCTGCAGGGCTCCTGCAATGTCCTCAGGGCCATCACCACCGCCATCAGCCTGGATGTTGGCTACGAAGTCCTGTACCTTGCTGATCTGCTGCTTGGTCACAAACTTGTGAAGCAAAATGCGTCCATTGCCATCACAGTGGTCCTTGTAGCCAACAAAAGCCNGCTCCACAGCATCTGCCTTGTCTTTACCCTCCTCCTTTGCCTGCAAAACCCATGCTTTGGTCAACAGAAGCTAGCATGCACGGTTGCATACAAACACCGACCCATGGTGATACGCCTAATGATCTGGTAGGTAGGCGCATGCTGCATCCACGACTGTCACTTTCACTGGTGCAAACTGCTGCATCTGCATGAGACCTACACACTGTTTTGTCCTGAGGCCAATACTGCCTACCCTTAGTTGTGAAGCATGCCACACAGCATGATGCATTGTTTGCGTCGCTCTCAGACTACCTTGCAAACTGCACAGCATGTTGTAGTGTATGTCCTCAGTGTCAGTTTGCATTCATCTTATAAACTGCTTGTTTAATCACTTCATAAGTCAGCCAACTCATTTGTTTACANAAAAGCATACGGCTTGTGTGCTGCAGCTTTTGGCCATGCCAGCCATCTCAATTTGCAGTCTCAGCACCCGCAGGATCTGGCAAACACTTGCAACATCATCAACACACTGCTAGTCCAGCTTCAGCGCGATGCAGAACATCGTGCACAGTTTGATGACCACTTTCAGAGAATGCGGTCTGATCTCAATGTGTCAGAGCAGTCTCGGGATAGACTCAGGTCTCAGATGGATGCTAAGCATCGAGAGCTGAGCAGCCTCTCAGCACAGGTGTGCAATAACTGCTGTCACATGGCAGTGGCACGACTCCTGTCATAGTTTGAGCAGACTTGCTTGATCAGCCAGTCAAGACCTGTGCTGGGGTGTGGAATTCTGCTTGTCAGGTGTGCAGCTATGGTTACCCAACACTCAACAACGCAGCATTCATGTTCAAGTCACACAGCAAGGGCAGCTGTTTGGCAGCCATATGCAACCATATGCTCCAGCAAAGTCTGCCACGCAGCACACAGCATACTGTCGACCAGCTATGCATACAGCATGCGCCTCTCTGGGAAAGCTACCAATGCTAATGGACAGCTTGCTGTGTGTGTGTGTGTGTTGACTAGCAGGGGAACAGTATAATGCACAAAACAAACACACACAGCATGATCATGTGCCTAAACAGACAGCCGTGCAAATGCAGTCATCTGCAACCAGGCATCAACCTTCACACAATGCAGCTATAGCAAGCCTCACTTGATTGCGCAGGAAGCTGAGCCACATCACTCATTGTGTATTGTGACACCTGCACCTGCATACCTGATGTGTCAGCCCAGTTGCCTGCTGAGTNGAACAACATTGCTTGCTGCTGCGTATGGCTTCTGTGTCTGCATTCCAGATTCTGTCCGTGCTCTTCTCCAATCTTTGGTGCCATAGGGCATCCAGAGGGACAAGCTCTACCTTGCCTACTGTATGCTATAATACTGATACTGAGTAATACTCAATTGGCAAGATGTCAAATGCAGTTATGTATGGTGCAGCTCCTTGTATACCATCAAGGCGGTGTTCACAAGCATGGCATCAGGACTGGGACCGCTCGTCAGCCTGGTGCTGTTTGCAATACTTGGCAACTCTTGGAAGGTGAGTTGCAACAGCAGCGCTTGTGTGTCTTGCTGCACAGTATGGCAATGATTGTCAGCATGGTGTCAGCATGTATGACTGCGTCAGGCAAACATGTGTTGTAGGCAAGGTCACCAACTTACAGCTTAAGATGTTCACTGCTGTCATTAACAGTTGTATAGAGCTATGCTGATGCTGTTGTGTTGCATATATGCATATATGCAAATTGCACAATCAGTGCATTGCTTGTGCATGCATCACCTGTTGGTACACCCTATGAGGTGATCAGCTAGTACACTGTGGCTGGCAGTCTGACGGAAGCGGCTGCTGTACTGTGCTAAGCTTTACACCAGGCTCCACAAATGCACAATGCCGGCCTGCAAGACATGTCACATTGCAATCACAGGTCATGTGTGAGTCTGCCGCTGATTAGGACATGTGCTGTTGCAGGTGAGCACATGCCGCTACGTGCTGCTGGCAGGACTTATCATCATGGTCATTCCTCTTTTGATCATGTGTTTCTTCGATGACGACAACGCCATGCAAGAACAGGAGACTCTTGCTGCTAGCATGTAAGGTCAAGCAGTCAGCTTTGCCTGCCTGCTTGCCTGCCTGTGTTGATGGCAATTCAAGATACCAGGTGTCATGGCATGCCACATACAATCTCATCAATGCATCAGCATACGCTCGACGCCCATGACAATCATNGGGCAGCATGGCAGGCATCTCTGATGGATGCAGCCCGGCATCAAGTGGCTGCTAAAGTCTCATGTCGGACACGGAACAGCTTGTCCATCATCAGCAACACTGCGACATTGATGCCTCGCAGACCGGCAGTTGCATATGCCAAGTGTATATGCTTGTCCACAAGGAGCACTCAGCACGACTGCATGTACTATGAGATCAACAACTGCAGAGGTGTGCCCATTTCCAGCCATGTAGCCTCTCTGCAATACTTGCCATGAAATGACTTCACACACTGACAAGTGGCGTGGATGGCACCACTGAACCTGCTGCACTGCCAATGTTGACAATCGCACCCCGGCCTCTGTCTTTCATTGATGGCAGCACAATGCGTGTCATCTGCGCCAGGCAATGTTTCAGCAAAGTGCATTCAATTTGACTGCGCTAGCCATGACTCAGCTGCTATATAATGCAATNATGTCAGAAATGTGCAAAAGGATCACCTTGATCCCATCATGCCTCCATCCACAACTTCTGTGATAACGTCTTTTTGCTCCTTTTTGATAATTTTGAGGCTCAGCAGGCCACCATCAACCAGCAGCATGTCACCCACACCCACATCGTCAATGAAGCCGTCATAGTTGACAGAAATGCGACCGTTCCTGCCATCTGCACCTTCCTTGATTGTGAAGGTGTACTGCTCCCCTGTGCCATGAGCAGTAACACATCTGGTTATGCAGCCCACGCACACATGGTTGGTAATCTGCTGTGAGTGCGTAAGACAGGTCGACCTGCTGAAGGTGCAACGTTGGCCCAGGCACCAGTCTGTGGCACATGCAACTGAAAGACAATGCTGTCGCAATGAAGCACTGTCTGTAGCAGCGCAGATCCCAAAATGATATGCTGAAGTGACTTTGACTCGCGCGTGTCACAAGTGCAAGCCCGTGTGATGTTGCACAATATGTACAGCCCAAAGCTTGTACCTTGACCTCTGCGCGGTTGGGTAATGGGGATTGCCAGAACAGAGGGCTGTCTTGCTGATTGCAGTCCATGCTGCTTCACTGGCTGGCAGAACAGTTTGTGCATGAACGTATCATTGAGCTACCTGGCTTCATGTCAATAGGCTCTGTCACATCGCCACTGCGCACCTCTGGACCTTTGGTGTNGCGACAGATCAGTCATCAATCGGGGCGATGTGTTTGGGGATGGCCTTACTGTGTCTGCCCAAGGCACGTATGAGCTGCAGGTAATCACGCAACAGCAGCTGTTCACACATGTTTGCCAGCCAGAAAACATTGCATCAGTCCATGGGTAGAGGTCAGCAACAACCTTACGAAAGGGCTCCCCCCCTTCCCCGCATGCAACTGCCTCAACAAGCCATGAAATGAAGTTTGTGCTGGAGTTTGTGTGCCACCATAAGAGGCAAAACTGTGTTTTGAGGATGCCATCCACTGTGTTCGTTTCAACGCATGAGTGAGCGTAACCTTTACAGCGTCGGAGTCCTTGTACACAGGCTGTTCTTTTTTATGCATAAATGGGTTGAGGGTTCTTGATGGTAGATATCTGCGGTACACAGATGGTAGTGCCCAGAAGGCTTTGCTCGCTGTGTTTGCAAGGTGAACTCTTACCAGGGTTGCTGCAACAAAGACAGTTCCGAGTGTGCTTGCTTGTACTGCAGGACACCAACAGTAATCTGCCAAAACTTGTAAAAGCCAACATCAGCGGTGGTCAACTTCGGGTTTTCCGAACTCATGATGTACTCGTAGAGTACTAGAGTATTAGTGTGACACTCTAGGTGTTTGTCAAGATGTGCGCTCCTTATGATAGCAAAATTTGGGACCAGCTGATGAAGNTACCTTCTGGTGTGCAGCTGCAGCAGGAGTCACCCGCTCAGCAATGCGTGGTACGCACTGAATGGCTGTAATCATCTCCTTGCTGACACTGTGTATCATATTGAACAAGTCCTGCAGGCACAGGCGGTGTAAGCACTGCTGCAGACACAGTTCCACAACAGGATTGGTGCTCTTCAAATTGCAAACACGATAGTCACAAGCATGACAGCTTGCATGACTTCAGCAGGCGACAGTACTGTACCTGAACGGTCGGCTTCAGCTCTACTCTATTGGTCTTGCCCAGTACAATGGTGACTGTGAACACAGGGACCACTTCAGTCTTGTTGTCCCCATTCAGGACCCTAGACATTTCCTGGAGGCTGCGTTTAACAGTGTGCCTGAGGGCGTCTTCCATCTTCTTGTCAATCTGCATCACACCCATAACAGCTGTGTGGGTCATGCAGCAAGCAGAAGCTGCATGTAGTACAGGTTGCGCTGCAGCATGTAGTAGATGCTGATAGCTGCACAGCAGGGAAAGATGAAGGCTCTCCTAGAGAGCAACGGGGCTATGGGTAGTGCGTAGTCATGATATATTGATGCACTTACCAGGGCACATATGCAACAGCTAATCTGCTACACAGCGCATGTACAGCAAGAACATGCATATGCCTGATGCATCTGCGTACAAACAGATACACAG
The DNA here is from genome assembly GCA_000818905.1 of Trebouxia gelatinosa. Lineage (NCBI taxonomy): Eukaryota > Viridiplantae > Chlorophyta > Trebouxiophyceae > Trebouxiales > Trebouxiaceae > Trebouxia > Trebouxia gelatinosa. Next base: position 1,212,735 of record KN805353.1, on the reverse strand, counting down.
ATAAACCATAAACTTGTGTCGGTAAATTTTGTGCGGTTTTGTCAAGCACCTTCTGTGTGAACTTGAGCCACTCGCGCTGGACCTCTTCACTGTCATGCTGAAAGAAGCTGTACAGCTGTGCCATTGTGCTCTTCACTTCCTCATACGCATGCCGGAATCTCTCTTGAACCTGATGGCAAGCCCAAACCCGAAGTCAGCATGTGNGTAGGAGCTGGCAACAACATGTCCAGCAAGCTTGCGCAGCGTGTGGCCACCAACGGTTTGGCAAACAGCTATATGGCTTTCAACACAAACTACCATGACACTGGCCTCTTCGGAGTCTACGCTGTGTGTGACAAGGGCGGTCCGGTGAGCAGTCACTCATTGATGCCATCCCTGCATGCCATCCAACCATCAGCAGATTCACCCTGATGCACACTAGCATGCCTGCCTGTAATGACATGTCGCGTTGACACAAAAAGCAGAGGAATGTCAGGCACGCAAATTGACAAACCAAACATTGTGTTGAGCTGAGCAGCTCACTTCTGGACAAACAATGCACACCTGGCCCAAGGTTGTCATGCATGCCCATGCGATTTTGCTTTACATACTGGACAACTCCTGAGTTTATGGTGCTGCTGCAGATTGATGATTTGGCCTGGTGTGTCATGAGGGAGATTGGTAAGATGTGTTACAACCCACAAGAGGAAGATGTGACTCGTGCCAAGAACCAGCTCAAGGCTGCGATCCTCTTCAGTCAAGACAACCTCAGTGGTAAGGCGGTCTCTCTCTCATGTCGCATGAGCTTGACCGCCTGGCGTAAACTCTGCCTACGGTGCACAAGTAGCCTGTCACAATGTGCATGTGACAGGCTACTCACATAGCACTCAGTACACTGCACTCAGTGCACTGCAATCGGTAGACACAAGAATTAGCCAATGCTACAGGAGACACTGCAGGCAACAACGCAGCAACGAACTCTGCATATACACTGGGCTCTCTGTCTGCTTTCCGTCAGCTTTCTTTGCGGTTGCAGGTCTTGCTGAGGACATTGGTCGTCATGCTTTGGTGTATGGGCGCCGCATTCCCAAGGCCGAAATGTTTGCTCGCATTGACGCTGTAGATGTAGATACAATCAAGTCAGTAGCTGATAGGTTCATCTATGATCAGGATGTGGCTATTGCAGCCATGGGCGACACCCAGCAGCTGCCAGACTACACCTGGTTCAGGCGCAGAACATACTGGCTGCGGTATTAGGGTTCTAGCAGGCATATTCTGGGTGTGTGGTGGTGTCATCAGGACGCTGCACTGCTGCGGCATCTGCCTAGGCTCTTTTCTTAGTCAGTCGTCAAACTCGTGACTTATGAGGCAGCAGGAAAGTAAATCGTGTTAGTCTGAATATCGTACCCTTGAAGCTATCAGCTGTCCAGGCAGTCTGATGCATGTTGCAGAGTGTGCTGGACTTGTGTGTCTTGTTAATCATATACGCACGTTCTGGCTGGCCCTGACATGCAAACATCGGTGTGCAGCCACAGTCCAAGATCGAGTCATAGCACACATTGACCNCATGTGCTAACATATATCTTGGCCAGCACTCGGAACAGGCTAGATTACAACACTAGTTATCAGGGACGCCAACATTGCCATGTGCACCTAGACCCCCTTAGTCAACGTATAGCCACTAATGGGCAGTTACACTTATTGCCAACACACAGTAACGACATGACATCACGGCTTGAAAGGTTTTAGTACCTGCGTGTAGTACTTGGCTGGTGCTGGGTTCACCGTAGCCTCATCTTCAGACGTCTTTCGCACACCCTGCTGCTGCCTGTCTTTCAACCTGCCTAATGCATTTCCTTTGCTGCCAGAGTTGACAGCTTGCACAGCTTCCTGCGCTAGACGAGCTGCCAGTTCCCTTGCATCCTGAGACTGCCCGCGTTGCAAGCCACTGCCAACTACAGACATGTCTGTCAGCCTATCTGTGACCTCAGAAAGAAGGATACGTGGCACATTGCTGCCACCAGGCTCATTTGGCTTGTCCACTTGTGAACTGGATGCAGTGCTGTTGGGCGGCTGGAAAGCAGGATTTTCCCGCCAAGGGGAGGAATGGGGAGTTGAGGAGGCACTTTCCTTCGGCTGTGGCGAGTCTTGCAAGTTGGCACTAAGCTCAGACGTCTGATGCTTGCTTTTGTTGTCTGATGTAGCAGCAGGGCCTCTGCCAGGTGGCCGTTTGAAGCCCATGTAGTCCCTGCATCAGCCCCACAGACTGCGTGTGCTGGGTTTATCACTTGTGAAGCTGCTGTGTAGTTCAGTGCACCCTGGTAAGCTGATTTTGGAGAAACATTGGCCTGTGTTGTGCGCAATTTCACCCCATATAACTGAATCAGCTTTCGTGCAAGCTTTCAAAGCAATGTCAAACAAAACCACACCATGAGTTCTTGAATGGCTAGCTAATGCATGCTTGCCACCATCACATTTAGCGGTAAATGCATGGAGATGTGACAGCATCAGTGGAANTTAGGCAGCATGCGTCCAAGGAGGCCGCACAGGATGTGATCGATATCATCAAGCGAGCAAACGGCAAGTTTCGGCTCTCACAATCTGGCCAAGAGGTTCCCCCCGAAAAGTTGAACTCGTTTTTGCCAGCCTTCATTGAGTTCGTGACGCCTGAGATGATCGAGGCAGGGGCAGCCTTCTCTGCACGACNGCAGCAGCAACTCTTGGAGCCACAGTATGTGTTCATGCCAAACAGAAGCTGTTCAGATGCTCTCTCCAGCTCACGGATGCCTTGTGGGCGTGCTTGGGACAAGCAGCAAAGACTCTTCCTTGGCATGCTGGACCTCACCCTCAAGGCCTTTGACCCAGTCGGCAGGGTCCTAGCTTGGCAGACCCTATTTGGGGAGCNCCAGCTCAGGACTGGCACAGCTGCATGCCTCACCGTCTGCAAGCGCATGAAGCAGGATATGAAGCGGTGTGTGGGCTTTGACTTCTTCAGCCCCTTCTTGAGAGCCTTGATGTCAGCAGAAAGGAAGTAGCCCAGCGCCTCTGGGTACCGCACCTGGCCACACACAGTCTCTCAGTGCACAAGTCATCCCCACACTTCCAAACAGGTCAAAGCAGCAGACAGCTTTCCATTGAGTGTCACATTGCAGGAAATGCAAGATGCTGCAGGCTCTGCGAGCTGTACCTTATCTCCAGGAATTGGGTTTGATGTGGCATCAGCACTTGCTGCCAGCTCTCGGGCTCTGGCCAGATTGACTTCCTCCCACTCATCACGCACACAAGTAGGCTGCTTGCTGGCTGCCACATCGCATCATGCTCATGCCCAGACATATAAAAAGACTACANGTCCGAGGGCCAAAAGTATGCAGCAAGCTTGAGTCCTTGCCCATTGACAAACATAGACTCAACACCTCGTGGACCCAGCTGATCTTGCCGAGTGCGTTCGGAATAGAGACTGGCATGCTTTACACCTGTCTTAGCCTGCATGACGGGGCTGCGATGGCCCGAACCGCCAGTGAGCTTGCTTGGTGATGGTCGTGAGGCTGATTTCAGGTACTGTCGCGAAGACTTGTCAAAGGGCGTGCATCGACAGGTTAATGTGTATGATTGCAACAGCATATACCGGTGTCGCTCGCGTTCGAAACCACAGGCCGAAGACTGCGAGAGCTGTAATGGTTGCTGGTCAACCCATTTTGTATGTCATTTGTCATGGGGAGACAAGCTTGAAAATCGTCTTCTTCTTTTTGTACCTGTCAGAAATAAACCTTGACCTTGACCTTTGCCTTAGACATATGAAGTCATCACAGCACCTGAGGTTGCAAGTCTGCACCGTATGGCAATGTTTACCAGCCTCATGATATGCAACCAGTAACAGGGACACAACGCTTTATGTGAGAACTGATAGCGTGCCCCTCCAATGGAGGCACAGCTGTGTGTCCCTCTCAGGCAAACAAGGACCCACGTGTCAGGCTACAAGCTGCAATGCATCACTGCTGCAAGCTTACCAACAGAATGCGCTACAGGTCACACCGGAAGAAGAACGCATGTCTCAGTGATTGCTTCTATGACAATTGCCCTGCCCATCCCTAGTATGCAATTCATGTTCTTCAGTCATGGCATGGGTGGGGTATGCCTCAGCGGGGGCTAGAGTCAGCTGCCACCCACAGGTCGTACCCAATTGGTATGTGGAAGAATTCTGCTCTTCCCATACAAGATGTCGCAAGGCTGCAGTTTCTCAGCTTGAGTGTTGACTGTGTGTGCACTTGAGTATTGGAGATGTAGCTGCAAAGGTGTGCTGTCAGGGGATGTTGCGAACCGCTCTATTGTGGCACGTCTGTGCTTTATGGGTAACTCACTGCAAGCGGTTCAGTAGATTGTCTCAGTGCTGTGTCTATGCACTCCGTCATTTGGATAGATGCTAAACAAGTAAGCGCGTTTACTTCTGCGCGTAAGTAGAGCACCATTTTGATTTGACTGTTNAGTGTGTCACCCCTGCAGCGCTCATGGTGCTGTAGTTTGACAAGGAGGCCACAGCAGTGTGGGGCACAATCTTGAGATCGTAGGGGCGGTAGTCGGCAGCATGTCTGGCAGCATCTGCAGCTGCAACTGCAGCTCGCTGCTCAGCTGATTGAGCAGCTCGCCGCAGCCTCTGAGCCTGAGCTCTGCGTGCTTTGCGCCTCTGTTCAGCTTCCTGCAGTGACTGGGGTCCCGAGCCGCTCTCTGTGAGCTGCGGAGTCAGGTCTTGCTGAGATAGATCCTGCGACTCGGTGAGTTGCTGGGTCAGGTTCTGAGGGCCTGAGTCAACCCCTGCGAGCTGCTGAGCCATGTCTTGAGACTCAGTTAGGTGCTGCGTCAGGCTCGATTGGACTAGATCGTCCTGAGCTAGACTCTGAGGTGCCATATGTGGCTCAGTGAGCTGAGCCAAATCTTGCGGCAGGGGTTGAATAAGTGGCTGAGTAGCCGAAGGTGACTGCAGCATGCTNCACAAGTGTGAGTGTGATACGTCTCCACATGCAAATCGAGTCTCATCCAGTAGAGGTCACAATGACAACCGAAGACAATGGCTGCCAATGGCACGTGCTGACAAATTTGGTAGCGCAAAGCTCTGTCATAAGCTGGGCACTATCGGGTAGGCTTGATGTGACTAGGCAACTTAAGCCTGTCACATGGGCTCCACGTGTGATGCCAAAGGACAGCGGATATCGTTATAGGCGTACTTTACGGCAGCCAGCACTATACGCTCTGAGTAATGATTACAAGTTACAATGTGTGGTGCTTGCCAGCACAGGCACACCTGAAGCATACTGCCATGTCAGAGTGATCATGACTGAGCCCAATATGATGTTCACTGATGCATCAAGATGTCATGCTTGCCATTGGCAAGATGGAGTGCTGCTGTCCAGCTTCTGGCTTTGCCGGAGGTCTCAAACAGGGTGATATATCTGGAGGACCATACAGCGTGCACACAAGATATGCAGGTCCAGCACCATCAAGTCGTGTGTGTTCACCCTCTGAGCACGACTACAACACCACAGCATCTGCTCGGTTCATGCCTGATAGTTTGTGTTCTGCCACGACCTGTCTTTGCCGAGGAGAGCAGGCTTGTAGCACATCTACTGTTCTTCCTCTTCTTTCTGCTCATCTTGGTGCATTTATGCAGGTGATTCAATACCTGACAGAGCTGCTTGACAAGGTGCATGAGCAGCAAGCTCAGGCACAGCGCATTACCGACTTCCAAGCCCTGTTCAAGTAAGCTTCTCCAGGTCCTTTTGACAGCTGTCAAGAGCTCTTTCTGCCCTCCAGCTGCACGTTGTGGAGTACAAGAGTACTTGACACAAGAGTGAACGGGATGCTGCAGCTGAACGCCAACAAACACATCCAGTGGAACCCACTGCCATAGATGACAAATCACTGCTTGTTGCCAAGCAACACATGGCATGTCTGACATGCAAACAGCACATGCTGTGCGCTCAACCTTTCCGCAACAGACAANGGAAGGCCAGCAGCTTGTTGCATCTGTCAACATTGCCACGCATGTGTAATAATTGGCATTGGAGGCCCAGATTGTTGAACCACACACTGCATTTGATCATGGAGAGTGTGTGTTTCTGGGTCTACAGACACAGTGATCGTGGCTCACATCATGCAGAGACTCCTGCAGCCAAGAACAGGTGGGCACATCCATCAGGAGATCACCTGCAGACTGCAGACAGACCCATTTGGAATGTCTGCTGGCAATGTACATTTCCACAGCTGCATTTCCAAAGTGTTTCTGTCAACCGAGGCGTGCACATGTCTTGGTCGTCTAGCATAAGATATGATGTTGTCAAGCCTTCAACTGCCCTGTTATTGGCCAGCTTGCACAATCCATGTTTGAAGCTGGTGTGACCCCGTTTGACAGCAGTACCTGAAGGTCAAGAAGAAAGCAGGCAAAACCCCCAGGGCTGTTCTCATATGCTCACCTGGGCCAATCTCCAGCTGTGCAGAACTCGATGCAGAGGCAGTTGCACTTGCCACCGCTGCCAGAAATGCCCAAGCTGCAGGGCTCTTGCGGCTGCAGCAGCCCTCCAAGTCCTGAAGCTCTGTTGCAGCAAATGGCGCTGCCTGTGATGCCTGGGCACAGCTATGCTGCGCACTAGCACAGTCCATGCAAGCCTTGATAACCTGAATTGAACACATGCAGTGTTTGCGCCGTTTGCCGTACGCTTTGCAAATCAACACTGACTGTGGCAGGACTTTGGCTCGCCATGTGGCGTGTATCACACACATGAACAACACTTTAACAAGAGCACACCTGCTCCAAGGCCTCATTGACTGAGCAGTCAATGTGTGAGCAAGATCCAGCAAGGTCCGAGTAAATTGTACGCTTGATGCGCTCCATGTGCATGATAGACCAAAGTCACTGTGATCCCTTCATGGTTCTTCTCATGACAAAACATCCCACATCACCNAATGCAAAGCAACACAGCAACCAGGTTGCTGCCATGTTGCCAGTGGCAACAAACCACGTGCAATCAGACATGCCGTCCTGACACTGGTGAATGAAGAAAGCTTACAGGTAGACTGTGAATGCACTTGTTCCCTGAGACTCACCTTGACACACATCCTGTGCATAAAGCAAGGTGCGAAGCTTGTTTGCGACGTGATCATTAGTGGCAGGTACGGTGCTGTCATACATGGCTGATATCTGCAAAGCCACCTGCAATGACAAATAGTCGCATCCGTCGAGTGTTTGTCAAAGTTGTCGCATATATGTCTCCCCTATGCATTCTCGTATCACATTTGATCCAGGTCTAGTATAAGTCTTTTGCCCTTAGCTACTTTGCAGCTAGGAGCATGTGAAATGTCCATGCCACTTGAAAGAATGCACTGCACCAGCAATGCAACGATCACAACCCTCGGTTCATGTTCTGTGCTCAGTACACAGCTAACTTGCGCATGCTATAGTATAGACCCCTCAGTCACACATCAATAGCACATGCAGGGAGATATCTCAGTGCAACACCGATACATGCAGCCCACGTGCAACTCAAAAGCCACAACAGAATGCAGTACGCACANGTTGCCGGAGTGGCATGCACAAATGTGTGCTGTGTGTGGCGCGCTTTCATGGTGCAAGGCCAATGCAAGAAGCTGTTTTGACATCTCTGCAGTTCCAACTGAGCCATGTAGATAGATATCTTTTGTGTGTTGACGCTGCTGTATCAAAAATGTATGGGCCAGCTGCTGTAGTTCATATGAGGCTAGTTGCATGCAAAGAGGATAGCAAGCCCAGCTTGCTGTGCAGTGAGGGCACTGGTGTCAACAGCAATGTCAAGACTTCAGGGTAATACTTGGCCCGCCATGTGTAGCAGCAAACCCAAAACATGCTGAATGCACCTGGTTGTACAGGACTGCATCACTTCATGTATAAACAGCAACACAGCTTACGCTGGTGAGCTGCACTGCAGACAGAAGTCAAGAGATATAGAGGTGGATCTCTGGCGATNTCATGCAGCTGGTCAAAGAGGCGCTACTTACAGCCCTTATGCAACACAATTCAGCTGCAGGGCCAGAACGTCAGCCATGGCCAAACACAAGCAGTGCTGGGTGCTTACCTCAAGTGTGTGGACAGCCAGCTCACGGCTGGCCTTGAGTTTGGNAATCACACAGCACTGCATGCAACATGAGCATGTCGTGTATCAGTTGACAATGGCATGCAACACGTCCAGCACTCAGAAGGCACAGCATCCAAGTACACCAGGAATGTCACAGCAAGATACCTGGTAGGCAATGGCATGCTTGGGGTCTATATGAATGGCCTGCTGGTACAGTTGTCGAGCTTTCTGCGTCTGTCCAATCTTCTCTTGAAGCCTTGCATGAGCCTGCAGTCGCACAGGCTATTACTAGTCACAACTCANTGTCTGCAGTTTTGTGCATGTCATGCAGTCACATGATTCGTTTGGTGTTGCTATGACTATCAATATGTTTTCTTTGCATGCCTATCAAAGCCAACAGCAGTCTGATATTGCTTGACATAACTTGCTGCTCTTGTAAAGCTAGGTTTCTGCAAGCTACGTAAGGCAGCCCTTGGCCACACCTGTAGCCTTTCTGCTCACGAGTCACCGAAGTCTTGCTGACAGTACTTGCGCAGCACGTGTGCCGTGCAGACGTTGCTGTGCTGCTTTGCGCGCTCAGGCGGCGTTGATGACGTTGAGCATACTGCAGGCACACAACACATGTGGTTGTTGGCTGTGGTGTGGTGCGACCCATAGACGCGTATGGTATGACTTGGACATCATACCGTGTTGCCTTGAACGATGTCGACAATGCTGAGCCCTGACCAGCTTGGACGCTGGTGGCGTTCCGGCATATCGTCTATGACAGGTTCAAGCCNTTCGGTGGTGGTGGAAACCGCAAGGATATTGTCGTTTATATAATTAGTCGGGACAAACAAAGGAAATGTGGCCTACGTTTAAATAATAGCGTGGTGGATGTAATCTGCACATCTCTGATGGTCGACAGCTGTACAGCCAGTTACTTGAATTGCAATTGCAAGCATGCCGGCCCATTGTATTGCCAGTTTGCATGACAAAGCGGTTTGTNCCAGATGCAAGCACGCCTTCATGCAATGGAGGCCACAGCCAGGCAGCTCACAAGTCAGCATGAGGCCAGGCAAGAGAAGGGCAGTGGAGGTGCTGACGTAGCAGCACCCGGGCGTAGCAGAGACAGCAGCACAGAGCTTGAGCAGGGTGAACAAGCAAGACAAACAGGATCCCAGGGACAAGCTGTGGCTGCGCATTTGCAACAAGATGATTTTGCAACAGCAAAAAGTGCTGCTGCCAAGCAGGTCTGTGACGAGCATGCTGGCCGCGCCCAGCAACCCGTGGCAGCAAGTGCACTTGTAGTAGACTCCATGGCCTGCCAAACAGCGGCGACAGACCACCACTGTCAGGCAGAGAATACAGATAACATTCAGCTGACTTGCTCTGAGGCAGATCTGTGCTATGCACATTGNCTGGCAGGGTTACATTGACACCATCCAGGCAGGGTCAACAGCGTACTGTGGAGGGTAGTCACGATGATTCCAATACAAGAACTGCCGCGGCAAGCCTAGTCCTGATCAGTTGGGATGTTCAACGACAATCTGGGTGATATGCTCGCTGTGTTGCAATTGCGCATCAAACTTGAGTCGCTGGTGTCATTTATGCCTGTGTCTGGCTGATGCTTGGACATGCCATCACCTTCTGTTACTGGGATTGTGTGACGCCAACGAAGTCTGCTGTCTGTGCAGCCATTTGTGCTCGACACTTGCCGCCTTGCTACAGCAGGCCTGACTGGCTAGCACCTATAGGTGCAGCACAAAGTCTGTGCAGCAGCTGATAAATTCCAGGCCAGCCTCATGCATATAGCTGCCCTTGAGGGCAGACGCGCATGCCTGTGGTTCTTCCATCAGTGTTCTACATCAACGTGAAGGCAGAAGACAAACCTATGCACACATCTAAGTGTCAAGCAATGTTGTCTCGTTTNTCATTAACTGACTTGTCCTTATTTGCAGGGTCTGCTCACGCACCAGCAGACTGTCCATGACCAGGCGATGCAAGCTTTGGTCAAAGAGCGCAATGCGCTTGAGGTATGCACAGATGAGGTCAAGCAAGCCTGCTTGTCATCAACCACCTGCAAGCCTGCACATATCATGCACTGGATGTTATTTGTCAAAATGTGGCTGCTCTGTGCAAACTCAAGCATGCATTGTGTGCTGGAGTGAACATGATTCATGTCAATGTTTTATTCAGGACTTGTTTAGCAGAATGGTCCAGCCAGCACAAGCAGATTTGACTTTGGTCCCTCGCTTTTTGACACCTGTTTTCACAAGCCTGCGCTGGTTGGGTACCTCACCCTGCATGGTGTTGCAGGAGGCTCTACAAGCCAAAGAGATGAGGGATCTGGAGCAGGAGACTGTGAAGAAGGCGCTGTACTCGTCAGCTGCCAAGCACAGGATCAACATGCTGCAAGCACAGCTGGCGGCCAGCAAGAACGAGATCCAGGTCTGTCTAATCACTCAAGTCTTTGTTTCAATTCCACGGCAGCACACTCCAGTGTGGTTGAGCTGAATTGTACTATGTCACATGCAAATGTCTGCCACAATCNTACCAGTACAGACAGCAGGGCCAGAAGGGTGTAGATAGCAGTCAACACAGCAAACGGTTTGTTGCGCCACAGTGGCTCACAGAGGTCTTTGGTCATCATCGTCAAGCTGGCCAAAGGTGTGAACATTTGGCAATCTGCCGTCAGGAAAGCAAGGGTCAAGACTGGGTTCTGCGGTAGCATAATGAGCGTTGAGTCTCAGCATATGTGGCAGCTTGCAGGCATAGCAGCTTGTGCCGCAGCTTGTTCACAGATGGAGCTCATGTGCTGCTCTTGACCTTCTGATNGTTTGCACACAGACCTGAAGAGAATGATTGTGGCATGATGCATCAATGCCACAGCATGTGTAGCTAAGTCATGCTGGTTGTACACAGCATGGCCGCAGATGAGAAGTGATGTAGCTGGCTGGGCAGTCCTGCAGGTCTGTCATGATCTGTTTTAAACAGGGACGCAGCATAGATGCGCCAAATGACTACCAGAACATACAGTGAAGACAGGCGTGCAATATGGCAACAAGGCAATAATGCAATAAGACTGCATTCTTGTGTTGCTCAACCACCTTGCATCATGACAGCGCTTCAAGCCTCTCACTACTTGTGCTGCAGCGCCTCCCACCCCCACAACTGCTGCTANGAGGGTCATGAGCTTGACCTCAGTCGGGCGTGTGCCCATGCAGGTGCACAGTGGCCTTGACACAAGGATACACCACCATCCCCGACATGACAGCCTGTAGTTCAGCAGTGCGGCGGTGCGGCATAGCCAATCGAGCTGGCACCACGTCGTATGAACGTATGCCAGCNGGCTATGCCATCTGCACATCAGCGCTGAACCTGTTTCTGGCTCGTTTTGAAAAGCACTCGTTTTTCTTCACATTGGCAAAAAAGGTCAGGCCTCTCTGCGTTGCATCTTGAGGCATGTATGCTGCATACATGCTATAGTACCTGGCTGTGGTGTGTTCCAGGACTGTCCACCATTGTGCCTTACCTCTGACATGCCACGGCATTCTGCAACTTACACATTGTATGCCGAGGAAGAAAAGGATAGACATACATCGCTGCTGGACCCACAGCTATGGGTCCAGGCTTTGTTGACTTATATACCAGGCTGGCCGGACAAGTCAACTGGGACAAGCACCAACAATAACAGGTGCAACATTGTGCCCATGGCAGTCATGTGCAGGATTGCCAAGAAAACTTGCTAGTGCTGGGTGGATGCAGGCCGAATTGTGTTTATTCAGTCACCACAACCATGGTCTGTGATTGCAGTGAGCAAGAGCTCAGCGCAGAGGTGACAAAATATTTTCATAGCGATGGCTATCTTGACGAGCCTGCCTTCAGTCGAGATGTGCAGCAGCTGTTGAGAACGATGCAGGCCAAGCTGGCAGGTCATCAACAGTGACACACAATGGAATGCATGTGGGCGTGTAANCCCATGTGCAACACAAGCTGCCTGCAGAAGTGCGTTACTTTGACACTGCTCAGATATTTGCCAAAGGAGGAGATGGTGGGAAAGGTTGTGTTGCTTTCAGGCGTGAGAAGTATGTGCCAAAGGGTATGTTGCACACAACTGATGACAGAACTCATGCCCACTTCGTATGCACACATCCAGCCGTAGCTGGAGAGCGCTGTTATGGTTTCAATCTTGGAATGACTTGCTGGCAGCTTGCTGAGGGTTGATCAGCATCGAACTGACTGAGCTTCAGTCACAACAAGTCGGCAAAGCATGCATAAGCCGCCGCCTCTTCTTGTTGCTGGCATAGGCCTCCTCCAGAGACTCCAAGCGCACAAATCTGCAAGTTTTGTTCAAAAATTGCCAGACATTTCATGTCCTTTTCACATGTCAGCGGTGATCAGTGTCTGTACACACGGGCATAGGTAAAATTGTCAGACATGTGCTTGAACAGCAAGACAACATGCATTGCATTCAGGTGCCCATGACAGGCATAGAGGCGGGAGAGTGGTCTTGGTGTAAGAGTCACACGCTTTGTGCATTGTGCTGTAATCAGATGGTGGGACAATGCGTTACTCCCTAGCAGATGTGAGGATCTNATCCTATTGTGCTGGGATTTGCTGCATGTATGGAAAACCTTCTTGCATTTGCAACACATCTAGGCGCAGAGGCTAAACAAAGTCAACAAGGCATAGGCACTGCAACATTCCGCATATCCTGGAGCAAATGCCAAGCTGTGGACCTTGTGTAGACGCAGTTTATACCGCTGATGTAAGCTGTGGCGTTTGCAGTGGATGCTGAAAATAACGGCCTATGCAGATAGGCTGATTGCCGACCTTGAAGGGCTAGAATGGTCTGACAGCATCAAGGACATGCAACGCAACTGGATAGGGCGCTCTGAGGTACTCTTTCACCCTGCACATCACAGCATGCACTGACCGTCATGCACTGCCACCTCTGGCCAACTTATGCAGGCCTACTGTGATGCAACCTAATCTGCCAGTGCCTTACCACCAGCATGTTCCTTGTAACAACAAGATCTCTTTGGTGAAACGCTGTTTCACAATTGGCAGGCTCTGCACATGCAGCCCCTGCTAGGAAGCATGTACCTGGAGCTTGGTAGCCATATACTCTTGACATTGCTGCACCCGGCTAGCATGGCTAGGCTGCCAGTCAGTAACGCACACCAAAACTTGTGTGCAGGGCGCAGATGTGGTTTTCAAGGTAAAGGGAGGCACAGGTGCAACAGTCAGTGCAGATGCNTACTGCAACTGCTGCTGCATGTCTTGAATGGTAACCAGAAGAGATGCACAGGTGATGTGCAACCTGTCACACCTCAACACATGGTGCATCACTTGGTGAGCCTGGCAGCTGTTGCAGTAGATTCAAGTTGTTGCACAGTGATGAAGCATGCATGTCGTATGTCATGTATTGCCCTAAGCTGGATATGACAGACAGCTCAGCTCCTGACCTCAAACTATGAAGGCCCTTGGAACCAATGAGCCAGATGCAGTGTTTTGTCGCCTGGCTAGCCCTCATAACNCTGACAGCACTTATGATGTCAGCCCCACATCCTGTGTCTTATGGTTGCAACACTTGCTGGTTGGCCGCAGCACATTCACATGCGGGGAAGACGGAGAGCTAGCTGTTATAGACTGCTGTCTCACTATGAGAGTTGTCAGAAGCGCAAGCTTCAGCTTCAGCTAATTGGTACAGGCAGGCATGTGTCTTAAGATGNCCACAGTCACATGACTTAGCCAAAGCAAAGCCGACAAGATAAAACTTATAGTTGCACAATTGTAACAACACTGAGGTGTGTTTGACTACAGTTGTGCAGCTTGCTAGCCTAGTACTACCCACACTGCATTGTAACAACACACAATAGCCTGAGAACAGCCACATAGACCTGACACTACAGATACACGCATCAACACCTATAAAGTCAGCCAATTGCAGTGGACCCATTGGTTGATTTGTGCCCAGCTTCATGCCAGTGTCTATGTCCTCTGCGGACCCCACACCCTGTACATTGCACACGTGCTTTGCACAGAGCAACATAGCTAACCATGCACATTTTGTGCAGATGTGTTTTGATGGCGTTGACCATTCTCCAGAATGGTTCTTTGGTGCACAAGCACCTTGGCAAAGCAAGCAATGCGCATCTGACACATGTTTTCAGAGCAATGTAAAGCCATTTTCAGTTCTGACACACGCTGATCATGAAATTGCATACTGTTCACTCATCTCCACTAATGGTCCCGCCTCATGGCAAAGTTGGATCAGGTAAGTCAGTTGATGTGCAGACAGTCAGATCAATGACCGCACTGAGTCAATCCGTACCTCCATCAAAGCGTAGAAGGCTTCATTAATCATTGGCATCAGTACTCTGTTTATAATGAAGCCAGGTCTATCCTGAGACCTGGTCACAGTCTTGCCTAGATGCACAGCTAGTGCTTCTGCTGTTTGGAATACCTGCATGCAGGCAATAGTTGCCTGTGCCATTGATGGTGTGCACAGGAAACTTTGCATGCATAGCTTTGCATGCACTGCATGTGCTGTATGAAGTAATAGTGCAGTAAGTCATGTTTGATATCAATCATTGGCATGAGTATGCTGACTTGTGGCACTCCAGACAGGCAGAATACTGACCGCATCAGCCGTTTGCATGCCTCTNAGAGGCAAGCAAGGCAGAGGCTGCTGCAGAGACCATGTGCAGTTGTCACATGAAGACACATTAAAGCAGCAGGAAAAGGAATGGGTGTGCGCCTATGTGTCTTCTGAAGGTTCCTTTGTATACTGTGGCTGTCTTGGTGCCAGTCTTGACAGGACAAACCTTGATGCACAGGAGATGCAGGGGCTGAAGAACAGACAGCTGGAAGCAGATTAGCAGGGCCACAACGGGAGAATGGCGGAATGACAATGACCAGCAATACTGTATGGACAAGCAATTCTGTTAGCACATGCTCATGAGGGATGTCAAAAAGCTACTCAAGTACTACGGCTGCACACTTCTATCTTGTGGGTTGCCTAGTTTTATGTGCTCTGTGATGTGACAGCATTGTCAATGGGCACGTTTCCATTGCCTACATGCCATCCAATTGGATTGGTGTTTCGCCAGCCAGGGTCATCTGATNATAGTTGTGCCGTCCCAAGGTATGCAGTTGCGTTTGTTTGGAGCAGGTGCACATGTCAGCACTATGACAGTTGTGTCATTTCAAATATGCCATGCTTGCTGTTGGCACAGCTGATCCTCCTTGCCTTGAAGACTCGAAGCTTGTTGTGAGTGGAGAACATGAGGCTGCATTGACAGCGTGCCCAATGTCAGAAAGAGTACTGCAGCATGTACTTGTCACAATCAAGCACATACGTTGCTGTTAAACACAGCTGTGGCTTTTCACTGTATCAGTTGGAGTACTCCTCAAGCCATATGCCTTCAATGAAGATAAGCAGGCAAGCAATGTCCTGTTGCCAAACTTGACCCTGTCAAGTCTGCATCACTAGGGACAACCGATTAACATGCATGACTCAATGATGATGCAGTGACAGCAGGCCTGACACAGCTCGCTGGCTGGCATGAGGCTTCCTATACATGGTGCCATTTGTCCTCAACGGCACACGAGCTTGCCTCACATGGCTGCAGGTGTTCCAGATATTGACAAGTGGCCTGTTTGAGCCCTCTCAAAGCCTGCCTGAGGATACTCAGCGGGTCTACATCCAGCTTCTGGCAACGGCCGCTGCAGCTGTAGACAGCAGGTGACCAGTCACTCTGTTATGATTTGCCTCAATGGCACTGTGTTTCTGTGACAAAGTGCTGCCTCATGTAGCGGGCAACAGCCCGTAACGGTATTAATGAAATTATAGAGACTTGTTGTAATGGTGAAAATAACACATATTTTTACAGAATGTTTTGTATTTTTATAACCTTATAGAAGAAAAGATCCACAGCTTACAAGTTGACACTGTCACAAATCCTGACTATTGGGCCTGCAGCTTCAGCATGGCATCCAAAGATTGCCGTGCATGCGACTANGGTAAAAGACTGCCTTATGCCAGCCTGCCTCAGCTGCTGTAGTGCTAGCATGTCAAAGTACCTGATACAGCACAAGTAACCAAGCTGCAAGCAGATAGATGACAATCATGGTCAGATGTGAAGTGTGTCGGTAGACGCTGATCATTTACAGTTCACTGTGTGTGCAACTTGTCTCTGGAGTAGCTGCAAAGGTGCCCACCACATGCGGCAGGCCCAGTATAGGAACAGCTTGGTCTCGTTGCAGTGCACTGTCTCAAACGCTTCTCTTGAGCGTTGCTGCATGATGTGTTTGGCATGCTCAGTACTTGCTCCCAGTTACAAAGTAGTGAGCCTGTCTCAGGTGCACTCATGACAATGTAAGTGGATTTACAACATCGGCAAGCTCTGCTCGTTGTGTACATTGGTACTCTGTGTGCACCAACAGCATAGATTGACTCGAGGCACCTGCAGGAGAGGGAGCGGCAACAGATGACAGACATGATCAAGAAGCAATATCTGGGCGGTGAGAAGCTGAAGAAGAAGATGCTGAAGCCCTCTGAGAAGTTCAAATTCAACTTTGACTGGGAGGCGGGGGATGACACATCCAAAGACCTGAACCCGCTTTACAACAACACTCATGAGGCACAGTTACTCTTTGGCCGTGGGCTGCGTGCTGGTGTGGATCGGCGAGAACAGAAGAAGGTATCATTGTCACTCTGCTCCCTGGTCTGGTTGCATCTACCACAAGCTGCATAGATGGGTGACAAGCTTGGCAAACCTCAACATGTTGCTGCAGTCAATTCTCACCAGCACTGTGATGGGCTGCAGAAAGCAGGCTATGCAGGGCAATCACTGTGCAGNAGGCAGCAGTGTGCAGGCATACTATAGACAGCCAGCACTGCGAGTCAGGTTCACGCCTGGCCAGTTGGAAGAGCTGACACAACCAGCGTCGGGGATCAGCCATAAAGACTGGTCTGCCCGGCTGAAGCTGCCTCCATTGCAATAGCTTGTGTGAATCGAGGGCTGAACATAAGTAGTGTATGACCCCATGTGCTGAGCACAGATATATGCATGTAGTCACCGTACCAGGGTCTCCTCATCTAGGCACATNCCAGTCACATTGCTTCTGAGCAGGGCTGATGACCATACTTTATCACCTGTTGCCAAGAAGTCTACACCAGAAAAGGCTTTATCTGGTACTACTTCCAAACACAGCACTGTCCAACAACAGCAATGGCGAGCAGGTCGTGCGCTGTTGCTGTACTCAGCCTTCTTTTTGGCCTGCCTGCTG
This sequence comes from Trebouxia gelatinosa, assembly GCA_000818905.1. Classification (NCBI taxonomy): domain Eukaryota; kingdom Viridiplantae; phylum Chlorophyta; class Trebouxiophyceae; order Trebouxiales; family Trebouxiaceae; genus Trebouxia; species Trebouxia gelatinosa. The sequence continues at coordinate 1,195,378 of KN805353.1, read as the reverse complement.
TTGGTTTCAGAGATTCAGCTGAGTCAGTACACAGAACACTACAAGACATCTCTCCTACAGCTCATTCTGCCCTCTCACAAAGTCGGCCCAAGCAGACCAGCAGGCACAGCTGCTCCTGTGCACTGGATGAGACATGTCTACTACTACATGTTCTGGGTGAGCCTCCCTTTTCCGCTCACCTGCCTGCAATGCGTGCATTGTAGCTTCTCCCTCAAGGTGGANATTGCTTGGGGTTTCTGCTCCAGGGTAGCGACGATCACCTTCAGGTCATCCTGCCTGATGTCTTGAAAGCTCACAATTCATGACAAAATCTTTGTTGATACCTTCACGAGATCCACTTAAAATCGCACTGCTGTGCTTGAGCGCTAGCTAGCTGTTTGACATTTTGGCATGATCACCTTAGTACACCCGTTTGCCTCTGCCCAGTGGCCTTGCAAGCGGCCAAGGGCGTACACTTTGGTGCCTCAGGTGGCACATTCTTTCTTCCANATGCTGCAAGTTTGTGTGGGTGTGCAGACAGAACCCTCGGCATGCTCAGCTAATGAGTACATTTAGCACGCANGACGTTACTTCTGAAGGCTACTGTACATATCTGACACAAGCATTTCATTTGAAACGCTTACTAATGACTAAAATGACGGTCTACAAGTGTCCGCCTTTCGAACTGAACTCACAGCCACACAATAGACTAGTAAAGACAATTCGAATCAAGACCTGCATCTTCAGTTGCAATGAGGGCCTGGTGTTTGACCAAACTTCTGCAACTGTCAGGGATTGCCATGCATGCCTAGCCTCATTCTGCTACTCTCCATGTGAGAGAAGTCGTCAGCGCTGAAAATGGTATGCGCAGCACAGCAATCATGATTGGCTACATTTGTTGCTACCCATCTGGCTGGCAATGCGGTGACCTATGCAAGATTCGGGATGCAGATTGTAGCCCTTATGGCACACCTTGTCCACTCAGAACACATTCCTTGGCACGCTTATACCATATTCCTAATGAATCATCATCAGCATGACGGAAGAAAGACTGCTGCCAACCTGGAAGATCGATGATGCANGGCTGCAACAACTATGGCACTGGGAATGTTGGCAACGGCAACGTGGGTTCCGGAAACAAGGGCGACTACAATGTTGGCTCCAACAATGTTGGCCGCTTCAACTCGGGCACAGGTTAGCCACTTTGCTGTCTTGGCCAAAACAATTGCCCAAAAAAGGAAAAAGACTCCTCTGGCTGAGAGGCTTTTCAGTTGCCTCGTGCTGAGTGCACACACCAGTGCTAGATACATGCATCCTCACTGAAAACAAATGCCACACAGCTGAACTGCAGTGCTTCATATAGCTGCCCACAACTAAGTACAGAGGTGTGTCTGAGAGTGCATGTGTGAGTGCAGACATGGCTTTGCAGACAGGGCCTGACTGCTGATATGTCCACATGTGTAACACTGCAGACGTCTGTGTGGTCAATTCAGCACACACGTGTCCTTACAGGGGAGTTACAGTGCACCCTGCTGTGCCAGTCGCAGGCTGCGGCAGCATGCAGCAGACCACCTCGGGCTGTTGAGCCTACTGACCACAATTGCAGCACTCCTCATAGCTGCTGTCCAGCTTCCTTTACAGCAAATTGTATGTGTGATCATGCAGACAACCATGGCAGCTGCTTGGAGGGGTCAGGGCTGACAGGCACTGGGGCATGCCCCCCAGGCACTTCCCCATAAGATGGCAATCACCCTGAAGGCTTGGCTGTTGGTGCACATGTGACTGGTGTTGATAACAAATAATCAGGCATGCAATTGGCACACTACACGTGCAGAGGGTTTAACTACTTCGCGCTTGGGCATCAGCAAGGCATAGCACACAAGGAGTGTGAATGGCGGCTCTCAGAGCGAGCCTTGCCGTGTGATCAACACAGTACAAAGATGACATGACCCTACATAGCAGGATGCTCACGTTGGTTGGACACAAATAAAGTCTAATTTTAGGGTGCAAGTTGATCACAGTGTATCTTGATGGCTTGATGCAGCATGACAAAGCGTAGGTACGCCTGCAAGCTTTCTGATGCTGCATCAAACGTCACCAGTGGTACTGTGTATGACTCCAGCTTTTCAAGTTGCCTGAGACTTCAGTTTAAGTTGCTCGTTCAAGCTTTCAGGATTATTGCTNTCAAACTACAGCACCATGAGCGCTGCAGGGGTGACACACTTCTTTCATGGCCAGGTGTGACCAGGCTGACCGTGACTGTTTGACTTGTGATCTGGCACAGTTGCCAGATCCTGTGGGTCTTGCTGCATGCATAGGCATCAAGACTGCCTAAGTGTGCGCCTGCGAGAATTACAATCAATGGTATGTGCGCTCTGAGGTTGGCAAACGCATGCATGACCGCATACATAACTGCATGTGTCACTGGGATCAAGATGGCAAACTAGCACGACATGCACTCAAGGCCGCCAATTTCGCTATGCACTTGAGACAGAGTGCTTCAAGCTGCGACATACATTTAAGGCGCTGTTTGTGTCTTGCTCATGGTACGCAAGCTGCAGCTCAGATCTGAAATAGTAAGTGGCATGATGGAACACCCACACAATTTTTACATCAGCTGTTGCTGCCATGCTGCATGCAGTGCCTGCGCTGGCTGCCAGAACACTTGCACTGCAGCGCCACAATGCTTCTCAGGCTTGTATGCTGCATCTGCCACACAGGCTGGCTCACTGGGCCCTTGCTCTAGACTATACCTTATGCACTGCAGACAGATTTCACATCCCTGCACCAGTGGCAGCGGGAGTACCTCATCTTTGAGCAGCTGCACCGCAAGCTGCATTTTGGGCACTTCCGCATGTGGAAGCAGTTTGCCCTCTGGAGGCGGNTACAGGCGCAGGGCACAGGGTCAAGGGCATAGGGCAACTGGCAGAGAGCACAGGGCAAAGTTCAGCAGGCAGGGGCCAGAGGGCAGATGTCAGTGGAAAGGCGCAGCGCCGACCTGTACAGCCTTGAAGATGTAGAGAAAGGAGTTGCGCTGCACCAGCATCAACTCCCGCCGCATCAGTGCCTTCAGTGCTTGCACGCCTAAACAAGCACCCCTTTGCCTTTGCATTTCTCTGACATTTGGCAGGTGATGCCCAGTACAAGGTGTGACCTGCTTGCAGAGGCAACATTGCACAAAGGGATCAAACTCCACCATGAGGGCTGTACAGAGTGTGTAGCTTTGCATGTAACTTTGCACCTCTCGCTATGACTATGATGAAGTGCACAGAGCACTGAGGCCATGTGCACATATGCTTTGATTGATCATGAGGCGTCAATGAGCATGCACATCAGAGTTGCACCATAGCATTGTGCTAGAAGCAGGTACTGACTCTAAAAACCTAAATATAGGAGCAGTACCTGTGAGGGTTCTCTTTTCATGGACCAGTGCTTCCTTTTTGTGCAGGGTCTTGTCAAAAGGCTGTGCTAGGGCTGCAGCGCTGCGCTGCCCTGCAGGGCTGTTCTGGTAGGCCTCGTGAAATTGCATCACAGGCACGTAGTCATATGCACTCCTGCCTGTCCAGTATTGCTGCAGGGCACAAAGCATGAGGAGTGCGGTAGCTACACTAAATTCTGTTGATAGTGCTGCAATACTGTACATACTGTTGTCAACATGTTGACAAGCAGGGACTCTTGCATCATGATGCATGCAATGGACTGGCAGAGAAGTCAAAGCCNGCCATATGGCTTGCCAATCCTGCACGCACAGACCGTGCACAGCCACGCCGTCGTTCTGGTCCTACAGGTTTCGAGAAACACGTTGTTCAGCGTGCAACCAANCCCATGCCTGCAGCAGTATGATTGCACCATATGCTGTTCCTTAGAGTCATTGTGCTGCAAGATTTGTGCTTGCAGGTGCTTGTGTGGATCTTGTCATCACAATCTATTCTTGCAAGCTTACTTGTGATCCAGGTGCGAGGTGAGAGTGACGTGAATGTGAAGAGGCTCAACAAGAAGCCAGCGCCTGCAAGGTTTGGCAGAAAGCTCACTGCAAAACAGAAGGAGTTTGCTACGCATATCTGCATTGACTGTGGATACATCTACTCCAACAAGACACCTTTTGAGGAAGTCAGCAGCTCATATGTGTGCCCACAGTGCAATGCACCCAAGAAGCGCTTTGCTGGATATGATCCTGACACTGGCAAGGTGAGCTCACAATGTTTTAGGCAAATTTTCAACAGAAAATCAACAGAAGTGCATGTTTGTTGCCATGTGTGCTGCGGTGCCTTTGACCGTCAGCACCACGTCTTTCTTTGAATGCATTGACCCTGTCCTGCAGTCCTTGCTGTGCGAGGTTTCAGTTACGAGTGTACATTGTTTCTTCAATACATACGTGTGTGCCTGCAGATTAAGGGTACCAAGCCAATCCAGATAGGTACATATGCAACTGTTATCGGCGGCCTCATTGGTGTTGGACTGCTTGGGTACCTTGGGCTCAAGCTATAGAGAGGCCACGGCTTTCATCAGCTTCTGCTGTGTGTTGTGTTACTGAATCTGTGGATCACTTGTTTGGCCTGGCTGGGTGCCCCATGTCATGCAAGCTAGGTCACTGTGCTGTTGAGTATGTTCCATTGAGCTTTCATAAAATTGTGTGAGACCAACCGAGCTTAGCAAACATTTGAGGGGTTTGTGCCCTGGCCGTTGTAGTATATACGACTCACGCTACTTTACTCCTTGCGATTCGGTGCCGGTTCAACTGTACCGTACTTGGGCATGCACCTGCGGATCTAGCTTAAGCGAAAACAACAGCGTCTGGAAATAGTCTATGGATCACTTACTCAACACAATAGGGTTTGTTCGCTTGTTCCCCGTTGTCACACGATATGCTTGTTGACAGTCTTGTTACCACCAGTGCGACANTTGACAACTTATGTATGTGCAGGTGCTGGGTACAGTGAGACTCCTTTGACACCAGCCCCTACTCCTGTGGCTGGCCAAGAGCTGGGATCAGACATGATGCCCGGCAATGAGCAAATTGACAACCCGTTATATGAGGAGCAGGGCGTGCAAGTCGATGACAACCAAGTGGACCATGACTCTGGCTACGAGCAAGGTATCAGCTTTCACAGCTCGCCTGTGTTTGAGCACGACTCTGCTGATCAGGAAACTCCTGAGCCATATGCACACACCCCAGATCTTCTGGAGCGTGCACATAGTGACTCCTCTCTCTCCTTCACTGCTGCTGATGCTTACCAGCGTGATTCCATTGATGCAACACACAGTCTAGAAGAGCCAAGCGAGTCCCAACAGCAGGTTTTCAGAGGCAATCCTGCCTTTCTGGATGAGCCAGAAGCTACATCAGTTCCTGCTAATGGTACTGACCGTTACCCCATTGACCACTACGGGCTTCCTGAGCCTGCTGTGCACAGCAATAATTTTGCTCCTCAGCATGTTGTTGAGCCTGAAGTTCCTGTTGAGGCTGAGCCTCAGCATGTCTTCAGCAGCACATCATCTTTTGCTCCTGTGCCTGAAGAGCAAGCAGCTGTGTTTCATACGGAACACCCAGTGCCTGCGCCTGCGCCCACTTTCAGCAACACTTCTACTTTTGCGCCAGCAGCAAGCGAGCAGCAGGTCTTTGAAGTGCCTGAAAGAGCACATCAAGGGCCTGCTGATGCGACTGCTGACATGCACATCACTCATGAGCTTGCTCATGACATGCAACCTGCACATGCTGGAGTGGAAGACACCAGCTTCTCCTCTCAGCCCATTTTTGGCAGTGAGCCCCAGCAAGCTGATGTGCAATATGCCACAGACATTCAGCGGGAACCCTCTTTTGCTTTCCCACCCCGTACTGGCCTGTCAGAGTCTCACACACCTGCATCTGACATGTCCACAATCGACCGAGGCAGCTTGGATGGCCTTCTGAAGCAGGACTACCCAACTGCCCTACACACGGTTGCTACTGGATTTCAAGATCAGGATCAAAGCCCCACTTTCCACAGCAGCCCTATGTTGGATCAGTCTGCACCCCAGCTTGACTCCTTCCAGCGTGATGTGGCTCTGCCATCCTCCCCTGCATTCAGTGACAGGCCTTTGCTCAGTGCCCCCCAGTTTCAGCAGGAGCCTCTGCATGTAGCTGAGCCCCTCTTGCCTGCTGCACCACTGCAAACTGCTGCTTTCAGCGACAAACCACTGCTTGGGCTCCAGCAGGAGCAACAGGCCTTTGTGGACACACCTGTCTNTGGCTTTCAGAAGTTGCACTTGCATCCACCCAGTGGGATGTGGTGATTCTTCTGACTGCAGCATGCTGTTACTGCACAGCACACCTCAGCCGCCCAGCTTAGCTTGCTACTTTCGTTTTGTCTGTTTGTTGATGTTTGTGCATCAGCTGCTTTAGCAACTGGTGTCCTTTTTATTGTTGTGCTCATTTTTTCACTGACCAAGAGGCTTAGACTCAACAAGTAGCTGGACCAGCTCAAGAGTTGCTTGAACTCTGCAAATTCAGTGGCACAAGCGCTTTGAGCAATGTCCACTGAATACATGGTAATCTCAGCTTACCTCTTGTACTGTAAGCTGTGATACTCGCATATAGAACAAACAATTTGTCAGCAATGACGTGCGGCCATGCATGTTACGTTATCACTCAGCTGGCAGCACAACAAACAGGCATAAGCTGTGTGTCTCCAGAAGAGACACATCCTTGCTCAGCAGGCTACAGTTTGACAAGAAGCAGCAATCGAAATTTTCAATCTCAGGAAAAAACGAAAATTTGTGCCTGGTTAGTGGACCTTACATTGACTGCCGCTGACACAATGTGCAGGAATACTCAAACAGATGCTATGTCAGAAGGCCTTACCGCAGGTTCTGTGCTAAGCGGTCAAAAGGAGAGTTACGTGAATGCAATTGTGCTTCGTCGCCCTCGCTAACGAGCAGCACATGCCCTAGGAAAGAGNCAAGGGGGCATAGAGCTGCTGCATGAGGGTGACAAACAACACAGCATCGCCAACTGTCAGGGACCCATCTGCCACACCCTGCAAGTGGGCACACAACTTGCTTAGTAGTTAAAGTCTTGACATGTATGCCCAGTGCTGGGGCTGCCTTGACCAATTTTGAATGCAGTTGGAGATGCTCAGCAGGCTGAACATAACCAAGCATTGTGAAGAAGTGTGCGCATGTAATGCAATACATAAGGAATGAACCGCTCATGGCATAATACCCCGTACAACAATCAGCATCGATCTGTGAATGCAGCACTTGACAATGCCTGCTGCCAGGTTCCACAGAGGGGCACACATGGCACTAACTTGACAGACAAAATCACGGTCTAATCAACGCCAGGGGCATGTCTGTGTCTGCTGATATGCTATGCATGACCGCATGTGATCACCTTTGTGCACACAATGAGTCCACTGATCATGCCACTCCAGATGATTATGGACTGCAGCACGTTGAGGCCGTTCAGGGATGCTATCAGCGTGTACTNCACCTCAAGATCAGCAGCTGCAATCTGGGTAACAGGCATCCCTAGCAATACCGGCATGTAACTTGCTCTGTGGCTTGAATGCTCTGCATGCTCCACATCAAGCAAAGAACTTACAGAAGTGAATTGCAGAGGTCAAATCGTGCAGTCATGTGTGTCTTGCTGCAGCAGCCTGAGGGTAACGGTCATGTGTACTTTTGAGCAGTACATGGTGTTGCACAGGGCACCACTGCGCCAGTGCTAACAGTCTACAGTTTACTGTTTACAGTATGAGTGCACTGTTGTTACTTCGGTTTGAGATATAAAAGATCATGCAGTAGGCAACCCTAGCAAAGTGCTAACAGCTCTGCGCATGACACAGCATCAGCGAGTGCATGAACAGCAGAGTGTTGTAAGGACTGCATGGACAGTGCGTGTGAGAAAGCCCAAACTTCTTGTTTTGGACAAATGAGACCATGAAGCTTTTGGAGCAGCAACTCTCATGACATGCCATGTTACACAACCTTCAGCAAGCAACTGCATGATTGCAACAGAGGCCTGTCAAGGTTATCTCACCTATGCCAGTGCCACCTTTGAGCACAATGCACTGGGCGCTTTGCAGTGCAGCAAGGAACTCCTCCTTTTGCGCATACATGGGCAAGTTCTGACTGAACTGCTGCTGCTCAACATCAAACATGCGCGCCGCCTCCTCCACCTCGGCCTTGTTGGCCAGCTTGTGCAGAATGGCATCGCCAGCTTGGCAGAAGTATGTGATCATCTTGGTTCTGCTCTCGTTTTTCTGCAGAGGACACCACGCTGCTGGGAAACACCACTTGTTGATCACATATAGGCAACATATGCGCTGCCCATATGCCAAATTGCACTACCAGCATGTAAACAGGCCTGCATCTGCTCACGTGAAGGTGTCCAGAACATAGCATGCATCACAGCAGGCTGTTCACAGCATAGGTATGCCGATGCTGGGACTAGAATACTGCTGTTGCTTTATGGTTGACTGCACGCATAGCACGCATGCATTGCTGTGATGTACGNCTGCTCCCTAGCTGCCAGGTTGCGGCTTGCGCACATATGTCCGGTCATAAATCACAGCTTGGCAACTTCCTCTGAGANTGTGCTTGAACATTGCAGGCATGTCATCACCGCTACTACAACTGTGCTTTAAGGGCAAAGTGCATACATGCACATGCAACTGATGACATTACAGGGTACCCCAGCATCAAATGCAGGGGTGTGATGTCTACCCCTCAACACATGACCGATGCCAGCAACAGCTGCAGGAGCTGACCAGTATGGTTTTGCAGATGACACAGGCCAGAACACCACCAGCCAGGACAGGCAAGTGCTGCAGCAGGAACACCGGGGACATGACCAGCCCTGTGGTGCTGATGAAGAGGGTCATGAAGAAGTGGCGAATGCTGGTCAGCTGGTGCAGGCAGTGCTCCTGCTGGTCTGTGGACGACAGCATGACTCCTGCTACAAATGCCCCTAGCTCTGAGGACAAGCCCTGCACCCAGCACTTTCCATTTAATACCTTCTTGCATCACCGCAATGCACAGTGGTGTGGTAGCAGCACAGCAATGTACAGCATCATGCACTTGTGTGCTCACAAACATCATCTACATCCTTGTAAGAAGTGTGTGACTGTGATGTGAACATCTATGTATGCGCGCTAGGGCTGGAAAGCTTACTTGCCATACCAGACGTATTTGGCGAGCTGCAAGCTCAGCACAGGAATGTGTTGGAGAGGTCGACGTGGCGACAAGGATACTGCACCCCCTGTGGCAGCATTAGTACTAGCAGCAGTCGGAGCGCTTGTCTCCAAAAATTCTGTGCTGAGAAATGGTTTTGGTGCCACAGGCACAGGTTGCCCTCCCAATTGCCTTGCTGTAGGATAAGGTGAGACAGCGCTTTCAACACTGCTCAGGGCAGCAAACAGCATAGCCTGCATGGCACAAGCCGNTTGGCATATGGCTTGACATGTTCCTGTACACTGAGTCTAGGTTCAGCACGTCACTCCAGCACACCTATTGGCGAGTGTTGTATGCGGAAGATTTACAGCATGTAGCACCTTGTGTCTGCGTGATTGCAAAATCTCTCATATGTGCCTGCAGCATTTTATGCTACATTCTCAGCAATCTGGTTCCGCGCATGACCAGCATACAAGACACGTATAGCATAGCATTATCACAGCATAGTCATAGCATTCTACAGTTTCATGCACGGTCTGCATGACGGCTCGTTTCATCAGGGCAGCAAGGACCTGTGACAGCAAGAGGCATAAGTAAACAACCAGGACACACAAAACTGGTCTATCTGTCGCTTTACATTCACCTCGCCTCGCAGCATGCTTTTCTCTTTCCTTTAACACGTGAACACATCACAGCTAGCCCCAGTTGCTGTTGCTGAAAGGGCCCTGTTTTTGCTCCAAAACCATGCAATATGACACCATTCTCAAAAAGCTTGGTGTGTGTATGTGTTCTCTACTTTGGTGGTGAACCGCACACCTTCCCATTGCTACAGAATGTCGTACATAGCAGAAATGTAACATATGCCATCACAACCTCCAATGTGTGACGTGAGAAGGAGGTTAATGTGCAGGATCAGACAACTGGGGGAGCCTCCCCATGGCACAGGGTCCCCAGCAGTCGCCTCAGTGCCATGGCATCATTTGGGAGACTTTCCACCAACTCCACAGTAAGTCTACAGACAAGGCGTGTGCTTGCAGCTTGCATTTGATGCCCTAGCATCATTGGACGCCTTCCTGCCAACTCCACAGTAAGTGTACAAACAAGGCCCTGGCATCATTCAAAACACTGTGTGCAAATTCAACAGTCAGTTCAGACAAGGCAAGGGCAAGGCTTGCAGCAGATGAGCATTGTGCGTTGTAGCATGCACGTGATCCAGTCCTACACATAATGCACGCAGGTGATGTGAGGGGATCAGTCTGTTCATTGGCTGCAGCGTAATCATTTGCTGTGTCACTCAGCACACATCATTGGACAGACTTGATCTAGTCAAATGCAGTTCATCAGCCAAAGCTGTTGCCAGCGCACNCAACACCAGTGCTGCACAATCTGACCAGCCTGGACCTTAGCAATTGCCCCTTGGGTTACAGGCCAACTTTGCGAACAACAGGTCCAATGAGGGCTGACCCTCTGCCAATACTGACCGCTAGTCAGAGGAAGTCGTCATAGCCATTTTGTACCACGCAACAAATGCCGCCCAAAACAACAGGGCTGAACAACAACACATAATATACAGGTAACGCTGTGTAACCTGAGCAGCACCCACCTTGGCAATTGCCTCTTGGGCTGCAGCAACTAGACCACCCCCCTGCGTCACACTTTTGATGAGGCTCTGATCAGCGGAAATCTGCTGACTAGGCTGTGCCATGGCCATGACAGCTGCCATGAGCTGCTCTCCTCTTGCTGTGGGGGTGAACAGATCCCTACTGGCCCNCCCCCTGGTCAACCCTCAGGTACGCCACCGTATGCTTGCAGCTGCTCTCCACTGTCAGATGCACAATTGTCAAGTTGCGTCAGCATGTCAAACCAGCAGCAGCTTGCACTTGACTAGCAATGCACTTGTTTGTCACCACTGCTGATGCACCAAGTTGTGAATCGTTGTGCGGATGTGTTGTTGACACAAGTTCCTGCTGTACAGGGTGATGTGTGCAATACCTGCAATACACAAAAGGAAACGCTGCTTGGAGGTTGCTTTTCCAACAGCATCTCAATCATCAGGATGCCTTGATACTTTCCCTTAGGGTTGCATGTTGCCATGCAAAAGCGCACGCTGTAATCAAGCCGCAGGTCCAATGCAAGCCAGACAGCAGCAGCCCACAGTGTCGTGTATGTTTTGCAATTTTCTGATGCGTAGCCAGCTGACAAATGCAAGGTCGCGTGTTGATTTTTGATTTCCACATGTCATGTAGAACTTGCCAGTAAGCCTGCTCGCCTTGCCTTCATTGCCTGATCATTGTGGCAAAAGAGGTCTGCACTGATGATACGCTTGACATCATCCTCAATGTCTACAAACCTCCCATGTCAAAAGCTGTTCATGAAATGCAAGGGCTATCTTGATCTCGTGTCGGCTGTTGCTGCTCAGCTGTCCTCCAGGGAAGCCGANTGTATACCGGCGCTTTAGTCAGCACGCAGAGGCTGTCAGACGCTAGAGTAATGCGACCACAGGCATGATAAGGACATCAACAGGGCGTATACCTGCCCCTGGACTGCCGCAAAGGATGTGCAAAATGGGTGTGTCTAAAAGTATGCACATAAGTAACATTGGTTGTTTTTGCGCTTTGTCAGATATGCACACATGCCAAATGAGAGCACATCAAAGCAGAATATTCCCAGTGACAATCTGCAGCTAGCATTCATGTTTTAACAGCAAGCACCTTGCAGACAACTCCACTGCAAGGCTCTCAATGCTTTTGAGGAAGAAGGCACACACCTGTAGCGAGGTTCCAGATACACCAGAAGGTTCTGGCTGTAGAAGCACATGTTGCCTTGCTTGCCCTGACCCAGGGCTCATCTGACCCACCAGTGGCTGGACATGAGACANCTGCCCCAAGCGACAGCTGTCAACATGATTGCACACACGTCATCATTGATGTGATGCAGAGGGCGCCAATGCCACCATTGTAGAGGGTGACACACCAGCAGAGCTTCTGGGTCTTCCTCCCACTGAGATTCTCCCCATGACCACAGACGACTTCATTCAGCTGTTTGCACCAAGCGGCCCTGAGGACGTGGACCCATCAGGCCGCCTGCAGCTGCCAGGGCCTATTGAAGCAGCCCTGGCTCCAGCAATGGCCCCATCCAGCCTGGGCTTTGCTGCCACTGCAGCTGAAATTGCCCCAGCTCCTGCATTTGCAGCTCTCATCCAGGCACCTGCATCTGAAGTTGCTCCCGTCCCTGCGCCTGCGCCAGCTGATGCTGACTTACAGGTTGGTCTACGCTTACCTGCATGTTGGAACCTCCACAATCAGTGACAAGTCTTGTGCTGTGACGCATCATGCCACATTTGTCAAGCTTGTCGTTGTTGAGGCAGCTGGAAGCTGTCAGACACTCACTTGCAGTCATGCACACGCAAGGTATGTGCCTGCTTGAATGTCTGCTCTGCCGTGCATTTCCAGTTATGCGGTGTCTATACTTTGATCTTTGCAGTCTTACCTTCAGCAGCNCATTCTGTTGGCACAATGCATACAAGCACCCGTAGCCGGCATGAGCACCGCTGAGCTGAGGCTATTGGCTTCTGTCTGTGAAGGAAGCGCTACCTGCAGCTGAATCGCTCTTGCTTATTTACACAAGAACATTGCAAGCAAATGAGGCAGGCCCGGGTAAAGCTCGCTTAAGGCGGATTTTCATGATGCCATTGTGATGTGTGTAGCGAATATGCAAACAAGCAACACTAGTGCATGTAGCAGCAAGAGTGTACTGCCTGCCACCTTACGTGAAGAAGGGAAAGCCTTACCACATTCTAGCAGGTTGCCGGCTGTGAGCAGAACAGCTGGCCTTTCGAATGTAAGCTGTCAGCAAGCTGTACTAGCTGTGTGGTGTGGGGCAAAGTCTATTAGGAGCTGAAGCCAGGCTGTTACCTGAAGAAGGCTCACATGTAGGCATGCTTGGGAATGCTGCTGTACTGCATTACTCTGTTCACTGCTGAGCTGACAGGATGCTGTGATGGTTGTTTATTGCTGTATATGTGCTTACAAAGCTTTTGGCAGCATAAGAGTTCTTGCAAACACCCGTATAACAAGAGCAAGTTACGTAATTGGACAGGCAGCCACCTGACGGCACAGCAAGAAGCCATGTGAGAGCACCCTCCCCTCGCCAGGGTGACAAGTTGCATACAAGCCGTGCCTCTGACTTCGTGCTGAACCGCTTTGCCTAGGCCCAAACACCAATTGCACTGCAGGCGAGGTGGCAATGCAACAGCAGCCTCAACTACAGATGCATCTACAGCAGCAGCCTGCAGCTCTTGCCGTGCTGGTCAGCTTGCAGCGTGGGGNCTTGGCTGCCTGCTCTGCCGCTTTCCGCTCTTCCTCAGCCTGAAAGCAGTCAAAGTCTCTAAAGGGCCAGCGCCTGAGTACATATACCAGGTCATTGCTTTGTGAACACCTGCTATGCGTCATCAAGTGACTGCTCAACTCAAGTGTGGTCACAAGCAGATCAAGATCATTATGTGGCAGACTGAATAACTTGTTGAAGCGGTCTCTGCCTGTCTTTATAGTGATTGCTAAAAGCAACACCTATTCATTGTTCTCATGAGTCCTGGCATACAGGGCATATGCAACACCTTCTGGCTGTTTTGACAGAAGCCCATGGAAGCTTTTGAACACACAGTAGTGTCCACCAGCCTTGTGCAATGTAGCATGCTGAAAGCCAAGCTTGTATGCAAACATCAAGAATGTGACAAGTGTGGTAGATGAACACATCCGCTACATGCCAGATGGTACAGCTTCTGCAACATAGCGAGTCATGCAACTACACGCCTACAACACGTGCCTGTGGCATGGTGCTTTTGGCGCGCACATTATCACCCTGGGCATCTGCAGCCAAATAAGCTGATAGCTTGCCAAAATGACCCCTCCTGATTGCTGGCATTGTATTGGTATCTGCAGGGGCTGCAATGCTTTTGTCTGACACACCTCTGCATTGAATGACATCAGCATCGTGCTTGTGCAGTTGCATATTGGATTGTACCCTTCATAACTTACAAGGAAATTCTGCAACAGTGTACTANAGCATGTACAAACACAATCAGCACTAGCACGTCATGAGCATCCAGAAATGTTGGCTGTGGCACAAAGATGTGCAAGATGATATGCATCATGTTCTGTAGTGAAGAAAAATTACAAATGGCAGCACATATGTGCTCTTGTGTAGTGGCATATATATTATTCGCTAGCCGCAATATCCTGTATGCATGTCTAGATTGGAGCGTTTGGTTGACATGAATGTAACACAAACTGATTACAGCTATACATGTAGCATTTACAGGTTACGTAGGGGGTTTTGCATGAGCGTTTGGGTGAGACTGAAACCCAAACTGATTGGAGCTATACATGTCTACCTGACAGGTTATGTAAGGGGTGTAGGGGTTGACATGCAAGTGCCATAGCCTTATGTCAGTGCACAGACATCATTACATTTTCACAACATCCACTCCATGCATGCATTTAACTGGGTGTGATTGTTTTGCATAGGTATGAAGAAGCTGATCACCAACTGCCCAGCACTGGGGTCTAGGCCAGAGTTCCGGGCCATCATGAATCTAAAAGCCCTTGATGTCATCTCTACTAGGCTCTGGCTTGATCAGCGCATTGCCACAAGGTTCCCTGCCAACGTCTTGGCGGGTTTTGAGCCTGGAGTGGGTGGAACCTACTTCAACCTGACTGAGCTTCAGGTACAACTTTGGACTTGCAAAGCTGAGCCATTGCCTTGTCCGTTTTCACATGCCATTGCTGTGAATTTTCCTCATGCTTGGTCCAGTTCTGTATGGTGAGCATGTCCCAGGAGCAGTACTGGCATGCCAAACTGTCAGTTTGCTGTGTTGTTGTCTCTGGATGACTAGCTCAGGCTGGGTGCACCAGTTGAGACTATGTAATGTTGTATACATGGCCAAGGTGTCATGTCCTGTCAGCAAAGGCCATGGGCTGAGCTTGCATATAGCAATATGGCGTTCTGTCATGGCAAACTGGACCACTGTTTTGTTTCTGCTTCTGTTTGAGTCTCAGGCAGCACACACATCCGGCTAGTTGAATCAAGCTCAAAGTCAAGTAGGCAGTCTCAGGCTACAAGGTTGTATTTCGCCGAGCACTGCTGCTGCATGACACTGTGAAGCATTCAACTATACATGGAAGTGAGCATTTCAAGTCCGATGTGTGTCATGTTCTGTGCCAATTCTGGGGAAGGGCAAACTCCAGCTGACTCAGCAGTGTCCTAGTTCGTCTTAGTTTACTGTTACGTATGCTGCCAAAGGTGCCATGAGCCTGATTGGGCAGCATGTCACAACAGCACCAAGTACAACAGGTAGACTTGCAATCATCTACAGATTCAGTCTCTCAAGAACTCAGGCTGGCTTTGTTCATCACCACCAGATGCAACATGACATGGTATCTGTTACAGACCACAAAGCTCAATCTGCTTAGACTTGTGATTGTTCAACAGATTCAACCTGATTCTGACAAAGGATCTTTGCTGGTCAAGCTTCTCTCTCTCACATGCCCTCACGAGCATGCTCCACTCCTCATCCAAGACAGTGCAAGGCAGTATCTCACTACGAACGGCANACGATTATTTGCCGCAGACGCAACAACTCTCTGGCACTCCACCTCGCGGTCGTCACGCCTTCGGCTCTTATGAATGCACACTCAGTTCGGCTGACGTGACACCACCCCTGCGTGCTGCCCAGCTCCTTTATGCGCCACCTCTTCAGCCCGAAACCAGGTGTACGTCCACCCACTGCACTGCCATGAAATCAAACAAATGTGATCTGTGATGTTGATCCTCACGGCTGCTTTCGCTTTTGACTTGCGTACCCTGCTACAAGTCCCCACAAGGCGCTACTATATGTTGCAGACTGAGTGCTGGCACGCAACACTCTGACTGAAGGTGTTTAACTTACTCAACACGACCCCTTGAAGACTATGCTACAGCTNTATAAGAGACAGGATCATCAGTGACTATGAGAGCCTCATCAGACAGTTGTTCAGTGCAAACAGCGCCTACATTCAAATCAAGAGGGTCAACAGGTCCTTGGCTGCCAGCCTCAACAGTCAAGGTGATATCCCAGGAGCTGGCTTTGCGGGCAGCCTAGATATGACGATTTGCTTGTTGTACATTTAATGTACCACAATTTATTGTACACACTACACTGAATGTTGTAGAAAGTTGACAGTTGGTGCACTTGTCTTGGAAAGTTGCAACTTCTTTGAAATGGTGTACTTGTGCTAGTACTTAGACCATTTTGGAATTTGGCATCATTGCATGCAGTTGTATATGCACATTGGAGATTGCTTGAGGAGTTTTAATTGTCTCACTATCGGTATAACTTGATACTGCACTGCACATATGGTCAGTTCTGAGATTGATCACTAAAAATTGCTTGGAGTTCCAGATTTGTTGCAAATTACAGTCTGAGCTGGGTTTTGGAGATGTGGTATATGACATCGTATTGTATCACAATATTGTGACGCCACATTAGCCAGCTTTTCTGTGGTTGTTCGTGCGTTACATGATTCGCACTCATCTGCAAGCATACCCTAGAACAACGCAGAGACACCCTACAAAGAGGTGCAGCATGAGTCCTTGCAGGTTACAACGTACATACAACGTTGTACGAACATTGTTGTCAAGGAGTTCACATGCACTCAAACAGCAGACTGTGAGGCTGAAGCCACAATCAGTGACACANAACCCACAATATGTCACATGGCATGTCAGCATGGAAGAAGGCTACAGTCAGAATAATCTGATGCACCATAGCTCAAATGTGAAGGGATATGGGAACTGCAATGAGCATGCACACTGCCCACGCTGATCAACACAAACAGCTTAAGCTCATAGACACACAACTGAGGGCAGACCTGGTTGAGGAGGCAGGCCAGCTGCTTGATGAGGTTGGTTTTGCGGGTGACTTGCAGAGTCGTGGCCTGCTGTGCGCTCAGCACAACAACCAGCTGGTCAGCACTGTCATCTTCTTCACCAAGCATGCTGTCCACAGCCCTTGCAACCTGCAGGCACACCTTTGTGTGAGTTTTTGACAGGCCATATCTCCTTTGCAATGCCTACTTCAAGGCATTCAGAGAGTTCTGATTGAGACCATGAGGGATCTGTGCTCATGTTGATTGCCAGGCCTGTGCTGCAATATACACTCATGTTTTACAATGTGACAAGACTACAGCCAGCGCAGCAACAGCTGACTTCAGCACATACAGCTGTAGCAATTCCAAAGTGAACACAGCACAGAACTGTGTCAGACATCATCCAGTTGCATCATGCAGCAAGCTGTTAGTCATGTGGTGATTTTGCGAGCACAGTGCTTTGCAGCATTTCATATGCCTGTTTGACTGAAGCAAATGCACTGGCTTTCATGCATCATGCATGACCGTCAACCACGTCCAAAACCTGTCACTCAAAAGGTGGCAGCCATAGGAATGATGATGTCAACAACCACAAGCACAAGCTTGCCATTCATGCAATGCAAGCAAGCTCAGTGGGAGCAGTGCACTCCATCCTTACATGTGNGCAGCAACACGTCCACACTGTCATTCTTGCAGAGTATACACAGATCTGCACAGACACATGTGACAGCATTAGTACAATGTTGCTTGTGTTACTGCGTAGGCTGCTTGTATGCAATCGATGATGGACTTTTGAGGCTGCCGCTGACCTCTGACTGTACTGACAAGCTGATGCACTGTTGCAAAACTCTCCACCTCCATTAAGGTTGGCACGTGCACACTGCCCACCTGCAACAAACATCACAGTAAAGCTGATTATGATGTCACAGCATGTACAATTGAGAAAGAATGGCTGAAGAGCAGTCTTTTCAAACGCACCAATTTGACACGTAGGCCAATCTCAAGCACAAAAACTGCAATGGCATGTCTGCTAGCGCCCATAGCTGAATGTCCTGACGTACATCAACAGCTGCATCATTGACATGTGCGGAAGCATTGATGTCAACCCAGTGTCATAGTGGTACATATGTCGCAAGCATCATGCACAATATGCACAGGCCACCATACTGAAGTTGTTGACAGTGCTGATACATTATGGCTGNGGCAAGCCACAAGGGAGAGAGCTACTGACTTTTGACATGCCTGCTACTGGACCGTCCAATTGGACCAGATGTCATGGCATTGCTTGTAGGAGGACATAGGAAAACCAATGGCGTTCCCGACCCTCAAGTGTTTCAGTTNCAGGTGCAAACCTTTGCTGTGTTGTGGACCGCTTGGATGGCAATGGGGTGGGGTTGAGGTTTGAGTCAACAAGGGCAGGCTATAAGCGATTATTGGGTAGTCCTGTGTTGCCTAGCTTAGCTCCTAAGTCTGGAGTCCCTAAAGAGCTGCAAGATGCGCTGCAAGCAAATGGTATCCATTAGTCATTGCAGGGTAGGTGTGTGTGTGTGCATGCGGACACTCTTGAGCACGTTTGTTTCTGAAGGCAGTGGTCTACCTCTGAAACTTGCCGAAAAGCGCCTTGCAAGCATGAGGTGGAGCCCTGATTACGAGATCCTGCGTAAATCATGTGCCTAGTGGTAAGTGATGTGCAGGGTGAGACTCTGAAGGTGGTGATGGCACCTCAGAGAGCGCGCACTACCATTGACTTCATGCAGCACCCCTCAGCGGGGGTGCCCCAAGGGGGCCAGCCCCGCCTCACCCTTTTTGAGCATGTAGCTGGTGCCAAAGTGTTGGCTGACTTATTTCCTTACTATCGCCTCCCCAATGGCAAGAAGGCCTACTACTACTATGATGCTGGTACAACTTCATAGCTCAGCACGATAATGTTTCAGTGCAAAGGTGGTGTATGCACCGTATGCTATGCTACTTCCCTCGAGACTTCAATGAACAAGCAAGCTCTTGCAAGGGTCATGAGGCTGTGTTGGAATTGTCAATGAAATGTACGGTACCATCAAGTCACTTCAGTGTAGTCATCCACAGTGCTCGACACAGTGTAGTCATCCACATGATGCAGCAGGGTCAATGTTAGGGGTAACCATGAGACTGCNTGTTAGTGCACCAAGCTGAGTACAGACCAAACCCATTTGGCGTGCTTCTGTGCGTTGTGTGGGAAGCTGTTCACACCCTTGCACCAGTTGGCTCAGGCTGTCATGCACTGATGGAAGCCCCCTCTTGCACTGTTATATGTCGCTTAGAAGTATAGCTCTTACCTGTCTGCTTGTATTGAATGGTGATGCGTGAATACTGGCTAGCAGGTTAAATAACTGCAAAGCCATCAGGACCCCACTCAAACATTCACCATCTCGTCAAGGGCGGCTTGCTCATGCAACATTACACATCTGGCTCAGTCTAATCCTGAGCTTGTTTTGTACCATGTGTGCTTCTGTACCATGTGCATCATGAATGTGTGGCGACTGCATTATAGGGCAAAGCTCTGCAGACCCGTTTGAAGAGGCATCTGGTGCAGCTGCAGTACACTGACACAGACCCCTTCATTGGACGCTACTGTGGCACCAGGCTGCATCCCATACCAATTTCTCGTACATTGCCCGTGAATGCAGTGGCACCCTCTGTCATCATGTCCGATGATGCCCAAATGGATGCTGACATGCAGGCTGCGCTGTTGGCTGATGCTGCTGCACTAGCTCAGGCTGCTGTAGCTGATGCTGCTGATGCTGTGGGTGCTTTGGTTCTATAGCATCAAGATGACATGTTGCCTGTAACTCAAGCGGGATTTTGCCTACACTTGCTGCTTGTATGAATTCTACCTGTAAAGGTTGAGTGCTTGCGTGTCTTGGTCATACTGATCATCTTCGCTCTCTGTATACGTATGCACAAAGCCTGCCACCATGCATGACCAGATAGAGTGTCTGGTGCTGCTCCACTTTGTATGGNATCCTGCCAGCAAGGCTGTTGTGTGTCAAGGTTTGCATTGCTGCTTACCCTGCGTGGAAGGATGGCAGAGCAAATGCGCTATCTGGTAAGCTTACACTGTGAGCAGCCAGACTAGCTGTCACATCAGTGGAACACTGTATATCGCCACAAGTGCCAATCGTCTCTGTTGCATGCACATGCACAGACAGATTCCATGCTGACTGTAGGGCTTAGATGACCATGCACACAAGCCTACCCTGGAGCGCATGCCAAAGGACAAGCTCGTTGTCGGTTCTCCAGCTGCTGCAGCAGTTGCCAAGCAGCTTGGCTTCTCAAATGTCATATCCTTGGACCATGGCCAGAAAATCAGAGTCTGTTGTGACCAGCTACAGCTTGAAGCTTTTGCCGGTGAGGAAATATCTGTTCTATGCGACCTAGTTGACTCTTGACATGATATGAATTCAGAGGACACAGCTTCAAGTCATGCGATGACATTATGTTGCATANCCAACAACCCTGAGTTACGGGCTAGGGTCCTGCAAGGAGAGGTTGCACCTGAGCGATTGGTCAGCATGACACCAAATGAGCTTGCATCCAAAGTGAGGATTTTTGCCTGTTGGCTTGTTTGTCTGCGCTATCTGCACTTTGTGGACTGTATTCATGGCAACCTTGCACGGTGTGAGTTTCAGCACCTTGCACAAACCATCTGGTGGAGGCCGGTCTGGATGCTGTTGCAAGATTGGTGACAATGCTGGTCCGAAAGGCACGAGTGCTGCATGTAGATGCTTCAAAGTAACAAGCTTCTGTGTTTGCTCAGAGTCTGATGAATTCACCTGTCAAAGCTAGAATGATGTTACACCAAAAGTGCAATTGCAAAGCAACACCATGAGCTGTGCAGGAAGCTATTTTGTTATGTGCCCTAAGCAAACACAGCCCGGTTATGTTACGTGCGATTGTCATTGCACTAGCATGCTGACACGACTTTGCAATACGACAAGGGAGCAGTATGCACGAGACTCTGTGCATGCTGAGCACAAGCAGTAAGCATGTGATTTTTTCCAGGATGTATGGAAGCAGTTCATGCCTTTCACTGCAGGCCATATTGACATTCAATCAAGCCATTTCCTGGCATCTGGCAAATGACAGCTTCTTAACACCCGCCAAGTCGACCAGCTCGTACATAACACTTACAGACTCTAACACATATTGCACATCTCCAATGCTGCTCACAACACATCAATGTCAAAGTCCATCAGAAGGTGCCAGCTGATGTTGGTGTGCGTAGAAGATATGGCATAGCAGCATAAGGGTGCATGCTCGTATGCGTGACTACAAGAGGCATATGACTAGGACATGTAAGCATGAAGGGTTATGCGCTGAATCTGCCATGTCGCAGCTTGGTCCCACAACCAGACAAGAAACGCCGTCAATGCATCAGCACAACTGGGCACAGCCAAACAAGCCTTGTTTGAGTGGTGTTGACCGCGAGAAATTAGCTTGCACCATGCAGATTGGCAGTAGCCAGCTGTCACAAGATGCAGCATGTTAGTCAACCACCAGCCACCTGCTGCTATGTACACGCATACTGTCTCAAGCTGGGCGCACAGCCAAGCAGATGTGCGGGATGATACCCAGTTGCACGTGGATCGTACAAATGAGCACATGTACCTGCGGGACACCGGCTCCATGCTTATTTGCAGCTCCATTTTGTGTGCAGTGCATGCGGCTCAGATCATCTAAGCCTGGTGGAGGCACAGGTGTATCAGTGTCATCCAGATCTAGCACGTCTGCACCTGCGGCANCATGTGAGCTGCCAACTTACATTCTGAACAACACAGCATGTTGGGTGATGCAGATTAGGGACACAGACTTGGACACACTGGAAAGGGTGGTTGGTGTTGTGGCATTTGGAGATCTGGAGGGAGAGGACACCTGCAACCTGACTGACCTCAACTTCCTGCGCATCTTCCGCCNACAAACTGCCAGTCCTATGTAACCCAGCATTGTCACACTGCAACCAGAATGTCTGGCCTTTGTGCAGTGACCCTGGCGTGCTTTGCCGTGTGGTACCACTTCATCTACTTGTTACCAAAACGTGACTACAACCGGGTTCACCCATACACATCCTGGATCCCAATCACGCTGTGGATCATCCTGCGCAACATGACCCCTTCTATGAGGCACTTCAATCTCAGCTTGTACGGGTGGCTGGGTTGCATCACCCTGGAGACTTACATCTCCCAGTTTCACACCTGGCTGACGACTGGGATCCCCAACGGCCAGCCCAAAATGCTGCTGAACTTCTTCCCTGCAAACTACCCGCTGCTGAACTTTGCGGCTGCAACAGCAGGTACTAGCAAATTGAGTTGTGATGTAATGTTGNGGTCAGCACAGCTTGCAATGCTTACAGGCCAAGCCTTTGGCATCACGCTCTACACCACACCATCGTAGTCCTAAACCTGAATCTAACTCTAATTCTAACCCCTAAACGAGTGGCCCTGATGCAGTCAAGAGCGCNAACATCATAATTGCAGCATGAATGCTGTCACAGCGTTTGAGAGCAAACACTGAACGTCGAGAGTTGCACACCTGTCCACCGGTATCAGGGTCTTTGCCCAGCTCCATTTGCTTGCCACGCACAAGACCGTGCAGACTGATGAGGATGATGTACAGCCCATCAACACGGCGGTCAAAGACAGACACGTCTTGGGGGCTCGATATGTCCTCCTCAGAGGTGAAGTCCTGAGTTTTGCGGTCTGACTTGGTTGCAATTGGCTTGACGCCTTTCTCCGGCTGTGGGATCTTGTCTGAAGTAGGCCTGGGGGGTTTCCTTCTGTCTGCTTTCAGCATTGAGGCTTTGGGGTCGAACAGAATTTCATCTTCTCCCTCATTCTCTGAAGCAACGTCCTCTGTGTCAAGCACTTGCTTGTCATCTTCGAGGTCCACCTTTTCAGCTGCCAGGATTCTGGCATCTTCTCTGAGCACTCTGGCGCGATTGCGCTTCATAAACCACACTCGCCAGCTGAGATACTCCAATCGAGCATCCTTCTCCTCATAGTGTTTTGAAGAGGTTGCCTGCACACATGCAAGGCTATTCTAAGCTCGCACGTGCACACACAGTGCTGTCTGCCTTACAGTACACTCGACAAGGAAGCAAATTCGTATGTGCAAGCAGGGTTGCGTCAGATCGATGCTGACCTTACTCCAGGCATCCCTGAGCCCTTCCTCGCCCTGCTGCAGAATCTGATTGACAAAGTACTTGGAATTGATCTGTCGATCAGCATCGAACTTTGCGGTCGACTCGTCTACGTCTCCATCCTCTGTCTTGCTGTTCTTGATGTACTCAGACGACAATCCTTCGCTCAACTGCAGCCATCAATGCATTCAAAGTGCTGCATGACCGAGCGCTGATTGCCTGTATGCTGCTTTGATTGACCGGGAACAAACTTACCAAGGCGTCCAGATAGGACTCGACCCATCTATTATTCGCATCTGCCATTCTTTACGTAGCAGTTATTTCGGGATGGGCGGTCGTATCCAAGTCAGGTGGGCGTGCTGAGCTACGGAACAAGTTACACTGAAGGCCCTATCATGAGAATAGCGCTCGCAACCTCGGGCAAGCCACAGTTGCAATCGGCTGGATGAGTGTCAGTCCACACCTCAAGATCACAGGTAACGCGACAAGCAGGCACTGAAATTTTGCACGTTGTTTGCGCACCGAAAGCATCCGTGACTTATAGGCAAAATCTGACGCAAAATGGCAAAAGATACGTANCGATAACATGCCAAGCAGATGACGCCTGCTCAGATGATAGCCTGACTCTCAAAGCGGTGGTAATTGCAGCTTGTGTTTGCAGCAACGCATTGATTTTTTCAGAACGGCAGCCTTTGTGCGAGGCCTCACAGCTTGGTGGCACTGTCAGCCATGTCCATGCTGCAAGGCTACAAACTGAGGTCCACCACATTTACTTCAGGAAGGCCAGTTGCAGCTCATGCTAGACGTCAGCCTAGTCGGAGCCGCAGATGTGTGTCCGTCAGTGTTCGAGCAGAAAATGTGTTGATAGCAAACACCAAGGGAGGTGGTCATGCATTCATTGGATTGCACCTTGCTAATCAACTCCTGGATGCCGGTCACTCCGTCACAATACTGAACGACGGCGATCCAGTGAGTACATCACCTCTCACTGCATGGTGCAATGGATAGCGATATGATATTGGCTTGGACAATAGACCTGGTTGTTACCTATACCAGTACCATTGGCAGCACTAGCTTGGACAAGTGCAGGAGCCTTGTGCCTGGTTGAATATTCGGCCTGCACAGCACGGAAAACACATCCCACACGCTCTACGTACTTTTGCAGGAGAAAACAAAGAAGAAAGCGCCTTACAATCAGTATGATGGCCTTGAACAAAAAGGCGTCAAGATACAGTGGGGAAGCCCAAGTGACTCGTCTGCTATTCCCCCTGGAGACTTTGACATTGTCTATGACAATAATGGCAAAGACATGGATGCTTGCAAGCCACTGATTGATGCCTTCAAGGTACACTTATGTGCATGTCAAGCACCACTTCAGCTAGTTGTGCAGGTGACTAGCAGGNGAACACTTCTTGCAGCTCCAGAATAACATGTCTTGTAAGACATAACAAAATGACAATGCTGAGATGTGGCTGGTGAGATATGCATATGAATACCTGGGCTGCTGCAGCAGTGGAGTTGCTGAGTCTGGTGGAGAGGCGGTTCCATAAGTCTGCAGGCATTTCATCCAGGGAAGCAATGGTGGGACCTGCCAGCTGTCCTTGCATCAGCTGCTCAGCGGCTGTCATCACCTCAGCTATCTGCAGTGCACAACTTCAGATTGGGCCATCTTCTGCATAGATGTTACGAGGACAGTACCAGACATGAAACAGGAAAGTGACTGTGTGTCATGCTCAACGCTAGACTTGGAAGCCAGTCAGACTGGTCATGTACGGCATGCAACGCTGTAACACAATTGACTAGCAGCCTTCTCATTGCCATGGCAGTACAGATGCGCAAGACGCAATTTGCTTGGCAGAGATAATGTTGTTCCCAGTATCCTGCATTCACATGTTCAACAGCCCAAGTAGATGCTTGGGGTCCTGTTGTGTACAATGTGTACCTTGGCCTGACGTAATTGCTCTACCCAGGCTTTGATCTCAGATTCCAAGGAGTGCAAGGCGTCCTGAACAAGGGGCTGATCTTCAACCCCCTCTACATGCAAATGCTCCTGTGTGCCCGTCAGGAACTCCTGGTGAGCTTGTGTCTGCAACCTGCATGCGGGACATGTGCTTGTACAGGAGCAGCAAAGCAGCTGCAAAGCGAGCAGCATGAAGTGCGGCGATGCATGGAGCGCATGCTGAGCCATGTTGAAGCCAAGGAGCGTGCCATCGATTGTGAAGTGCACCTGGTGAGGCTATGCACACACTTCTGTCACCCTGCTAGATGGGTTGCTAACAACAATGCATGAGGACCTGTGGGCACATGGTTTGTATCGAATGGCAGGCAGAAATGTTGCATAAGCTAAAGTTGATGCTCTCATGTCCTCATGCAGTCTGTAATGGTCTGACCGTCGTTC
Source organism: Trebouxia gelatinosa (assembly GCA_000818905.1). Taxonomy (NCBI): domain Eukaryota; kingdom Viridiplantae; phylum Chlorophyta; class Trebouxiophyceae; order Trebouxiales; family Trebouxiaceae; genus Trebouxia; species Trebouxia gelatinosa. The sequence continues at coordinate 1,169,775 of KN805353.1, read as the reverse complement.
CACACACGCAGCACAGAGCTGGGATGAAGACAANGGATTGATGACATGCTTGCTGTGTGTGCTACACATAGCTGCAAAACGTGACACCAATGCTGATGCACCACTTCACGGTGTGTACACAGGCATCAACGACTGCTGTGTTGACGCGATGTATCATTGCAGGCTGTGTTGGTACGTATGTCTGCAAGGCTGCTGAAGAAGACTCTGACGCATACAGATGAGCGTGCCAAGGTGGAGGGAGAGCTGCTTGATGGCATGGACGTTGTCAAGTGTATGACTTGGGAGGTAATTACCTCATTAGTTGGTGATTGCGCCATTTTATGAGCTACCTTACAAGCTGTCAGCGGGAAAATATCATCATGGCGTGGTCTCATGTTGCCAGCCTGACAATCTAGCTTTGCCTGCCAATTGCATCAAGTAGTACAACAAGAAAGGTCACTGGTACCTTAGTGGTGCGACGTCCATTGCAGTTGTGGTCATCTCGTTTGTTGGTTTGCAAAACGCTGTTGCTGCTTGCTCTCATTGCATACAGTGAAACACATCATTGGCAATTTTTGGTAATACATTTCTTGGTACTACAACTATCAAAACCATACATTAGCTATCTGTGGCTCTATGAACACTTGTTGGGGAGTACCACAAGTCAGCAGACATGTGGTCCGCAGGCACTCTGTTTATGTCCTGTTATATGCTTTGAAGGAGATGTATGTAGTCAATGCTGATGATCATGCCTCATCAAAACCTGTGTTAAGACATCGTTCATACATGTCCAACATATGCACCTTCTTGCATCTGCTGGCACGGTGTTCTGGTCCCTGTTGACTCAAAACACAGTTTCTGGGTTTCAATCACGCTGCACGCCCCCAAAAAGTTTGGTACATCTTGAGATTGTCCTCATATGCAGGCAAATGCAACATCTTATGTATGTGAATGCAGGTGAGAGCCAGCCATCCAGANACCTGCTGGAGACAACAATGCATGCATGGTTTAAAAATACGTAATGAGGGGCAGTTTGCAAAGGCAGGACCTGCACAGCTGCCCTGAGGGCTTCCAGCTCCATGAAGCCCCCATTGTAATTTCTTGTTGCTAGGCAAGCCTCAACAATCTGGACCCCAAGCTCATAGTAGAAGTCCCCAAAGCCCAACAGCTGGGCCCACATGCCCTTGTTGGATGCCAATGGGTCCACCCCCACGTTCGCACACATGGTGTGGAATTGTGCTCTGAAGACTGGATCTTGGCGTATGTCATTTCTGCAGCCCGGATGCAAGCAAAGGCCTCTGTCAGTAGTGTGTGATGCATACGTGACAGCAATGTAGCCTGTGTTCCACATGCAGCTGCATGATATGCACTTGTTATGACAATCTGTCATACTCTGTCATGTGTAACATCTGGCATCACCAAGTCAACTATTGGGAGGAATCATACGAACGCATTGCAATTGCACCAATGTAGCTGTGAACGTAACTGCTGGCCTGTCAACCTAGATGCACATGTCTCAAGCTTTCAAGCGCAGTACCTGTGCTTGATAGCAAACTCTTCCAAACTCTTCTTGAAGATTACCATCTGAGATTTGATATGCTCCAGCTTGGTTTGCTGCACATGCTCACCTAGTACTTTGTATTGGTCCTGCAGCAGGCCACAACCTTTGAACTGGCTGCCCAAAGCACTCAAACATCCATTCAGTTGTAGCTCATCCTCGGCAGCGACCTACCCTGGTTTGCAAATTCTTCTGCAACCCTTGTATGCCTGGACGTCTTCTCATTTTTCTGGTGACGTCAAGTGGCTAGCATGCCAAACATGGACAACAAGCGTTGACCTGAAGTCATAGCAACTGATCACTCACACACACAACTCTTTTGCTACTCGTGACCATGCTTGCCCGTTGCGCAGTGAGGAAGGTGGTGTACAGTCAGAGTTGTATGCAGTCATAAGCATAAGCCCGGATGGTGTTGGCTCGTGGAACTGTCGAGGCATGCACAAGTCAAGGACCTAAAAGGACAACGTGAAGTTTCAACGCCAGCTAAGCACGAGGAAGTTCGAGATTTCATGCCGTGTGCTGCAATACGCTAAGCAGGCGTCACTGAGCTGTGAACGGGCATGTTTGTGCTTGCAAGTTCGCCTGTACCTTTCGCGCCGCANCAGGTGAGGTCAATGCACTCGCTGTGGGCTGCTGCAGAATTGCTGCGCAGATCAAGAGGCTCTGTTTTGACCCTCGTGCTGGGTCCTGTTCCTGTGCTGGCAGGCCTCCTTTTCCTGCCATGTCTAGGCTCCAAAGCTGTGGTGGTGAGGTCAGTCACAGTAGCATCCAGCTCCTGTTTGATATCTGTTTTCATTACTGTGTGCCTCTTCGTCTTCTTGGCTGCACCTACGTGTGTGTGGATTTCATCATCATGTGTTGAGTTTTGAGCAGGTGCTTCTGACTGGTTGATGATGGCTTGGTGTGCTGGTATGTCTGGGTTCAGTAACTTGCGCAAAACCAGAATCGGCGCCGTCTCCATGCGTATGGTGCACTTCATCAGGGACCGTACAGTCTTGTAGACCTTGCTGGAGAATCTGATGGGCTTGCCCACTACCTCCCCTTGCTGAGCTGATAGCGACGGCTGCATGAACCACTTTTTGCCTGCATAATACCAAATGGATACTATTCTTGACATAGCAATTGTCCCTGCAACACCTGTTGTAAGTATTGGAGCAGTGAGGCTCAGCAATATGACAAGCGAGTACTGCTATGCTTCACAGCTTCATCTGAAGCAGGAAGCGCGAGCTGTATTGACAATGCACATGATGTGTGTTGAGTCTCCATGTCACAATTGCCCATGCTGCATGCAACAGCACATGTTTGGCTGGACCGCACGTGAATTTGTGCCATCTGTCTAATGCGGTGCAATGAGAGCCACACATGATGCACTTGTGTGTCAAAGCCAGATTTGTACATAGAACGTGCTGATGCAGGTCAGTTCTGCTGAGCACCAAAAATAGCAACATGCAATCAGGCTACATGTGTGACTGCCTGCAGTGCATGTCGAAACCACAGTCAACACAGACACAGAGTAATCAGCACATATCACCTTCTACGGCTTGACCCAGCTCTGTATTTACCCCTTGCACATTTGAGCATGGAGTCTTGGTTTTGGAGGTCTTCTCAACAGCAGTGACCTCAATTTCAATGGTGCCGGTCCTGCTGGAAGTCAATCCATCGCCAGCTTGAGAGTCACCAGGTTGTGCGCTGCCTTGACCAAATACAAACTGGCGAACAAAATGCTGCCCTTGCACTGTTGTTACGAACCCTCGCAAGATTTTGGAACGGCGAGATGCTTTCAAGTGAGGATGGTGACCAACAGGCAAACCGTCGACGTGGACACGAATGGACATGGCTGAGGAGATAAACTGTGACTTAGGAGCTGATAATCGGATGTCAAAAGGTTGTCCGGCTACACCAACNAATTGTGGCCAGCAGCTCCCAATGATACACCATGTCTAGCATCGAAAAAGCTTGGCGAAGTCTGTGTAAGCAGCTTACAGTGCTTGTTCACCAGTCTGGAAAATGTTATCAAGCAGATGGCTTACGGCCTGATGCAGATTTGTGAGCTTCAACGTGTTTGCAGAAGTGTGCGAGGTGATCAGGCAGCTGCTATGCCTTGCATGAGAACATTCCAAGGTCTGGTGCTTACTTGTGTACATGCTCTGACACACGCCCAACACTGGTGGTTGACAAATGCAGAGGCACAGGTTTCATGGGCAACCTTGCACGTGAGGATGCCCGGCACTGCATTAAGTTGACCAAAACCCTTACTTGTTGAAGTCCTTGAGCAGCTTGCCATGCTTGTCCTGGATGTCCTTACACATCTCCATGCTGCCGAGCAGGTAGTGTTGGCTCACTGCGCATCACTCCTGTTCAGCTGTTTTCCGTTAACCGTTTACCGTGCTATAGGACAGTCCAAGCGACTTTCGCAACGCTCGCCGGTACGGCCCACACTCAGCAACTTTCAGCTGCCATCAAGCCTCAAGTGCGAGCTTTTCAGTGCGTCAGTAGTAAAGCTGCGGTATGCCCGCGTCGGTGCCACNCTCAGCTGCCTGCTGCTGAATGTGAGGCAACAAGACCTCAAAATGTTTTTGAATGAGTCAAAACTGCTTTCACTAAGTCGGCAGCATTTCCATGCACGATGGCAGGTTCAAAGCAGTCAGCTAGCAGTGTCAAGAACAATTGTTTGGAAGGTAGCTTTGCGCATTTGGTNTGAGGCAGGATGTGGCAATGCAGCACTGCGTATCCAGTTCCTGCAAAGCATCACATTTAAGTATTAGTCTACCATTCCAGAATTAGCACTCTTGATTGTGCTTGCCAGCACATGCCGTCAATTGCACTTGCAGACAACATGCAGAGTAACAGCAACCAGCTTGATGAGAAAGTGGCTAGCTGTGGTCTATGCAGCAGTATCAGCCAATCACTGTCGCTGTTTAGTCACACCTGATACATATGTATCAGCTGGCCCGTAATGACTGCTTGTGAATGGCATGTAGAAACANTCTAGATGTGTATAAGAGACAGGCTCACCACTGTGCTTTGGTCAGCAGTCCTTTAACATAGCCCCCCTCCTCCGCCCTCCCCTTCTCCATTTNATGTCTTGCTGCACCTGACAGTATGCTATGCAAGGTGTGACAGACAGGACTAGCTGCACTGTAGATGGGTTAGTGGCTCAGCGCCATAGTGCATGCATTGCTAATATTATGACACTCACTGCCATCGATGATGCTCATCATGATGGTGAATGCTACTGGTCTGCTAATTGTCTTCTCGTTATCCGCACACCCATGTTAGCAACGGTTCCCATGGCCATTGTCTCTTGAGTTCAGTGTTCGGGGTCAAAGTCTCAAGGACAGACAATAGCGCAAGTCAGTGATTACTTTTTGGCCTGGCCTACAGGGTGTGTAAAAGCGTATACTTTTGAACAGCACGGGACCTATTTGACCTCGAAGGGGACCTGTTGACGGTCTAAATTAAGTATCTATGGTACATTGTCCTTGACCAGGTGTAGTTCACCTTGACCATCAAATCCAGGCTGGACTTGCTTAGCAACAGTGTTGACCCTTGCAAGTGGTGCTCTCCCAATGTAAAATTCTGTTGTATACCAAGCACCTCCTGTGATTCGGCTGGTCAGGTATAACGGCCACTAGACCCTCTAGGTGCAATCAGGATGTCTAAAAGGTGCATCAGAATAAACACATATTGGGCTGTTCTATCAAGACTGCTGCTTAATGTCGCGCTATTGTCACCGGCGCCACCAGGGCTTGTTGGCTGCTGACCCTGCTTCGCCATCATCACTGGCAATGCGCAACGAAGAACCAGGCTTGCTGCTCCGTCGACCCTCGTCCTGCACCACATGAAGGACTCATCCAATGCAGCAAGTTGGTGTGCAGGTTTTGGGGGATCTACTTCGGGTGCGTACGCTTGTGANGTTGCAAGACAATCCAGCATCGGCTTTGGGGCAGACCTCAGATGCGCCACACAGGCTCCCACTAGGCGAGCAAACATCTGCAGCAGATGACAAGCTTGTGAAGGCTTAGCAACCAGCAATGCTTGTCACTCAGGCGTAGATCCAAATTGCACCCGTCATAGCATGCAATGTGTGTCTGCACATGACAACGATGTGGTCTGAGCCTCGCTAGCCTCACACTTGTTGCCAATGGACTGTCTGAGATCATTAGCAGGGGGCACTCGATACTAGCATACAGTCCTAAGCAGGTAGCACCCAAGCAGTAGTGCATCATTGCTTGAAACAATGCAGCGTCAGCTTAGCGGAGAATGAGCAAACACAGAGTGAGTGATGCAGGGTGCTCTCTCTTTCTGACAGCTTCCCCGAGGTTTGCATTGCCCACCTTCAAAGGGGACACAGAACTCTCCAGCTGCTGTTCCATTGATGCACTGTCCTTCGGTGGCGTTCATGCCGGTTGCAAAAGCATCGCAGTACTGCTGGGGGCTGCTCTGCATCCTTGCACACCGGTCTGCATGGCAAACGACACATGCAGAAGCCTAGTAGGTGCACCAACAGCATTGACTTGTCAGGAACTCCCCTTGCATGGTGTGTGCTAGCAGCAATGCAGCATGAAGGGTGAAATAGATGAAGCCTCGGCGTCACAGTCAAAGCAGCAGGGGAGACACAGATGTTGGGAGAGGNACAGCATATTTGTCGCCAGCCTTTCCTGCTCAAGGCTGATGAGGTAGTAGTGACTGCATTTGAGGTTGATGCACAGTATTTGTGGTAACGGGCACGCAGACGGTGCACAGGCTGCAGATTTTGCTGCTTAAGAGACAGTGTGTCAAGGAGCTGCTCACTTTGCTTGAGTGCAGCATGTGTCACACTGGTGGTTTGACACATATGCATGTTCATTTGCACTCTGGGTTTGGCAGCTTGTATACGTAGGTAGTGTCCCAAGTTTTTGACCAAAAGGGTGCTGAGCACACAACAAAGCAGTATGCCAAGATTGTGTGTAAAGTTGCTCAACAGCTACACAGACAGGAGTCACACAGCATTCAGCTTACTGCAGACCAGCAGGTAGGGCTAGTGAACTTTATTGCAGGCATGCAGCAAGTTAGTCTGGCTGAAACAGTGATGAGGTACCTGAGCAGCTTCATGCTTGGCAGTCAGCTCTGCTTTCTTGTGATTCACCAGGTCACTGATGTCGGACTGGATGCCAACATAGTGGGTGATGTGCCCACTGCTGTCGTGAATGGGTGTGATGGACAAGTAGTTGATGAAAGGGTCCCCNCAGCATCACTATGTGGCATGCACATGCAGTGCCATATAGAATGTTTTACAACTGCAAAAGCAAAGCTACATGGCACTCTGGTAAACGGTATGGCATGCTGACAACCAGTCTCACAGTCGCATGTCGGCTTCCAAGAGACAAGAACACCCAGGTATGCAAGTTTGCAGGGCAAGCTACATGCAGACAATGCCAGTCCTGCCTTGCAGCACAGAAAAGCATGTTCATTTCTGTTGCATGCTTTCACACAATGCTTGCATTGTACAGAGCGACCTGGCAGGTACTAGCGTGACCGCTGACACATAATGACAGGCTCATCTGGCAGCAAGACGGCATTACCTGAGGTAACTCAGGAAGTACAGGCTCGACTGCTAGAGGGCAGGGCAACTGGGTGCCGGCAATGACATTGTTCATGATGTAGTAGAAGTTGTCTCGGCTGTCATCGATAGTGCCATCGTCACCCATTTCACGCCATGGAACCCCTGCAAACTCACCACATGTCAGTGCCTCCGCACCACATGCTGTACAAGACAATAAATTGACCTTGTCTGTTTGGGCATGGGCACAGTGCATCATGCCTACCACAGAAAGCATAGTCAAAAGCTTTGGACCACACCTGCAGACCTGTTTTACGTTAGCTGCCAGTTGCGTTGAACAGTGTGTGCACACCAGGCCGCACAGTACCTGGTAAATCAGCAAACCCGGGATCTAACTGTCCTAGCCAAGATATGGTCTGTAGCACAAAGCACCAAACTTGCAGCTGAGGGCATGTATTGGCTGCTTTGCTGGTAACACAGCTGTTGACTACACTGTGCTGATGCAATGGCCACTCAGTGGTAACATGGACTACAAGCGCAAACATGACAAGCAACTAAAATGGGGGCAATCAAAAATTGCTCACACAACAGGCGCAGACCCCAGAAGATAGCATCATTAACGATGCCACTATGAACACCTGACATGAAGATGACACAGGCCATCTCATACATTCAAAGCCTCACCAAGGGTGATCAGCTCCCACAGGATGACTCCAAAGGAGAACACATCTGCAGCCTTGCCGTAGCGCTTCCCTTGCAACCGCTCTGGTGCGCTCCAAGCTGGCGAGTTCATGGTCACGCTGGGCTCCACTGTGTCGGACTTCATGGCCCTGGACAGGTTGAAGTCACCCACCTGCAAGAAGAAGAAGAAGATGACAGCTTTTCACCAGCCACCAAGGTTGATCACCTGGTGTGCAACGCCATGATGGCACCACGTGCACTTATGCACAGGGCTGCCATAAGCATTCTGAGTGCCTACATACCTTGGCCTCCCACTTGTCTGTAACAAGCAAGTTGTTGGAGGTGAGGTCTCGGTGCACCACATTGTGGCTGTGCNGCCCATACCCATATTCATCAATGGCATTGAGGCTCACACCGTGGTAAGCATCCTGCTGTTCTGTCAGGCACACAGATCATCTGTCCAGGCACACTTGCTCTGTGTACAATTGATTCTGCAGTCAACAGCAGCCAGACCTCACTGAACCAAGACAGGAATATCTGCCAGGGCAGAGCACACTGCAGCTGCGACATTCTGTTCTGGAGGGCCTTGACTATGTGTGCATCCAGAATAGTAAATTGCTCTGCAGGTCATAGATCTTGCTACATGTTGCACATTATAACTTGCACATCTTCTATTATGCAGCAGCTTTGCAACCAATACGTCAGCTCATGCCTGTGTAGCTGTCTGTGGATTGTTGTTGTACAATGTGTGTTACAGCTTTTATACATAGCCAAACACACTTTGCTGCTTAGCATGCATGCACTTACTTGCCTGGTTGTGCCTGATCATATACAAGCATGTGTTTACTTGCTGTACTGATCTCAGGTGAGAGATTTGCTGACCAGTAGCAGTGAGCAAGAGGCTATCAAAGCAAGCGGCAGGAGCAGCAACCCAACACTGAAGGCAGATGCTGTGTCGGTGGATGCTGTGGTCAGCACCATTGGGTAAGTGTCAGACCAGTGTACTAGCTGCACATCTGGGGGGATATTGTAGCAAAGCAACAGCGCTTGGCTAATATGAAATGCTGCTGACGGACTGTTTAGTGACAGTCTCTCTTACGTCCTCCTGCCATAGTTTTGAGCATTTCAGATGGCAAAGCCTTCTCATAAGGCAGTAAAACGCGAACAAACATCTTCCAGTGAGGAGATGTACCGTCAAAGTAACCTATACAGATTCAAACATCTGATATCAAGGCCGAGTTTAGCAGTGGAGATTAGAACAGGCTGAGTCCATGGCTGACATATGCAGGTTCCCTTTGGTGGGGGGCCCTGCAGGGACCATGGAGGGGGGTAGGCAGGCTGATGTTGCCAAGGGCATACTTACTGCCAAGAATGTGCCCTACATGGTCGCAGCCCCACTGCTTATACAGGTCTCCTGCTGTCCCTCCCAACATTGCATTTGTATAACAGCGAGTGCAGGGGACTGCTGCCTTTTCACCAGAATGTCTACTTGTGGCTGCTGTGGCCAAGGGCATCATAAGTGCCACAAATGCATCCTACATTGTTTATTGCGCCACTACAATTTCCATGATTGGTGCCCCACTGCGCATGCATCTAGTTTCCTGCTCAACCAGCTTTCTACAGCACTGTCTACAGGCTTGAACTTGTGAGACTACATGATTGCTGTTCACCTCCTGACCTGTCTGGTTTGGGAATGCTGTACAAGTTGCTGTATGTTGACTTGCAAGGTGTCAAATGAGTGCCATTCCTGCAGTTCCGCATTATTGCTTGTTATGCCTGCAATATACTGAACCCCGTCAAAACCCACAACTCTAACCTGTGCCTGCAGGACATGGCCAGTTGGACCAGGGATGGCATTGCAGGCCTGCAAAGCGTTGTCCTGTACTCCTTGCCTGAGCTGGATGGGGCAATAGACACTGTCCCTTTAGGCGGGCTGGTTGGAGACAACATCTTTCTTGTGAATGAAAGAGTCACGAGACTCGCGCGGCGTATCAAGAAATGGGTTCACCTCCGCAAAGCCCCTCGCCAGGTAAAGCAGCCCTGGGCTGTTTGTCATTGGTCAGTGCCGTATATGTAATGGCCTGAGCATGGCGGTTGCATCGCAGCTTCCTTTCATTGAGTTCGTATGATCCAATCAATACGCATGCATGAGAGCACATCTGGTCTGACCATACACTGAACATTTCACAACCCGGATGGCCTTCTTTTGTCATCTTGTGAGCTGCAGACTAGTCTTTCTTCTCAGCTGTGTGCTTGATTCAATGCCATGTACAGCATTAGCATACAAGCAAGCTCAGCATGCAATCTTGCAACAAGTAACTAGCCCAGACATGGTTGCGTGGCATACTGGCATTATGCTTAGTAAGCCGCATTGCACCGCCAGCTGACCAGTGTACATGTACATAGGCAGACTGGCCCGTATTAAGTTGAGTGACACACAAGGTGAAACAGCTACAGGTATAGCTACTTAGGTGTGTACGATGATTTTTCAACAACCTTGTTTACGACAGCTGTCTAGGAGATGCGTGCCTGATTGGACACGCTGTCGAGGTGAATTTCATTGGGCAAATCAACTAAAGCTTCTGCTACTGTGTCATCAGTTGGCCAACTCATTGTACTGCCTTCCTCCTCTGGTCAAGGGGATTGTTGTAAGAGCCCTGCTGAATGTGCCAGCCTGGCTAGGCAACTTGATATGGTAAGTGCAGCAGCCAAGATGCCTCAGACAAAAAGCACCTGTCATTCAGGGTAGGACTGGCTCTTCTGAAGTGTGGGAGTGTAAAGTCTTTTGTTGCTCAAATTCCCAGCCTTGTTAGGCATGCTGTTATGGTTGTAACCTTTGCTGAATGCTGAAGCTGATAAGTGCTTCTGCTACAGGATCGCAAGGTAGCTATCCTGCTGTATGGGTTTCCTCCCCTGGTGGGGAGATACTCTCACTCTGACAGCCATGATAGGCGACGTGTTTGAGTTGTAAATTTTGCCAAGAATCTGGGGCCAACANACTGAAGGTGCGATGCCATGCATGTTGTGAGCTGAATGTCGCTGCATGTGGTGCATGTCAGCTGAAGAAGCATGTTGGTGTTTACCAGTGGTGCATCATGCAAGCATGTGTTGCTGCACACCAGAGTGTTGCTGCTAGTACTTGTCTTTGACCATGAGGGTTGTGTCAAAGCACTGCAAGAGCACAAGTTCTTGTTTGCTGGGACAGATGCGGGTTGTGGACATCGGTAAAGCGAAGGAAGGCGCTGCAGAAGCACATCATCNGTCACGGAGCAGGCTGCTGCAGCCAGAGTCAGGAGAGCCCCTGCAAACACCTAGCGGTGTGATTTCTGCTGCTACACCACTTCCTTGCAAACAGCAAACTCACTGCTCAGTGCTCTGCACACACAGTCAGTCATTGTTGAGGATCTTGGCANAGCAGAGCAGTTGTCAGCCTTCCTTGGTCGACTGGTTGCTGATGAGAAGCTGGTCTTGCAAGGAGACCTGTTCAGAAAGCGAAGTTCTGCAGTTTGATCGAAGGCATGTTGCGTTTACAACTTCTGGCGTAACAGCAGCCAAGTTTTATCGATGCACTCAGATAGTGCTCGTCAAAGGTGCATGCAGCAAGGTATGGCTGAACATGAGCTGCTTGCGGTATATATACAGGTCATATGGTTGAAACAAACTTCTGCACCCTGTATATGGCAGGCGCTGAGCAGGGCACTTCCAGTGATGGACATATGCTGCATACCATTGTCCAGCAGCAGACAACATGCCATGCGGCGTACCTGAAATCTATGAGATTCTCCCATTGGTCATCAGCGTTCCACTCTCCGTCTGACTGTGCATGCCAGATGTCAGCCCCAGAATGGCACACAATCCAGTCCAGCCCATCAAGGTCCACATCCACCTCCTACAGCCACATANAGTCCGCGTTGAGCTGCTGCTGGGTGCTGGGACCCAAACTGGGCTGCAACTCAGCTGCTTGCAGCGTGTCAGCTTGGATCTGACGCTCAGTCTGTGCGTGGCTCTGCCTGGCAACATCTTGTGGAAGCTCAGAGCTTGCAGCTTGAGCTGCATCTAAGCTGTATTGCGAGCTACTGCCAGGACCTTGCAACATCTGCGGCATGAGTGATCCCTGCTCAGTGCCGGCAGGTGCAGCAGGTGGCCTGAGGTAGGGCAGTGGCGCCTGAGCAGTAGCACCTGATGGAGCAGCAGCATCAACTGCGTTCATGCCCATGATGCCCACATTGAATGCTGTCATGCCCAGATCATCTATCAGAGTGACTAGGGCCAGGTGCAATGCCTGCTGGAATGCAGGGCTGGACAAGGAGGTGCCCTGCACTACTGTCTCGAGATCCTGTTTGGGAGCTATGCAAGGGAAGCAATATGCCCTGCATGCCATGTGTGCTGTCAAATATGCCGCTAACTAGTTGTCCAGGCAAAGATGTCCGCCATACATGACATGCTCCCTGGTTACAAAGTTGGACATGATACTGGACCGGGTGTGTGCCCAACGGCTGACTAATACAGTTGCACTGAGTTGAGGCAGCGCCACAAAGACAGTTTACCACACAGAGAGCATGGGCATCACACTGATTCACCAACAAATGGTACCACATCAGTCTCAGTCAGTCCTGGCCGGTGCGATCTGACTTTGTATCACCAGCAAGTTGACGCTGCATCACCTGTCTTGTGGCTGACCAAATTCAGTGACTAAGCCCAGCGCTTCATGGGCTGCTAAGACTGCTGCTATGTAGCTGCCTGCCTTGCAGTCACCAGCTTTGAAACGCATCTCTGTGTCGTATGCACTTGCATGACAGCCTAAAGGCACCTGCAAATTGAATTACACTGTATTTCCAAGCTACTCCATCCCAGGCACCTGATGAAGTACCCACTTGGTAAGCCATGCATCAACAACCTTGGCATTATAGCTAACATGACTGACTTGTCACGCCAGGTGTCCCTGGCTGTATTGTCGTAGCCAATAGCATGGACTTGTTCAGATTGAGGCACAGGACAGGCAGAGGCAGCTGACAGTGTTGTGAATGAGCATTGCAGCCTACGCTGGTAAAGGTGAGCTGGGCATGCCCATGAAACTGACTAGCTCCCGCTCTGCACACAAACACTGGTCAAGAATTTCATCAAATACAGCAGCATGTACACGTGGCTGTGTGTATGATCAAGTGCCCCGATGCTTCATACACAAGTGCAGCTAAACCAGCCATCATTTGCCGTGCTGTGTGGNGAATGGGGAGTATATTGAGCCCCAGGCGGGTGGTGATTTGCTTCGTGATGGTGCTGGGGTCTTGCCAACAGGTTAGTGCTGTTTTTCTTTCTTCACCCACTGTCATGCTTGATGAAAGCATGGCAGAGTACAACTTGGAATCCAGATTGTGTCATGTCATGTTGCCAGCTTAGTATAGCAGGATATACTAATGACATGTTGAAGTTGACCTCCTTCAACAGCTGGCTTGTGACTATGAGTGCATGTGAGTGCGGCTGACAGGCACCATCTGCCTTTCAGCTGGCAAGGTCCATTCCGTTCAGTAGAATGGGCGACATTTGAAGATGCAGGGTGTTCTGATCCCCACTAAATGTTATGCACTCTGCACATCGGCATCAAAAAAGCACTTGTCAAACACAGTGTATATTGGTGTAAGCATGGGCGTGTCACATGGGAAATGCCTTCTGAGATCAGTTTGCAGTTTCGCAGCTCTATGTAACCTTGAGGTGTAACTTGGTGCATAAAATATGCTGACGAAGGCTTGTTAGACGAGGACAGCTTGCGCTCTCATAGTGCATTGTTACAGATCCACACAAAGCATGCTGATATGCAGGTCGCAATATACATGCTTTGGACCCTTACAGGATGCCCAGCCAAGCAGCCCTTGAGAGGGGCAGGGCAGCTGCAGAGGGCATTCTCAAAGCCCATAGGGATGCCAATAACGGGCAGTACCCAGAAACAGTAGCGGTACGGCACAGATATGTGACTGCTGCTCGTACAAAAGGCTGTGGTGTGTCTGTAGCTTCCAGAATCTTGTGCATGCATGGGCAGGACAAAGCCACTGCAAAATGTTGTCTGTAGTCTGGCGTATAGAGTTTTGTAATAGTCATGCATTGTGCATACCACTCCAATGGTCAGCAGCGCCTACAACATGCTACAGAACACCTGTGCGTCTTTGTATACAGAGATTTGGCATAGCAACCTGGAAATGTGTCAGAGATATGCCTGAGCGATAGTGCTCAAGCTGCGTAACTCACAGAGTCGCCTGCATGTGAGCCAACCTGAGACTAACCGGAATCTGCGTGCTGCACTATATGCCGATATCTGTGCAAATCATGTAAGGGCNGGAGAATCATTGCAGCAGACAGGGACAAGCTAGTGCAGGCAGACTGACCAGATGATCTTCCCGTTTGATGGGGCAACATCTGTAATTGAATTGCGATTCCGAGTCTAGGGCTTTGTGAAGCACTGACTGAGCAATAAACAGCTCAGAAGGCCAAAAAGTTCACAAAGGCACCTGTGCAAAAGCAAACTTCGACAAGCTGCAGCTGAAACAAGTTCATGCACAACAAACATTGCAGCCTCGACTCTATGCTCTACAACCTACGACAAGTGCTGTGCTGTAAAGGTCACCCGTCTTCACCAAATTCTGATGTGAACCTTTTGTATACATCCAAATCACTATTGCTTACAGTTGGCCTTGCTTTCTCAAGCACTCGCCGCATCATTTTCATGGTGATTTCAGGTGGTGACACCTCAGCAGCTCGCCCAGTTTCTGCAAGCTTGTTCAGGTCTGTCTCAATTGCACCAGGACTGCTGGCAGTGCAAGGCTCTAGATACTGCTTGCCGTTCTTGGTGACTTGCCTACAGATGCAACATATATCATCAACATCTGTAGCTGTCCGCATATTGGCAACATCCTTGATGGCAATGCACAGCTTGACAAGTGGCCAACATGGTCTGGCCGCACTACACAAACAACAAGCTGTACGCTTAACCACTGTAGCTCTCTCTTGCAATTGTACCAGCAGCAGTAACAGCAAGCATTGTGTCCTTGCTACTTTCACACAACAGGCTTCAAGCACACTGAGCCTTGCTCAGCTTGCGGATAGATGCAGCATGTCAGCATACAGTACTCAGCAGCTGGTCAGCACAAGCTTGACTGCAACTGGCCAAAGGTCAAAGTTCACCTGAAGAAGAAGGCTTCCTGTGTTTGTCGGACAGGCTCCATCAGCACATCTTTGACAACAACAGCTACATCAGACCCTGAAAAGCCCTCAGTGCGCTTCGCTAACTCCGCGTAATCTGCTTGCGTCAAGGTGTGAGGTGTGTCTCCTAAATGCACCTTGAACATATGCGCCCGCGCCTTTTCCTCAGGAAGCGCAATGTATATTCGCTGCAATGACATGACCAACTCTACACAGGCCGATGCTTGATATAACAATGACATGGTGCTAGAATCCGTGGCTTGGGGGTTTAGTGCATATGACACGCTTGTCAAAATGTGCTGTTTTGCCATGGCAATACCTTGAGTAAACAAGCCATGCTCAGTGATACAATTGAAACATGGGCACAAGCACAACAGCGATTTGACAATTCGTCTGAGCCCAAGGGAGATGCAATGTGTATCTAACCACGATGGGCCTGACAGCAGCTGAATCACAGTTTGCCACAAGCTGAACATCACATAGATTGCTATATTTGTTCCTACATTGCCTCGCTGCTGTCAAGTTGGATNAGGGGGAGGTATTGCCAAGTCTAGTATATGCGGCAGCAGACTTGCAATTGTTCTTAGCCTACTGCTTAGTTTCCTATTTCTGCTATGCCATGCCAGCTGATTGTATTAGCATCTTCTGCATGTATGTGAGAAAATGCAAGACACAACCCTGAGTCGGCAATGCCATCAACATCTCACAATTTCAGCATTGTGAATGCAGATATGCAGAGGCGGCCACATGGCATGTTGTGCTGAAGTCTGAGCACATGCTCAGGTGTGCGCTGATGATTCACCATACATTGACCTTGGCATAGCCTGTGCGCAATCGCCAATGATGTAGAACAACGAGGCCGTTGGGAGCCCTGGCTTGGATCCAGGTCTTTGTTTCAATGTCATAGCAGCGGTAATGTGCTACGTGTGCATTGACCAGTAGCAGTATTGTTTCCATTCATGCTGCCAAGCTAAACAAACAATGTGTGGGTCGGACCTGGGTTCAGCAACACAAAAGTGTCCCAGGTGCCAGACAGGCATAGCTGCCCACCATGAACAATACCTGCAACACAAGATTGATCAGTATCTGCAACACAAAATTGACGTGCCATACTGATCACGTGGACAGCCACGTGCAGACTCGTTACTAACTCAACTACTCAGAATCTGTGTGAAGCTACAAAGCTTTGCCTGCAAGCACGTTGACCGTATATGGCCTGCATGAGCTATTTGCGCCCACTGTCGCATGGTCCAACAGGTGATTCACGGGGCTTCCGCTCAGTGCAAAGGTGACTGTGCGCTCTTGTGGGGGTGGAGCAGCTGTTTGATCGCTTAGCTTTTGTAGCTCGGCGGTAGGTACAATTTGTATTTTGAGCTGTTCAACACCACCTGCGTGCAGGTCAATGTCCTGTGAAGCTGCAGAAGCCAGACAGATTACAACAGATTATAATTACGAATACCATTGC
This sequence comes from Trebouxia gelatinosa, assembly GCA_000818905.1. Lineage (NCBI taxonomy): Eukaryota > Viridiplantae > Chlorophyta > Trebouxiophyceae > Trebouxiales > Trebouxiaceae > Trebouxia > Trebouxia gelatinosa. The sequence goes on along the minus strand of KN805353.1, from coordinate 1,153,359 downwards.
TCATGTTGCTTATCTCTCAGCTTTCGGTCAGCCTCTTCATGTCATGCTGGCCAACAGATGTGGTACAGCATTGAGAGATTCAAACCAGTTCTAATGGTTGTTTGTCATCCAGCATGACGTTGGAAACCAGCAACAGCTTCACACTTTCCTTGCCCTGGTCCTTTGTTTGGTGGACACCTCTACAACCTTTTTGTCAGTTGGAAGCCCTTTTCGGCTTCTGACCTCATCAATGATAGTTCTGGCCAGGTTAGCAGTGCCCACCCCTTGGCCTTCCTCACCAAACTCTTCCCGCTCTTCTTCAGTCATTGGCACGAAGAAGGGGTCCACTTGCAGCCTTTCCCAGTGCGACAGCATAAGTGATGCTGAAGCTGCCCCTGCACAGTGCCTCTGAGACCGAAGTTTTTAGCATGCTGCCTTTGTTCAGTCATGCATGCGTGATGCTCGCTTAGCAGTTTGTGACACTGATTAGCAAGCTTGGCAGGCATCCACCACGTTGGTGAGGTCGTCTGCAGTGACAGCTATGTTTGTGAAGAAGGCATAGCCAAATTGCCCAGTAGACAAGAGAGCTTTACTGCTTTTGCCAACAGCATGCAGATTTGAAGTTTATTGGGGAGCTCCACAAGGTTTCAGATGTATCCGCAATGTGTGCATCCGCATGATGCATGAACAGCGCTGGCATGGCCTCCATGATGATGCCATACACTGGTTGCTGTACAATGCCTTCACCTGATTGCATCCGTTCCCTCGGCAAATCCACCAAATGCTGTCCGCACATCCTCAAAATGCAGTACAGCAGCACTGTTCACACCCTGCAAGGCCATGCTCTGTTGGTCAAGGTGTTTAAGGAAGTTGGCTTTGTACACCCAAGACCCAAAGAGAGTTTGCATGATGCATGACACTGCTCAAGTGAACGCCGCCAGGTTTCAGCACAAGCAATACATTCACGCATTTGCAGATCAGACAATATCAGCCAAGGGCAGTGTCTCATGCATTGAACAGGCATGGCTGTGAGGCATGACCAATAAAGCAAGCAGCATATAGGAGCTGTCGGCAGACAAATTCAATGCCGTGACTCACAAGCACAGCAGATAGAGGCACTACATGTATCAACGTTCACTGTCACCTTGTCCTTCAGCAAATGCGATGTACAATGCAGCATCACACTACACAGGAGCATGACAGAGCTCAAAAACAGCCGAGCTGAGCATGCTCCAATACCTGCAAAGCAGTCTGCAGCTGTCTGTCTGTGACGTTGTGCTGCAGGGCAACCTCGAGGCTGTCCGCCTCAGCTGAAATACCACCATTACTGCATAAGCTTTCANTGAGTCTGCAAGTGCAAGCTTTGCGTTTGGTGACATCCTCGCATGTGTCAGCTGAAGAGCAGCAGCAGGTATCAGTAGGCTGACCTGNGACAGATGGAGGCTGCTGCCCGCCATGAAGGCGAAGCCCGCTGTGCCACTGTGCAGGTAAACACCCAGCTACTGCAATCTTGGGTCATTTGGCCCTTTTGCCTGCACAGATGAGTTGCTTCCTGCTTGTGGCAGCGGGACTCCACAGCTGATAGTCTTGCAGAGGGCTCTGTGACAAGCACAGCAAGCATAGCATCCCACTATGCATGCATGTTTGCAGTGCATGCAGGCCCATGCCTTGCATCTTGCACAAAGCCTGTCTGTTACATCATGTGCATGTTTCCTGATTGCATTATGCATGCTGCCCAGGAAGTGGGTTTCTTTCAGGCATTCCGTGGTTTGGCTGTCACATGCATGCACTAAATGTCAGTCATGTCTGTAGCGTGTGTGTGTGTGTGCCCTCATGCAGGCTTGGGGCGGAGATCCAGCCAACAAGCAGAAGGCGCAGGATATCCTGTCAAGCTTGGCCAAAGCCAATTCTGAGGCTCAGTTGGGCAAGTACACGGGACCCCACCCCGCTGCGGGGGGCGGCCGTATACTGCAGGCTCTCAGAACAGGGGGGCCTGGAAAGTCCTAGGACTCAAAGCATGATGCCAACTGTTAGCATGCAGGAGCTGCTGTGGCCAGGCAGAGAACAGTGGACTGTTAGTCAGACCATTGCTAGACACAAGTCACAGCCTTCCATAACCTCAAACTATATCTTGGGCTGTTGGTTCCATGCGCTGAAGTTTTTGCTCTCTGCTCCGTCAGTCTTGACCATTGACAGGGTGTGCTTATGTGTATACACGTGGTAGGTCAGTGGTCAGTGGGAAACATATTTATATATTGCAACCTCACAGTACTGTTGCCAGTTGATCACTTACATACATGGTGGCAATCAGGCACAGTGCCAGTCCCGACGTGAAGCACAGGCTACACTCATGATCTTGCCTCATGTCCAGTACTGCCAAAGTTGCTGTAGATGGTCTCACTTTGACAACGGTGTAAGTGAAAGATGCCAGCATTGCTGAAGCTTACTTTGCAACTTACACATAGGCATGTTAGGCAAGCATGCCATGCATACGCATGGGCGTGTCATGTGGGCTGTGAACTCGTGATGTGTCACCAGATTGAGCCTAGAANATGCAGGCAGACAACTGCCTGTGCAGGATCATTAATCCTCCTCTGCATTGTTGCTTGCCTGCCCTGAGCAATGACTGTAGCCACAGCTACAAACCTGTATATACATTCATGCCATGACATACTGCGCAGAAGCCCTTCACATCAGCATATGTGCTTGCTGCTTGCATGCACTTGCATCAGCATTTCAAGAGACTTGGCTACTGCCTGCTGATGCGAGGTTTCCATGTGGACTGGGAACTGTGCAGGTGCCATTGCCCTTGGATCCCACAGTTGTACTGGAGGGCATTGTGCCGGCCTCCTGCTCAGTCTTCAAGTCTGCCATGGCTCCCATCAGACTCACCTTCAAAGTCAANAAGTCATCAGGCTTGTGCTTGGCAGCTGCCTCAGCTGATTGCGCTGCTACCTCGCCTGTCTGTCTTTTCTGCAAGATACCTGTAGCAGTGCATGTGAGATGCAAGAACCGCACATCCCTTGAACCTTAGCCAGTCAGCAAAAGCTGTACTGCACCTGTTTGCGTCACACGCTTGTTCTGGGTTGACATATATCATGTCGCGAGGGCGCAAGTACTGAATGTCTCTGCCCTTGTCATACCTGTCGATGCGTATGCATGAAGTGCGACAAGTTGCTCGCTCGACGCTCCTGATCGCGCTCGTGCTGACTACGCTAAGCACGTGCGTGAACNACATCGACGGCCGTACCCTTTGCTACATCGTGCAGCGGGACGATTACATAATTCGACATATCATAAATTGAGTTGTGGTAAAAATTTTGGGCCATCTCGCAGAAAAGCAGCTTTAAGGTTTTCTGAGGTCACATAATACTAATCACACAGGCACATGCTTCGACCATATGTGACACAAGCACCTCTTGTGGGTCTGTCCATACTTTGTACATGTGTTGCATCCTTCAGACAGCNATATCGGCTGCAACAGCAAGCTGCAACACTAGTGCGCAGCTAGTGCAAAGCTTCTGTGCAAATACAGCATCAGAGGGCGCAGCATGCTCACCTGACCTGACTAAGCTTGCAGAACTGAATGTCAGCTAGGCGCTCCTTGAGGACTATGCTTGGGAAGCAAGCATTGGTCATCTGCAAGTGGCAGGCCAGCCATCAGAAACTAATCGAGAATTTAAGTTCTGTGTCAGTTTTGCACGTGCCTACCCGCAGGCCAGAGAATTTCTCGATCGTCCCAGTGGAAGACTTGTGTTGCTGTTTGTGNGAGGTCGTGCTGGCTGATGGCACAGTGCTTGACCTCATGTCCACTCTACGAAAGGACAATACAGGGTGAGTTCAAATGCAAAGTCTTCTGCCCTGTGTCATGCTGCATGATTATTGTGCTGCTATCATCCTGCAACCTNCGAGTCTCCCTTGCAACACATGTACATGCTTGGTGTGCGAATGGTGTGTTCAAGGTCTGTAGGCACATGCATAGAGGGCTGCATGCAGAGGTTGGTCTTGCCATTGTCTCATAAATATCGGGCATTTTCAGTGTGAAGCAGTTTTCTACTGCAAGTCTTGGCAAGGGCAATGTGAGGTCTCTACGGGTATGTTGTGAGCTATCCTGTGCAACTACTGTCAGCAGATTGGTGTAAAAAGTGTACGAATTTGAAGTAACGCATAAGCCTGTACGTACAGTTCGCTTCTATGTCTTTAAGTAGAGGCAGATAAATTAACACTGATACAGGGTCTACAAAGACTCAGCATGATATACACTCCACTGCACCCCGAAGCTACGCTGCGGATGCTACCAGCAACCCACAGAATTGCTTCTGTCCCAGGAGACACAGATCCACATGCAAGCAAACTGTGACTTGACCTGTTTATGTAACCCGCAGTGACATGATCGGCTCAGTTAGTGCTGAGGACCTGTTTGGAGCATGTTAGCAAAGTACCAACTGCATCACGACTTATTGGACAGCTCACAGCACTCATATATGTATACACATTATGTGGGCAATAATTTTCTGCCACTCAGCTACCAGCGCTGTTGAACAGGATCTGTCCAGTGCTGCATGTTGGGTGGCATGCCAGGAGCTGCCATCCCATCATATTGCTGATCTTGCATTGCATCTACTTGATGGGATGCATATGGCAGGTCTTGCATGGGGTCTGCCTGGTAATATACAGGGGGCACTTCCATGGCATAACTCCAACTTCTGACAACCTGAACTGTGGCCCTGCATCACATACTGCGCCATTGGTACACGTGACGATCACCAGCACTTATTGAGTCAGCAGCTTGCAACTGATAGCACATGTTGCATCATCAGCACAGCTGCGGTATAAGTTCATGTTGGGCATGTAAAAAGGCGCACAATATGATGCAGTAGTCGTGTGACAACGTGTTGATGCCACAGGGGCTATCGACTTGCCACAAACAGCACCTTCACTCCGCTGCAACAAAGCACTGTCACGGGCAGATGTCACAGGATAGCATTCTCATCACAGCCAAATGTCACAGGTCAGCGTGCACCGCACAACAAGAGACATATATGACTGTCCAGAGATTTGTGTAAGCGGCAAGCCCTGCGTGTCATCAGAGTTGACTAGCTATCACAATTGTTGCCCCCACTCAGCAGCCAGCTGTGACTCACCTGATCAGTAGAGTATCATGCAGTAAGTAATGCCTGGCATGTGCAGCCAGATGACTCAGCTTGGCAGCTTTAGGATAGGCTGCAACAATGCCTCTGCTAGCAAGAAGGGACCCGTTGACCTGAGATTTGTCCTTAACAATATGATGTCCTTTCCCGCTCTGCAGGTATGAGCCCGTGTCACAAAGGCTGCATGGCAGGCTGTGGCGGCATCATGTTGCTTGACTCATCAGTCATTGCGTTTACTTTGGGCTGTACGCTTGCACAAATTTCTGCTTGCACTGCACAGCTGGCCTCATCACATGATGGGCACTTGACACATGTGATGTAACGTGGGTAAGACAGGCCTGGAATGTTAGGATGCACNGTGTACAATCAGCAAGCACAGCTAGCAGGATGTTGCAAGCATGTATCATCACAGCCTCCTGCGTGCCTAGGCCTACACCTGAAGGGCCACTGCTGAAGAACCTGCTGTATCTTGCGTGCCCCATGAATGAGGTCAAAGAATTCAAATGTGTTCAAAAAGGATCTCATGCCAAATCGGTAACAAAACAAAAAACGCCAGCTTAAACTGCCCAACACATTGTACTGTTCGTCCTCATTCTGCCTTTCCTGCTCACTCCCCAACAGCCACAGCAAAAGCGCTGGTGGAGTCAGGCAATCTTGAGACAAGGTGACGGTCTCCAAATACATTGTCAACACGAGACGTTGTTGGCCAGAACTTGGCTTGCCGGGTCCAGGAAGCTGGGTAGGCTGCCAGCTCACGGCTGTATGGCTTGTCCCACTTGTCAGATAAGACCTCATCAGCTGGATGTGGCGAGTTAGACACAACATTGTTGTCCCTGCGGACACACGTGATGAATGATGCCCAAAATAGGGAAGCACAGCATCTCAATGATGTGCCTTTGGCCTAAGGCTGCCAAGCATTGCTGCAATATAGGCGTTGCACTTGACACAAGCTGCCCAATTTCACAGTGAATATGTCACTACATAACTATGACGGTGACAGTGATAGTGTAAGCTGCAGAAACAAGGATCAGCATGAAAGTTTGTGCAGTGTGCAGAGGACAAGATCTCACTTCTCAGCTTTGCCATCCTCAATTTCTCTGATCTCTTCCCTGATTGCCAGCATGGCATTGCAGAATCGGTCCAGTTCAGCCTGCACAGAACAGCAAATGACAACATGCTGAACCCAGGTGACCTGAACGCAGTGCAGCCTGTGGGCGGACCAGCCCATGCAGTAGCCTGGCAGATTACTCACACACATGACCTCATGACAGGGAAGCTGTCAAGCATGAGTTCAGCATGAACAGTGCACTACTCTACATAGCAGGCTGGCAAGCTATATTACAGTCATGCTGGGCATGCTGGGTGCTACTGGCAATAGGGCTGACCTTGCTTTCAGATTCAGTGGGCTCCACCATGAGGGTTCCAGTGACCGGCCATGACATGGTGGGTGCGTGGAAACCGTAGTCTATCAACCTCTTGGCAATGTCCTCTGGCTCAATGCCTACAAAGCACAACCATTGTAGGTGCATAGTGATAGGGTTTCATGTGGCAGCATGCAGTGTGAAGTGTTGCAGACAAAACAGAGACCACAGTCATGCAGCTCTGCCCATCATGCACGAAGCTGCATCCCCAGGCACTGTCCAGCAGGGCCATGCCTCACCTCTCACTGCAGCTGTGGAGGTTGAGTGAGGAGCATCAGGCACACTGCTGCCGGATGCAGCCGCCTGGCTGGACAGCATGCGAGCTGTTGGCAGCGGTCCACTGGCAGTTCTGCGGCTAGTTGTTGTGGCTGGGCCCAAGTCTTCAAATGGAATCTGCAATATGCACATGGTCGTACACATGGTCACACCGCAAGATGAGTCCACTGCATGATGAGGGCGTGACAGCTCTACAGCCAAACAATGCAGTGGAGTCGACCTGTGTTGCTTTTGCATAGCGTGCAGATTCATGTAACATATTGCATGTGTCCTCATGCAACAGCATGGCATGCCTAGCTGTATGTGGACAATGTCAACATTGCCATCTGTGTACATAGCACTATCAACCTCGAACCAAGTATGGCCCAAGCAGCATTGCGCTTTGAACTTGTACACGTCTTGCATTGGAAGTGNATCACCCTTTGCTCAGCTCATGCACCATATAGTTGTGCACCAGCTGTGCTGCTAGTTGGTGCCTATCACAGCAGGTCACAGACAGCAGCTCTGTCAATATGAGACCCAACACGCTGCCCGGCAGTCTACCTGATCTCTGGTGCTCTCAACTGTCACATGCACGCCGTTCAGACTAGACTGCAACACTGTTGCAACAAACCACCTATACCTACAGGAGCTTTGTGGCCCGCAGCACAGTGTGGCCTCTTCTTACTTCAATCAACATGTTGTGCACTCTCTGCTTGTGCTGACTGATCCTTGTCATCCGTGTCAGCATCTTTGTCAGCAAGTCTTACAATCAGTCCCATGGACTCAGTGGCTGCAGTGGCTTGTTGCCGGCCTGACCAAAACCTTTCTTGCTGCCTTGGGGAATGCAAGCTGTGCTGATGTAACTCTGCTGTTGCATTCACACTGTGCTGGTCAGATCAAACGTAACTTTGCAGCAAGTCATCCATAGCAGCTCTGTGCTGTGGCAATCTTACTGTGCTGATGAGATTGTGTGGCTGTGCAGCAAGTCACCTATAGCAGCTCTGTGGACATCAGACCGGAGTGGCCTGTTGTGGAGTCCATCCCCTTCACATCCCTTGCCAAGCTCAACTTCACCATTGCAAAACCTGAGGACGTTGCATTCTGTGGAGCCCTGGAGTATTACGACAAGGTATATGATCGTGTTACGCCCAAGGCTGAAAGGCCTCTCAAGCGGACCAACAAGGTGTTCAAGAGCGTCACCACTTCAGATGACCCTGTGATCAGGTAGGGGTTCTCTTTTTCTGAGCATCATGAACAAGTGAACTGGACATGTTACCAAAACAGAAAAACGGCAAGCAAAACCTTGAAAGATTTGGCATTGATGTTTCTGTGCTGCCCATACAATCTGCAACCCAGATCTCAAAGCACAGAGCCTGGCAGAAATTGGATTCTTTGTTATACCAAAAGGCATAATTCTGGCAGAAGCATCAGCAAACAGCAGTACAGATCTGACAGTGATCAAGTTGTCAAGCCTGAACATTTGCCAGGGGCAGCTAGGGGCATGTTTGCTGTTGCGGCAGCACATTGTGATGGTCTGTGGCAAGTTTCCTATATGTTCTTTGTTTTGTTCACTGCGTCACCTGTGACTAACTGCAGGACANAAGCTACACATTGCTCTCATGGATCATGTAGGCTTGGCCTTGGTTGCTCGTTTAAGATTGACTGCTGAGCTGCTGGGGTCAGAGCTGCATTGCCTGTAGTCAAGCTGCAGACCTTGTTGATGCATGCATGCATAAAGCACAGCCTGCAAGAGGTGTCGTGCGTCTTGCAGGCGCAGGAAGAAGGGATCCAAAGCCACAAAACAGAAGCCTGCCAGCAAGTCCAAAGGCTTTGCATGAGACAAAAACAACACTGCCTGGCACAAATTGCAGCACCTCATCATAGCCACCAGCAAGTTTTCAGGCACACATGCTGGTGATATGTGTNTTGCTATGCTGCAGGCACAGCAAGGCAGCCCTTGTTGCAAGAGGTGGACAGCTGGTTTTTGGAGTACAGCTGAGCGTAGCTACACCCAATCTTGTAGACACATCACTTGCTCGAGCAGCTGAGCGGTCAGATTCAAACTGTGACAGGGTCTGACTGGGCATTAAGCTAGAGTGCTGTGCTTGTATCTTGCTGTGTGCCTTAAAAGCTGCTTGTGAACAATAGACAGTTGCTGTGTAAATTTTGCTGACACATTGTAGAAGACAGCTTTGCTCAGTCGCTAGGGTCAGGTCAACACCTCTAGATCTGGTGGCTGCATGCCTTAGCTCAGTCAGCAGTTGATGCTCTACATTTTGCTTATAGTCTGTTACTGTGTTGCGTTAACCCATCTTCTGTACATGATGATGAGTAATTCAAGTGAGTTTGAGTCACGTCCGAGCGTGCAGTTCAGTGGTGGCTGGTTGTTGCTCATGAAGTATACGCTGTTTCAGTTTACCACTGACAGCGGCCACACGCAGCCCAAACATCATGTCAGCTGACCAGCCCGGCTGCAGTACTGAGTGAGGGCTTTATTCAATTCTGCGCTGAATGATGGCATGCACAATCGACGTCCTGAGTTCTCGGTTCAATTTGATGAAAAAAGTGAATGAGTGTACACGAGTGTACATGTTTCATGCAAGGCACCAACTAGTCAGCAACGCAGCAGAGCTGCAGCCTGCAAGAGTCACATCAGCCTGATGCATTCTTGTTTTACTTATGGTAGTGGTGGCATGCTCAATGATGTGCATTGCACGAAGTGTTCAGCCACCCATCCCCGTAGGTCTAAAACTAGTCAATTAAAAACAACAGTGATAGTAATGCTGTTGAAATGCTGGCATGTCATTTGATGCTGAGCCACGAATACATGCATAGACTTCATATTCGGTATACAGGCTCTTGTGTCCACTTACGCCCCACGCACAGCAGGCACTCACTGCTCAGTGGTCTTCTTCCTGCATGCAACAGTATGCGGGTTGAGTCAACATGCTGCTTTAGCTGCCTGTTGTACTGATGAAACGATGCGCGCACCTGAAACTCCTGCTGCAAGACAGCATACCAGCAGTGGCTGCAGTCAAAGTTTGCTTGGCAGCAAGTTGGGGATGTTGCCCAGGACAAAAACAGTGACTACGGTGTGAGTCAACTTGCTAATGTCTTGCCCGCAACAGACTAGCATTGACCATGCAAGCATAACAAGCAGTTCAGAAACTGACTACGCTAATCAGCTGTGAACAGACGTGGCAATTCACGCTGATGCAAGCGCAAGGCGGCATGTTGGATTTCGCACCAGCACATCTGTGGTTGACATTCCTGCACCTGACCTCTTTGACAAAGTGCAAAACCAACCCTGTCAGAAGTTGCTGTCATGCCTTGGAAGGCAAAGGAACCAAGCCANGTACATGCACATTGTCATGCTGCTGGTACAGCATCAACAAAAAGCCAGCTGCACCTGAGCTTTGGTGAGGATGTCAGGTTCTGACAGACTGCTTGCATGCTGCAATTGTATAGGCAAGCTAGCGCTGAAGCACAACCTGCAGATTCTGCAGCTGATCCTGTGTCTTGGATGGTGAGCTTGCTCAGAAGTAGCTTTTGATGACCAAACACAGCATTAATTGAGATCGCGGCTGGTGCAACACAGCTGTCTAGGCTGAATGTTGTACAAACTTCAGATCGAGTGGCTGAGATGCATCTCCAGACGCTCATTCTCTTCAGTATCTTCAGACTGTGCAATTTTGATTTGCATGTACGTCATAGTGTCTTGAGACTCTTCATACATGACACGTCTGCAAGAGCTAGCTACACTCAGTTCATGCATGACGCTCATAATGTGCCTTGTGAAGCTACAGGTGTCGCGATCCTGTTTCTGCCACAAACAAACTGTCTCCCACAGCATCCCAGCTGCCAGTGGCCTCGTCGGGCTGGCCGCTAAGCAAATACCTTGGTACTTCCATACTGTAAACACGTTACGCACGCCACAGCGTCTAGGCCTGCTGCCGCACTAGCCGCACTGCCGCACCGCACTAGATCACATCAGCTTCGTACATACAACGTGAGATGTTTAGAATCACCCCGGCTTCAAAGCAAGAATCACGCAGATGATAACTCTTACGCTGAAGACTACGCGTACTCTACGGACAATCTTTCGCTGCTTGATTTCCGCTTCAGTATCGCAAATAGTGCTATCAAGAATCTGCAGGCAGTTTGTGAGTTACACACTACAGCAGAGCTAGTCCTGGCATCGGTGCCTGCTTCATACTTAGGGTGCAGTTATCTTGACTATCAGGAGCTGTCAAGGGCTCAACCGATAAAGAACAACAACGTTCATCAGCTTGACTTTCATCACACCCGTTGCTGGCAAATTGGCGCCAGTAGCGGCGACTTATTGTGGCCGACATGTCAGGAGTCAGCGTTCCTGGTCTGGCAGNTCTGCTGCCATGCCCTATGCAGCATGCAGTAATGCTATCTTGAGCAGGCCATCAATATTTGAATTGGGCCTCTTTACCTTGATTTGTAGAATGTAACTGAGTAGCAAGCTTAGCTGGCTTTTGGTTGCAAGCCAGCTCAAAACAATATGAGACCTTTTGTCATTATGCTGATATGGGAGGTTGTCTGCATGACATCCTGCACAGGTCATGCTGCAGAGCAAACAAAAACATTGAGCTCCCTTTTGACAGCATTCATATCATGCTTGTGAGGGAGGAGTGTCAAACGCTCATTATGCAACATGTGACTGTCTTGCATGACAGCGCCAGCTGGCAGTTCTAAGGCCCACCCTGACCTGCTTCATGACAAAGTCAGCACAAAATCAACACAGCTCTGTCACAGTCCACTGCTTACAGCAAGCTCCTACAACAAGTGTTCACGTCAAAAGGCTCAGACGTATAGTTGAGATTTCGTCACTGCTTGTCACAGTTGCTCTGTGANATTATGGCTGCCTGCATGGTGCAGCATGCCGCTGACTTGCACAAGAGCTCCTGTTGTAAAAGTTGTAACATGAGCAGACCTACAATGGCGCAGATGATGGGTCCTCCAAACCAGGCACCTACTTCACGATGAAAGTCCGTCGCTGTTGTAAGAACAAAATTATGTCACAGCTCAGATAATTACAAAAGTTGCAAGGCCATCCTACTCAAGAATCTTTTCTTTTGCTGGGCATATTGTTCCCATGAGCAACCAGCAGACCACCATCACTCCAACATGCGCCTGTCCTCTGCTGCGCTGATGGACTGCAGGCATGGTACGATGATGACAGTCTGCAGCCTGGAAACCCGTCTTCTGCTCTATTTTATGATGAGTGCTTTATAGGTGTGCATGGCAATATGTTGCAGCCTGCTTATTCACAAAGCTGTTGTAACGTGTTGCGCTACACATGTCAGAATTTCAAATTTTGTTCTGTGATCTCCTGCTTGTTGTGGATTTCATGCTTGCCAGTTTTGCTGAAGCCAGGTACATGAGAGTCCTGGGTCAACAGTTCAGGGCATAGCAAACAGTTGGTTTTTGTGTCGTAGACTGCGATTTGTTGTAAATTTGGGAGATTCATGCTGCTATGCTGCGTGATGCAGACTAACTTGAACACTTTTGAACATGACATGCCAGATTAGTCACTGTGAAACTGCTTGTAATGTCTGCAAGAGAATATATCCATGCCCAGGTTGTATGCACTGATGGAGAAGCTGTATATACGCCTCATTACNCGTCACAGCCATGTGTGCAGTCTCTCCCATGCCAAGCAAGAAGCTCAAGAATCAACTGTGTCTGAGTTTGAGTGTGTTGACANAGCACAGCACAGCACAGCACAGCACGGCTTACCGCAGTTGAAGCCCCAATGGACGGTGTGGGCGTGGCACCTGCAAGCACACAGCAGTCATGAATTTGATTGTAGCCGTGCTGTGCTGTGCTTGTTCACATGCTGGGTTCACTGTGCTATATTACCAGTATAAGTTTTGCTGTAAGCGCCTTACTATAGTCACTGCTTCATGCCTGATGAGAATTGACCAAATCACTGACGTGAATCTCCCCAAACAGGGATACAATTTGGGTCTGATAGGCTTGCAGTGAGCTCACAAAGTATGACAGTGTTGCATGTTGTTGATCANTACACCAATGACCAGAGCACAGTGCGAGGCTGTGCACCACGACCAGCAAGTGGTTTGCAAGCTGCGAGACCAGCGCGCATGCTAGGAAGCACAGCTTGTAGCTGTCACCGATCAACGTACGATCACAGGTGCTATGGTAACCTGCAACAACCAGTGTTTCGCCGGGTGCACTTGCGCAGACATGCGAAATTTCAGCGTGCAGCCGTGCCCCAGCCCACACCCTCTCAGCAGGAGCACGTTGAGTATGTCGATACGTGGAGCGACAAGCAGTTTATCAACATGTGCCGGCGAGCTTACGGAGGTTTAGCAGGCTGGCAAAGTCCCCGCAGCTGGACAGACGGCAGCGAAAGTTATGAAGGCATGCTCGAGGTGTCCCGAGCTCTGATGAAGGTAGCGGTGTAGAAACATAGCCTGATGTGCCTGTGCAAGAAGGAGCGTACTTGTGGGTCAGAGTTGCATACTTGCTGCAGCCTTGTCGCATCATGTAGTGCTTGACCAAGAGGTTGGGCAGACACAAGCCACACACCATACCGTAGGACCTCACCAGGTTTGCTGTGCATGGTGTGCCTGGTGTGCAAAGCAGCAATNTCTGGCAGTGAGAATGCAAGCTCTGCCCCAGGAGTGAAGCGCATTTTTTCCTGCATCTTTCCACAAGACAAGAATGTCCACATCAACTCCACCTCTGGCTTTGTGGGGCATCCATTGCCCACATCCCGTGTCATGCAGGTGACACCCACTTGAATGTCATTATCAAAGGAATACTCCTGGTGACGGTCCTGAAATTTTCGCTGCCTGCACGCTGCGCGTAAAATTTGCTGCATATGTTGCATCTTTCTTAGCTGTAAAATGTGTCATGCGTTACTTTGATCTGGTGTTCACTGTCTGCAAAAACAGGGATCAGGGCCATCCACGCCTTGTTTACACCTCCACCAGGCATTTGCCTCTTTGCCCCATTGCAGTCAAAGCCATACTGCATGNCAGCCCTTGCTGGCCTCAGAACGGCCCTCCACAGCACAAATGGGCAGTGATGCTTTTGCTGCCCTTGCTGAGACAGACGTCGCTCCTGATGCTCAGTTCTTCCACAAATACTACAGGTGCGTGTGTGTGGTGTGCATTACCATGCACTTGACACATGTTGATCCCTCGTATTGGGTGCCTTGCCTAGTCTGTCATAATCTCGCTCTTTGCAACCACTTGTTGTGACCAACTGAACCTGTGGCATCCGATGGTCTTGCTGCTCAGCATTGCGTGGCAGCATGTTACTGTAAGACAGTAATGTGCATCTGTTATTTTTCCTTCTGTGCTTCCTTTTGTCAGCAAGCAGATATGCCGCTGTTTTTGCAAGCAAGTTTGGAGCAGGCATACCAGACTGCATGACAGACAGCAATCAAGCCTGTGTTTGTGATCATGTGTTGCAGTCTGGCATCTGTCAAGAGCAAAACAAAGAAGAAGAGGAAGAGGGTTGAGGACTCAGATGAGGCTGAGGCCTTCTCTGACAGTGGCAGCGAAATAGGTGAGTCAGCAAACCATTGCAGAGGTTNCATTCTTGGTGCACAACATCCATTCTTGTAATGGATCTACGTGCCATACCAAAATCAAAAGCTTGCATGCACACGAGCAATATAGACACCCACCTTCAGCTAGTATACAGGCCAAGCCATTCACTCTCTGGGCAATGGCGGTGAGGCCTTGGGGCCCGTGGTAGACCGCATACATGGCAGCAATGTTGGCCAGCAGGGCCTGGGCAGTGCAGATGTTGCTGGTGGCCTTGTCGCGCCTGATGTGCTGCTCACGAGTCTGCATGGCCATCCGCAGCGCCTGCTTGCCATTCATGTCCTTGCTCACACCTGCGCAGTGACACAGATGTCATGCACAATTACTTTCAGCAGGAGTTGCAAGTATGACACTAGGTACAACGACTTCACTGCAACAAGATGAGCTTTCAGCATTACAGCATCCTTCCGATGCACATGCTGTTTGGACAGCAGCAAAAAGTGAGTACTGGTATGGGCTGCACATCACAGCACAAAAGGTGCACATACATCAGCTGACTAGCTGAAGCTGAGGTGATGATGAGTCATATAGAGTGGATCAATGGTGTGCAGACAGGTCATGCTAGCACTGTGACTGACAGAAAGCCTGCAACCTAGTCAGGGCAGACAGCTTACCAATGATTCGGCCGGCCATGAGGCGCTTGTTGTCCGGGGAGCAGGCCAGGAAGGCTGCATGGGGGCCCCCATAGCCCATGGGGACCCCCATTCTCTGTGCTGACCCGATCACAATGTCAGCACCCCACTCACCAGGGGGCTGCAGCATGGTACATGCCAGCAGGTCTNGGTAGGCCAAGCTGCAGACATACACTTTTTCCCAGATCTGTGCAGGCAGGGCATGTCATGGCAAGTCAGCTCAGCCCAGAAGGTGCATTGTGATATGAGAGCAACTGACCATGAAGATACACGGCAGGATAAGTTCATACGCTGCATGCAGAACTCCTTGTACATCCGCTCAACAATGCAAACTTAGCCTTTAGCGTATCAGCCAAACTCATCAACACAGATCTACGACACTGCAGCTCCAAGATCTAACCACCTCTGTATATTTAGAGCACACAATCTTACATGACAACCACCCCCCCTCCCCCTCACATTTGCACAGTGTGGACAGCGAGAGCAGGTAAGGGCAATGTACAAGAGACAACACTCTCTGTCCGCATATGTCATATACCGGCTGGGCATTGGCAGCTGTAATAAAGGCTCAGCAGTGATGTGCTCCGCCTAATCTGTGAAGCGCTGCTCAGCCTCCAACAGCTCAATGTGGAAGTATGCAGGGGCAAACACATCTACCACAGGAGTTGGTGAGCTGACACTAGCACCACTTTGCGCTGCCACAGAGCATTGGCTTCTGCAGTGAGGGCGTGTCACTTTGCCATCTACGCAGCATCTGTTCAGGCAGGCACTGCACAGGACGTGATGGCAGGGCAAGCTACGTGGCTTTTTGCAGCCTTCAACTTCATAGGGTTCAAAGCAGATCTGGCACTCACACATCTTGCGAGAGAAGTCCCTGCAGGCAACATGCACTGCATTGGTCCATGTCATCAGGCACACAACTGACGGGGAAATGTAAATTGCAAAATCTATGGCTGCAATGTGCTTGCACAAGTTTCACACGGTGCTTGTGGCCTTCAGCATTTGCCCAGGGAATNTAACAGTACTTGTGGGTTCATATGAGCTGATGCTGCAATGCTTGAAGCTTTTATTCAAAGCTTCCCACAAACTTCCTCCCTTAGTGTTCAGCAAGACTTCCCTGTGTTACATTGCTTGTGACACCCTCAAGGAGAGAATCTACATGATCGGGCTGTGCAGATCGAATATTCACTTTATATGTCTTGTGATTTATGACATAACCCAATTGGCGATTTACAAAAGGAGGCTAGTTCATGAAGGTCGCAAAATGATGGGATTTNTCACAGTACCATTCCGCTACTGGTTTTGTACAAGCCTGCCATTTTTTCCTTCATGCCTGCACGAACAGCATTTTGTTGAAGTAGAGCATGAGCCAGCATTACTTTCAAACATGTCAATCGGGAGGTGCTGGACTTCTGCCAACTTAGCTGAGACAAGCATCCCTTGTATACTGCTGGCAGATGCAGCAATAGTAGTCGGATACATTCTGCACACTACGCACTCACAAGCCAAGCTGAACAGTCCGTGTTCAAGATGTTGTATAGCATGCANATAACAGCACGCAGTGCCTTACCTTCTCAAACTGCACAACCGCTGCAAACCAGGTAAGATGCTGAACCAAGTGCAGAGGTTTTGCCCAGCTACACAGGATGTCATATGTATTTGTGTTGTGGCGCTGGGCTCAGCCCTAGTGGGGCGGAGCAAGCTGGATTTAGCAGCTACGGTGTTGAGGCTAAGATGCCGTGNTGTATTGTCAAAGCGTGCTTCAAGCAGTTGTGCAAGTCTGACATGCACCGTTCTCATGGCACCAAATGCATGGCTGTGTCACACTGGCTTTGAACCAGCGTCTGCTTGCAAAGCTATCTGTCTGTGAGGCAACTTCAAAGCACTTTGGCCACATCCGTCATAGTGGCGTGATTCATGCGAAGGGATAGCCTTTTCAGCCTCACAATTTGCGCTCAAGAGCTTATGGTAGCAAAGGTGTGCATCTGCAGGCTAATGCACAGGCAGCCTTGCTGGTTGCATTGTTCCGTAAGGAGACCAGAAGCACCCTCATGCAGTGGATCATGTGGGCTCTGCCTAGCAGCATACCAGGCCTGAATGTAGCCCCTGCACAGTTTTTAGACACATTCATTTCAGACAAGATCAGGAGCTTCCAGGACGGAGTTGACAGACGAGCTGCTGTGAAGACCTCTGACTCAAGGCAAGTATCCATCAAGCGCATATTATGGATGTGAAGCACCCTGTCATGCTGGCTGTCGATGTTGTCATTATGCGGAATCTCCATGATCTCTGAGCTACTCCCCGCCTCATCCCTGCTAAAATAGTCGGCGCAAGTTGCGGTCGTNTGCAGGGCAGCGACCTCATGACTGGCATGATCCAGGCGCTGAATGTGTTTCTGCCCAACTTCACTCAGCCATGCACAGNTCTTCATGCTGACAGGTTGTGTGACTCACACAGCACTGGCAACGTGGCATTGAGCCTCTCACCTTACACCAACGTGATCGCTGCTGGAAACAATTTCTAACTTGCTCAGGAGCCTCTCCAACTGCCAAATATTCCTCAACATAGCGGCAGTGCCATTTGTTCTGCTTGAGGACCATGCCAAGCATGTAATCCTCTGTGAGGGTGTAGTCAGGAGACCAGCCTGCCTGCTTGAATGCATTGGCTCTCACCAGAAAGTTGGTTCCTGCATGTTACAGCATATGTTAGCTGACTGCATAACATTGTACCTAGAGCTTGTGNACCAATTCTGTGATGTGCTGGCAGGTATGGCATGCCATTTGTTCTGAACAGTAGCACATGTTTGTGTGCAGTTTGTGCTGCCTTTGCTTTCTGTTGGGTTTGTTCCAATACGCACCTGTCTTCAGCAAGAGGATTCTTGCATAGGGTCGTCCACCATCTTATACACTGCAATGCAGCTGCACTTTGCTCAGCGTCCACCAGTGCATCTGCGCAAAAGAGCCTCAGCAACAGTTGCTGCCCTCTGCTTACACCTTGCCTCTACCTCACCAGCAACTGTGACGGCTGTTGATGCTCACTGCCTCGGCCGCCCTGACAGCGGATTGAGGGATGGAAAGCTGCAGCAGTAGGTGTCTGCCACCCGGGGCCACTCCCTGAACACCTTCCCCAAGGCACTCTCCCACTGCAGTGTTGTCTNCTTGTTTCACGACATTGGCCAGAGCTTGTAGAGTTGAAGTTTGTCAAGAACACCGTGTCTGCAGCAGGCATCATTATGCTACACACTGCCTGCGGTGGTGGACTGTTCGAGTTGAGAATAGGTGCAAATGCAGTCAAACTGCCCACAAGCTATGCAGGGCCATGGCCAAAACTGCAATTGATAACGTTTTAGTGTGTTTGAGGGTTGTGTTGTGACTGACAGGCTAGAGGTATTGGCTGATCCAACATGTGTCATCAGTGCAACCACAACATTCGCTTTTGCTGCTACTTGTGCCGACCCAGTAGACGCATGTGTCGTGTCGCTGCACTTGTGTCGCTGCAGCCATCAAACGAACAAAGACTAAGCTGCATGATAGTTGACGGTGAGCCCCTGTCTGCAAGCGCTTAGCCTGCCACCATCAAGCCAGAGTCCACATNGATGATGTCACTGTTCAGGTAACACTGCTTTCTAAACTCGCTGATGTGGTCTGGCATGGGTTTCAGCAGAGCCCCAATGCAGCTTTTGGTGAAGTTGTGTGGCAACAATTCAAGGCAATTGTGGTTGCTCATGAACCAGCCAAGGGCATACCCATGCATACATCACTTGCATAGCAGCACCTGGTGACTATCAAACAAAATCTTTAAAGCACTTCAGGGGAAGTAAAGCTTCCCCTTATGCACTGCTGGCATATAGATTGCAACAGCACGAAGCATGTTGAAGATCCACACAGCTTGAAGCTGTGAATGTTGTTGTGTCTGTCTGTACACGCCATCCAGTTGTCTCTTGCACATAATGCTCAGNCTTCACTGACATGCAACATATCCAGATCATATTTGTCATCATTGACTCTAAAATCCCGGAAATCTTCCTCCTCAACACCAAAGNAGGATGGCAGTCAGAGGCACTGAAGTTTGCAAAGGTAGCACTTTCTTTCGAGTACATTGCATGCAAGCGCATCATTGGTAGATCAACTGTCAGCCTCAGCATGTGGCATATATACAGTCAAGCAAGGAATCTGTAATCATTCCTACACATCNATATTGTGTGCCATGACCATTGGCCTCAAGTATTGTAATGCTGGTGACATGCTCATATATGACAGCCTGCGCTGTCCTGCAGGTTCTACAGATGGCTTTGGCTGTTTTTGAGTCTTGCAACAACGTCTGAGCGAGTCTGGGTATCTGCTGCAGTATGTCTAGGAAGTTAGCTGAGTTGGCTGTGCTGTGTGTAGGCTGCAGCTCTTTGGACATCAGAACAGCTCGAGCCAAAGTTACAGTCTAGCCCTGCGAGTGCAAAGTGTCATGCTGGTTGGTGACTGTCACAATCAAACCATATGCCGCAGTTACATCGCACCGGTGAGGAAGTACAAAAGTTGCGTTGAAGCCACATGAATCTTCATGACAGCATCGTCTTGACAGCTCTACAGCCTGAGGTAATGCTTAGCGTGGTAACCACATTTTCCTATAGGCTGTGTTGTACTCCGCCTGTCGCAAAGCATGGGGGTCAAGCTTGTGGAACCTTACGCATGTCGACGACAGCGCAAGCTTTGTGGGGAAGCTACGCCATATCTAATAATGCTGGAGAGTACCTTTCCAGTGCGAAGCACTACGTNTTTCAGGAAACAGCTGTGCAAGTGGCAGATGTGTAGTGTGAAAGCAGCCTGATAATTGGGTGCATGTCATACCTTCAGCAGCATGTCTGCCTGGTAGGCTCTTGCCACACGCCACTTGAGGATGCGGGAGACTTGCACACTATGGCAAGTGTTCAGCAATGCTGGCTCGTTCATCTGCAAGCATGTAGCACCGCTTGACATGCACAGCACAGCACATCTTCTATGGGAGCACAGCACGGCACAGAGCAGCACAGCGCACAGCACAGCACAGCAGAACCAGCACAGCACAGCACAGCACAGCACAGCATGGCATCAGCACAGCACAGCACACAGCACAGCATGCACTCTGCTGTTGTGACAGCACAGCACAGCATGATAATTCCTAACAGCAATACACAGTCTGTGAAAGCAGACTTGGCGCAGCTGTGCTGTGCATCTGATGCTGACTACAAGCTTGTACATTGTCACAGGAGAAGACTGGAACATTTTCAACTCTGCTTCGACTTGGCGCAGACACGAGGTAGAGCTCCTGTATGGCCGCAATGATATGAAGACAGGCAAACCCAGCTTTTTAAAGATGATTGGCACAGCCTTGATCTACCCTGCTTTCATAGTTCAGGTGTGCCATGTACTGGCTACCTGTCACGACATTGCAAGGCGTCAGCTTGTTTGCATTTGCGATGTGACCATAGACTGCAACATCAACACACAAGGATGTGAAGTTGTTCACTACAACTACTTCAGCAGGTGAGTTGCCCACATCTGCACCCGCAAGCAATGCAAGCACCTATGTAGCTAGTCAATGACTTCATCAACATGTCGCTTGCTGTATGACTTCATGCAGCTTGGGCATAGCAGCTTGCTGCACGTACTGCTTGCGCAGCATCCATTTGAGAAAGATGGCCTGAAAGCTGCACGGCNGGTGCCAAATATATGATGCACTGACAATGGAGGCAATGAGATGAGCATATAGTGAGTCTGCTATCCTACTGCAGTGCCAGCCTCAAACATGCCCAATGCACAACCACGCACTTGGCACGCCTTCACGAGTGAACCCTGCAGTAGCCTTGTCAGCTGCATACCATGTTAGAGCATGAGCAGGAAGTCAAACCAACTGGCTCAAGCACTGAGCACCTGAGTGACACAGAAGCTCAAGTTGAGTGTGAGGCACATACCTCTGCTGTGTTTTGCGCCNGGCAGCAGTGGGATGTATGGCAGCAGTGGGACGTGTTCCACTCTTCAACCCACTCTTGCATGCGTCCTAGTGCTTGCAGGAAAGCAACAGCCCCAGAAGCACTGGGAGGGGTCATCCAGACATCCTATGGGCCCAACAGGGCTATGCAAGGCCTGACTAAGGCTCGCCTAACAGCTGAGCAGACACCGCTCGGCGCTAATGCCTTGTCAGCAAGTGCTGACCGCAACTCAGTCAGGTACCTTCCTTATTCTGCACATGAAGTAGGTCCCCGTGAGAGTTAGCAGTGCCAGACTGTAGGCCTCGCTCCGCGTTGCTTCACACCATTGAGCATGCCCTGTGCCGAAAGCGCTGCTGGAAGTTGCGGCTCTGTCTTGAGCATTGAAAACCGGCGTGTTATGCGGACGTGAATGCAGTGCAGCAGCTGAACCACAGTCCAAGAGTAAACCTCAGCATTTTCTAGCGTTCGCACAGCATCTGCACTACTCGAGACTGTGGCAGGGCGCAGCAGGGCATGGTCAGGGCACAGCACAGCACACGCACAGCATAGCACAGCAAAAGGCTCAAGCAACTTATGCAGGCCACAGCACAGCACAGGGCAGTACAGCACAGCATAGCGCAGCGAGCGTAGCACAGCACAGCTCAACACGAAACAGCAACTTGACATCAGCACAGCGCAGCACAGTGTAATACAGCACAGCCACACACAATGTAGCACAGCTCATTACAGCCCAGCACAGCCTGCACCGCACAGCACTGCAAAGCCGCACAGCACAGCACAGAGTAGCACGCCTGTACATAGTCAGCACTGCACAGCATAGCACTGCACTGCACAGCATAGCACAGCAAAAGGCTCAAGCAACTTATGCAGGCCACAGCACAGCACAGCAAGAAACATCTTGAGTCATCAAAGCACCTGTCGTGAGTGGCCTAAGCCAGTGGGGGCCGCCCTGTCTGACTCCTCACTCTGTGACCCNTGTGTGTATGTCTGCACAAGTTTCACATATCTCCACAGGAAGGAGAGTTGTCATCCAGTTCTGCGAAGGTGAAAATAGCTGCAGTGGAATCCGGTGCATTGAGCATCGCTTATCTGAGCTGAGTTGATCGAACTCAAGGTAGAGCTTGACTGTAACTGGCGTCGTCAAAGTCAAGCAAATCCTTCTCTCAGTGCATCTGCTGACACATGACTTGGAGACTCATTGTCAGATATCCGAGGGCTGCCACAACACAAACGACTGCATTCACATGACGGCCACCATATGGCATTAGGCACCGAATGACTCATCCCAAGCAAATGAGAATNGCATGTATGCCCAGCTGTACCCGCTTTGTGTGTGCACCAGACTCATGGTCACAACATGTCGATGTCAGAGTCAAGTCAACTGATGTATGGGTGGTGAGCCTGCTCTGTATGCTGCATGTACGATTTGCTGGTACCCACGTGCTTGTTTCCTGTCTTGCATTGCCGCTTATGAGCCCATTGCACCCCTGCTTTTCTTCTACCATCATTCTCAAAAACCCATTGCATTTGACATACCTGTGACAACATGCAGGCAAAGCTGCTTCAAGCACTCTGGCTATACATGCCACCATACGTCAACAGCACTGCCAACATTCTGATCACTGGCGTCAGCTCCACGGCAGCTAGCAGGCGGCGCAGGCTGCAGTCCAGTGCCGGCACCGTTGCTGTCACAACCGAGTTTGATGTCACTGCCACAGCTGTGGCAGCAACAGCAACACACCTGACTTCAGTTGTCAGCAGTAGCACATTTCTGGTGAGTACCCAAATGCAGGCATCATCACTGTCTCAGGTGCACTTGATGTTACTNCTGAGAGGCAAATGGGCCAACGTCATTGCCAACGGTTACCAAGACCGGGCAGAGTACTTCAGGTAATCATCTCTTGTACCAAAGCAGGAATCTGTGAAACTACCAGTTGCTAGGAGGTGAATGGGCCAATGTCATTGCCACGGTTATCAAGACCGGGCAGAGCACTTCAGGCAGTCATGTGATGTACTTGAAGTAGGCATTTGTACACTACCAGTTGCTGGAAGGTACATGGGCGGCCGTCATTGCCATTGGTCGCCAAGATTGGACAGATTCAGTCAGAGGGGAAAGATGAGCAGTGCCAGGGGCAACAACAGGGACAGTAACGGGGGGAATGGTGTCTGCGTCAGGGCTATTTGGAGCTCGTGAAGCGGGATGTTTGATTTATCAAAAACGCCAGAGTCAGCGGCCCTGCACAATGCGGCAGCAGCAATGAGGAGTGGCAGGCCATCAGCCTCACAGGCTGCCTGCTGCATGCTCACAAAGGCAAAGCTATGGTGTCGTGATCAAAGCCTTTTGTTGTCAGCTTGTGCAACANGTCAAACACGAAGACTGGGTATAGTCGCTTGCAGCCTTCCAGAGCGTCCAGGAGAGCAGGGTTGTCGTGCAGCCGCAGGCCCTACACACAACGTGGTCAACGCCAAAGTGCACTCGTGCAACAACCCTGCCAGCAGAATAAACGTATAGCTTGAACGGTCATATATACCGGGCCTCACCTTCCGAAACAACAGCAACGAGGTCATTGTATAAACGGTCAACAAGAGCAGAGCGTCTGCTCAGGGCTAAGGTACAACAATGCGGTGGACGTTGATCCTCCCCTCTGCTAACCTCGACAAACGCAGAACAAGACACGATACGTCTGCTCCGTAACCATGCTGCTCATGCTGAGTGTGCTGCGCTCACAGCATGCACAGCAGTCGGAAGGTCACACATTTCATGTAAACGAGAGCAGCATGACGTCTGATAGGAGGTACAGTCGAAGTTGAGACATAAGTGTGACGATATCTGGGGCACACGGCGTGTTAATATATGAACCCCACCATGATGCATCATGCATGAGGCTGTCATAAACTGCTGTTTCAACCTTACATGTATGAGGCGCCCACATGACCTGCACATCATCGCAGGCACTTGGCAAGCAATGGCAGTTGGCAAGATTTGCCGATGCAGGGTTGCAGTCGTGACACAGCAAGACTNGTCTTTAGTCACCAGTCAAGTTCAGGGGTGGACAGTGTATATCAGCATAGACGCTGCTAGGTAGCCGTGGACTGGATGCAGCTGCAGAGTCGTTAAGTGCTGTGAGCAAAAAACACTGCAACGTTTGCTGGCAGGACTTGTCAACACTGAATATGCATGTGCTACATATGCCCAGGGTGTGGTCAGCTGTCCATTGTACACTTTATGCAGAACGATGTCATGCAGGACTGAATGCATCCAGTGCTTCGCAAAAGAACTTTCACAGATTTGGGAAGCTGCATACGTGTGTGTCACTGACACCTTTGTAACGAGATCTGCAGCTCGGACATGGGCCTCGATCGAAAGGGTGAGGTATGTTGGATAGTATGTTGTAGACTGCTTCAGTGAGACTGTTGCAGTGCAACTTTTGCGGTTTCGATGTGCAAGGTGCTACGCAGATGCCCCTGACTGGGGTCTGATCAGCATCTACTGTAGGACCTGCTGATCACACGACGCCAGACAGGATGTGTAGTATTGAATCATACTTGGACACAACCAGTCGAACCTGCTTTGGTGCACTACTAACTGCATTGTCATTCGATTTTGTCGCAGCAGCTATTAGTCAGCATATTGCTCTTCGCGAAATTGCCATTGAATCACTGTCCGATAATCCAAAGCTGAACGCTTCATCGACTGAGCACAACACAGCACATTGCAGGAACACCAGGTCACAGGCCTTTCATCGAACCTCGACAGTTTGATAGAGCTGTAATTGCCAGTCCGTTTGCCGCAAGGCTTGCTTTCACACTTACACTCAAGTCTTGGATGTAACGACTGACAAGTCTAACGAGAAGAGTTCAGGCAGCTTGACTACCGTGAGCCTTTTGCCGGCAGTTCTACAGATCGCTCACGGATCGTTGCATGCCTTTTGAGCCGTGTCTCAGGGGCTGCAGCGTTCCCGTGCCAAGATGCAACCAAGCTCGCAACGCCTTGTCGAGCCTTTGCTAGGCCACACGCGTTACAAGNGCTGCAACTGGGACTGCTGCTGCAGCTACGGCGACTCACAAGGTTTGGTGAATGCTGCTGTCCATCTGTACAGACCGACAACCGGTGTAGAACCTACTATGCAGCTTGAACATTGATGGAATGTAAAGCTGATCAATGCAATGGGTTTGTGCCTCGCCCCAAGCAACANCCAAGTCAGCATACAGCACTGTACGTCTAAGTGCCAGTTTGCTTTGCTCTGTGCTCTGATCCTTGTCCAAGATCAAAGTCAGGTACAGGGTCAGCATTTTCAACTAGCACAGCGTGCTGTTTGAGGTGGGCTTGTCGACGGCAAATGCAAATAATGATTCCATACCACCCAATGCACACATGGTCCCTGGTCGTCTTGACATTGATCTGTCATTAGCGTACTTGCTGTGAATCCCTTGTGACTTGCAGCTTTTCTGGTGGAAGCTATCAGCAGCATTTGGGAATGCTTGAGCAATGGATTGACAGTAATGGTCATGCTGCAAACCACAATGGGTCCAAGCAGAGTGTGCGACGAAAAGGAGCNTGCCAGCATTTTGCGAAAAGCTGCTGTGCACGGCGATATAAAGTGAGCATTGACTGAGGAAACAAGCTTGAGCGTTACACCTGTTACACGAAAAGGGGTTGAAGTGCACGGCACCAGCCGCCAGCGTACACCCGCGTGGTACAAGTCGTGAGATGCAAGTCACAACACAAGCCATGACAAGAGCGAAACAAGAGCGAAAATGTGGTCATATAGTGTGTCCAAATCAACAACATATATGCAACAGCTGTCCCAACTGCGAGGCTTGTTGCAAATATGAGTATGGCCTACATGCTTCATTCTGGCTATCCGTTTACTGAAGATGACTGTCAACTTCTGTAATTTGCCAGCTTACGCACATTGCCATCTTTCCTTTTGCGGTCATGACTATGAAATGACACCTTTGCCAAACTAGGCCATAGCAATGACGCGTCACTNTGGGTGTAAGTGAACGCTGCACACCACCTTCTGTAACTTCTGTATGCTATAACAATAGTAGTTACTCACAGAAAGGACTGAAGGTGAATGCATTAACTGAAACTGCTGCGCCGATATTGATAGACGTATGTATGCCTGATGCTGATGTTCTGCAGAAATGGCAGGAAGCGTGATATTGCGTGTAAAATGCAGTTACATGTAGGGTACTAGACTAAGCTACCATTGGGAGCTTTGGTGTATGAGGAGTGAGTGTGTTACCAGGTGCCCTGCTAGCACAAGATGTGACCTTATGNTTTGGCGAAAAGAGGATGCATCGCTCATGTGAGGGTGTTTGTGGAGTTGAGACGCTGGTTCAAACCACCTCACCTGCTATGTTGGCTTTTGCTTTCCATCTTCAAAAGGGCAATGACCTCATGAAGCTCACCGATTTTACGCTCTTGCGCCTGCATTCACTTCAGCCAGTCAGCTTGGTAGCATAACAATGCACTACGCCGCTGGGTTCTTGAGACATCATGAGCATATGCCACACCTTAAATGACGCATGATGTTGCCCANTTATGTGCACCAGCAGCAATCAGCTGTGCATTGTGCTATACATCTGTACAGATTCAAGATTTGATGTATACAAATACCAGCTTGCATGAGGTCCTAAGTCATTGTAATTCAGCTTTGACAGCTTGTTGGCCCTCTGTGAGTACCCAGGACTGAATATGCAGTTGATTGAACTGGTTCAGTTGGCAGCAGCAAGTAGCTGGCAATTCAACTAGTATTGCATATCTGAAGTCGATGAGACAGCCGGGTCAGAAACACCAAGCTTCACTGCAGTACAACTTGCATGACAACTCAGGCATGCAATATCAGGCTTTTGCCTTGCACAGGTTATGGCACAGTTGGACATACTTACTGGATGACTGACATTATCAATTAGTATGCTGCACTCACATGCCTTTGCAAAATCACCTAAAGCATGGATGTGGGGTAGTCACCATGTCAAAACATTGACACTGTGCAGCATGCAAATTCTGATATCAGCAGCCACCAACAGCACAGACATGTCAACACTGTCCTTCATGCTTGGATGGCTGGTTTGGCAAGTGCTGCGTACGGGACGCCACTTAGTAAAATGGCATATATGGAGCCATACTTGCCAGTCATAGCATGTGGTGGTGCATACCTCAGCAGAGACTGGTGCCAGGAACAGTGTCAGGCAGCCTGGGCTGGCTTGTTTGGCCTGTTGGGCCCCCTGCACATCTGTCAGCAGCAGGGGAATGCGGCCTGCGGCCATGATGGCTGCCACAGCGGCCTTGCTGCTGCCTGCCCGCCTGCGCACCAGCTCATGGCACACAGGACACATCAAATGCTGCTCCACTAGCTGCCCTTGGTTTACCAGCCCCTGCAGTGGCATCACAATCACAATGTTTGCTTCTGCCTAGTACAACTTATACCTGCAGGTGCTGCGTAGTGCAACCCAAGGGTANGGGTCACGCATCAGGTGTATGTGCTGCAGCCCATATAGCTGCATGGCAGTCTCTTCTGACAGCCGTACTTCAGGTCGGCCCTGCAGCATGCAGCATGTGTTGCAAGCCCACTGCGGGGACGTCTGCATGGGCATGAGAACACAGACCAGCAGCGCTTTAATTTGCCAGCCGGCACGCCACCACTGTGCATCTGGAGGAGTATGTGCAAAAGCAGCCTTGTTGTTTTGGCCAGTAGACCAGTACCAATGGTGCAGCGAACATCATTGTTGATGTCGTCATGTCAACTCTGCACATGCAAAGGACACCACACCATGTGCATGGTCACCTCATGGTACTCATAGGCAAGGCCANGACACTACGCAGAGAAGCGCTGTTCATTGTGTTTGCTGAGGGGCCAGAGGCTCTCGCTGGGCTGTTGGGGCCACTAGCAAAGTCAGATTCATGATCTGACGCCCGCTGCTGTGACGGAATGGAGCCAGACCTTCTTTTCATGAGAGGCCTTTCTGAGTCACTGCTGCTACTGCTGCCATCCAGCGCAATCACCTGAGCTTGAACAGCAATATGACCTTCACCATGCTGGGAGTCCACAGTGTCTTGTTGAGCTGTGGATTTTAATGGGCCCTGCTCGCTGTCTGAGCCTGCATGACTGAGCCCATGGTGGCGTTCTGGTTGTCCTGCAGCTGCATCGTCTATAAACCGCCTGGCTGATCTCTGCCTGTGCACATGGTCTGACTTGGTCCTTGAGTGGATTTGCGCAGAGGTCCCAGCATCGTTGGGTTGTCTGGGTTCAACTGAGTCTTTGGCATTTCCTGAGCCACCTGCACAGCCAAGCACAGAGTATCAATGGCATCTACAAGCTGAATTGACAGAAGTCGACAGCAGCAGTATGCAAATCACATGCAGGCTGAGCTGGCTTGGCTCTGTGTAATATGTGTTGCAAATTTGATGGCCCTGAACCTAGCTCATGCAGTTGAATTGCATGCATGTGATTCCTTGAAGCTGCCCATGTCTGTGGATTGGAACTGCACCATCAACATCTGTGATTTCTTGGCAGGGATCACCCAACGTGACTGCTCCACCCTTTCAGCATTCAGGGCTGTTGCAGCATCCGTATCACCACCCTGTTCAAGCACCATGCCTCCTCACAGCAGTCAAAGGTGACAGAAGCGGAACTCAAGAAGTTGGCCAAGCTCATCGTATACACAACTGTCGCTTGGCAATTGTTGTCATGGCAATGTTGGTCAACAAGGTCAGGCACAGGTGATCATGTCATGTTCAAAGCATACCATGCCAGCAGCAGTGAGCAGCTTGAAGTGGTTGATTGCTTTGCGGTCCGGCCGCAGCCTAGGACGCTTGACCACTTGCAGAATATAGGGATCAGGCACACGGTCTTCATCAGCAGGTACAGCTGGCAGGCTCAGCAGCAACACAAGCCTGACAAACGCAAAAGGTGATGGCTTGAGAGCGCCAGAGATGGTGACATCTGTGGAGACCATGGAGCAGGATGGTCAGAGGAGGCAAAAGCAAGGCAGAGGCATTGCCACAGCACAAGCACGGCACATCATCTTGCAACACGACAAAGCTGCATGGGGTCATTCCCAGCACTGTGATGGGCTTTCATGCCACACTATGTAGCCTCTATCATGGACATCTTTAACCCCCCCTCCCCATCCTCCTTCCCCGACCTTGTCATGCTATATGCTGCAGTTGCATGACGCAATGCACGCATACCTCAAAGGTAATTCTTGGTGAGATGATGAAGGGCCCATCACACACCCACTCCTCAAACATCAGGTTGTATCTTCCATCCCTATTTCGCATGCGTAGCCAAGACTGGCAAGTCTCAGGGTCTTCATTGGGAGGCAGCAAGTAGATGTCGTATGTTTCTGACTCAGTGCGCTCTGAGTACTGAGCCTGGAGTATGGCCTGAATTTGCTCCTTGTTGACTTTCTTTGCTGACTTCAAGATGTAGGTAGGATCCATGAAGCCTGTAAGTTCTCACTATGTTANGCGCACGTTCGCACAGCAGCACGCAGAGCGTATTTCATCCAAAAGTCGCCACGTGATCTATGTGAAGCCGATACAGCCGCATGTGCTAGGTATAGCATTCACTGCAGCGCCGGGCTTCGGCGTGAAGGTGTCTTGCGCTGCTGACGGCCTACGATCAGACATGGCGGATAATGTACGCCCGTCGGGATGGCTGTCATCCAGCACCAGCTATATCTTCCGAGAGCACCGTATACATTTTTGGGGTACCTTGCTGGTGTTGGTAATTTTCTTTGTCGTGATGATGGCTTGCCGCGTCAATCTTCAATGGTTCTGGCTTGTGCTGTACGCAGCGCTGATACTGCCGTTTGCCCCATATGTACATGACCCCAAATATTTCTTTCGGTAAGAACGCGGCATGCGCATGCACAGCACGGTCACGCGTGTTTGCTTGGAGTCCCAAGCGTGCTCCTGATCGGCTCGAACTTGTGCTTATCACGTCATTTGCAGTCTTCTATGTTTGACGACTACACAGTTTGCACGGTCTGCAGGGGCGGTCTGAACGACGAAAAGAAGGGAGGTCGACACATTTTGCTACTGGCCGCTTCCGCTTCTATTTCCTGGGTATTTGCCAAATCCATTCTGAACGCATCGCTACTAGGCGGCGAGTTTGGGATTGTGGGCGGTCTGGCTTACGGTAACAGCAGACAGCACAGCTTGGTTTNCGCAGCTAATGCCTTCTGACGCTGCACCTGAGCTGCGTGCGCGTCAGCTACTATTTTGGCGGGTGAAGGGGCTTGCCCGACAGGGGAGACTCTACCACTGATAGGAGATGCTCTGCCTCCAGCTGGCGAGAGTCGCCCGCTCGGCGAGACTCGTCCAGCAGCAGGCAACGGGGATCTGCGACCCCCATCATTGCTGGGACGAGGAGAGGCAGAAATGCGAGACGGAGCAGCTCCAGGCGAAGCTGCAGGTGGTCGAGGACTCCATTTTGCTGCTGGTGCTCTGCAAGCATGGCAACAACACACTTGTGCCTGCGATGTCTACGACACAGCGTCAACCACAAGCAGAGCTTAAGTACATGTTAGCAATGCTGCTGGTGTTTGACACATGCAGCAGCTAAGCCAGTAGGTTATGCCCTTGAATGCCATGAGGCATGAAGGTTGCCTGAATTGCCTTTTTGCTGCTATCTACAGCTCATGTGCAGCGTGAACAGTGATGACGCGTGTTGATGAGCCTCTGCATAGACAATCAGGAGCAGCAAGAAGATGGCAGGATACCATCATGTCTTTATGCATGCCAATCATGACAATTGCAGCTCTTGGATGCAAGACTTGAATATCACGGCAGTAAGAAGCCTGAAGAGATGAAGCCTGTGAAATGTTATGACAGCAGCCTGCACTAAAAATATTTGTTTTGGCAAAGATAAAGGGCAGAAGCCAAGTGAATTCTTCTGGCCAATAGTACCACAGGTGATGCACAAGACACCATAGCGCCATGCGCTGCCAGTCAAGAGCCATATCCTGACGTGCTGCATGCATTCAAGTTGTGCAGGTCCACAACTTGAGGGCCAACACTCACTGCTGGTCTGTATGCCCTTGCTGATACTCATCACTGCTGCACACCACCACGANTTGCTACCCAACCTGCTGGCTGCAGCAGAAGAGGAAAAGATCCAGTTCAGAGGTGGCTGCTCTGGCTGTGTGCGGGCAGCCACCCTTACAGCTGATTGTGGGTTTACTCATGTGCCTCTCCTCCGTGTTACACAAGGCAGCTTCACAACCTTACACGTGGTAGATCTGTTGTACAAAAGGGCATCAGGGACTGCCAAAAGAGATTATGGCCAGCTGTTGCAACCAAGTGGCTGGAATCATGAGCAAACCCACGGAGCCACCAACGCTTAACTGTGAGACGGCACGCAGTCTTCTGTCAATAACACGTGACAACGCCGCACACAAAGCACAAGGTGTAAATCTTGCTCAGGCAATTTGTGGCAGAAAGAATTCACCAGAAATACAATGTGCCTGGGGCAGTAACTGCTGCTCACCAACAGTAACGACCATACATGGACTTGCAGCAACATGCCTACAAA
Source organism: Trebouxia gelatinosa (assembly GCA_000818905.1). NCBI lineage: Eukaryota > Viridiplantae > Chlorophyta > Trebouxiophyceae > Trebouxiales > Trebouxiaceae > Trebouxia > Trebouxia gelatinosa. Next base: position 1,121,797 of record KN805353.1, on the reverse strand, counting down.
AACATCTGAAGTTGCATAGCCACACGGGCTGCAGAGCATCTACTTGCGATACTGTTTGACAGCATGCTGTGTAACAACTCTGAAAGTTCCATGCAGAGCCCAAAGTGTGTGATACGTGGCCGCAGCTTACTGTAGATGTACTGGACCCTATCTTGTCCCTTGGCCTGCACAATCATGAAACATTTTGCTATATTCACGCATGTCAGTAAGCTGTAGTTGTCTGTGCACGGCAAGTTACAAGTAAATTTGCATGCACATGTCTGTGTGTTGGCTGCATTGGGTCATGAAGTACAAGGCATGGTGCTCAAGCAATGCCAGATGCGACACCTGCTGATGCACAAATCGTGCATTTATGTACTGCTTGGAAGCGTAATGCAGACAAACAAACAATTCTTGCATAATGCCATTGCAATGAGAAGAAGCATCATGTTTCAGTGGGAACATCTGAAATGTCGATTAAGCTGCTGTTCTGCAAGCGACCTATAGGCAACCAGCTCCATAACAAGCTCAATCAAAGTAGTNGACAATGCAAGAGCAATCTCCCAACAGTGGCTACAACAACACGAAACAAGGAGCTGCTTCGGTTTGCGAAGACAAAGGTGAATTTCTGTCTTGCACGAACACACCCATCGTAGTCCAACACACATTGCATTTGACAATTTGCCTGTGTCTATTCCCAGTGTNAAGTGTGTAGACAACAACAGCAGCAGTAAGCTTGTGCAACACAGGTGGTGCTTGCTGACAAAGTCATACAGACTCAAAACATCAATCAATCAATCACACAATACATTGTGATGTCTGAACTATTTCATGTTTGACTATGTCTGATACTCTATGCCTGAATGACTGCCANTTGGCTGTACATACAGCCACAAGTGACTCCAAGCGAAACTGTGTAACGCAAAAACTAGGTAATGGGTGGACTTCTGTGCCAGACTTCTGTGTCNAGCATGGACAGGGGCTGATATAGTGCGGCAGACTGATACAAACTCACGGTTTGTACACGGACACATCCAGGCAAGCTGCCATGTCTGCACAAATGCCAGCACATCCCTACAGCAATGACAACATGCCATGCTAAAAACTGCTCTGTGCACAGCATCATGCCAACAGCGTACATCATACCATTCTGTGAGAATGTGTTGTCCTGACGGGCTGTTTACCCAATCTGAATTTGCATGACTGCAAACAAGCCATCTAAACAGGCTGCCAGCTTTGAGCAACTGCAAAGCTCTGTTTGCATGACGTGCATTCATGTGGGCGGTCGGCTTGCTATAGGCTATGCTACAAGCTGGTCAGCACGGCAACAGCAGTAGCACTCTAAACCCCGTGCAACCGCTGCTGATATTGCATGAGACTCAAATCATTTCACTGCCTACCCATGTAGTTGCTGGGCTTTCAAGAGTTCTGGATTGTGTGTCAGTAGTGGCTGATTATACAACAGCTGAGGGGGTCGGCTTGCTGCAGCTTTTTAGTGCGAGCTGTCTGATTGCTAGGCGTTGCTCACTGTAGCAACTTGTGTACAGTGGACAAGTTGCAAGGTAAGACAATGCGCAAGGTAAGAGTACATGAATGCCATGCTTATTAGTATTCTATGTACTCGTATTATTACCTGTGAATGCCCTTGCTTGACATCTACACATTCATATTCATTGCCGGGCAAGGACTCCCAGATCCAGACGCTCTTGTCTCGGCTGCAAGTGGCCAGCAAAGACCCTGTAAGTGCATGCAGGAGCTGCAGTCCATGCCAGCATGCCAGAGCAAGCTTGACTGGGTAGTACGCCACTTTTAAGACAACATGCGTTCTGATGGCAAGCTGCACCAAGGTTCTGCAGAATTTGCTAGCATGCCGGGACAAGCTTGAGTGAATGATCAATACGCTGCTGGAAGGGTGATAAGAATTCTGACAGCAAAGACGTTTGTGACAGTGCACGTTGTGCGGCATTGATTGTCACGTCGGCCCGGCTGAGTTTGGTCAACATTCTAGGCATTGCAGTACGGCTTGCACAGTGAGGCATTTATCTCGTATGTGGCATACCACATCACATCGCAGCACAGCACACGTCACAGTGCTTGCCTGGCTAGATGCACAAGCTTGTCAACAGCATAATTTAAGTGTGTTCAAAGTGCAGCAGGCTGCTCAGAGGCTTGCAGTTGCATGTGAAACTATCAAGCTCCACAGCAACCTCCCATAACTGACCTGATGAGCTCCATGCCACGCCTTTGACCTCACTTTCATGGCCTTCAAGCAGTGCAGCTTGCTCCCATTNCACAAAGGCAGTGCATGCAGCATACAGTCTGCAGAGCGTTGTCTGCAGTCGCTGTAGTAGAACATTGGTGCGTTTCGGCATGCTCAGAATCGTTGCTACATCTGACATGTTGTGAGATGCGTGCCAGTCCAGAAGTTTACCTTGACGCTGATTGAGCGATTCCGTAAGTACCCTAACCGAGACTGCACAACTCGCAGACACCGCGCAGAGCTCTCGCAATACTTTTGATTCCTTCCAGGAATTCTCTCACAGTGCTGGAAGGGCGCTAGACGGCTGCTGATAAGGGAATCGCGCGCCCGGAAGTTCTGGAATCGCAATACCGCATACCTACAGACAAGCTGCAGTCCGCAATTTGGCTGCTGGTATAATTACAAGCGCTGTGACCGTATGGGGGGCACACTGCTGCGTTTCTGCGAAGACAAGCGGGACGCTGCCACACGACGACAGCCGATGAATTCACCGAAAGATGACCGAGACTGAGACTGAGACCTTGGCTTCTAGCATTGACTCANTGCCGTGCACTATCAAAAGCCTTGAACCTCTGGCTTTGAAGCTTTCGTTAAGGTCAGCAAGGCTCTCCAGCAGGAAACTGAAACGATTGGTTCCGACTCTGCACACAAAGCAAAAACTGCTGGCTGANGAGCCATTTTCAGCTACAGCAGCCTGGTTCAGCGCAAGGCCCTGCACAGCTGGCAGGAGGGCATCGCCCTCCGCCACGCCCGCCAGCAGCGCTTTGCACTTGCGTTTCAAGACATGGCTGGCCGCCGCTTGTGCCTTGCTTTTGACGCCTGGTAGGGCTGATTTCGAGATGTTTCAAGGCCATCACCACAGCCCACTGCAGTACAGAACATGTGTTCCACGCTGTGGACAACTGCTGTGTTGCTGCATTGTGGGCTTTCTGTGTAGCTGCTTCAGCTGTATTTCCAGCTGTGGACAGCTGCTAGGTCTGCTGTGTTGCTGCCGCAGGGGTTTTCTATGTAGCAGCCGCCTTACTTGCCGCTACTGAGCGTTCACTTGCATTGTTTGCTTCACAGGAAGGGCCAGCCTCGATGCTCGACACAGGAGACACCTGAATTTTCTGCCGGACCATTCACCCGCTCTGGTCAGATCCTGGGAGTTGCATGCCTGCAGGTGGGAGGTCACAGTGTTGCTGGGTAACCTCAGAAGAGCTGTTGCACTGCTGCAGCAGCACAGCATCCAGAACCAGCTACGCGCAAGGCTACTGGCATGGCATGACTGGGCTGAAAGGCGGCGCCATCTGGCACATGCTGTAGCTGATCGCCTGCAAGGCCGATACTTGGNTTTGTTTCTCTTACTGCTTCCAACACTACGTTCCAAAATTTGTGTACTAATTGTCTAGCGTACTGTTCCAAATTTGTGTATGAGTTGCTGTGGTGCCATGTCTGTGCTCTGGAAGCTGCCTGAGGATTGGCAATAACTAGAGTCAGCACCTTCAAGCAAGTACGCTGGACAGTGCTGGGCTGTCTTGCTTGCATACCCGGCAAGTGTGTGCTGAGGCTGTCAGTCACTCACATGAGCACCTTCAAGCCATGATGCTCGACAGTGCATGTGCGTTGTACAGGGTGGTGGGNATGCTGCAGCGTGAACATTGTATGCAATGACAGATGAGCCTAGCAAAATCATTACAGCAGAGATCTGGGCCAGCACTATGGGGATTATTTGATGAGAAATGAAGCCAATACCTGATTGCACAAAAGTGATTGAGCAAACAAGATTGCACACCTCCTGTGACTCAATCAATGCCACAAGCTGACAACAAAGACCATCCACTCGTCTACTTTGTACAAATTGCGCTAAAACTCCATGAATAAGTGCCTGTAAGTAGTGTGTGCATTTTGCCTGGTCAGCATGTGGGCCTTCACTCAAGCTGCACAAGCTGCATTGTCAATGTGGGGGGACCATGTATGCTATAACGTAATACTATATCATATAACATAACATAACATAACGTGAAATCGCGTAACGTAATATAAGCTTGCATCTTCCAGTCTGTACATACCACTCAGTGTGGCTGAAGGACGTCGTGTCCAGCAAACCAAACCCAAGAGATACACGTCTTGCATGCTGTCAAAGGCAGCAGTGTTGTGTGTCAGACACAGTCTCACCTTATCATACTTGTCAATTTTGGATGTGAGGGAGTTTGTGGGGATACTCTCAGCCTTCTCAAAGTCTAGCAAAGCTGTTGCCTCTGTTGGAGTGATACCAGCCCTGTCTAGCTCTGCTGAACAGGAATGCAATGCTTTCTGCAACTGGTAACCCATCTGAAAGTCTTCCCCAACCTCCATCTTGCAAAAAAGCAGCTGTTGCAAAGTGAGCTGCTTCTGCGTAACTTCCTTCATCTTCCGCACTGCTGGGCCTGCACACAACAAGCCCAGTCAGAGAGTATCACAGTGAAACTATGCCTGCAAGGCAGCAGCAAAGGCACTGCCTTGTGAAAGCAAGAACCACCAAACGGTGTTACTGATGCGACTGCTAAAACACCTCAAAAAGAGAGCGTGGTCTAAGCAGAACCAGTCAAAAGTTTCACTCAGGAGCTGCTTACAGCCACAAAGCGACATTTACAGATGGCAAACCCAGTTGCACAGAAGGTAAGCCCGTCTGCAACAGATTTCACAGACACACACTGTAGTCACCACAATAGCAAAGTCACTTCGCTGGTGCNTGCACCTGCTCAGCATGGCATGACATAAAAACACATCCCTACACTACTCCTTCCCTATGTAGCCAATGTTTGTCACCATTTTTCTATACTGTAGCATTCATCCTGTTACTGACAAATTGTTGGGAAATCTGTAATTGGGATGTGTTCCTTGGTCATTCTAGGAATGATTGCCTGCCTTCTTCCACGCCATGAGACATGTGCAGTTGAACAGCTGGTTCAACTTGCTGTTAGAAATTACAGCCTGCGATCTCGCAAAGTTTACTTTAACGGCGTGCTTTCCGCTGAGCATCATCAATTGCAACGCTTTACAACTGCTGTCTGTGAAGCTGAGAACCACAGTGCAGCAGCTTGTACAACCATGGCAGCTTACTCAGATGTGAAATAAGCCGCTTCTGTGCTTGGTCAAGTCCCACACACACAACCTTGCACAAACCCTTCAGCACACATACCCAAACTGCCAGCAACACTAGCTGTACATCATATTGCTCATGCACAATAACCTTGTAAACTGTTCCTAACCTTTTGTAAAGCAACATGCAGGCTGGGGCATGGCTATCTTTACCGTTTCATCTGTTGGTTGCTCATTTGCAAGCAACTTCTGGATTCTGATGTTGTGGAGAATTGCCATGGGAGCTGGAGAGGCCTCTATCATCAACCTGACTGGTGCGCCAAGAATTTGAGTGGCTCAAGAACAGTAAAGGTCAATGTCTCACGGTACACCGGGGCTATGTATGGGCACACCTGTCACACATGCTTGTGATGCAACTTTCACTGCATGCATGGCACCTGTGAAGGTCGGTATGCAAGGAGGTTGTGATTCAAACACAAGTAAACCGACAGGAGTCTGTGCTAGTTGGGTTGGAAATGTCATTTTGATCTGTGTGNATGGACAACAGGAGGTACAGACACACCTTGCGACTGAGAGAGGTCTCGTTCAGTTTTTGCAGGCGCTCCAGCCGATTCTTCAGCTCATGTGCTATCTTGTTAACTTCGTTGATGTCCAGCTGCAGGACAAGTCACCCAGTCAGGGCAGATACAGCAACTCAGAACTGCATGTTGGTCAATTGACAGTGTTGACTACAGCTTGCAAGCCACTCAACACCCAATGTGACGGGCCAATATGTTGACAGAGCTCCGCAACTGGACATGGTATGTGGGTGGGTGTATGTACAAGCTGAGGCAAGTGTGCTTGCAAGAAGGGACGATGGCAGTGAAGCAAAGGGGTGAGAGGTCACAGGCGCATATGGTGACACTGGGCAGATGCATGAGCAGCAGCTAAAACCTGCATTTTTTCCCTGACTGCCTTCATCTCCTCAGCTCGTGTAATGCTCTTTGACATCTCATGAGCAGTCAATAGCTTCTGCTGGTTGAGCTTGATCTTGTTTAGCTGGCCCTGCATNAGCGGTCATACAGGACAGCAGCAGCAACTTGAGCCTAGGTATAGCGCTGTTAAACTACATGATGGCAGCAGCTGCTCAAGCTGTGCTGAAGGTGAACTGCCAGGTGAAGTGAGCGCGGGAATATTTGGGTCTTTAACTTATACTATAAGTTATACTGTGAGGCTCAAGCACAGTGACACACGGCTTGTGTCAATACTGAGTATTCAAAGAGTCTAGCTTGTTGTTTGCATGCCGCAATGGTGTATCCTGTCAACATGCTTGTTGGCATCAAGCGCAACGGGCTACTTCTGGCCTAGCATGTCCTTCAGGCAGCAGTGTGCACATGATTGCTTGTCGCAATGCAGTGACATGCAAACAATTCTGCTTTTGCAACACATCTTCCTCCTGTGGTCACTTACATATGTTGACAATACAGCCAGTATGATGCTTTATGATTGATCATAGCTCATACGTATACGCCATCAGGTATGCAGATGAGACATGCTGATGTCATGGCACTCCTGTGGATGCACACAAAGATAGCCACGTAGACTTGACCGCACCTAAACAATGTCTTCATATCACAGAGTGTGCTGCAGACACACAAGATGAGGGGAAGCATAAGGGATTTCAAGCTGCTCATTCACGAAGGCCCTCAAGCAGAAGTCATGGCTGTCTTGGTACAGCAACAGAAAACATTGCTTGGTCAAACATGTTGTAAGGAGAAGCTCACAGAAGACCAAAGCCTCCCCCTGGCGTTCGGAACAACAGTACAGCAGTCACATCTGCAATCGTCTGCAGTGTTATGCATATGCAAAGACGCAGCATCAAATGTAGCCACAATGCTATCAGATGGACAACACACTATGCTAGCACCAAAATGCTTTCATTCACAGCCACAATTTGCATTGCAGCAGCATCAGTGTGGCCACAGCTTGAATTTCAAAGCCTGACAAGGAAATGTCAGACAGATGTTGTTGGAAGTGCAGTATCGCTAGCATTGCTAGCTTGGTCATGTGTATGAACTGTTCGTGCAATACAACTCAGCATGTTGTGTGTGATCCATCACAACATGTTGGCTTTTCATGTGGGTCGTTGTCAACTTCTGGTACGGATACATTCTGTTTACACCGTGTTTTGACTTGTGGCTTGATGGATAATTGACCACAACAGCTGTTGCATCAATGAACACGGTGCAGTACATGCCTGCTTGTCTACTTCTGCAAGCTGTATGACGGCGGTGTAAGGTTGGTGCAATTCGTAAGAACGTGAAGGCTTCATCCCACATAGTCATGCAGAATCATCATACAACGAGTATGAAATCAATGGCATNAACAGCCATGTGCTTTGCATACTGTCCAGCTGCATTCTGTCTTCCTGCCCTGCAACATGTGCCAGTGCCTGCAGTGTACCTCCACTATCGGCAATGAGAGTGCATACTACAGTACAATGGACCCAGGTGTCCATCTAGCTCATCACATTTTGGGTATAGATATCAAGATGCATATTCTGCAGGATGGAGGCGCTTCCAGTCTGTCCCCGTCTATGCTGTTGAGGATAGCAATGGCCGGCATCGCATGCTGAAGTACACCCCAGAGCACATGCACTGCCTTGCCACCATTCACGGCGCCCTGGCACCTCCCAACACTGGTGTCCTTGCCATCCAGACCAGCACTGCAAATGCACAGGTACCAATGAGCACCCATAAAGGAACTCCGCAGNTGTACAGCAGCCAGCAGTGTCGCCATCTATATGACAGACTGAAACAAGCCAAATGCTTTATCCAGGCTACAAGCTTGACCTAAGTTGACCTCAAATGAACAAACACAAGGAATGGCTGACCAGCTAGCCTGACAGCATGTCCGAGGCTGGTGCATGAGGATCGCACAAGAGGGCAGCAACAGAAGACATGTTGGTAACATGCACTAAATGCAGTAGGTAACATTGCACTAAAAAGCAGCATGCCAATGGTGCTAGAACATGTACGCATGCAAAAGGCAAGGTATGCATTGTGTAGAGGTTGCAAGCCAGGTTACATACCTTGGCAGGAAGACAGCAGCATCAGCTGGGTTGTCCACAAGCTTGGACATGTTGTCAATGATAACAGCTGACTTCCTCTTGATGGCAGTCTGCCTCTCACGGAGACCCCTGACAAGCNGCAACATCCACTTGCAGTCATGCAGCCCACCAGTCACAGGCTTGCATCAGTTGCAACACACAATGCTGACTATGCTGCCATGATCATTGCACTTGTTACAGGTCTCTGCATGCGACCAACAAAGACACCTTTGTTTCACAACATTGATTGCAAATGTTTGGAAACAAAGGTGTCTGTGTTGTAAGCATGCAATGAGCTGCAACACTTGCAATGATCATGGCAGTATAGTCAGCAATGTTTCTTGGTTGTTTGCCAACACTGATTGCAAGTGATATCCTCTTAGCGCCACTTGCCAGCCAAAGACACAGCCTGAGCATTTGCAAGTCAAACTTGACAACGAAGCTGAAGTACGGGCAAAGTTGCTGCAGTCAGCGTACTTGTAAGCATCCTCAGCTTTAGTAGCTTCAGGATTGCAGGGTGGCAGGTGCCGCACAGCTCCAGCCCGCTGCATGATCTCCTCTCTCGTCATCTTGGTGTCAAAGGCAGTGCCGTATGCATGGTCCATGAGGCCTTCAATGTAGTCTGTGCCGTCCATGTCTTCTGAGCGGACTGCTGTGGATGCTTTTGTAGTTTTCTGGCGCTTGCGGCGGCCACTGCCCATGCCTTCCACCAGCCTGCATGTGATTAGGGTTTAGAGTTTAAGGGTCAAAGTTTAGGGTTCAGGGCTAAACCCAGGCCGAAGGAAGGCAAGCGAGCCACATGTCACAAGAGTCCATTACCATTGATGACAATTTATGTCAGGCTATGCACACATGCTCATACATAATTCATGCAGTATGTACCATACGACACAGATGATGCGACATACATCATGTGTAGCGGGTAGTGTGTAACAGCAAGGGGAATCTCAGACGAGACTGAAAGCATTTGTATGTAAGGCTGCCATGAGGTCTCCACACAATAGCAGCAGAAGCTATGATGTAGACAGAGTGCATACCGATGTGTACTATGCATGCATGCAGTGTGGCAAAACACTGCTGGTAACGCTACATCAGCAAGTGATGTTGTGCCGTCTGCATGGGGATGCATGTTAGTGGTATGGGCTGCCGCATTGTTCCCATGATCGCAGCAGTGACAGCATCGCATCATCACTAAAAGCTGTGTGGGTGGGCAAAATTTACAGCCTGCTTACGAGTATGGACATTGTACTGACAACATAACATTATGATACCGGTAACTAAGATCCTGTCATCAATAGGGTTGATCGCAAGCAGCCTTATACTGGGTAACAATGCTGCGCATAGGGCCTGATCACCAAGCCAATCATCGATGCTGTGGGAATGNTGCTGGCCTCAGCACTTGTCATGCACAACTGTTGTATGGCATTGCTGTGCCTACTGTTACCTTCCTGTCACAAAAGAGGGCCTCACAAAGGCCCTCTTTAAGCACTTGTCATGCACTATTATTTGTCCGTTGTTGCTGTGTGTACTGTCACATTTCTGTACGCTGAGCACATTCTGCCAGCTGTTTCAGCATGCTGNAGCCTTTGCTCCTCTCCCTCGCCATGCAAGTGGAGTGTGCACTTGCTCACTCGTGCGTACGTACTAAATCGCAATGCAGCGAGCTTTCTTGCTGCTCTGACTGTGCAGTGCAACACAGACCAATTTCGGATACTTTCGTCATTGAAGCGGCCGAAACTAAATTTTTTGCTGCACCATCAAGATATGTGACAAAGTTGATGTTTCGCATCGTGCTTAGAGGGTATTTACACAGGACCAGGGCATACGAAGCCCAGCAGCAAGCAAGCAACTGGTTCTATGGTTGGCATGCTGCACAAGTGTTCAGTGTCTCAGGTCATGCACGAACCTGTCAGGAATGGAANAATGCAGCATCATGCAGACAGAGCTGTCTTCAGTGCAATCTTCCGGCAAACCCCCACAGACCCTTCTGCAGCAGGTGCAAATGATGCAGATGACAGTGATNTCCGCAAGCCCTGATGTTCATTGTGCTCCTGCCAGTTGTAATCATTACAATCACCGAAAAATCAATATAATTGCCAACCGATGTTAGGTGCTTGCTAGGCATGCCTTGTCCTGATTCTGAACGTCTAGAACGTAGGCCTATCTTGAACCGTGTCTGTACACGTCTGGTATGTGATGAACGCGTGTCTGCCTGCACTGGACATGCCAATGCTACAAATCGTAGTCATCGTGACGACGCAGCTTTGCACTGTACGGCGTGCGTCCTGTGTCGGCAAGCGTACAGCGACAGATGGAGCATGGAGGGTTGGCAACTTGACTCACACCCGGAGCATAAGAACGGCAACACCTCAACAGTCTGGCTTGCGGGTTGACGCTTACACCAGCGGTTCCGTGCGCGTGTCTGAGCAGTCGTTGTCGATTTGTGAATCGAAGTACGCAGTATCCGGACTGATGANCTGCATTTGTAAGGTGTACACATGTTGCAACGCCGGGGGCATCTGCAGCAGCAATTGGCAAATCGGCTGAATGTTGTGACAGTTGTGCACACATTCAATCTAGACTGCACTATCACCACAACAGCCACATATGATGACTGTGCCGAAGGCACACTCACACATACCCTGCCAGGCTGACAAGGACAAACAGGACTTCAGCATCATCAACAATGTGTTTTGTAATTAGCTGCACACCATCCCATCAGAATCCTTACTACAAGAACTTAGCCCAGATAGCTTGGGTCCGTTCTGGCAAGTCAAGGCTTGTAAGGTAGGAGCCCAGCTCAAGGAAGCTACGAACACCAATGCTGACAGCCCCGGGCTGGTCTGGCGTTTTGGCTAGCCAGCCCTCATCCACCAGCTGTCTGAGGGTGTCTTGCTTCTCAGCAAGCGTCAAGCGCATGCTGGCTGCAGCCTGCAGTCATCAGGGCTCATGTCAGCATGTTTGACTTTAGGGCTGTGTACACACAGGCAACATGGAGGCAAAACTCAGCCTTCAAAACACAATGCCAAAATTCAACTTGTCACATCAAACAGTGTCGCTGCAGACTTTGAGTTGGCCCACACCTGACACATGTATATGTGTATGGCACCTCACAGGTTGGTCGCCCGTTTTAGGGGCACCACATGTTTAGTCAGTGGTCCACGCTGTATGCCCAGGACCAACTACTGTCCTTCCGCACTAACAAGCAAAGCTAGTCTGCGATGGCAGGCACTGATTGCATTTTGACCGCTGCACCACGTCGTGCAAAAGTTTCCTGGTCAGAAAGAAGATTTTTCAGGTGGTTTACCTGAGAGCTGGACTCTAGCTGACTGAGCTGTGTCATGGTCGCTTGACTCATACTGACATTGATAGCATCTGTGGAGCGTACCCAAGGCTTGCCATCAGGGCTGTTGTCGCTCATAGCTATAGTCTCCAACTGCAGTGCAGAGGCATCAGACATCTGTGCCCTGCTNAAGGTAATGGTTTATCGCTCTGCAAGCGCATGGCAAGTGTGGCACAGCTAGCGATGCAAGCTCAATCTAGCTGCTGTCATCGCAAGATGTACATTTTGCATGGTGGCGTACCCAATGGCGGAATGCTGATCAGTTCTGCAGTACACAACTGTTGCACGGCTATCAGCGATTCTGCAACAATAACACCCACAATGAGCAAACATTTGGTGCTTGCACGCTTGCTGCTTGCACGTTTGGTGCTCCAAACGTGTGGAGCATACCTTGTATGCATCTAGCGTACAACAGCTAGATGCCAATGATCCAGCCTCACTGCTGTCCTCTCATCATGCTGGCATCATCTGTTTGCAAAGTGATGAGTGAGCAAGCAGTACATGAGACAAACACGTTTTCAAAATGTGGGGATTCCAGTCTGAGTGTGTGAAAGCCAAGCTGCTAGGTACTGGTGCTGTACACTACTGGCTGCCCAGAATGTTGAAACAAATCTCCAGTGTAGGCTGCTGTCCAGCATGCAGCTTTTGTTCCATAGCATGCCAGCTAACTGATTGTTTGCNCACAGCCACAGCCACAGCCACAGCAGCTGCCTGAACAAAGCCTCACAGGTAGTGCATAAGAAGTGGCAACATGAAAAGACCCCTGTGTTTCCACATAACAATATTTGCACCCTTGTCTGGCAAAAGCCTCCATGTCTTGGAATTGACTCACAGAGCACAGTTGACAGCTGATTTCTGGCAAGGAGACTTGAATGTGCAACAACAAGCCTTTGAGATTGTCAGCATGCCTTGCGTATAGCTCTTGCTTGCTTGTCAACATGCCTAGTTGGAATGTTACGTATACATGATGTCAACATTAGCAGTGGTACCAAGGGTCTCACACGGTTGCTCATGTGCCGTATGCTGTTGCATGATCATAAGGTTATCAGATGCGGTGCTGTTGTTACGTTGCTTCAGCCGTGAGTCTGCCAGCGCATTTGCCATAATGGCTTCCTTCTTGTACTATTTCAAAAAGAAGCATGTTATATACAATGTTCTATCATGTATCAACAGTGAAGCAATTTCCTTCAAGGAACAAGTTTCTTATCCTTGNAATCAACAATGTGAGCAAGGTGTGCAGGTCTGCAGAGATTGTCTGCGCAATGCAAGCTGTGTGTCTGGCATCAAGTAGATCACTTACTCTGGCTCATTTGGCATGGTTGTGTAGTAATTCCACCCTGCACCCATCCAGAGAAGGGAAACACCTGCAAAGGGAAGCACAATCACATACATATCTGCGTCACTACCGTTCTGTACTCAAGCAGCTGGTGCTGAAGCGCATGTGCAGAACAGCGGCTGCTTGTGGCTTGCCTGCTACTATCAGCGGCTGTGCAGCTTTGCTCAAGCTGATGGTGTTGTACACCAGCAGCTCCAGCAATACATACAGCAATGCCACAGCAAAGGAGAAAACCGTAGCCCCTGCATGACAACATAAGGTCTGCAGCAGCTGCTGTGTCCTGCTCCCCAATGATCTGGTTCAGCAGATCCTCCACAGTGGATTGGCCGCTGGCGATGTCAGCGCGGCCAGCGGTGATCAGCGCTGCCAAGCTNGCTGCACACGCGATGTGATGCAGTGAAATGTCATGCTCCTTGATGATCAGCTATTTGCTTGGCTGACAATGGCCTTGTGACTTGCGCACACACAGCGCACATCAAGNACAACTGTTCACAAAGTCCTGCACATGCATGGGCGCATGTCACTGCGGCCATGTTGCACTGAAGCCCAAAGCCGCAGGCGAGCCACATTTGCACAATGAATAGTTTGTAGCAGATACACTACATGCCCTTGAGGACCCTTGAGCAATGCACCCAGAGCTCTGCCATCACTAAGCACCCCAATTGTATGCACGACAGGAAGTTGTAGCAGCTCAGCTTTAGAACACCTGTTTTGTCCTGCCTTTGATCCAGCAATTTGTCCACAGCCCATGCAGAAGGGCTCAGAGCAGCAATGTGTGACACTGGCTTGGCGCTGATGCAATGTTATCAAGAGTATCTGTAGATGCATCAGTCATGACAGTTTGGTTGATCAGGTGGCTGTTTAGACCATGCTCAAAGACTGTACTTGGCATTGTGGACAGGAGGTGACTGCAATAAGGTCCCACCTGATGCCGACTCGCTCTGAGCCAATCTCGTCTGTAACAGCCTTAACTATCTCCAAGGCAAGTCTGCATCGCTTTTCAATGCTGCCACCATACTCATCAGTACGATTGTTGGGCTGCGGCTTGATGAACTGATCAATGATGTACCCCTGGCAGCAGCAGAAATTNCATACAGGCACGCAGCAGCTGCACCTCTTCTTCCAAATGTGTTATGCGCTGCACCTCGTGTTCCAGGTGGGCTATACGCTGCAGCCCCTGCTGGAACATTGCAGCCATCTCCCCCATGTCCACTTGAGCCTGCAGTCAGCGGTTGTATGGTTAAACCAAAATGAAGCACTCTTTCACAACAGCACATGATGTTTGTGCAATGTAAGCATGAGCTGCACAAGGTCTTCTGACCACACTNTACCCTTCAGATATGCTGTGAGATCAACAGCAGAGCCTTATGCCACAAAGAAGGCTGAGAAACTGCACTTATCTGTGTACCAAGCTACATCAAGATCAAGGCAAGCTGGTCAGGCACAATGGTTTGCAGAAGTTCCCTTGGCATCACACAAGAAGCTGCTCCAGGAATGCAGACAAGCTGTGCAAGCCATTCTCAATGCAGGTGGGTGAACGCATGCTGTGCCTGTTTAGTGCCATTGGGTAGTATGTCTGATTCTGATTATCACACAAGGGTCTGATTCACTGCACAACATGATCTTCTCTGGGTGTGCACTATCAACAAAGTACAGGGGTGCAACACTCGACTTCAGCGAACTGTCTGTTGCAGCTGGCAATTCAGATTCAAAGTCTTGCAAAATACAAAGACTGATGGCAAGTGCTGCCACGTGCTTTTAGCAGTGATGATCAGCAGTTCAATGGTGTGCAACATTGTCTGAAGGCTGGTGCCATGGGCAAGAGTTGCAGCATGCGATGCTCATGTCAACATAACTTCATTCACATGGCGTTTTGTTCGCATGACTCACATCTGCAGTCTAATCTGAGCCAATTCAGATCTGACGTCATCACAATACGCTCTTTTACCGGCTTTTCGGTTGCCATCTGATTTTTACTGAAATCACATTTGAGAGACAGTAGGTACAGTTGCGTGAATTTGCTGCTGATGCTACCCTACAAGTCTTTGAACGCAGTCCAATTCTGGTCAGGCGCACATACAGCAAGTTGATGCATGCTCAGCAGACCCTTTGCCAAGNAACGGAAAGACGCTCAAGGTCTCGCCATCAGAGCCCTGAGTGATAGTGACCTGCAACACAGCAGGCAGTCAGACACAAACTTGATAGGTCTCGTCCATTCGGTGACAGAGATCATAATGGACTGAGAGGTAAAGGTTGACAGACACACTTTGAGAGTCATGAGACTCGGTTTTGGGTACTGTTGATTTCAAGAAATTTCAAGTCACCACACAAGTGTGGCAATCACTCATCGATTGCAAAAATCACCTCAGCAGCATTGCGCTGGCGCCAAGTCAGTTCAGCCTTCTCTTTGGAAGCTGAGCGCTGCACCTCGTCCAGCCGCACAGCCAGCCTCACACGCTTGTGCACCTGCATGCCAGCAAACCAGGCTGGCTGTGTTGCTCAGGCGCACACTCTCCCCTCTTGCTAAATCCAGTGTCCACCTTTGTGCCAGAGACAGCAGTAGCTGGGTATTGTATTCTTCCACAGAGNCCCTAACTTTGCATTGCTGCAGCTCATTGCCTACACATTGCAGCTCTGCAACTACCACATATTGTTGCATAGGCTGAGATATCGCACTGCTGATTCAGTCGTGTAGTGCTACATGTGCTTGACCTGCAACCTTTCTACCATTCACGCTGCCCATCATCTATGTCAAGTGAGTGCTCGCCAGTGCATGGAATCGTCGCAACATGCTGGACCCTAAGGCTGCATGCATGCTGGTAGATTTTTCGTGCGCAGTGCACATGACTTACAACCATGTGATTCTGTCTCTCATGAGTCAAGTCGTCAGTGGTGCTGATTCATTGCAATAGACTTCCTTGCCTTCTATATGTCTGCATCATGCCAAGTTCCACCTGAATGTGCAGGTGAGACGGTGGGCTGCATGGTTCCAATCCTCTGCGACAGTCCTGCTATCATGCTCGCTCATCAGCCACACCCCCATTTTGCTCAGCATGTTCCCCATGACTCAGCCACCTCCCTCATGCGGCTGGATGCTGGCATGTTACCTTCCCCTCTCACCCACAAGGCTGCATCTGCTGAGCTGATCACATGCGCATCTGGACACCTGGCATGCTTACCTGGCAAAGCTCCTCCTCATGGCACCCATGTGACCCCCATGATCATCTCCCCAGATGATCATCATATGCAAGGGGCCAAGAGTCTCAGCCCTAAGGATGGCTGTGATGAGGAAGAGGAGTTTGTCCTGTACAGCGCGCCGCTTAGCAGCCCCTCTNCCCAGGGCACTTCTTCAGCAGCAGGGCATGTGGAGCTGGTTGAGCGAAGAGCCTTCCAGATGCTGGGGCATTGCTGTATGCACTTGCCTGCTGTGCTGTCACAGATGCTGTCTTGGGTCTACAGGTGACTGCTGTCTGCTGGCCACCATGAGTATGCTTCAAGTATCAGTTTCCATACTGTCCAGTATGTACATGATCTCTGGCAGCACAACTTGCCAAAGATGCTTGAACTCACGATCAGCTACCCAAGGTTGGATGGAAGGCGTCCACTGCCCAATGTGGCAGTACAGCTATGACTTGAATTTAAATCTTCCCACAGCCAGTATATGACACCAGCACCAATGCATTGATACTGCAGCAACAAGCCCTGTGCATTTGGTTCAGCTATTGGAAGTTGAAGCAGCACTGCTTTCAGCGCATGATGGTGCAATATCAGCTGGTATTGCTCCACACATGTCTGAGAGCAGAGGCCTGGATACACACCGCAGCAAGAAAGATATATGTGATGTGTGGGAAGATGTCAAGGCACTTTCTTGGCATTTGTCATTATCAGCTTGAATGGGTGGTAGGCTGGGATGCTGTGACACTGCTGCAAAGCGCTCTTCACCATGGCCTCAGGAGAACAGCCTGCTTGGAGAGCAAGGCCAAACACTGACTGGGGGTCAATTTCACACACCCAGAGCATCATGTGATGCACATTCAGGCAGCGAAAGACCTTTCAAAATACCATAACCAGCTTTTGGTGCACGCCATAGTCAGAGTGTCAGGTGCAATCAGCGCCTGTGAAGTCACACATCTCAACTGACTGCAGAGAAGCTCNAGGTGCGTTGGTGGGCAGCCTGGCTGGCTGCAGATCCAGGTGTCAAACATGATTCCTGCAACAACACAAGTTTTGTATACCCGTCAAGACTCTGGAGTCATGGCGTTGTGCATGTTAGCTTCAATCCCAAAAAATCAATCCCATGCACTCAGGGAGGTGCAGCCATTTGATTGCACGACTGCAGGTGCGCTACAGGAGAGACTTGGACCTAGTTCTGAAAGGCATATCTTTCACAGTCAATGCTGGTGAGAAGATTGGCATTGTGGGCAGGACTGGCTGCGGCAAATCCACCCTCATGAACACCCTGCTGCGCATGGTGGAGCCCTCTGATGGCCTGATACTGATTGACGATGTTGACATCACACAGATTCCTCTACATGATCTCAGGTGCAGGCTTGCTTTGGTGCCTCAGGTAAGGGTGTTAGAATTGGAAAAGTTATTGTAGAAGCATGCGATGATGCTAGCACCTACATATCTGCCATACTTTTTGTCGTCGCATACGCAATTCTGTACACACACGTGCTTCACACCCCTCACATGTCATGTTGGGCACCCAACCAGGAGGATTGATTGCCTTGCCGGTATCTTGCTGTGTAGTGTGTGGCTGACCATTGTGCAGGAAACTGCTCATGNCCAACGCCGTGACTGTATGCTGCCAGATGGTGTGCTCTTCCTACTGTCACAACGCTGCACTGTAGCACGCAAGAAAGCGAAAGTGTTTCGATCATCCTTGTGTGCATGTGCACTCGCACGTGCAATGACATGTCACCTCACTGCAACGGGTGTGATCTGGTGAGCTACTACCCCGCGGGTGCGATGGCTGTAAGCGTTGCCACCTTGTTCAGCTTTGCAGCCTTAGCTGCGTCCTTGTTCCTCATAAAGGACTTTCGGCTACCCCTTCCTTGCTACGACTCTGTTGTGCACATTGATGAGGAACACAAGCCAGCGCCGTCGGACCTGTTTGGACCATACGCACCANTGAGCTCGAAAAAGCACGAGACCGTGCACTGTTGCCCATTGGCAACTTGGTGCATGACTCAGTGCCTGTGGACAATGATGAGGTGGGTCCGCCAAGCCCACAAGGCTTGCACATACCAATGCGGTGTATGTCATGTCGATGCTGTACTGCAAGCTAGACTCTCTGCGTCATCACTGTTGTCGCACCAAGGCTCAAGGGGGGCTGTTGTGTACATGCCCCAGCCCCCATACTGATGATGCTGCATAAGTGGCAAAGTCCTTTCCTCTTGCATGCTCAGGAAGAAGCGTGTAAGACTGTCAGAGATAGTCAGTACACTAGTTGCCTGTTCTGGTTGTGCTGTCTGCGGCTTGCAGTCAGTGGCTTTCCTGTGGTACAGATACTGTCATGCCTGGCAGCTCTTGATCAAATATCTGGTATCATGCCATCACAAAATTAAAGCATTAAATTGATTAATTGGTTTAACTAAAGTCAGCATGGTGCCCCACGTATTGCTCCAGCCCCAAGCTCTGGCACTCAAAATCTTCACCCACTCAAAATCGACTCACTGCCCCTAGCATGCCTACATAACCAGCTCAAGGACTGCTAGCTGACCTTGTTGAGCATACAAGTAGCTGCAGCCTGTAACAGCCACCCCACCTCCTTCTCTCCTACCGGCCCCTTGGCTCCCCCCNTTGTCATGCATGTGCCCAAGCATTGTCAAAGACAAGCAGCGCTGTGTGTTTTACTTGCTATGGTAGGCATGTACCATCTCCACCCTGTTTGAGCAGTACCCATGAGTCTTAGGGTAATTTTGAAACATCCTGCTGGCCTTTAGGGTTGTGTACAAGATTTCAGGGTTTAGTCCAGGGTTTATTTGAACGAGAATTTGTTTCTTGCAGCCAGTGCCACATCACCTCCACCACCTACGCCAGCATCATGGTCGGAGCCGTGTACACCAAATGAGGCTGCACAATGCACACCTGGAGCTGTTGGTCTACATAGCAGCATGGCACAATCTTACACCCAAGCCAGCAGCAAACATGTGTCAACAGCTGACGCATGCGCATTGATACCTTGTAAGCCTGAACAAGATTGGGCAAGATGATTGGCTGCAAGAGATGGCATAGAATTGGTTACTTGTGACTGCAGTATGTGCCAGGAAACCCTGCACGAGTGTTCAAGCAACGTATGTGTACANTGCAAGTGATCAGCAGCACAGAAAGCTCTGCATTTGCAATTGGTCTTCTGACTCAGTGAAGGTATACTTTTCAGGACTGGATTTCAACTTGAATGGTCAGCAGCCCACTCCTCAGCTTGTGGATCAGCACCTCCTGAGGTGCCAGGGCTATGTACCTTGCAACACAGAGATAGCAGCAAAGAGAGGAGTCATGGTGAGTGTTCCCAGGTCTTCAGTAGGGCAGCTTTGTCCTGAGGACTCCTGCGCAGCAATCAGTGATGACGTGCATAGCAACTGCAGCTATGACACGTTGCGGTATCAAGTGCAAGCACAATGACGTCACAATAGGACTCACCTTGCCAGCTGTTAACCAGTCTGTCAAAAATATTCTGTCTTCATGCACCATTATGTTGAACGTTTAAGTGTCTTCATGCCTGATATACAAGACAGCTCAGCAATTGTGAGTATTGAGTCAATACACACTGCCCTTGGATGGGTGAGCCGCTTGCGCTGATAGACATTCACAAGGTGGAACATACAAGCACATATGCATCTGATGCTGTGCAGACACATACATTCAAACTGCTGAGCATTTGCATGTATTGCAGTACTATTGACATAAATTACTATATGATATACCTGCTGACTGGCCCTCCGAGAACCAAAACAGAACCTTTCCAAAAAGCCGGTCAGGCACTCCTTCAAACACTGGCAGAGTTCTTTCTGGCTTAGTGTTCATCAGCAACAATATGTCTGCCTGCTGGGTTCCAAACAAATTTATACAGCTGAGGACTTTTATTGCATGCTTTGCCAGGCACCCTACACATGCAACAAGGGTGTTGCACCAATGACTAGACAAGTCATGTGCAGCATGCTGTAGATTCACATGATTTGCAAGCCTATGATGGGTGATCATAACAGCACCCCAACAGGTACAGAGTTATGGCACACATCCCTAGACGGAACCCCTATGTATGTATATCTCAATGAAGCCATTCAACGCCTCAGCTGTAGCTTGCTAGTCACCAGCACTAGCATGACCAGCCCATGCATGACCATGCTGGCTGTATATGTTTTATACTGCATTCTAGCAAGCTGTCAATCTTTGCAATATGAAAAGCTGCCTTTCAAATTTTGATAAGCTTGCTGATGGTGGTCCACCTACGCTACACAGTGCTCTGCCCAGCTGTCAGAGGGCCCAGGCTGAGTGCCAATTTGTATGCTTGAGGTTGATTGCAGCCGTATCAACATGTCTGTGAGATACATGACAGTAAGCACATATCAAAGTACATTCTGTTTTGCAACAGTAGCCAGCTATGCAGCCTCTCAGTAGCTTGTGCCAATTGGTGAATGCAGTCATACCTCATTGTGATCATGAGTTCCTCTATGCTTTGTCGACCAACCGTTGAAAACCTGCTGGTCTGTTTCAACCACCATCAGCTGACAGACAACAATTCAGTTCTTTGACAGGCAAATCGAGCTACAGGCAAAAACGGCTGCAGTCGGCCCATGCATTCACTTTGACTACTGCACTCAAGACAGAAGAACAAGAAGAATGTCAGGTTTCGGCCAGTGCATGTTGATCACACAAAGCAAGCACGTGATACACAGANTTTCTGAGATGGCGCAGTAGCAGCGACGGATGGTTGCGACCTGCGATTGCTCCAAAAACTGCACGGCACAGGAGGTTGCTCTCCGTTGCNCAGCAGGCTGCACACTGCACAGTATGTATCGACGGTGTTTTCTGGTCTGCTCAGCTGCTTCATAGTGACTCACTGTGACATCTACATTGCCGCACCAAAGTTGTGCTACAGGCTGCACAGATCCAGTGCATGACAAGCTGCCATGTCTGCTCCAAAGCCACATGCAGCCTCGGGCATCATAATTTGGTTCAAGACAAGCACGTCAGATTGCACAGCTCATTGTCACCTGCTCCTGCTGCTTTGATTGATGGCTTCTGGGACCCATGCCAGACACAAGTCCACGCATAATATCACTGCTGTGCTTCTCAAAGGCGGCCTGATGTAATGCTGTACTGTCGTGCCAACAGTACTAGTGGCTTGCTCTGACAGGCCTCATGCTGATGGCATTGCACACCATAAAACAACTTTTCCTGCTAGGCACATGCAGTACATCAAGCTGTTCTTACATATCTGGCTTTAAGCCATGATAGCAAGAGAAATTTCAACAGTTAGTTCATGTAGGCATGTCTGGCGTGTCACATTGAACAGCTTCTCTGTTTGCTAGGATTCAGTTATCTGTGCTTCTGCTCAGCAATTGTTTCTGCTCTTCTGCTGAAGTGGCCTTTCAATGATGGGGTTCTGCCTCATGTTGTTGCACCGTTAAAGGATGCCACATTGCTGCTGAACATGATTGGGACTTTGCTATGTTACAATGCTCGACACATGCACACTTCAGATCCCAATCATTTCATCTGTCAACTCTGCAGCTGATGTGCAGGTGGAAAGCAAAGGTGCTCCCAAACAAAACCATCTCAAGCCTGGGGCCATTCCACTTGCCCCCTCGGCCTCCAGGCCCATTGTCAAAGGCATCGTAGAACTGCCACTCGCAGCAGCTGAGGGTACTGCAAGTGACATGTTGAGCCCTGACCTGGTCATTGCTGCAAAGCGTCTCCATGCAGACANCCTGAGCAGCTCTCTGCACAGCACAGCACGCTACCTGAGCACAGGATGGTAGTCAACTACTTGGGCATGCATGAGCCAGAGGAAGCCACAGTATGAGGAGCATCTGTGTGCAGCAAGACCACAGCATGCTTTGACAAGCTACACAATGATTCAGGCATATGACTGAGTCTGCGGGTGCAAAGGTATGTCGTTAGACTACGGATTGCATACAGCGTGAGTAGTAGTAATCTGAATGATAATGCAGCATGGATACNGTGCAATTGCTCATACATGACAGCCAGTAACACAGACTGTGGGAGCTGCAAAATCAGAAAAACCTGGCTGATTGCAATTGGAGCTTTGCATGCAGATACCCTTTCCTGTGCACNAGTCACAGACTCGTTTACCAAGAGGGGAGCCTTACGGCGTGCAGCATCCATGTCTACCAGCAGACAATGGCACAGACCNGGCATTGTAGCATG
Organism: Trebouxia gelatinosa; assembly: GCA_000818905.1. Classification (NCBI taxonomy): domain Eukaryota; kingdom Viridiplantae; phylum Chlorophyta; class Trebouxiophyceae; order Trebouxiales; family Trebouxiaceae; genus Trebouxia; species Trebouxia gelatinosa. The sequence continues at coordinate 1,099,332 of KN805353.1, read as the reverse complement.
CTGATGCCACACATATGTCGTAAGTGTATGATTGGGTTTGCTTGCATTTAGAGTCTGTGATGGGTGCATGAAAGGGCTGCTTGATGGCACACAGTTTGAGCAGCACTGAGTGCTTGTTGCATGACATCACAGCCACTTGGGAGTCCTTGTGTTTTGACAGCATCAACAATGCAACTGACTGTACATGATGGGGTACAGAATCATCAGGGCAGCACATCAGTTCAGGCATGAGTTTACGAAAACACATTTTTTGGGCGTAAAACCACAACCCACCCACACTGCTGACAACATCCATCATGTGGCCAATGGCGCATTACACGAGCATGCCATTAGTCAGAGATGCCTGTCAGCATCTCTGACTGCAGCAGGACTGCAACTGTGTGAGCACACCTACCTCCAGAGTGGATGCTATGGCATCCAGGTGCACAGGGTGCAGCACACGTTTGCTGTTGGCAGCTTCAAGCAGCCCCCTCAAGTCAAAAATGCCCTTGAGCACCAGTTTGGCCTCTTGGGCTTCTGCAGTCTCTTGCAGGAGCGCCTCTGCAAGTCCTTGGGATGTAGCTAGAGGCAGTTGTGCTGCAAGGCACCGTTCTGCTGCCATGGCTGTGGTGGTGAAGGATGCAACCTACATATTCATACACNGCCAGTGACGTAGCCACATGTGTGCCCTACAAATATGATAGCTGTACCCAAGCCTGGGAAAGGTGAGTCGCCAGCTGACAGCTAGACGACGTGCCTTCACATGCTGAGTGGCCCACTTGTGACTTGTTGCACAACAGTGTCTGCAGTATGCTGCTGACAATAGCTTGAGCTATGCTTTCAGGATGGTTGTAACATGCCACATTGCAATGACGTTCTTGCAGCTAAGTTGTCCAAAAAGCGCAACATAGCGAAGAACAGCTATGTTTTGTTACACACTCATGAGCAGAATGCATGCATATGATGGCTATGTCTGCTGCAGGACAATGATGTTGAGCGGGAGACCACAATCAACCGTGACCACTTGGACTACTTGGCTGAAGAGAGCTGGCGATGGCTCATTGCCTGTAAGCCACTGGCTTCGCGCATACACTCAAGGCTCATCCGTGTCGCATGATCATGATTTCAAGCAGTTGTTGCTGGCTTCAGCATGATCTTGTCTTGCATTGTAGACCGAATCAGGTGCGACACAACAGTTGTTTAGCGCCTGCTGATTGATGTGCTATCGGCCATCAGCAACTCTGGTCAACAGTCAAAGTGGGCCTGCAATGCTCTGGCAGGGGATGCGCAAGATTGACAAGGTCTCACAAGTCCTCGTAGGTTGTACAGTCACTGTAGTTATGGCACAGTAGAAACATGATGCCACAGTCAAACATGGTAGGAGACACTGGAGCCATGCCTCGCATACGTCTTTGTCATGATTTGAGAAGCGACATTGCATGGGAGACCCGCTTCAGAAATGCCCATGTCACCCATAGGTCTAAACCAGAGACGTTCAAAGGGTACATCACAGGCTTTTGCGATGTTTGGAAAAATCTGGGCCCAGCATACAGTACATGTGGCAACAAAGTCAGAAGCACAAAGCAGCACTGGAGCACAACATACATTTTGCTCATGTATTTATCTGTCATAAACACTACATCCTAGTGACCTGAATGTGCGCAACACGTGAAAGAATATTCTTGCGCAAGACCCAAGAGCTGATGTGCATCATTCCTACACCTACAGACCAGAACNCGCTGTGGCTGACACATGCAGCATATGGCCGCATCAGTGTGATATCCAACCCCAGCAACTACTGTGCGCAGTTCAATGCGAATAGGGCTATGTCCAGCTCTCTCTCCCCTGCACATGCTGCCAGTACAATGTCAATCACAAGCCTGCAGTGTTGAACTGCTTACTTACTGCCTGGGTATGACACAACAGCAGCATGCCATGCCATAGCTCCAGATATGCTATCCGGACTGTTTGCTTTTCCATCATATAGTTAGTGGAGATAAGTCACAGAGTGTCTCGCATATGCTCACACAGGAAGCTCTGCAATTCTTCAGCCGGCTAGCACTGCTGTGTGAACGTAACTGCCTGGCACTGCAAGACTTTACTGGTGAGCTGGGGGATGTGGCTGCACTAGACTTGGGCTGTGCAGTGGGGGGTGCCTCCTTCCAACTAGCTAGAGCCTTCCCCCGTGTGGTTGGGGTAGACAGCTCTGCACATTTTATCAAAGCCGCACAGGTGTTTGCACTCTACTGCTGACGTTCATAGTGTTCTGCACTGCAACTCTGAGGCATGCTTGCATTCAACTGTTACAAACTGTCACTGCAATCCCCAGACTACACTCAGTGCAGTCAGCTGGACTGCCATGGCAATCAGTGCATATTCAATGATAGGCATGACGCCATAGTCATTCTGCATGCCATAGTACAGCGCTATGCTTGGGAGTTTGCCTGATATGCTTGCACCTACCATGGCCANAACATGCCCTTTGCAGTCTGGCAGCACCAGCCACGAAGAGGCAATTCCATGCTGCCTTTGCGTGTCAGGGGTTGAGTCCTGGTGGGCGTAATCTGTGCTGTGGTGGGTATTGAAGGGGAAGGTTTGTTGCACTGCAAAAGCATGTTAGCCTTGCCTCAGCTGTGTGTCATGCAAAACTCAAAACCATGCAGGGCAGAGTTCTTGAAGCGCAGCATACTGTAGCATAGGCTGCCACACAGTGGCTGGAGTTGAGTAGAGCACAGCACCTAGCATTCAAGTCGATGCTTGGCGGTGCTGATTTGGTACAGTATCACTAGACGTGACAGCGCCGCACAGCCAGGCACGGGCCTTGCGTAGCCAGATTGACTAAGTTGCACATGACTCAGCAACAGCACCGCAGGCAAATTCACAAACGGGGTTCTGTGACTTCTCCTCTTCACAGCCATTGCTTGCTCAGTACAGGACAGCAAGGCAGAGTAACAGCCTTGCAGGACNAAATCAGGAGTGACTGGCACTACTGCAGAGTATCAGGAGCACCACATAGGGTATGACACCCCACATCACTTGCCTTGCATCCCGACTGACTGCCGTGACTGCCGTGACTCAATACTGTGGATCATGTCTGAAGGCTCAATCAAGGTCTCCACTGCGTGCAAGATTTTGCCCTCAACCAAAGGGAGTCTAACTGAGATCAGGAGTGCCACCACCAGCCTGATGGTGGCGTGGCATGCATGACCCAGACATGCGCCTCTGCCTGCAGAATGTGTGTGTGTGTGTGTGACTATTGCTTACTTCTAAGCATGTTACTTCTATGCATGCATGTGACTCTTAGGCCTGGTGTCTTCAGGCCTGTTTCAACAGAGCAGCACGCCACTGATATTATACAGTAAACTGTCAGATCACGACGTGTCTCCGTCAATGCACATGCTGTGTTGAGCCAGGGCTGCCATTTTTTGAGCAGTGTTGATCAGGAGCAGCTGAAACTGGCGGAAGCAGATGTGATTGTCACCTCGTCCCTCGCTGTTGACACATGAGGGGTACATTCCCTTTTGGGAAGTTGTCCAAACCTTGACTCAAACCATCATAAACAAATTCAATGATCCCGCTTAGCAGCAGGAGTGAATGACGGGCATCAAGTAAAAGGGTGCAATGATACACATGTAACACCAAGGGAAAGTAGTCAGCAGCTTACCAGCTCATCGACGCCTCCTTCATTGCCATACAGTGGGTCTCCAATGTCTTGCCCCTCCTGATCCTTGGTGGCTGCTAAGTTGGGGTGGTACTCACCCAGGCGCCTCACCTTGGAGGAGTAGTTTGCATCTTTGTCTATGGTATCATATATGCTGATCTGCAGGCACGACTAGTGTGTGCATCACAACATACTGCTGCAGTATGTGTTATCCTCTCAAACACATGGAAAATGTACTTCACACATGAAAAGCTGGATCGTGTCTGATCTCAGGCTGATATACGGCAGGCCCTGTTAGGGCATGAAAGGCACATGCCAGCNCTGCAGGTAGGTGATCATGTCTGGCAACAGTGCGTATTAATGGCGCGCAATGCTGTCGTGCATCCTTGCATTGTCTGCTTGTTATTGGCTTTCTGCAGGCTTCTCATTGTGTCTTTGCTGAATCAGTACATGCACGATTGCCTGGTGGATAACATGTCAGTGAGGCACTGTGCAGCTGCATGCACCCATGTGAACACAGCATAGAGAAGGTAGTGTAATCTTGATCCTTGTCGCAAGTTGCCATTGGCACCAGATACTGAGACACCAAAATGCAGCAACAGCCCAGGCGCGGCAGGGCAGTTCAGTCTGCTGCTGCAATTGTAGAGCAACACCACTGTCAAGTGACATGTTCAAGACTAAGTGCAAGCAAACCGGATTCTTGCCAGGGGATGGCAACCAAAAGTGATGCCCACCTGAGTGATTCATGTAAGGCATGTACCTTCCTGTGGCCACATCGTTTTCCAGCACCTGCAGCAAGCTGGCAGCCTCAGTGTACAGCAACAGACAGGCATCAGCCCATGAAAGGCTGCAGATGTGCAAGCAAAAGCGTGAGCACCTTGAGCAAAGGTGGACCAAGGGCAGCGCGAGCCTTGGTGACATATGCCAGCAAGGACTCTCCCAGTGCCTCAACAGAGTACTTGTGCAGCAGCTCTTGTGCCTTCACAGAGCTGGTGACAGCTTCTTTCAGCTCCTCCCGCCTGTGATTCATGCTTTTGGTGAAGCCAGGGCCAAAGGTGTAGGTTGCAGATGTAAGCTTGTCTTGGCTTACAGCGAATGCAAGCTCACACCTGTGAAGCTCTAAAGGTGTGCTCTCGCTTTCACTGGGTGGCTGTGGGAAGTACTTGTCAACCAGTGCGTTGTAACCTAGTACAGCTTGACCAACAAGTACTCCACCTGCTTCCCTGAGTCCTCGAAGGACCAGATCCGTTTTTACCTGCGTGCTGACCGTATCAGCTGCCGTGCACTGCTGGGGAATGCACGGAACAGATGAGTTNCTGTCATGACAATGGCTGCAGGAAGTGAGTTTGAGGTTCTGTCGCCCTGATCCAGTCATTGCACTAAAAGTCGTTTTTGACAGCTGCAGCAGCTAGCCAACCCAGGACTTGTACCTGGGTTGACTGAATGCTCCACAGAGNCGCTCTCACCAAGACATAGAGCTGACATGCCACATCAACAGCAGATAGCTCTTAAGGATTTTGCTAATCTGTGCAAATGCGGGTGCCCTGAAAACCTGTTAGCAGATGTCTGAGGATTGCAACAAGCTTTGTGCTCCGTGCGTGCACTTCTTCTGAGACTTTTCAACATGCACAGCGGTGGCAGTTGACAAGACATCGTGCATCCAGATGTGATTGTGGTGCCAACTATCTGTGCTAGCTCACGCCCCGAAGCTGCGGCTGCAGGTATTCAACAACACGCCAGATGAAACAGGCTTCTTCAGAATGACCCTGGAGCGGGAAGGTGTGACTGGCAGCTTGCTCATGATCCAGCCCACACTCCTGAGCTTCACCTTTGAGGGCCCCCCACAACCAGTGCTCCTTGATGTTGCTTCCATGAGGTAATAGCCTGGTGCCTTGTGTAGCAATGGGGTCATACTTTGTCCTGATGTTTACAGCTTGCATCAGCAATGCAACAACTGTGCCTTGCCCCTTTGTAGCAAACAGCAATTCTATCACCATTGCAGGCTCCCCACTGTGACCATGCCATGACATGCATCTAGTAGTTTACCACATGGGACATATAGGTCAAGTTTTGTGTGTGCGTTTATGTTCAGGTTAACATACTGCACCAGTAAGCAGACGCTGTGTGTCTTGGCGCCTGTACATTGTGTGCTGAAATAGTGTATAACATGTTGACACACATACAGCGTGCAAATGTGCAAGAGACTTTGCGTCATATAGTTGTACATTGACTGGCAACAGGACCCACCCACAAGCACAGATTGCTGCTGGCTGTCAAGTGTGATGACGTAATCAGCTCACAGTCCCTGTTCATTTACCACTCATCACTGTATCATGTTGGGTACAAAAACACAAAGCTTCAATATTCACTACAGCAGGGTATAAGCTGTAGACCTGGGGCATGGCAGCTGTCAGGCGCAAGTATTGCATTGCCTTCCCTTGTCTGCTGTCAGGGTCGTAAGGCAAGAACACAGACTAAGATTCGCTCTGCTAGCATTCTCAAAGCTGCACTNTGTGGGATTTACAAAGAGCTACTGTGCATGCATAAGTTGACAACCTTGTTGTGACAAAGCTGACTCTGATTCTGATAATTGCGTAAAGAGGTGCAAAAGCACACATGGCTGCAACGCCCATGACACTTGCTGCAAACGAAGGTGTGACACGTAAGCAGTGCACAGGATGATGATGCTTGTGCACAATCCTTTGATAGGTTGTATGCTTCTGCCAGGGGTCAGAAACTCCAACATTGAACATTCAACATTGAAACCTGTATTCCAGACAACCCGTGAAAGATGACGGTGCAGACAAGCACAGCCTCAAGACAGGTAGGTCACTTGCAGGCATGTTGCAAAGTTGCTGCTGTTGAACCACTCCTTACATGCAGCCTGCAGGATTCGACGTTTGTTTGCTCGAGCAGTCACTGTTGGATTGATATTACAAGCACTAAGCTGCAAAACCTACAGAACTTTGCCAACAGCATGAATGACTTGTTCCCCCTGTGGAGGCCTTCGCCAAATGCTGCATACACTATCGANTCGCCTACACGGCACATGCACATACTCATAACGCAACGACCCCTTTGGGGAGCTGCAGATGACGCAAGACGGACCTGCGCACCCGATTGGAGTCAGCGACCTGTTGAAAAGGTTGAGTCTTCCTGCATTCACAAAATCAATGCCTTGATGTGATGCGGGGCCATGGAGCTGTGTTTATCGGCGGTCTACAACAGCAGCTGCATACGAGGTCTGCGTGCCTGGCAACGTTGAGTTGCGCAAGCCGCACCTGACGAGTCGGACGTCAACTCTTCCAACGCTGTTCTGCCAAAACTAGCGAAGGGTTTGTGAAACGCGTGCGCCTGACTTTGTGCAAGCAGCAGCTGCAGATCAGACATGGCTGTGCTGCCGCGGCGTCGGCAATGAACACCGCTGTGACGATGATTGCCGCACGAACTTGCAAGACAAGGTTAAAAGTCCAGGAGCAGCGACGGCATCTGCAGGCTGGCTATCGCGATCGAATGCGTTGCGCAAACCTTGGAAGCAGTCTGGTAACGCTCCTACAGACCATTATGTACTACTTCCGGCAGGGACACATCACGAAACCTCAGCTGCGCAGGAATAAGGATTGTCACATGCTTGATATTTAGTCAGTATTGGATGGGTTTCAAGTCGAAACGCTTCATGGAATGTCACGACCTACGCTTATAACTCTCAAATCCGGATGATGTCAATCTCGCAAAGCACTGATCCCTGTTGACATTGAAGACGTGATCCAGCTCAGAGGCTCTAACGCGAAGCACCCATGTACCCCCTAATGGACATGACTGGGCTACACTTCGCGCTGAAACACATGACCGCTGCGTGCTCAGGGGCCATCCTAAATATCGACGCATGTGTCTACACCTGAGGGGCATTGTAAATTAGGGGGGCTTGTGAAGGAGCCGAGCATCATGACTGATTATCGTGAACAGGATGAGCAGCAATGCACGCAGCGACCCACTTAGCCAGTACGCTCGGCCAGATATCTGATCGTGGCATGCACCTTCCTGAAGTTGGCGATTTCTGTTCCTATAACAGAGCTTGCTTCTGGTCCTGCGTCCCCAAACTGTCTTGAAATGAAATCGNGCTCTTGCCGTGTTGATGCGATGCTAAAGTCGCCATGGGTGAGTATGCCGACGCAAATCGTAGTGAGGTAACGAGCGGTTTCTTTGGTTCCTTTGAAAAAGGCAGAAATTTTGGAAAGTTTGGAAGGCACGTGAGTATGCCGTGCATGTGCCAGTGTTACATAAACCAACTAACAAATCACAACCTCCAGCCGTGACGCTAGTGCAGCATTGCTGTTGAGCACTGGTACTCCCAGGTCCATTAGAGTGCTGTATTCTTGAACCGACCATGCTGTGAGCAGCATCATGCCATACAAACGTCATGAAATCATCAGGCAGCTGTGTCATACCACAGTTCATTGATGGTGCAGTGACTGCATTCAAGACGGGCTCACAGGTGGTTTCACGCGAACTATAAACTCCTCTACACAAGACAGAACACCTGCGCAGGATCCACACGCCACTCACTGCCACGAGCTTCACTGAATAGCTTGCATGAGTCATGTGGCCATGTGCATATAACTCGATGAAGCTGCATGCTAAGCTGAAAGTACGTGATGAGCAGACACCTGCTCACTCTCCCACACAGCACATATACTCTCACACCAGATCTAGGCAGCACTCATACTCACTCTCAGCTAATGACGCTCACAGCCCTACGCTGGCACCTTCTGTCCACGAGCACGCTTCTGTGCTCTTTTGGCTGCCTTCTCCACTATGCCAAGGGACTGCAGCCATGCACATCACACAATTATAAACATATCTGCAGTGGTATGAGAGACACATCTTCAACATAAGACAAGATTTGCTACTAGGCTTTAACCAGCTATTGAGAGCAGAACAGGAAGTGCAAGGGCACAGGTGGTGAATCACCTTCTGTGGGGAAGGAGGAGGCTCCTTCAGCTCATCTGCATGCTTGGGGATGAAGCCTGTGTCAACATTGCCTTTCTGGAAGGCATCAATGTCCAAGATCATGGTGTGGTACTGAATTGTGGTGGGTACGCCACTGATGACTAGCTCGTTGAGAGCCCTTCTCATGCGGTTGATGGCGCTGGGCCTATCCTCTGCCCACACAATCAGCTTGCCCAGCAGGGAGTCATAGTTGGGTGGTACCTGCAGCAGGCAGTGATCCATGATGCAATGAGCGTATTGTGCTGTTGCACAGGCTATAGTCAATGTTGAGGACTTGTCGAAGCTGCTCCACGTGCAAGCTGGACTGCGCGTGCCTTCACAGCTATTCAATGCAAGCAGTAATAGCTGCACGGATTATGTATCTGATGAAGCAGTAAACGCTCTAGTACTAATGAAGCAATCTGATCATGTACATGCAGGACTGGCAAGCGCAAATGGATCTTGCCAATCGATCATAAATGCCACAGCATGGCACACATGAATGCACTTCAACTCACCAGATAGTCTGGGTAGAGGTGGGAGTCCATGCGCACGTATGGGCCTCCTGGTGCTAGGTAGCCAACTACCCTCCCAGGTCCTGGCCTGAAGTTCTTGAATGGGTCTTCAGCATTGATACGGCACTCAATTGCATGCCCCTGCCATGCACACAACTGCCTGTGTGTATGCCCTCAGTAAGTTTCCATGCAGTGACAGATGTTATCGGTGAGCGTGTCCAGTTGTGTTGTTGCAGTCTCCTGTTAAATGCATTGCAAACTACAGCACGGGGTTCATCAGTTGTGATAGCACTGGAGGCAGTCAACTAACAGGCTAAGATATACAGCTGTAATTACGCATTGCAAAGGGCATGAGGCAGCGTGTGCTGCTGCGGAGATATAGGGAGTCACAGAGTGTATGTGGGTAGCTAGCTGAGTGCAGACCTTGAGTTCAATGTCTTCCTGTTTGTAGCGCAGCACTTCACCCTGTGCAGCTCGTATCTGCTCACAGATGAGGTCCACTCCTGTCACCATCTCTGTCACAGGATGCTCGACCTGCACCATGGCAGTTGATATTCACACACAAACACTTGCTTATCAATTTCACAGCACTAATGAGGTCCTGGCCACCGCTGAGCGACAAGGCGCATCAGCACTCAGCATGTGTTGAGCACTTGCAGTGGCATGGCGAGCATGNATCGTGACGCTCGCGCTGTTGCAAGGTGCCATGCGCAAGCAGGTGGTCAATCGAGCAAGGGAAGTACTGTTCGGAGTCGTGGAAAACGATCACAGGACAGCTTCGTTTCACAAAGTCTAGCTTGATGTCGACATCCATCAGGCCATGTCTACAACAGACAAGTCACACCATCAGATGTGGCCTTACGTGTGCACGCTTGGTCAAGGCCCCACCGTAGCTTTTGGCTGTTAGGTCAAACAAAGCAACAGTTTTCGCAATTCGGGGCACGCAACGCAGTGCGACAACCGAAACCGGGGCGCGTAGTGCCGCACGGAACATGCCGCCGATGCAGCAGCAGCTTGACCAGCCTTGCAACTGCCAATCAACGCCGGTACGAGTATCGATTCCGCGTCGGTGGCCGGCAACGAACCTGCACACGTNTTGACGCGCTGCAGCAGTCCTGCAGAGCAGGAGTACTGATGAGATTGCCTAGCCCACTACGTTGCTGCAGAAGGCAACCATGAGTGAGGTGACAGCAGTCGATGCCTGCTTGGAGCATGAAGCGGGGCAGTTACACAGCAAGCCAGCTACACAAAGAGCACTGGCTCTATTGCCTCTGGCACAAAACTGAACACAGCTTTTCCGGTACAGGTCTATGGCCCGACGGGAGGTTTGACATGGGCAATATAGGAGGCATTATGGCTGTGGTCAATATTACTGAGGATTCAGTTGCTTTTGCATATTCACACATGAGGCGACATACGACTTGCCTGCTCGGCTTTCACTCAAGGCTGCCACTTTGGCCTTCAATGCTTGGATGTCTATGACAGCCTCCGGTAGGCCATACACACCTTGCTCCAGCTGCTTACAGCGTGCTTGCAACACAGCCCTCTCCTGCTCAAGCAGTCCCAGCTGATCCATGGCAAAATCATGCTCAGAGCTGCAAGCAACAAGACTCAGTGTGTTTCAGTGTAAGGGCAACTGTTATCCTGGGGGCTGTTGTGCAACCCACTGAGGGCAAGATGCACAAGCAACAGCATAAGCTTGTGCTTTCCTAAACAGTTCACAACGTGCTCAAACAACGCAAGCATTTTGGTGGATTGGGCGCCGTGTGTGAGATACTCTGTGCTCACTTCAATGAAGGAGACACTGATGAGCAAGAGCCCGAGGGTGTTGTGCTCTGTGAGATAAAGCTTGTGGCTTTCCCTTCAGCTGCGCAGGTGACTGCAGGGTCTGCCTGAGCCTGATCGCCGCTGACAAACATGATATCAGTGTGTTGCGTTGAAGCATCCGGCAGGAGACCGGGGTTCCGGAAGCCGCTGTGCCCCTCCTGTGACCAGTGATNTATTGGCATCAGCTGATTGTAACGCATGCCAGCGCTGTGTGAGGCGCTTGCTACGTGTAGTCATGGATGTCATTAAGACATGTATGGCATGGGCTGACTATAAGCTGTGGTGTTGCAATCACCAGTCGACATTATGATGGAAGGAGTTGGCTGCCAGGCCATTGCATCTGTGCAGCTGAGCAACACTTTTGTGGCTAATTACATGTCAAGGCCTATTTTGTGCAGTACACCGTCATGATGCCATGCGGTTGAAGTATGTGATGAGGAGACAGACATACACAGTTTTGCCCAGCGACAACACCAGTGTTCAGGGCACATCACTAGCCATATGCAAGGCGCCGTAGCATATTAGCTCCAGCTAAGTCGCATGTATCTAGCGATGGTAAACGGCTCAGACTTGAACAAGGTTTATGAAGCTCACCTGGCAGTGCTCCGCAGTGTCTCAATGACAGACTCGCTGGTAGAAGTGTCGTCCACATACATCGAGACACTCTGTCTGGCCTTGAAAGCTGAGTTCTTAGCNGGGGTGTGAGGCTCAGGACTTGCAGCCTGAAAGCATACATGCATTTGTGCTTCAGGGAACAGAGTGCAGCAGTCTCCTGTGACGTCAGACAATCAGCATCATTCTGGTGTTTGGCAGGCAGCAGCCTTCTGGTCTGTGAAAGGTAGCAGCACTCTCACAACCAAGCTGAGCAATGACTTCTCAAGCATCTCGTGTGTTACACAGACGCAAGAGTGTCGAGGCTGAGTGTGTGTAAGCCAGCTACGGGGGTATGCTGCCGTAGTTCAGCACCACACAAGCTGTGCATGTGGTCAAGGTGTCTGTCAATGCGTGTGTGCATCTGCCAAGTCGGGAGCAATGGCCAGGACGACACATCCTGATGCACAGGCAATGTCATGCCAGACAGAGGATGGATCTCCACTGTTGTACATACACAGACTTGTGCTGCCATAGGGTACAGGTATGCTGAATAGGGTACAAGTACGCTGCCATACGGTACAGGTATGCTGCCGTAGGGTACAGGTATGCTGCCACATGGTACAGGTANGCCATCAAGTCTGCAGCAGACAGCAATGAACGATTTTCACCAGGAGATTTTTACAGTCTGCCGTGCAAAAGAGCTGACCAGACTGCGCCTTTGCAATCGACAGGCAGCAACTGTTGTTTGCCTGTCTGCAAAGCAAAAGTCCGGCTTGACAATTGTCAGGCATGAACACTTGCGTATGCTACCATGTTGGCTGCTGGCGGGCTGTCCATGTCGGCTAGACTTTTGCGTTTGTTATGGGAGTGCCTTTGTCATTTGGGCAGGTCGACTTGAATCAGGGCTGAGTACAAGAAAGCAATGAGAGGGCAAGGTCAAACCCTGAACCCTAAACCCTAAACCTTTGTGTGCTACAGAGGATCAATCATGCAGATTGCACAGCACCTCACCTTCCATTGTACAGTAGTGGCCCCGCGCAAGATACTGTTGCGGGATTGTATTTGTNACCTGAGCACCATCATGCTGTTTCATGCATCCTTACAGAAAGCCTGATTACAAGTTTGCTGCCACAATTGAAGTTTTAGAGTGCTATCTTTGCACAAACTGCTGTATGCTCTTGACGCCATTGCTTTGCTGCTGAGGTCACTTTACTCTGTGCTCCCATATAGCATGTGTCACTCCTTGCTGTACTTGGTGTGATCTCATTCAGCTTCACGCACTGTTTGCCAAGTAGGGAAGCAATATCTTACCCTCTTGACTGACTGGGTTCATGTGTGGCTGCAGCTGGTGGGGTACTATGCAGCTGCCAATGTTGTTGACTACCGCTGGCTTGGCAGAAGAAGACTAACAGTCTTTTCCTTCATCATGGTGGCGCTCATCTTTGCTGCTGTGGCGGGGGCTTACCCTCACCTCATTGACACCAGACACCGCAAGAACATACACGTTTTCCAGTTCCTGTATTACATAAGCAGCTTCTTTGGGCTGTTTGGCTCTCACACAACCAGCTTTCTACTTTCAGCTGAGGTAAAGAGTCCAGGTGCAACACCAGTGANCTGCTGGTAAGCAAGCTGTCACAGCCATTGACATTGGTCATCGCAAACCTACCAAGCAGTGCTTGCATTTGCTTTGCCCGCAACATCTGTCCTATCACCAGGGCTGCACAGTGCGATACAATGTATGGGTTGCAGGCAATCTTCACACATGCAACATGCAAGCCTGTCAATCCAAACTGACCCTCTATGGTTGCAGGTCCACCATGTGACAAGACAAGTGGAGTACAGAGGAGAGTTGGTGAGCCTGACTGAAGCGTTAATTGGGTTCCTGGCTGGTGGTCAGGTGTTGCTCAGCGGCGCCACCTATCAGCGAATTTATGGCCGCCTCCACAATGTCACCCTGAAGAACAGTACCCTGAAGGCGCTCAAATTTCCTGGCCGCAAACAGCCAGGTAACATTTACATAACNGCCACACCAGTGGTATCTGACATGCTGCAGTGCCTCTATTGTAGGCACTGGATGTTGAGACAGTGAAGGACTACATTGCAGAGAGGGCGGATTTGGCGGCGCATCTGGGACCACCTAGCACCAGGCCCTCATGGCAGGTATGACTGATTGTCTGTGCATTGTCTGAGGCCATCAGAGTGACTGTTGCGCCTCTGCGAGCATATGCTGTCAGCAGTCCTATGACTGTTGCCAAATGAGCCTTGCAGGTCGGCTTCAGTATGCCGCAGCAATCATGTCGCAAAGTATGCACAAAGTAGCACACCTGCAGATGTACATTGACAATGCANGTGTGCTGAAGCAACAATGACATACATCATGCACGGTCATTGTGGCGGCTTAGCTTTTGGGCAGTAGCTCACCTCTACTTCAGACCCGTAGTGTGCTGTGATGAGGCGTATTGCAGCAGTCCATCCTTCTTCAGAGTGATATCCCAGAAGGATGTCTGTGCTAGCAATGATCATGAACGCCTTTGCGGTATCACTGAGCCCACCAAACAGCCGTCCAAATGTACGAAACAAAATTGCCCGACCTTCTGAGTCTTTCAGCAACAGGCCAAAACCAACAAAAGCGGTGATGCTGTCAGAGACTGCATTCAGAACGTTGTGCTTATTCTTCTCCTGAGCTTCCTCAACCAGCTCGTGAGCTTCGCGGCGGAGCTGAGCTTGGAGTTCTGAGTAGCTGAGGGGAGGAGCTCTGCCAATTGCTGCATCCATTCGCATTCGCATCTCGGCTTTATGAATATCCTTTGCGCCTTCAATCTTTTGCTTCTCACTGATCTCAAACGCATGTGGGTTCCAAGATGTGATTGCTGTGAAGATTGGGTTGGCTATGATGCTGCTGAGGACCCAGCCAGTGACCAGGGGAGCAATTAGCAAGGTGGCTGCAGACATGAGCTGTTTTCAGTTATGTGTAGGTGCAATCTATAATGCAGTCCAGGATTGATGGACAATGCAGTCAGCGTAGCATGCTCTGCTGTAAATTGGGACATGCAAAGTGTCTGATGGCGCCCAACATGTTCTGGAGCTGTTGCTTGTGCATTATGCGAAAGCGTATGACACAAGCGATCATGGCCATCTGTTTTGAACAGCAGCTTGCCCACATGGCACTTTTGCCAGGGCAGAATCAACACAACTGCCAAAGCACAACAATGATTGNTCTTATGTACACACAGCTGTACAACATGTGAAGATGCTAACAAAGTAAAATACAAGGTAGCCATTGTGAAATCTGCAAGTTGCTGTGCACGAAAGCAGCTAAACGGGTTTAGGACCAATTGTCACATGACAGGACATGTGATACGTGCTTGTGACTGCTCATGACTCATTGATGGATTGGTTGATGCATCATACACTGCATGCTGATATGTCTGTTGGGCCTACATTGACAACATTTGCCAAACAACGTGGTGCTGACTGCAGCAATGTAGGTACGCTGGGCAGATCACGTCAATGTTGAAGTATAGAGACAGCCTCAGCGTTGCCACGTTATCTGAAGACACTATAGCGACATGCTTGGTTGAGTGCTCAAATTGATGTGTTCTGATGCAGCAAGGAGGAAATGTGGGGCAGACCAAAATCAAATTGAGGCATGGCGACAGCCTCATCATTGATACCCTAAGTGGCACTGTCCAATTGAATGCCATCCGGCGATTTCTGGCTGAGGGTTTCCAAATTCACCTGCAGCAGAACCCCTTGCTGCACCAGATTTTTGGATTTCAACCCCGAGGGGAAAGGGCGGAGAGGCTGACGCCGCTTGAAAAGAGATTGTACAGGTTGGCATCTGGCCAATGACAGTTCATGTGACCAAGTATGCAAACTGGTTGCAATGTCAGTGCTTTCATTCATGCTTCCTTCAATCTGAGATCATCTGAGCTCAGTCATTCATTCATCATCAGAACAATAAGCATAGAGTGTGGGTCACCAGCATCAATGGCAATCATGAGCAGGGAAGAGGAGCACAAAGATACAGGGTTGCCATTCTACACCTGGCAGTATGCATTAGCAGCATAGCAAAAAGCAAAGGCGTGCATGGGGATGACTGATTGCGTCCTTGTCGTACTTGTGTGGTACCACAGGGGATCAGCATCAGCAATGAACAGTAGCAGCATGTACATGCGCATCGCCATCTTACTGTTAAAGCACCCTGTTATTGCTGTAGGTGAACAGCTATGCTTAGAGTCAAGAGCAGCAGTGTGTGCGCACCATTGACAAACCCGAAACCCTTGCTNTGCTGTGGTGCTTCATACACTCTGTGTTCATGCTCCTGCTTCCCAAGCTGCTTCGGAAGCAATTCCTACCTGCCTCTGACAGATCTGTAACAGCACACAGCAGTCCTCTGCTCCCCTCAGTTCCAGAGCAAGCTGCTGTGCACACAGCACTATCACAGGAACAGGTCCATGTGCCAGGTGAGTGGTCCCTCACCTCATTGTCACCTAGCGGGTATGGGTCCTGTTGTGGCATGTTGCGCATTGTGTGCTTGCACCCATGACAGTGCAGCATATCATCTGTTAGCAGCCTGAGCATAATGTGGTTTGCTCAAGGTGGCATGACGCTTGTGCTGTGCATGTTGTGCTGACAACCTGAGTACGTTAACAGTATGCATCAAGAAGGACCGCAAACATCACATGCCTGGTCTGTCAGCATGCCTACAATCAGGAGCGACGCGCACGACGTGGTCTCACCTGCGTGTGCCAGTCTGTGTCTGTTTCTGACCAGCTTGACTCAGCATGCAAGGCCCAACATGCAACTGGGTTGGTCTCCTGGCAGTAGTGTATCAGCTGTNAGAGCAGTGCCTGATTTGCTTGCTTGTGATCATATGTGCACATTCTGTATGACATGCATGCCACAGCAAACGTGCCAGCCTTTGTGCATACTCTATGTACTGCGTGTGCCAGCGCTGTCCTTCCTGCAACCATTCACAACACTGGTGCACCTGCATACAGGACTATTTGAGCTGGACTGGAGACTGGCAAGCAGCACCTGGGGAGCAAGCCTCAGGCTACAATGAGGCACTGGCAGAGGTTATTGCTGAAGGCGTCATGGCAGAGGTTGCCACAAGAAAGACAGAGAGGGAGGAGGTGCCAGACGTGCCCTTGCGCTTGGCCCTAGTGGGAGCCCCCTTCTCTGGCAAGACCACCATGGCACGCAAGCTGGCAGAAGAGTACGGCTGCAAGGTGAGCACCTTAACAGCCACCCAACACTTGGATCTGGCAAATACTGTAAGCTGGGCTGCGGTCTTGCCACTCGACACATTTGTACAGCAGCCCTCTGTTGCAACATGCAGGCTGTACATGGATGCAGTCAGTTGCCCAGTGCTCTTCATAACTGCAGGGGTACCCCAAATTCTTGCACTTCATCTAGCCTGCCAGCCTGCTTGCTTCTGGTACGATGTGTGACAGCTCTGTAGTAGTAACAACTCGCCTTGTCATTGTACCTGTGCTAAAGTGCAATCGCTGCAGGTACTGGCAGTGGGTGATCTTGTGAAAGCAGCCATTGCAGAGGCAGATGCTTTTGGCAAGCAGAGCAAGGCGGATGTCTCTGCTAAAGTCCGCTTGGGCCGTGCAGCTGAAGCAAGCCAGCAGGTTTCATAAACGACCCAACTTGTGCTCCGTCGTCACTCTCTGTCATTCACAAAAACATCAACTGACNACCATGCAAACATGCATGTTGAGTGCAAGTTTCAATTACGTTGTTGGACGTCCTGCATGATCAACTCAACCAGCATCTTAAGCCATGACAGAAGATGCTATGAAGCAATGCTGTGACCTACACTTGGCATTCAAACGTGCATATCTGTGTAAGGTGTCGAAGCCATCTTGTATGAGGTATGGTGACTGGTATACCCTTCCCTGTTGCGCTAGCTTCGCTGACAAGACCGCTCACAGCCAAGAGACATGCTATGCATAAACACAAGCCTGCTGACACCAAATGTATGTCAGGTGATAATCCTGATAGCCCAATGCTCAAGTTGCCAGCAAAACTGTATCACACAATGCATCCAAGGCATTTCACCAGATCGCTTTCAACAGGCAAGAAAGATCAGACACTGGTAATGACAAGCAAAAAAGCCAATCTGTAGATGGACATGGGGCTTGGGTTCCATACCTGTGCACTGGCTTTGATGACAAAGTCATTCACAGAAAGCTTCTTGCCCTCTTTAGCAAGGCTCTCATTCAGTTGACTACGCAACTTAACCAGCTTATCCACTCTGCAATCTATGCTGAGGTAGTAATGAGGGACGGTTTGCTTGGACTCGAGCAACCGCTTGGCTGTGATGCGCCGGATTTGACTGTTAGGGATGTCCTCGTAGTCACTGTACTGATCAGCGCTTCCCTGCAAATCGCAAAGACAAGTCAGCTATCAACTTTGACTGGATGGGGATTGGGAACACGCATCGGTCACAGGTATCATTTACTGCCAATCTGTAACACCACCGTCAATATTTGAACTTCTAAGCGAAGCTCATTGTCACTGAATTGGTCAGTGCTCACACATCGTGAAATTGTAGCAGTGTAGGTTGCTCCCTGCACATGACGAAGACATCAGTTTGCTGAAGACTTTTCGCTGTGGGTGGGTCTGCCTGGCCTGATCTGATTGTTGACACTGACTTCAAGTCAGTGTACACATTAGCATTTCCCTGAACACCACTATGCCAACATCAGTTGTGTTTCTTGAACTGATCTGAGCCACTAAGGCTTGTTGCAAAGACTCCAGTCAAGCTTTGACTTTACCACATCCGATCTTGATGTCTGTTCACTGCAGCTCACTGCAGAACACAAAGGTGATACTTGACACATAGCAGCTCAACTAGGCCACATAGGTGCAACGGTGTAGGCAGGTCCATCATGACCAGCCATCCCTGCTGACTGTGTCATGTAAGCATGCATGCAATTGCAAATCAAATGAGTAGGAATGTGTGACAACAACAGCATTGGTAACTCCGATGACAGCTGAATCACATCCACAGAGAGAGCAACGAGAGGGGCCCTGGCTTGCAGACAGACCCTGCTTGTTCATCAGCCTTTCTGTAATGTTGCTGTATGCACAGATCAAGCATCATCCGATATCATTGCTTCACCCTGGCTGGGCCAGAAGAAGTCATCCCTGACGCTGCAGAAAGTCACAGCGTGGCCAAAATTACAACATCACAAGGTTTCCGTTGACCCTATGCAATGTCCCATACCTGAGGCTTGGGGGCTGCCTGGCCAGAAGGTCCTGCTTGCTGCTGAGCCTGCTTGCCTCCGCCCTCCGAAACCAGCTTCTGCACATCAGCTGCCACAATGCGACCGTCAGGACCAGTTGCCGTGGCTTGGCTGATGTCAATGCCTGCCTCGCGCGCAAGCTTCTTTGCATATGGGCTGGCTATCACTCTCCCACCTGCGCACACATCGCAGCTGCTCAACAAGTAAGCATTTTTCTTTCAGTGCACATGTTCACACTGTATAAGCATCAATCAGCATCCAGGTAAGCATGTACTTTCCCATGTGCACGGCGTAGATCACCTGGACAAGCTTTCCATCTTTATAGCAGCAGCAACAGCTAACCGCACAAGCGTTGGTCAGCACCTTGATGACCTTTCCCTCCTCACTCACAGTGCAAGGATTCACTATGCAGGCATCAGCCAGCAATTGAATTAAGACTTGCCATGCCATTGCAGACACCCACCCAGTGAATGTCAGTNATAGAGCTTACGTCGTTCTGGTCCGGTAAACACTGCAGCGATGGCCTCCAAGCGAATCCAGAAGGTAAAACTGCCAGCTGCTGGCAGTGAAGCTGCACCATATATTTATCAGCATTGGCATCCGTCAATCACCTGATTGATGATACAGGAGCTCAAAGACCTACAGAAAGATCCACCGACCTCTTGCAGTGCTGGTATGTGCCAACATGCTAATGTGGTGACAGTACTTGTTTGACCAACCCTTTCCATCATTTTTCTGACGACTGAGTATTGTCGATAGGTCCCAATTCACCTGATGACCTCTTCCATTGGCAAGCAACAATCATGGGGTGAGCATGACCCTGCTGAGTGGAGTGAGAGGCTCAGCTGAGCCAAATCACTTTACACGACTTGCATGCATGCTACAGGCCAGGAGACAGTCCATATGCTGGAGGAGTCTTCATGGTAAAGATTCACTTCCCTCCAGACTACCCCTTCAAACCTCCAAAGGTGTGATGCATACCCACCATGCTGTTGCTTTGTGATTGTGTTGACATGCTGATAGCAACNATATAGCTGGACAGCACATTCACAGGACATCCTTGATGACTGCTTGTCTTGTACGTGCAGTGAACTTTGCCAACAGACGCCTGTTTGCAAGCATGTGCAAGCACCCCCACACTAGCAGACAGCATGATTGCTAAACAGCTAACCTCAACAACAACAAAATGAGCTGATGGGAGCAGCAGGTTCCTTCCACTCAACTGGCTATCTGTCCATGCTCTTTTTGAGTGAATACCTCCATTTGCTCTAGTTGCTTGCTGGTGGACTCCTTCCAGTCGTCTGTGACGAAATCTGCCAGTGCATCGTGCATCTTGTTCCGCAAGCTGTACACATACGCCTCCAGAGCATTCTTGGCCTCGTTTGTTTGCTCCTGCACGCGATCTTGCAGCGCCATACTACACTCCTTTTCATANCTGCAGAGGCACATGCTGAGGAGGCATGTTTTGCTGGGCTGGCGCCTGTGGGGGCATATAGGGGGGCGGATTGGGTCTGACAGGGGCCTGCTGAGGCTTATACTGTGGAGGCGCTGCCTGCTGTGAAGCCACCTGCTGTGGTTTGTATTGGGGAGGNTTCTCTGGGAGATGCTGACCTGGCAGCTGCCCTGGGCTGACTTGGGTCCTTTCCAGGTGGGCATGGTGCCTGCTATGTATGCATGCCCATATTAGACTTCAGCCTTGAGCTGCAAGCTTTTGTCTACAGTGCAACTGTGCAAATGTTGGCCAAAGCATTTTTTATATAAAGAAATGGCAGTGGTTTTGCATGCAGGTTGAGCAGGCCCAGCTGAGTCTGCATGTCTTTGACATAGAGCTGCTGCTAGACCTGCTGCGGAAGCCAGCACACAAGGCACAGCAAGTCTTTGAGAAGCTTGTTGCTGGTAACATGGTGACAGGCGTACAGGTCAGCCTAGCTGCGCATACAACCGCGGCATTTCTGCTGCACAGNTGACCAGCCTGAACATGCATGCCTATGCTTGGTCGCTGGGGTTCTCGATACAATACTTTGGGCACCAGGNGACACTACTGGGCATCAGTTGCACAAGCTGTCATATTGCCACACGAAGAGAGACTTCAGAGAAATTAGGTTGTAGTAACTTGAGCAGCGTCAGCAGAAGGCATACATCAAGGCTACCAGTCACCTTAGTGTTGACTTTGCAAGCAGCCCGACCTGTAACACTCAAACCACAAACACTTGCTCTCATGTGACGTCACGTAGGTAATGTTGTGCAAGCTGGCTGTCACTATTGTGCTCACTGTGCCTGGGTTCCAAAGCAACATACCTGTTTGTAGCAGTCCACTATGCCAGATGTCTTGTGCACTCTGTACAAGGTACGATGTTGGTGCTANGCAACCGCCCCCCTCAAGACGGGACCGGCTACCTAAGCCTAAACAGCAGGAGAAGAGCGCAAGCTTGTGGTCCATATTGAAGGAATGCATTGGGAAAGATCTGTCCCGCATTTGCCTTCCCGTCTATTTCAATGAGCCTCTCTCAGTTCTGCAGAAGACCGTTGAGGATTTGGAATACGCTGAACTGCTGAACAAGGTTCGAGAGCTTATTCAGCATAGTGGTGCCCTGAGAAGTCTGTTTGTGAGCACTTTGCATGCCAATGTGTACCATGTTGCATGTTGTCCTGACAGCTCATCAACAAGCAGTTGACCTTGCATCAAAGACTGCCCTGATCCTGCATGTCGTAGCTAGATCAGCGCAAGTTAAAACCAATGTGAATGAAACTTGTTGTGGCTGATCCACTTGGCTTGTGCATGCAGGCTGCTACCTTTCCTGCTCACAGCATTGAGAGGATGATCCAGGTTGCAGCTTTTGCTGTGTCCTCTTACTCAGGCACAAATAATCGCATGATGAAGCCCTTCAACCCCTTACTGGGTGAAACCTTTGAGTTCCAGTATCCTGAGCAGAACTGGCGAGGCATAGCCGAGAAGGTTTGCATCTCTGCCCACGCGATTCTTGTCCATGTCTCGNTGAGCTGAGCAGCCAAGTGTTGTGCATGTGAATTGCAGCATCCTCGAAAGAGTGTCTAGGCAGCAGTTGTGAGCAAGTCAATGGCCAGCGTGTCGCAGCTGCAAATCGACACCTTGGTGCTGACTTGTTCAAGCAATGGACAGCAAGAAGCTGCTCAAGTGCCATCACACGCTGCAGGTTGCTGCCAAGAGTGCTGAATTGCACTCTGCGTCTGCTCAAATGGCCTCCTGCCTAGCTCAGATGGCAGCCTTGGTGTCTAAGACTGCAGCACTCAATCAGCAGCTGACAACTAGTCAACAGCAGCTGAGCAGTGAGCAGACTCGCTCCCATCAGCTGACTCACCAGTTGGCATCTAGCCAAGCTGAGTGCAGGTAAACTCCTGCCCAGCTTTGTCATCTGTCGCCATTGGAGCTGGGTGCTGTTGACATGTGCCAAATGCCGTGCATCATTTGACCCACTTTGCAAGCTACATCTGACAATTTGTGCNGCCCTGAACTGGTGCCCAGACCCACTGTCAATTTGTGAAAACAGTTACATGGAAGCCAGTTGTTGCAGTGATGAAAAGCACACATGGTACGACCAGTGTAGCTTACATACACGCTGGATGTAGGTTTGGGGCAAGACCGGTGGAAAGTTGTACGGTCAGAAGTCAGGTNCACAGCAAGTGAATTTTGCCTTGTCGTCACCGTCAGTACCAGAAGCTGCACGCCTTGGTGGAAGCTCTTGTGCTGTCCTGGGCTGTTGTGCAACAGCTGCAGCTGTGCTAGGACCAAAAGCAATCTCTGCAGGAGCTGTCTTTGATTGATCTGCAGAAAAGGAAGCAGAGTTGATGGCAGCATTGCCTGACGAAGCACTCGGTGACTTNCATTTCTTGACACTTGATTCAGAGGCGCGGCAAGCAAACCGGTTGCTGGAACAGCGGCAATTCGCTGCCTACATACCACAGTGTAGGCAGTTGCTCAAGAAGGCCCCTGTGGCACCTTTGTTTGCCAAGCTAGGCCATGCGCACTTCTGTGTGGGTAACAAGGTCGCGGCGGTGAGTGTGCTGAATGCATCACCACATGTCTGGAACATTCTGTGTGCTTAGTGNCCATGGGTCCAACACCACAGTGCGCATTGGCGACAGGACCATTGACCACAACAAAGACTTCAAACTGATTTTGACCACACTGAACTCCTCGCCCCAACTGCTGCTGGACGCTGAAGCCTACCTGTCAGTGGCAAACTTCACTGTAACTCGGTAAGCTGCACAGCAGTATTACAATGACAGCCAGCACCATGTCCAGGCAAAGTCAACATGCCAAAATGCATGGTGACTCAACAGGCAAAAGCTGCTGAGGCTGGCAACAGACCTTGTAAGGTGTTGCATACTGCTTTGGATTGTGACACATACAGTATGCATACCTTCTGGTGCTTGCATTGCAGGGGTGGGTTGGAAGGGCGCTTACTGGGCCTGACCCNAAGAGCAGGCCATTGCTGCAGCAATGCTGACCCAATTGCCTGCAAATGCTCAGCTGCTGGCCAGACTTGCTCTTCGACTGCATCTAGCAATTGCCAAGCTTTGTGGGACCAGGCTGTGGAGAGCATCAGGTCTCTACCAACGTGTGAAGCATCAGTGATACTTCTGCTCAACCTGTCAATTTGGCAGATTTGTTTGGTCTAGCTGAATTGCCAAGGTTTTGACCTCTTGACGCAAGTCAGCAGAATCCTCTGCATACAAGGACAGCTTCAGCTTCATGTGCATACGCCACACAGCAGATAGACGGTACCTGCAGAACCTTGCAGCGTCTTNCGAGAGTGCAGGCTCTCTGACTCTTCAGATATAGCCAATAAGAACACGACAAAAGCCGATGCAAGCGCGGCGCTGTACGTGAANGCCCGTTTGCAAGCTAACTCCACTGGTGCCCTTGTGCCCGAGTGACAGTCACTTTGATTGCGGATATGCCAGTGCATGCATGCAGTTTAGGATGTGTTCATCCTAAGCAATGACAGTATCGGGACCTGGTGGCAAATGACATGCATCCAATCCAGTAGCATGCTCCCTAGCATGATGCTGACGCTGCGGCTACAGGATGGTGCACTCAACTGACATTGTCGAATTTGAGCTTCGAAGCAAGAAATTCAGCTTGGCTGTAAGGAAAAAGGAAGCCTTGGAGGTGCCTGAGCCTGTCTACATGCCTGTAAGCCCACAAACAACTTTGTGTGCACTTGTCTCCACATTTCACAGAGACTTTAACGACTCTGCAGTATGCAGTCTGCCAGCAATGTCATGCACATGACACAGCGCGGCAACAACTTCCTTTTTTCCTGGGTGCTTATGCTTGTTGCTGCATCTGACCATGCAATGCTTCATCTACATGGACCAGAGACATAAGTCAATTGAATTGTTTGCTTGTTCACCCTGCCTGGCTGTATCTCTGCACACCTGGACATTTTCTTTGTGTGTCCCCAGTCTGCGACGACATCGAGCACATACCGTAAGAGCTGTGCTATCTTATCTGAACTACATTCAGCTATCTTTGCTCTTGGCATGGTCTGTAGTTTGCAGAGTCTTGGACACTTCTTTGCATAGCAACATCACTAGCAGCACTGCATAATAGATGCCGCGTATCTTGACGCCATCCTGCCGCTGGAGTGAAAGAAGGCTGGTTGCACAGGTGTACAAACAGCAGCGGTTATTCTGTTCCATAGGGGCCTCCGCCTGGGCCGGCTGAGCTGCATGCTGTGTCCTCAGTTTCACCTGATGGTTCCTTTGACATGTGACTTGGCTTCAGGGCTCTCAGGGGCCGCCCCNTACTATTCTACCACTAAACCAACCACGCTCATATGTGTCACTACCTGATAAATTTGTTGGTTATATTATGTTGCGCTTTTACAAACAGGTGAACCACTACCAAGCTCAGGCAACTGAGGCTCGTGTTGTCAAGGAACGACTGCAGGCAGCAGTAACAGCAGCTCTTTCTGACGGAGGCCTTGACACGCAGCAACCGAAGCAGTGTCATCAGTCANCTAGCAGCTACAGCATGCAACAAGCTGAGCGCCCAAGCATCATGTAGTATATGCAACATCAATAAAATTGTAATCAAGGTGTAGCACACGGCGTCACAGGATACGATTTGGGACAGCATTGTTGGCATAGAACCAGCATGCAGAGGCAGCCATTGATGTCAACACACCTGTGGCAGCTCATTGCCAATGAGGTCATCACGTACAATGACTACACAGTTGCCAGCTGGTCCCAGGTTTTTGCCTGAACTTGCATATATGACGCCGTATTTGCTGACGTCGACTGGCCGTGAAAGCAAGCTGGAAGTCATGTCCGCTACCAAGACTTGGTTTGGACCAAGCTCCGGCTCTGAGTGGAATGTCATGCCTGACATGGTCTCATTGCCACAGACATGTACATACGCTGCATCGTCTGGCAAGTCCCTGCAGAACGTGAAGGCTGTTGTGGTTATGCATCATGCAAGGTAGGCTTGTGACGTACTCAAAGATGTCTGTTCAGTAAGCACCATCTGCATTGACGGAACAGGGCGAATGATTGACATGTCCCAAAACACAGCTGCTGCAGACTGCAATGCTGATGCTCTGGGCTACAAAAGGCAGCAAGTACACCGTACAGGCAGGCCAATGCAACAGCAGGTGTGGAGGTGTCACAGAGCGGATGACACCAAAGCTATTTTCAGAAGGCTATACAAGGTGCGAGCATGCATGCCGCTGCAACGCAATGCAAGGTGCATATTGACTATAGCAGTAAATCAAAGTTGGGTGCCACTGAAGCTTCATGCTTGGCTTACCATTCTTGTACCGGTGGATATGTTCCATNCTCCCCCTGCAGGCACCCCCTCTGCACCCCCCGCTGCTGCTGCAACCCCAAACCCCTCTGCACCCGCTGCTGTTGCTGCTGCAAACCCCAACCCTTCTGCAGGCACCCCTATCACACCCCTCANAAGCCGAAAGGCAGGACTGCTCAGCAAAGCTTTTAGACCATCGCTAGGGTCACGGCAGATGAGCTTGCATAACTTGCTGGACCAAGCGCCAATCTCGGAGGGGCAGCAGGTGTGCGTGTCGTGCATTGCTGCATCAGGACGTCAGTGGGTATTGCATGATGTCAACACTATAGAAAGCTTCCTCGTTATGGTTGCTCACCTTGCATCAGCATCAGCACAGTGAAACAGGCAATGCCCAATAAGAGGAAGGTTTGTGCACAGTCAAATGCTCAAGTGCTACACAAGGCCAAGGCAGGGCATGCATCAATGCGGTTAAGGCACAAAGCTCTGCANGGAACATGTTTGATTTGATCAGCCAGTTGAAGTCAGCCTGGTCCCAGTGCTGTCTGTCACGCTGTAGCATCGAGGCCTGCCAGGCATCCACAAATCTTGTTGTGTTTTTGCGATGTCTGATCAAGACCAGGCCTACAGCACACAGCGCGCTCGCTAGTATGCCAGACATTACTGCATTTTGTGCCAGCTACAGGGAACCTGCAGTAATACAGCATCGTTGCTTGCTCAGTAGTCACATAACAATCGGTNCTGTTGGCACATGCGTGCACTTATGTCCTGTTGCTCTGCCACTTCAGACACGACATTTGACATCCAGCTGCCATTGCATGGTGATGTCCTGAACTTGTGCTTAACCCTTGCTATCTTGACAATGGCAAGCGGTCAGATGGATCACATGACCCAATAAGAAAGCAAACCTATACGGCTTGCAGCCCAACACAGCGTTGGTGTCGGGTGCAGCACGGCAGTACCCGGGTAGGCACTGCTTTTGCTTCAACATATTCTGCTGGTGACATCTGCTGCTTGATTTGCAGCTGGATCAGGGCAACATCCTTTGAATATTCTGTTGACTGTGCAGTCAACAGTTTGAACGCATGCGTTCAAAACTGAGAAGAACAGCAAAATTGATTGCAGAGTCAAGCCCCATCTTACTGAAATCTTACCGAAACCTGTAACGCTTGANTGGCGATTTCATTGCAAAGCATGCAGTCCTTGCTGTGTCAATTTTGGGACACCATTAATGTTTGTTGGTGCACTATGCTGCCACTTTTCATTAGTGCATATCTTCTTCAGCCTACTCCTGATGTCTTGGACGCTGCACAGGCGAAGGTACATGGCAGGACGCAAGAGCCATATCACATCTGTAGCACGCTTGAGCCTCANGACGCGCTGTAACACTGCATGCACCACATCGGTACGTGAGTCCAGCAGTCACAGCCAGATAACAGCAGGAGTGCTCCTCTGCACAGGCACATGCTGGTTCAACAAGTGTGTAGCCAGTTCAACAGCTCTGCAAGCTCAGCCAACTCTCATGCAGCCCATATATGTGCTGACGAGATGGAACTACAGTTATTGTCACTATACTTACATGACAGTGCATAGTGGTGAGTGATCAGCGCCTCCTCGCACTTCTTATTTGGTGCCTTGTAGGGCTGCTCCAGATANATATACATCATGTGTTGCAGCTGTGGTGGAGTGGTGGTCAGTTCTGCAGACGGCAAGATAGTCTGCTCCAACACATTGGACGAGAGGCTGCAGATTGCATACACACAGAACCTGCCCATGATCAGAGGCTCCTTCTTTGGTGTAGAGGCTCCAGTCAGGGAGGACATGCACTTGTGAGCTACACAGAGAACGAGAAATTCAATTTGGTTCCCGTTGTGCTGCTCTTGTTGTGGCTGCTGTCTTGTTGCACCATGCCCTTTTGGCCTGACACACACACACATCAGCGTGATGACGTAGGACATGCTGCCTTTGGCAAATCAGGTGGGTACTGGNAGCAGAAGATTCTGCATGACTCTGTGGCTGGCAGCAGGGTCCAACCTTTACAAATCACAGGGGAACCTGTGGCAGGTACATGTTTTTCTGGATTGCTGATATCTGACGCGTACATGAGCAGTCTGTGCGCCATACAGATAGCGATTGCAACCACAAGCGCTAGGCATGCGCAGACAAGGTTGGGTTCAAGCATCAGGACACATTGCCAGACCCAAGACNAGGCCCACATGTCTTGCTTGACTAAGGCCCTGTATCATCCGCGAGCCAGCTTGAACCTTGCCGCAAGCACAACAATCCACTACACACAAACCTTCGCTGCAAGCACCTTTTCTGCAATGCAGGCTCCTTCAGCATTGGCAAGCCCAAGTCAACTCTGCTCAGAGCGCTGAAACAGTTCAGGCATAGACTTGTACACAGCCTGTGGAGAGCGCAACAAACACCTGCTGTAGACACTGGCTGTGCTGTGAGCTGACATACATCTGCCGCAGCACTTCAGGGCGCCCTTCTCCTCTGAGAAAGCTGTGGGGACCAAATGCCTGCAATGCAGTAAAGCTACATGCTCTGCAGTGTCTGCAAAGCTGTTCAGTGAGCAGGAGACTGGCTGTGCAACATTGTTGGGTTATGTTCTGACCCTCCCCAGCACATCAGAAAGCTTGTATTGTAGCTGACTGTGTCTCGGCTTGAGTAGTGCTTGCCACCATCTTGTTGATATTGCACAGTTTGCCACTGGTGGTCGAACCTCGACTACGGTATGCTTGAATTTCAGTAAGTTGAGGCCCCGTGGACACCGACTGAGTGATGCTGAGTCTAGGTTCCTCTGTCTAATTCCGCCCACTGACCCAATGTCAACTGCAATGTCAACTTGTGAAGAGAATCAGGTGTCTACAGTCATTTACGTAACAATCCCTGTGCAAGCTCATATATGGCATTGCATTTGTATAAGTTNATGGTACAGCTGCTTTGCACTCAGCATTGGTGGTGCAGGCACTCAACACGCTAGTCAAGCTTCGAGGGCTAGATCTTCCTTGTTGATGGGTTTCAGCATTTCAAGTGGTATCGGCCCTTGGGCAAGGAGTACATTGATGGCTGACAGGAAAAACTGGTGACCTTCTTGTAAAGCCTGTGTGAGCTTGAGCTTGAGAAAGATGTTGGCCCATGAATTCTTGCGCATATGGTCTGTCTGTGTAGCAAAATGTATGTAATCTCGGTTCATCCTTCTGAGTTCACCTCAAGACTCAATTGCCTCCCAACTGCAATGCAAAGCTGCTCTACCGTTGCTATGCTGCTGCTGCAAGCTCACTGTACCAGTTTTGCTGGGGACATTAAACAGCATAAGGGCAAAGCAGGGGTCATACCCTGATCTGCCTGTGACATGGACTGCAAAAGGCACCTGCGATGCCTCTGTGATGGACTGCAGTTCCAGGTCTTTGGCATCAAATGAATGTCCCTGATTAGCTCTGATACGTGGAGGTTGCTTGCTGTCATCAATATGATATCGTTTCTGCAGTCAAGGTCGAGCTTGAGTTTCAGGCAAGCAGTGCATACTGGGGTTGTTGCTGCTTAACNCCCAGCAGGCACATGCACATGAATGGCATGGCTCTGGAAGTAGCTGTTGCTGGGCTCCCTCTGTTCCAGGAAGGCACGGCTGAAGCTGTGTGCTATTGACGCACTTTCCTTCATGACATCACCCAACTGGCCTGCAAGTCACAAGCTCACTTGTCGAAAAGTCAAAAGGGCATTCAGCGATAATGGTGGTGTGCGACACTAAAGATGTGCTCAGCACGAAAGCCAGTGTGAACCTCACATTGAGCATCCATTGCCCTGAACAGCAGAGGAGTAGATGTCACCACTGTCATGAGACAAGGTGAGCAGGTACCACCATGAGTCATAGNAACAGCACAGACCAGCAGAACAGCACAGATCTGGACACCCTGCTCAACAATGGCTGCCAGCAGCGCCCTAAATTGTTCAAGCTGATGGTGCTTTGCCTGCTCCATGAGACCAGTTGCCTTGCCTTCTGATGTGTGACACCGAATTTGAATGTTCTCAAGGTACAATTTGCAGCAGCTACATGCGGAGGCACAGCCTCTATACTGGAGGAAGCTGTCGCTCTGACCAAGCTGGCAGATGTATAAATATTGCAGCCGCACTGTACACGGTGTCGGTACTTGACTCATTGCCATAGTTGCTACTACATGGTCTTCTATCCATGCTCTTCTGTCAGGTGTGCACCAGGTAATATCCTCAGCCTGGTATGCTGCAGGGACCTCCCAATACAACGCGCTACACACTGATTGATCATCTAAGTCGGGGAGCCGAACAGAGAATGTGTGCCCGATCACTGGCGCCGTCGTCTCCTCTTGATAGCAGCCAAAGCTTTCATCACTCCAAATTGGGAGCAATTCTGCCTTAAGCTTCAGGTGCTGAGCGGCTGCTAGCACAACAGCATCTGCACCCTTCAGGAATCCTGCAAGCCCTATACAGAGGCACACCTTATACTGAGCTGTCTGTACAGGAAGGTTACTCTACAGTACACGAGCCATTCTTCATGTCAACCTGACATGAAGTGCCCAAAACTTGCTTTGGCAGTTCTTAATCAAATCAATCTGCATCTGGATGCAGCTGCAACACTGATTTAGCATAGCAACCTCCAGGCTCAGCATTGTCCAGCCTTCACACGGGCTGTGGAGGTTACACAGGGAGCAGGAGTTTTGCTCGACACATTCAAATGCAAAAAACCTGTGCAGTGGGAAGTGCGCTGCCTTAGTATGTAAGCAGCTATTCAGGGCACACAAGCGCAATGCAGACATGGGGTGCAGAATGAGTGATGTGCATGGTCAATCGTTATAGCAGATGCAGCCATGCAGCCCATTTCAACTCAGCTGTGCACTGTGACATGATGAAAGGTGATTGGCAATATCTGGAGAGCAACATCAACCCTGGGGCGTGTCTAAGTTACACGAGTATAGATGCATGCTGAGCCTCACTAGTGTGAATCCTGAGGGGTCGTTTGTTGACATGCTATATAACATTGTGTGCAGACCAGGATGTGTTTGCCTGTATCACTCATTGATCACTCACCTGCCAACTTCTCTTCTCTGGGGTAAGTGTGCTCGCAGGCTATGCCAAGGATGCCGCCATTGGGCAGAAAGCCAGCCTGACTCAGCACTTCAACCAGCTTGTCTGAAAACNCATGACCACACAGTCTACTGCACAGGCTTTGAACGAATGACACTTTTGCAAACACCACTGGAACCAGGTTGAAAGTGTNGCACTCACCTTGTTGCTGGCAACGTTGCCTGCGTGAGAGGCCTTGTCTCCGAGTGACTCGCCGCTGCCAGTGTTCTTGTTGGTCTGGTGCTTGGCTTCCTCAGTCTGCGCAGTGTCAAAAGTGATAAGCAACATGCTACACGATGCGGCTGCTATGCAGAACACGGAAGGCAAAACGCTAACCCAAAGACATGTCACAATGTTCCTGCGCTGCGAGAAATGCGCCACGATACACAGTGCATACGTATTAAAGACAGTCCACAGAGCACCAGTATTACGATCGCAGCCATCAGACACTGACCTGTCCAGCAACTGTGTCGCTTACACTGCGTCCAGCCTGGTTTAGCTTGTCACCTGCGCAACAAAACAGTAAGTTTACTAATGACAACGCTACAGAGCGCAACCCACATTAAAAGGCAAGCTGAACGAACGGAAGGTCTGGCAACTGATCCAACTCACCAGCAGCGCTGGCANGACAACATACGCCTCTTGCTTGTACTGCAAAGCTGTGATGTTGACATGTCTGCTGGGGACTAGACATATCTCTCCAGCTCACATTGCAAAGCTGTGTTGTCTTGACGCCAAGTGCATATGGCAACAATGGATGCTGGTTGAAAGCATGGGAGCTACGCTGTGGTTGCAGGCTGACATCCACATCTTCTTGCGAGAAATATACAAGATGTGGGTTGACTGCGGCTTGTACCCTGAGCTGAACATGGAAGATGTCAAGGATGAGATTTTTGACATGGCAACGCCTGCCAATCCACTGCACATCACTTCACAGGATCTACAGGTAGGCCGTGTTACCATCTTTGCAGTCCTGACATCGACCCGGCATCACTGCTGGCATGGCTGTGCATCTGAGGCGANGCCCTGGAACTGTGCATCTGTCATTGAGGGTAGTTGCCTGTACTGCATGTTGATATCAAGTTCCCATAGCATCAGCCATGCACCACGCCCTGCAATTGGACATGAATTGCTTTGCTTGCAGCTTTGCAGCAAGAGACTTGACGCCGCACTTGCAACAAGCAATAAGCGGTGTTGAACACAGAGACTGTTTCACAGAATATCAGCAGTGCACAGAGGAGTATGTCAGCTATGTCAGCTATATGTCGCTGACAGAGGCGCACCAGCCGCTGCTAGGACGCCGTGGCTAGCGAGAAGGCAGTAAGGCTCTGCTGGTGTGGCTATATGGCATGTGACCTTTGGCTGTGATCCCATGAAGCACCAAGTTTCCACCCCATGCTGCATGCTATTGGTCTGAGGTGCCTTGAGCAAGGTGGAGATGGACAGCAGACAAATGCCGCTGCAGAGCACCGGCAGGTCAGTGCAAAGGTGCAGCCAGCAAGAGNGTACAGAAGTCACAGCACACAACTGTTTGGTTATCTTGCTTTAGCGTCTCTTGTGTGAGCTACCCACTTGCACCAACATGATAAAATCACAGGCAGTTTGTAACACTACTGTGTCTGACACCGGCAATGACACATTTCCTTGCCCTAGACTTGCAGGCATTGGAGCAGCCTGGAAGGACACACATGACAGCATGCAACTGGTCACTGTGCTTACCCATTCTATTGGGGCCTGGAGGGGGCCACCGGCNCAAGGATGAGTTGCTGCACATCATCCAGCGTGCAGCAGCTCAGCGCCCACAGCTCAAGTTCGTCAGGCACCCTGTGCAGCAGTCTGGCACAGCTGTCAGCCTGCTGCTTCTGGAGATTGGGCAGAATGACAAGGATTCCTTCCCCATTGAGCTCATGGCTGGCTCCCTGAAACAGGCCTCAGGCATCTCCCCATTGCAGCCGTTTTATGAAGAAGTCACAGAGCAGCCTGCTGCTGACAGAGCTCATGTTGACCAGCTGGGTGCAGATGTCCCATCTCAGCAGTCAATCTTGCTTCCTGAGGCTCCAGCCCACCGTGAGGAGATTGACACTGAGGAGGCATGCCCAAGTGAGGACAGCATCAGTGATGAGGAAGTGAGTGATAGTCAGCAGTGCTGGGGGCAGCTTGCAGCAGGTGCGCTGAAGTCTGCCAGGCAGCAGGCCTGCCAGAGCCAGCTCAACAAGGCTTGCCATGCACAACAGCTCTGGAGGCATCTCTTCATCAAGCTGAGTCAGAGGCGGCAGGATTTGGTGCACCACCGGTGGCTTCTGAGCAACAGAGGTTTGCAACCAGAGAGATCATCCATCGACCAGGTGTGTACGCATTACATATGCCAAATAATCTGGTTGTTAGCACTTTTGTCAACATGGCNCCAAACAATGCTGCAAAACTTACTTGCCAGCAATCGTCCCCAATGATTTTGCTCCTACCAAGGTCACAACAGCGTCAGAAACTTGCACAAGTGGTGCAACTGAGCAACAAGCACCTGCCCAGGATTTTGAACTGTCAGATGATGCCAAGGCCGGGTCTGCCATTTCTGCAGCCAAACCCAGCCTCATAACAGTCCTTGACCTGGCAGATCACTACGTAGACAGCACAAGGACAGCATGGCTCAGCATGCAGGCTGCACACGATGAAGCTGAGTTACTGGGCCTTNCAGCAACTTGTCAGACTCACCTGATATGCTAGTTTCAGGTGGAGCTTGCTGTGGCTCTGCATCAGTGCTGCCAAGTCCGCCCTTTTCAAGGACAGCATCGCCAGGCTGAGCAGGGGTACCCGCCGCATTGTCAGGGGTTGGCCCTATCAGCCCTGCCTTCACAAGCTTGAGAGCGACCTTGCGGTATGTCTTCTCAAGCAACTGCTTCAGGCTTCGCACACCCGCCTCTCTGCATGCACAGCACCAATTGCATGATCATGCAGAACAAAATTCAAGTCAAAGCTTAGGGTCAAGCATGCAGGGTTGATCCAAACTGTGAAGACCCCTGCCGGCACTAACATGACTGCCTATCTGGGTCGTCTGATCTAAGCGTGTACGGTGGGATGTTACTGATGCAGCATTCACTCACATTCTCTTCTATATGACATCACTTCTTGTTGAGACTCACTTGGCATGTAAACCAACCTCAGTAAGACTTGATGCAAACTTTTGCCGCCCACAGTAGACCCGTTGTGACTAACTGCGGTGTCAAGCATGTTACTGCTCTGACAGGGCAAGGCTGATTGCCTATCTTGCATACTCAGACTAAGTGTGTACGTGATTTAGGATGTGGTCATTTCACGTGCTCAGGGATAAGTATGTACATGTTTTTGTCGGTGTCTGTATTGCACACCCAGCAATGACTGTGTACATGGCTTTGTTTGTGCCTACATTGCACACTCAGGGTTGTCTCTGTCAATGACTACATTGCATACTCTGTATTGGGTGTGTGAATATATTCGTCCATTGTTCATATTGTACTCAGTCACGTATGTGCACATGACTCTGCTGAGTATTACCTTGCATACTCAGTAATGAGTGTGTACATGGCCTTGTCAGTGATCTCCAGGGCATCTGCAGGCACCCCTGTTAGCTTTTGTGACTGAGGCTCAAGGTACCGCCGCGCTATGGCAATCTTCTCAGCTGCTATGTAGCCAGAGATGCGTATCACCTGTGGGCCAGGCAGTAAGTCTAGCCGCCAGCCTCGACACCATCACTTTCAGCATAGTTGTGTATGCTGCCTGTGGTGCAGATCCTCACCTTAGAGCTACAAGGTCACTCAACCCATTCAAGACAAATTATTTAAACGTTCTTCCAAAGCAAGTGGTGTATACGAAATGAGATGNCTGTTGGGGATTGTGGCACAATTGAGGATTGAACACGCAGTGGAGGTTGTCGCTGCTCTTGAGCTGCCTCAGCTTGCTGAAGCTGGTTTTCGAGTTCAGTGTTGATCTGCGCGTGAGCGCAGTGACCGCAACACAGCGCAATACAGATCACAGCAGGGCAGAGACGGAAAGATTGTCGACGGTAGCTCATGTGCGGCGGTCACAAGTTCCAGCAACGAAGGTCTGCTATGCGCGCCGCGTGCAAGCTCAAAGTACAGACATGGACCTTTGTGTGTGCTCACGGTGCAGATTTGCGCTGTTGTGATCTTTCCTTAGTCAATGCAGCAAGCGCGCTATGACCTCAAGTCCGCACGGTGTCAGTTCGGCAGCTGTGCATGGAGTCGTGTAGTTTTTGTTTCGCCCTCCGACAACGGTTCTGTGCCAAGGTGCGAAAGTGTGACAGAAGCCTGTCTGAATCGGGGGTCCTTCCTCAGCATCAAAGACAAACTGTGCATGATCACNGGCATGATCTGGTGCATGCAAAGTCAGAACATGGGACCCGCAGCTCTAGCACAGCAAATGTCAGTCAAACAGACCTGCATTTGATCATGGGAGCGTTTGTGACTGTTATCTTCTGCAACTGGGGCAAAGGAGGGAGGAACAACACCCATGGCTTTCCACAAAATGTTGGGGTCAAACTCCATGACCTCTGGAGGCTGGGCTGCGGGTGGTTGAGGTCGAGAGTACTGTCCGCTTGTGCTGGGCCTTTCAGGCACGCCTTGCCTCACTCCTGCAGCTGCAGCATAGACAAGAAATACTGTGTCCATAAAGGTTGAGATTATGTTTCCTCAAGACGTGCAGAAAAGTGCTGGCATTCTGAGTGAGGAGCTGGGTGCGGATGACAACTTGACTTCCTTTGAGTCCTTACTATATGCACGTCTCAACGCACAGATCCTGCTCATATGCACTTGATGACAGCAGTCATGCTGCTGTGACAGTACGACAGGGTGCCCACCGCATACCATGCTTTGAATGCAGCATGAGCGCTAACTGACTGTCATGTATCCAAGCCACAATCTATGAACATACCTGAAGACACAGGTGGGTTCCAAGGCCCCTCAGGGTGTCTGCTGCCTGGGCCTTGCAAGTGCATGTGACCACGTCCTCGCAATTGGTAGTCCTTGTTGCCCATGTCACCCCTGCTTGGTATGGCTGGCCTACGAGGCTTTTGTCTATCATACATTCTTTGCCTGTCTGCATGATCAGCTATGCCAGCCCTACTGTGAGCAGGCACATCAGAACTTTGCATGGGTAAAGCATTTGCACTGCTGGACGCCCACTTGTGATCAGTTTGCTCCTGCTTGCTTCTGTCACTCTACAGCACACAGGGTGGACATTGAGACGCCAGGTGGATGCAAGCATACAGCTAGCATGACTCAGCTGAGTAGGTCAAGCATTGTCCAAAACATGCAGAAGATGTACAGCCGTAAAGCTACCAAGCACAAGACATGTACCCCTGAGTGTTCTGATTTTCAAACTTGTTGACCTGAAACCCTTGGCCGAGATATACCCCTAATGGCCAAAAACATCACAATTAGTGCTTCTGGGCTGGCTAGCAGTGGCAACACATCTTGCAGCATGCCTAGCACGTCATTGGCTAGACATTGTCTTGCTGAAATCAGCTTGCACAGGATGGGTCTTGGTAGCACCACCAACTGGCTCCGCATATGTGTCGTTGCCAGGAAGGACCCCAGCAGCAGCTGCCTGAGCAGTATACCTCTGACTCCTGTGACTCCTTGTGGAGCGTTTCAGACAACACAGGTTCCTCTTCCTCATAGGGCTGGTCCAAAGTATCGTCGTATGTGAAGTCAAGCTCTCCAACGTCCTCACTCAGCCTGCAGAATCGAAGTCTTGCGAAACTCCGGTAGCTTGTGTCAAGCAAAACTTGAGAACGTAGCGCATGCACAACTTACCCTGCTCTTGCAAGGGCTGCGCTGTCGTCTAAGGCCTCGTCTGCNGGCTGAATCAGCAGCAACTTGCATCAGCCCAGAACAGCAAGTGTGACCACCTCTTTGACAAGATCTGTTAGCTCTCTCAAAGTGGCATCTGCCCATGTATAGATTTGCACCTCATCCTTGGGTTCCTGCCCGCGTGTTTGGTACTCACCTATTTGGTGATGCACGCCGNTGGTTGCAGTGCTCATGCAAAGCAATGCTGCTACTGTGCAAGTTGCAAGTGTGAACTTGCACAGCTCGATCCTATCTGGCCAATCCTTGTGAGCTGCAGATAGCTGTCTCACTGAAGCTGTGTGGTGCCACAGGGTAGGGAGAAGGACATTGCCATCTTCAGCACTGTGCGTACGGGGGTCAAGCAGAGCATCGGCTTTGTTGCTGATGAGCGGCGTGTCAATGTGGGCCTCACACGTGCCAGGTCTTCCCTCATTGTGATTGGGAATGTCAAGGCGCTGTGCAAAGACGAACGCTGGGGTAATCTGATTAGGCAGGCGACGGTTGAAAGGTATGAGTTGAAGATTGAGTGCGATCTCGATTGCAGTGTGACCACTAACAATGCACCTATTCCAGGTGTCTTNGCAGTATCCGCAGCAGCAGCCATGCAGCATGTCAAGCAAGAAGAAATTAGGTCTGTTCCAGTCCCCACACGCAAAAGAGACCCTCGGGGTGGCTACAAGCGGAAAGCCCAGTCAGCCTGTGATGCAAGGCAAGGGCAGCAACCTAGGCGAGTAAACAACCAGGAATTGCGTTGGGGAGCACTGCCATCCAACCAATCAGAGCGNGACCTCATTTCTGATCACTGCTGCCCTGAAGTCTGCCTCCTGAAGGCACTTCAGGAAAAACAGGCAATGGGGGTATCTGCAGAAGTTGTGCAGGGGTGGGTTGTCGCTTACATCTTGCAATACACTGGTCTCAAGGTTGGGCTTACATGATGAAGCGAGAGTACTCTGGCTGCTGCCAATACTGCAGATAATCGAGGTAGTTCAGGAATGCTGTGTCATCAAACCAGCGATTTTGGGCCAACCCTGCATGATGTGAGCCTGACAAGCGGCTGGTGTATCAGCTTGATACTTTGGCTACGATGCCTGCTCGAGACATACAGTTGAGGTACTGGGGGCTGCTCAAGCATTGTACAAACTCCAGCTCCAGCAAGAAGCGTTTGTCATCGGAGCAGCCAGTTTGTTCTGCTGATGTTATGACAAGACTTCTGAGCGAGCATTTCAACATTGGCAGGCACTCCTGAGCAGATGGTGCTACAGCAATGACAGCGATAAACTACCGAGGATCAATGGTAGTGTCACGTTGTTGCATGGCGCATGACTTCTTGAGCTGGATGTTTCTTGCAGGCACGAGCTGAAAGGAGTTGCTGTATTACTGTTGCTTTTC
Source organism: Trebouxia gelatinosa (assembly GCA_000818905.1). Lineage (NCBI taxonomy): Eukaryota > Viridiplantae > Chlorophyta > Trebouxiophyceae > Trebouxiales > Trebouxiaceae > Trebouxia > Trebouxia gelatinosa. The sequence goes on along the minus strand of KN805353.1, from coordinate 1,061,380 downwards.
CGTCTTCAGTGTTAGTGAGTATTGATCTGATGGGTGCGGCCTAGTTCAAGGCTGACACTCAACTCAGAGCAGGCGAAGCGTTGCTACATCGAACGAGACTCAAGTCGCAACATTGGATCCGGAGCATGTCAAGAACGCAGGGCTGATCATAGCATGCGTAGACAGTATACACCATGCTTTGCCATTGGGGATAGGAAAGCAGCTGACGTTTTGGGCTGAGCATGCAGTGGCAGCGATGACACCGCTCGAGTCCTNAATGCAAGACCAATCAACATGCAAGGGCACATGTCAACAGCCAGAGTGAACCAAGGTTGGCGCTGAGGTACCAATCAATGCAAGGGCAATTGCTGCATCCAGGTGTATGGCACACAATGAACACCAATCAAGCCATGAATGCCTGCAGATAAGACTCTCACCCAGCAATGCACCGCAGACTCCATGCAACAGCTGGACCACTGACTGGGTTCAGCTGAAGGGTTCCTGTCACAANACCTACGCCAGGCGCAATGACCACATGGCATCCTCAGGCTACAGTTTCTGTTGTCAGTGGGCGCAGGTTGGCAGCAAGCTACACAGCAACACATTGCTCGCAACACATGCTGTGCTATGTTGTTAACAGGGGCCTCTGGCTGCTANGGAACAAGCTACAGTACAGCACGACCTGCGATGATGCTACGTAACAGTGCCGAGCAGAGAATTAGCCAGGCACCCCGAATTGCTAGAACAGTGACGAGGAGAAGTTCAGCTCGAGCTCAGTCAACTCCCAGACATAGATTANGGTGCATTGCAGTGGTGTACCTGCTGCAGTCATCGCTTGCGTGTGTACAGAACCCTATGCAGTACAATAGTAGAAGACAGCAACTTCGACGTTCTTTGCACATACATATGTCCACATACTTTGCGTCAAGCCTTTGGTAAATTACAAACTCGACATGGACATTTCACTTTGACCTGCAACAAGAGAACTTAGCAGTTGTATCTGTGAGAGTCTGCGCTTATTCCCAGCCATTTCCTGTATTATCGTCCCTGCATTTGCACCTGTTGCAGATGCCTTCACTCAGCCATCATATCGTGCTGACTGTGTGCAGCCTCAAAATTCCCCTCCAGGTGTTGTTGTAGTGTCAGTGAAGCCAAATGCGTGCATGAAGGCCCATTGTCCTGCAAGAATGCATGTCTGCACTTGCAGCAATGCAATGTACAAATCAGGTATAACCTGTGTTTGCAGTCATTTCGGCCTGAACGGTTTTTGGAAGGGCAGGAAACCCATCACGCATATGCCTATATACCCTTTGGTGCTGGGCCTCGCAAATGCATTGGCCACAGGTATGAAACACATTTGCAAATCATCATACCCATTGCTAAAAATGAAAGTTGTCGTGCCAAATCTTGCACTTAGTCAATACCCTTGCAGGCATGGCATATGATGCTGTCAATGCTTTCACGAATTGCATAAGACCATGGTACAGCTCCAGATAGCTGAATGCCCATTCTTGCTTGAGCGTGGCATGCATGGTATACACCATTGTTTTCTCTGCAATCACTGCACACTGTATACCTTGTTGCATGACATTGTGGCACATATGTTGTCAGCACATCACTCTTTATGCTGCAACAAAGTGCATGAGCCACAATGAAGCATGACAACCTCATATCTGCAGTGCTTGCCTGCCTGTCACATGTCTGCTGCTGAGCTGACAGTGTGAGGTGAGGTTGGTATATAAATGTTGAAATGTGTAGGTTGAAATGTATATGCTTAAAATGTGTATGCTGAAATCGTATATGCTTTGAATGTTTAAACATACATGCTCACAGGTTTGCAACCATGGAGGGCGTTGTTGCACTTGTGCGCCTATACCAGCAGTTCACCTTCAGCGTGAACCAGGAAAAGCATGGCAACAAGCCTCTGGAACAGCAGTCGCTCATCACGCTAATGCCCAAGGTAACCCCACAAAGTTCGTCTGACGCATTCCACTGGCACCTGCATGTAGCTGTTGCAGGTTAGCTCGGCGGACAGAAGGCTAAAGCCGAAGTAGGCAGCAACCTCTCTTGCATGCATTTACCTGNCAAGACTGATCACCTGTGCCACAAAGTGTCAAACGGCTTAACCATTCACGAAATCTAGATCATCACATGTGTATCCACTTGTGCATGTTACTGTTACATCATGATTGCAAGTCTTGTTGTTGTGCTGTGTATGATGGCTATAGCTGTGGGCGCTGCCCATGCTTGCACCAACCTGGCATTTGCACACTGCAGGTTCCCGTTACACAGGTGGCCGGTCATGCAGAAGAGTTGAGCAATGCTGAGGAGCACAGGGTATGCTCAATGCTGCTGACATGAGTAAACCCTAATCAAATGTGGCGCAACTGTCCAGATTTATCGCTGCTCTCAACCCTTTGTCATTGTCTCCATGACTGAGCCTAGCTTGTTTTTCAACAAGATCATGATAGCAAGCAATCAGGCAATGATAACTGACGGCCACTTCCAAACATTGTTGAGACATGATGAGCTATGTTGCTCCCACAACACACTTTAAGCACAGTCAATGTCACTGAACTAGACATGTGGGCAGCGGCAAAGCTTTCGGCGTTATGGTTTAGGTAGATATCTGTCATTACCCTGCAGCAGCTGCGTAAAGGACAATGCTGTGTTGTCGGGGCTAGCTATTGTGCGATGCTGGGACTTCGTCTGCATATGCTACAAAGGATGCCATTTCAAATGCCTGTATGATTTTGTTGAAAGACTTTCTGTACTGCAGAGTGAATGCACCAGCTTAAAACCTCAGGCGAGCTGTGCTGTGCAACAGGCTGGGATCAAACAGGCGTTATACTGCCTGCACTGTCAGAGTGTCACACACTTGTCGCGCTCACATGCTGCATATGCATGTGGTTGTGCATAAAACACTGCATGGTGATGCACGGTCGCTCAGGGAGTACTATAGGAAGAGTGTTTACAATGGACTGACCAACATCTGCTGCAAGCCAGCACCTGCACATGAACAAGGAACCCTTGCATGCACTCACCCAGCATGCCTACCTACAATTGTTACTNGATCACTCAGCTCTAGAATATCTGAAGGCTGCCTGGCTACGAAAGGGTGTCGCCATGTATGAGATTCAGCATGTGATCAATCGCTTGGCTGTTGTCCACAGGTATAGTGACAGCAAATTGATCTGCAGTGGCTTGCTGTTAGCATCCACCAATTGCCATCAAGCTTATCTGCAGCAACCACATGCTCAACGCTGCTAATGCTGCTTCTGCATTGCAGGCTACTTCCTCTGGTCATAGGCAAGACCCGAAGATATGTTGCACTGCGCTCCACAGCCAACTGTGCCTACCTGGCAGCCTACATTTCTCACAGCGTGCTCAACACAATGCACCATGACCTATCAAGCAGCTTGCAACAGACTCTCAACAAACTGCACACCATTGCAGATGAAACTATTTCGTACTATCACACCACACAGCTAGCATCCAGCAGTTTTTTGCAATTAACCATGTTTGTGCAGTCAGGACAGGCAGGCTTTCCTGAACTTGCAGCCTTGCAGCGCGACTTCAGAAGCATACTAGTCTCATATGACAACATGGAGGCACAGATGCATGCAGAGAAGGACTGTCATCAGAAATCTGATCAGGACTGTGTGCTCCACTCTGATGATCAGCAGGATGTCAGAAGTGATTGCGCCACTGATGGCGACAGCGCTGTCAGCCTTCTACCTGGTAAGATGTGAAGCAAAGACCACTTGTTATGGTGTTTGTCATACTGTCATGCAAACATGATCTCATCTGTTGATGCTGACGTGTTTGGTGAATTGTACTGGTGCACTGTGATGCTCAATACATCAACATGGCTCCTTCCAGTTGCAAGCAACCCCTGAAGCATGTGCCATCTGCTGCTATGACAACTATGCAGAACCCTTGAGTTTGACTGCATTTGTGGAGCATTTTGCAGAGTGTACACAGCTGAGGAGGCCTTCAAGTCAGAAGTCAGTGCACTGGCTTGTGTCATTTGCTGCTGTGTGCATAGCATCTGGGCTTGTAGTGGGCGCTAGCAGGAAACGCAAGAACGAGGACATCTACATTGATGAAATTATACATGGGATGTAGCTGGTGCAGCTCGATCTCAGCATGCTATCAGAGTTGCGTTCACCCAGAAGAGCAGGGCAGATCATGGCGGAGACTTTCAAGCATTCAACAGCTCAGCGCACAGCANCATCTGCAGCATCATACAGCAAGTTCTCCTTCACCACTTCCTCAAATACGCCAATCTGGCCCGTCCAGCTTCCTAGCTCCAGCAAAGGAGCCCAAGAAATGTCATCACTGACGTGCAGTATGGTGTAGTTGAGCTTCAGCAGGTCCATGAGCATCTGAGAGAGCTGGGGGTAGCCTGCCCAGCTGTTTTGGACCTCCCCGGCAGTGGTGCTTATCAATCCAACAATGCTCCCCTTGCAAGCCTACAAGGCAACCTAGTCCGTCATCCATGCACAATTGCCAGCTGTGTGGGTCGTTTAGACGATCTGCTCCGTTCACCGCTGGCAGCAACTCGCAGTACCACAGGCGGTCCTTGCGGGCAGGCTCGCTCGTCTGGCACAAATGTCAGCAAAGGATAGCTGCAAACCGCAGAACAGTACACGTTCAGCGAAACACCAGCAGCGTTGCAGCAAACAGCAGAGAGGCAGCAACAGCCCTTGGTCCTCCTACTACTTCAGTAAGTCAGGGACCTGTAGGTTTCAACGTCGCATAATGACATGTCCAGACAACTAATGCATGTTTCCTTCACAGGCACTTGAAAGGGCAAAGACAGCTCCTGCTCTTCAAGCAGTAGTACGGTTGCGAACTCAGCGCACACTAGACTACGGTCAGGACACAACTGATTGGACTGGCTATGCAGACCCAGTCTGCGCAACATCCTCAACATTTCGTTGCTATTGTACCACAGCGCAGGGGTTCAGCTTCCCAATAGCAGGAGATGTGTTGATCTACATGCAGATTTCTGTTTTACATCACTGGCTTGCTAGGTTTAAAATTGCAGAGTATATTTCACGGTACATGTTCAGTCAGTTCCATTGTTCGTAGCTTGTGTTGAGAACAACATACGATAGCATTGCAGCCGACTCACCATCCATTTCACCTGATGGCATTTTCACCGTTTAGTACATCGATGCACAACATTGAGATCAGTCACAAACATGGTGGCGTATGACTGGCAGCTTGACACAAGCCAGGGAAGTGCATGATTCAACGCTTGCGTGCGTCATGATCACGCACCTGCCTCCCATGAGACTGTCCATGATCAGAAGCATGCTGTATTCTGACCCAGCTGAGGCATGCACAGCTTGCGTGTAATGGTTTAGTGTGTAACAGGCTACCCTCTTCCGTTTAAGGTGACGCTATCTTTTCTTTGTTTGCTGGAGTCACGTACTGCCGCAGGCGCAGTTGNTCTCATTGCATATGTTGAACAGCCAGCCCTGAGGTGAAATGGCACTGCCGCCGCTGCTGCCATTACTGATGCCGTTGTTTTCAAACCCGTTCACAGGGAAGCCGCAGCAGGTCCCGAAACCATTCTTGGGACTCCATGTTGGCCCCATGTTGAGCAAGCCATTCTTATCCTGCAATGACACCTCCTGTGTGTTGCTTTTTCAGACATGCCGTGTGTTGCTGTCTGCTGGTGCACCTTGTGTGCTGACAGCTCTGTCATCACTGTTAAGGAGTGATAAACTGTGTGCAAGAAAAACATGTCGCCAGCATTCAACCCTGTGAGTGCAAAGATTGGCAGTGCACTTAGTTGCAACATGCACTGGGGCTACAAGTGGTGCCATAAAGGCTGTGCCTCACACCTTTGATCGATACCCACATCATGCCCAGCATATACAGGGATGATGATTTCAGCAGCTTCTAAGCTTACTGTGCAGATCCCTGCTTGGTGGTGCCATGCCAAATGTTAGGTTACCTTGTTTGTGAAGCTAGTGCCGTGGTAGGTATGCTTTGCATTCTTGATGATCTCGTGCACCAGGAACCAGTCTGTGAAGGTGACAGAGTCAGCGTGCTTGCGCCAGCCATTCAGTGGGTCCAAGAAGCCGGCACCAAATAGCGCTGCCTCAAAATCGTTCATGTACCTGTATCAAACAACTGTAAACATTGGTTGTTTAATGCATTGCAGACAGGCTGCCTTCAGCACGCAATATGCCCGCACTCATGCATGAGGTATGCTGCTTTGCGGCAAGTTTCACTCAAGTGCAGCACATGCCACGCTAGCATTGCTGGCTATTGAGTAGGTATGTATGAGGTAAGCTGCAGGTGTGACGTGGATGGCTGCCATGCATGCTGATGCACTTGCGTCAAGATTTGCAGCTGTGCAGGTTGCAGCCAATAGCCTTTGTGGGCAACCTGAACAGACCAAGCTGGAGTCTGTCCAGAACNAAATTTTCAATGAGCCAGCACTGCTGCAGTAGCTCATGCTGTACAGGTGTGTTCACAATGGCGCATGAGGGCAACATTGACAAGACATTGACAAGATTCCACATGACAGTCAACAGGAACAGAACAACAGTTAGAGGAGTCACCGGTTCAAGCCATTGGCATTGACAGGGTGCATCAGCTTGCCTGTGTTGTTGACCCATCTTCGCCTGTGAAGACAGCAGTCTGATTGTTGAAGTCAATGCTACTCAGGCTGTTATGGAAATGGTACTTGACCGAGGGAGCTAGCCGATTAGCTTCTGTTATTAGGTGCTGTGCAAGCTCTGCCCTTCAGCACAGGCAACAGTAATTCCGATGCATGGGACTGCAGTGCTATTCACGGCTTCACAGGATGATCCACACAGCATGATCAACAGACATCGTGCTGGTGCGTGCCATTACATAGTGTGAGCACAGCATTGATGGCTTGTGGACGCACAGGATCTCAAGACAAATATCTATATGGCACCCTGCTGACATTACAGCATGTTGTAGCAAGAGTGTGTATATGTGCAAGCCAAGCTGCACGCAGACATGCCAAACTGTACAAAGCTCAACTGGAAGGAAAGCACTTATTGCATGAGCCATATGTCCAGCAAACGCAACATATGTATGAAACATACCGTTCAAAACTCACATTGCCTTGTGCTGGACTGACCTGCATTGCAACAGATNGCTCGACCAGAGCTTGCAGTCTGCCCTGCCCAATGCTGACTGATGCATGCAGGCCCCCAAATCCACTTCACAATACCCTTCAGTAATTGGAGCACTCTGCAACCTGCCAAGTCATGCTTCAGTCACGAATGTCACATTGCAAGCTAAGCAGGGACCTTTGTTACCTTCATTGATGCTGGCATTGGGGTGGTAGTAGACCCACACAGTGTCACTGCCATCCGCCATAGTGCCATCAGGTGCAGCTGTTCTTGGCCAGGTCAGGGTGATGTTCTGGCCAGGATTTGCCGACAGCATTTGGTAGCCCTCATACGCCATGTAGCTCTGCTGCCCATCAGAGTTGGGCTCGGACGCAGAGCTTCTGTTCTGCAAACACCACGCTGGAGACTCGATATTGCCATGACATGTGTAGACACGTTGCTTCTTTGCATGCAACACATATCATGTCAGCTGTGATGGCAATCGTGACTTAGTGCAATCAGACCATGCTGTCAACAACCTCAGGGATCACAACAACTATGTTGACAAGATCTGAACCGTGTCAAGTAAGTCTGCTTCCCTGCTACACTAAATTCATAAGCACAGCACATCAAGCAGTGCGCGCCAATGCCATTCAAAAGGAGTTTAGCAGTTTGGCCTGGCAAAAGCAACACGGTGCATCGCACTACATCATGGTCCAGAAGTGGACTAGAATTTCATGCCTCAAATGTCACATGGCTCTAGTGCATAGCTGAAGCCTCAGTTGAGCATGAGATGTAGAGCGTATATACGGTAGTCATGCCTTTCTGCCCATCATTAGTAATTGGAATGCACTGAACAAATTTGCTTTAAAGGGGCAGATGCAGGCTGCTGAAGCTGCACTGTGAAGGTCGGCATGTATGTGTGTACGTATGTACCTGGCTGTGTGTGCAAGGCCAGATGGCAGCTAGCACTGCGCTAGCAGACGCTAAAAGCACTTTTAGTAGCATAAATCACAACAGCATCGTAATTTGATGCACAAAGATTTTAGAGCAAGGCATGGTGGCGTTTGAAGCCACGTCCCCAGCCTGATTGTGTGGCTTGTGCTCAGCTGTTCTTGTGTGACTGAGCTCCTGTCAGTATGTATGGGACAAGTGGCTTTTTGCATACCTGCAGAGTAGGATCCACTGCAACATTGGCTTCAGAAGCTAGGTTGTCTGCTTTCCTTGTGGTGTCCGTAAAGTTGTATGCATTTTTTTGAAAGTTGTAAGCATGGCTCATTTGAGGCAACACTGCAGCGTAGTCTCGAATGTACCCTGCAACAAGGAGACAATGGTGTGGTGGATACACCGATGAAGAATCTCCATCACAGAGTGGAGCACTTCGAGACTGAGGCACAATCGGGCTCTGTGCTCAGCAACTGGCTTGATCCGTTGTGGGTATTTGCAGTCACTGCGAAGGTCANAGTGGGCGACATGGCAAGGGCATTGGCAAGGTATGGGCTGTGTTGGGTCAGGGGCAGTGGTTNGACGCTTCACTGCACACAATGCAACTGCATCCTTCCAGCTTGCAAATGCTGAAACCTGCAACAACACAAATTGTAAACCTTTGCACGAGTATATGACACCATGGCTCACTATGCTGGCTGGAGTGTGTGCAGCCTGTCACCGATGCCTTCATGTTTCCTGCACGTGGTGGAAGGAATGTAATGCTTCCAGCAGGCACATGTTCAAGGGCATAATGCAGCACCATTCCATAACGCCAAAGCTGTGCACGATGGGTTGTTTACCCACATCTGCAGGCCCACGCTTTGTTGAACACAAGTCACAAAGATGGCGTGCTGTGTCTAGCTCCTGCATGCATATGGTTGCTGTGCTGAGGCCGTAGGCTTGGTGTTCATCTACGGCATGCAGAATGTTGCCATAATGGTAGCACAGAGCCTCAATGTATGCAGGCAACCAGCAGCATATCGAAGCAGCATCTGCTAACCTGAGTCGAGTGTGTGAGTCGGCCCACAATGATGGCTGCTTTGCTTTTCAGCTCTTTGGCTATCTGTACTTGCAAGCACCAATGCTGGAAGGCCACAGCGGCCTGCTGGTGGCCCCAGAAGGCCANAGATTACACGTGTGCTTTGACACAGCTATACACTGTCTATGCTGCCACCCTGGCTGCAACCCTCAACAATCCTGCAGGGTTGACCCCATGCTACTTGCAGGTACAGCCCTGCTGATCTGCCGTTGGCAAACAGCTGCATGCAGTCTGCTTTTGTGTTGTGCAATGTGTAATTGCCTTGGAACACTTTCACTGCAGACATGCTCACTGCAGTCATGCCTGACACTTGCACTGCAGCAGACTTGGCATCAGGCTCAAACAAATCAGCAAGTTTGCCAGGGAAGGTCTAATCAGGTTCTCCACACATAGCGCTTACACATCTCTGCTGGCGTACCATGCTGTGATGTGTGCTTCTGCCAAGTGGAATGTCATTCATGCCCTTATCTCAACATCAACCACATTTGAGAGGTCATAGGCTTGCTACAGGCTGACTACCTGTGCCTGTAAACTGCAGGCCAGAAACAACAGGCAGCACAGGGATCTGAGTTCCCTGCAGCACGCGATTGCCGGGAAGTGTGCCTGTCTGGCTGGGTTTTATAGGAGGTCATCATGGCAGTGCTTGGGCTAGCACATAGCAAGTACAGGAGCTGTTGGCACACAGCTTAACGCAGGGTGAGCATGACACAACTGGCAGGCTATGCCAGTTGCCACTGGAGTGATGCGCAGTTGAGGTATGTGACGGTGAAGCTAGAGACAACAACCCTGCTGGTTGGCTGGAAAGCTACTGAAGGTGAGACTGTTTCCCCTGACTCAGCATGCGCACTAACAAAGTGCTATGCAATGCCTAAGCAATGGTCCATACTGTTCACCATATGTTGTGCCAACTTGTCTAGCTGTGGCATCCAACTTCCATTCATATGGTTGTGTGACGTTTGCATGCACGTGTGCCCAAAGATCTGAGTTGCATGGGGACGAAAAACTTGTGGGTGCTCCCCAGATGTTTGACCATACATTCAGCTATACATAACCTGCTGACATGTCACTGCGCATTACAGCAAGTAGCTTTGATGTCACAGGTGCTTTATTGGCTACTCACAACATCAAACTTCACTTTCACCATGGTAAATTGTGCGTTTGTTAAAAACATCACATTGCATTTCATCTTTTTGCCATGCGTGTGAGAAGCCTGCAGAAGTAGTCGTGAAGCTGATTTAGTAGGTGTTTGCGATGCACATGAGCTGGCAAACAAAAGTTGAGCGCACCAACTTGACTANAGCGTGTAAATTGTTATTGTTGTTATTATAATACGTGGACCGCTATATGCATCACAAGCTGTGTCATACATTCATGCAGGTCCCGTGCTGATACAGTCTGCAGACGGGATGCCGGATTTGGTCCACCCGCTTTGCAGACGGTTGGAAATGTGGTAACTATGGCTACATGTAGGTTACTGTTCTGCACGCTAGCATTTGACAATGAGGCACATGCCACTGGCTGTATTCCACAAAATTGAAGGTGAGGGCAGAACACGGAACGTGACCTAGTACACGTCTGTCATGGATATCATTGCTAGTCATTACAGGTAATGTAAGGATGATACAAGTTTGGCTTACAAGCAAAATGATCCCGTACAGATTGTCAGTTGCAGTCTTACAACAAAACATGCCGATACCAGCAGATTTGACACAGCACGGACACTGGAGCAAGTTTTCTCCTCAAAACTGGTGGCTGAAGGCAGACAGTCTATGTGAATTAGATCCTGCCACGGGGTCCAATGACTGCGCCCTTCTTTGGGCCATTTTGAATGGGAAGCTGTGCCCACTTTGACCCACTTGCGCCCCACGCCAAGATAGCAGCAGACCAGCCTGCAGAGAGACTTATGTAAGCAAAGCGGTGGGTACCAAGCAAAAATGGCAAGGAAAGCCGCGTGGCCTCACCAATGCCTACAAAGCCAAGGATGGCTTCTCTTCTGCGCAGAGGAGCTGCTGCTCTCTGGAAGAACTCTGCCTGTAGTCCTGGATACCTCCTCTCGTCTTCTGTGCCATACATGTCCCAGGAACCGGCTGAGTTTTCCAAGTCCTATAACAGCGGGATGAACTGATCACATCGTGACACATAGCGATCAAGACTNGCTAGTGGCATTTGTGTCATGCAGGAACACACATTGCGGCCTGTGAGGGTGGCAAATGGGAGGCAGCCTGGGGACCTCTCAGGGGGTGAGCAACTGGGGCCCCTCCACATGCTGCTTTTTGGGGCCCTGTCAGGGGCATCTGCTGAAGCAGTGGTGTACCCCATGGAGGTCATCCGGAGGCGCATGCAGATGAAAGCAGCCTCTGCTGGTGAGCTGTCATGCCAGTGTGCTGGCTGCTTGTAGCATGGCACCTGTGCTCAGCATATGCACTTGTCTGAACACAATGCTCAGGCCGGAAATCAGCTCATGCATGCTGCTGACAATGATCTGCAAAATAACCTGCATGACAGGCACCACTGACAGGCTTGCATTTTGACATTTTCCAGCTGGTTTCTGCTTGACTTGCGCAGAAACATCAGCAACAACTATCACATGAGCAGTACGTGCATTATGCAATTGCATTGCAGTATGTAAATGCAATTGCATTGCAGTGTGTAAATGCAAGTGCATTGCAGTATGTATATGCATTTGCATTGCATTTGTGGCAGCTTCATGAAAGTACGTGTACATAGCCGTGAAGGTGGGTGGGTACATGAGTTGTATATGGACTGGCTGTGTATATAGACAACATGCTGTACAATGGGTCATTATGATTTGTGAGCATAAACTCTCTGGTCACATTTCTGGTTTCCAGTCCAACATGGAAACTATCAAACCACGACGTGAACCACATGCTGACTGGTTTGTGAACTGGAGTTGCCCCAGCACAAATTGCCCCAGCCGAGCTTACGAGCAAGTCTAAGCTTGTTGAGAAGGCTTGTGCTACGCAGCTTCGCCCAACCTGATGTTCAGCTTCAAATTGNCAGGGTGGGGAGATGTGGGGTTCGATTCCTGGGAACTGGGTCCCCACGTGTTTGGACAGGTCTAAGCAACTCTATGTGTGTGCCACACGATCTTCAGCTATGGCGGGTTTGTTGCGGCGATTCCGGCTTGCACGGGATGCTTCCAAGCTTCTTGGTGCACAATCACGCCCAGTACAAGACTTGCGAGTCTTCGGGATATGTCAAGTAGCCTTATTTTCAGCTGCGCCTTCAGGCGAAGCAGTTCGCGCTCGGAAGAAAAGTCAGAAAAGTGGGTCCTCAGCGCTTGTTGGAAACATACCTGATAATGGAAAGCTCGGGGACGGCAATAGCCAAGCAGAAAAATCTCGACGGAGCCCTTCGGCGTATTCATACTTCCAAAAAGAGAAATTTGCTGAGCTGAAACGCAGTTGTGACAAGATTGTCCTTGGCAAAGCCGTGAAAGATGTTGCTGCACAATGGAAGGAACTGTCAGAAACAGACAAGAAGCCGTATCTCGCCAGTGCTATAGCTGCAAAACTTGCTCAGCCTCCCTCCGGATCGTTCAATGGATCCACTACACCACCCCAAACGCCCAGCAAGACAAGTGGGCGGGAGCGTGGCAGCTTGTTTTATGTTTTATGAAAAAATGTCGGAGTATTTATATAGTACTTCTCAGGAGAGGTGGTATCAGGAGAGGTGGTATTAATGGGGAAATAATTGGTTTTGACTGCACACTTCCCAATGATGCCGAAGATCGTGAGATGGCCAAAGCACAGCTGCAGGCATGCCTGCGCGTCCAAAGAAAATTACAACGCAAAAGCTACAAAGTAGCAGTCTCAAAATGTAGGTAGTCTAACCTGAGACCAAAATCCTGCGATAAGTCTAATCTGCAAGTGGTATAGGCACATGTGTACAATGTGATGTTTCAGCCACTTCATAGTGACATCACTGCTTTACAATCCATAACATGCTGACACATGACGTGGTGAGAATAGGCACTGCAATGCTTGTCACAGTGCATACAGAGAATTGCTCAAGCTGTACCCATGAGGCAATAAGGTGTACTGTTCAGCAATAGTTACTGGATCAATGCATATGTAATTCAGAAACGAGCAAAACTGTTCGTGCCAAGCTCNAGGTAATCTCTCTCTCTCTCTCTCGCTGTAGGTTGCCAACTGCAGTTGCCTTCCGACACGTGCGATCTGACAACGCGCAAAGTACTAAACTTTTTCCTGGCGACGTTTCACGAACTCTTGACGAAAAGTCGACCATACAGATGAGGGGATGAATTAGTAATTTATTTGTCAACAGCGTGTTGCGCTGCGAAGCTGTGGAAGCCCCCTGCGTGTTCAAGAACGCAGCGACCCTNTAGAGAAGCAGCTGAGCAGCAGCTTGCAGTAGCGCTGGCTCAGTCGCGGCAGGTAGGCACTGGCTCTTTGGCATGTTTCACTTGGTCTTTCCCAGTGTGGCATTGGCTCTCTGGCGTGTCTCAGTTGGTCTTTTCCTGTGTGGCAATCCTGTGCTAGGCCTGTGGCTCCTCTTGTCTGCATGTCAAAGCGGGTGGAGACACTGAGGTGATGTCTGTGTGTCTGTAGCGAACCCAGCCCCATCAGATGTCAGCTTTTGTACACGTCTTGGACATCGCTNCAGTAGATGGTGGTCGTGCTGGCCACTGCTGCTCAACAATCCTTGCGAATCTCTCGTCAAGCATAGAATGAATACAGGCAGCACCTTGAGCTGCTACAGCCGCAACGCTTGTACTGCTACACGCCGTTGTTATCAAGTAGCATACGGTTCAGGCCTAGCTAAACAAAACCACGCTACGTTTGTGTCCCTTCAGCAGTGCCAACAGATCTGTACCCCGATTGCATCAGCAACGTGCACTGTTCAATGTGATCCACTCGAACACTCGAACAGTTGCAGCTACACGAGTTTTGATGCCATGAGGAGCTGACCTTGTCCTTGCTCAAGACAGATCTTGTATGTCCCTCACTGCTCACGGCCTGTTCGCGGACACAGGCGATCTACCAGCCTCGTCCTGCAAGGGATCTAACCCGCTGCCTGACCTCTGGAACTGGCCGCAGAGTTACGCTACAAAGGGCAGAATACACAGGACCCGGGATGAGAGGAGTTGTAGTTTGCGCTAGTACCTCCTTCAGAATCTAACCAGCCGTTGTAATCGTAATGGTGGATTCAGCAAAGGTTGACTCAGGCAGAAAATAGCCTTTTGGATTTTGGATATCGAATACGCCGGCAGAAAGGGAACGAAACTATCTAGGTAGCCGGTGTCACCTTAGTTGATTCAAACTGTCCTACAAGGGCCACAGGTCACGACCTTGGGCAATGCTAGTCTAGGCACGCACGTACCTGACAGGCTGGTTGTGGCCCAGCATGTCATTCACTNAAACCGCACCTCAAGCATACGCTTATCACAGACTTTCACACCTCGAAAGCGTACCTGAGCTAGTCACCAGGAACAGGGGAAGGTTTCCTGGGGTTGAACTGAACGCACCGCTATGCACGACTAGTTCGCAGATTATTCCACCTGTTGATTTGCACAGTGCCTGACAGGTCAGATGCCAGGCTGGCTGTCTTGCTTACGTGTCGGGCATTTGCCACAAATAGTGGGTACGAAACATTGATTTCGCCCGAATTAGCTTTTCCTGCCACGCGAAAGTAATAATATGAGCAGCATTTGGGCAATTTCGCCACATGTGTTTGCCAGACCAGCAGTCACGGGTAGCGACTGTGTTCGTGCTGAGCTGGACACACCTGATCTCCACACTGCAGCGCGCCGATTGTCGTAAGTAGCGCCAGAGTATCACATCAGCATTGTTGCGTAGATCGCTTGACGTAGTCTGCAACAACAAGAAGCGCAGGTAAGCAAGACCCCTTCCCTATCGCTTTATGTGCTTGCATTGTTGCAGGAGTGGCAAAGCCACTCATACTATGTACTGTGTATAAACGTATCCGTGGTGTTAACGTATCCGTGGAACAGCAGTACAACTCTGCTACGCCCTGGCAACTTCGTCAGCTGACCAGATATGGTCCAGCCTCGGTGATCATCTAGTGACTTTTTGTGTAGCGAGCAGGTGCTGCATCTTCAAGAACCATGGGAAACAATGATGTCCAGATTCTGGGCAGGATGAAGCCTGAATACTCCAGCATTCTGACACCAGAAGCAGTCCAATTTGCTGGTCACATTCAGCGCAAGTTTGGAGATAGGGTGCTAGATCTGTTGCAGAAGCGCAAGGAAAGACAAGCAAGGTCAGAATTGAGCATACTTGGGCTTACTAGCATACTTTAGACCAGCTGGCATGTGGAGATACACCGTCAGCAACTGCTTTCACATTATCTTCACAAGACCCTCGCTGTTATGCAGGTTTGATGCTGGTGAAAAACCAGATTTTCTCAAGGAGACCAAGTCTATTCGTGAGGGCAACTGGAAGGTACTGCATGAGCTTAACCTGTCATAAGGTCCTTGAGCGTCACCAGTGTTGCTTGCGGCAGTTTGTGTCATCCAATAGTGCTTCCATGCTGGGACATAGGTCACATACAGCACTCGTATCTGTCAGCAACATGCCACAAGCTGGGTGTTCTTGTCATGTCAGCAAGGTTGCTGCTCTTCAAGCACATGCATAAGTGCATATGCAGCTAATGCGCTCCAGGACGATCTTGCAACAACTATGCGCCTGTCACAGGTGGCACCCTTGCCAAAGGACCTTTTGGACCGGCGAGTTGAGATCACTGGGCCAGTTGATCGCAAAATGGTCATCAATGCCTTGAACTCAGGCGCATCTGTCTTTATGGCTGACTTTGAGGACTCAAATGCACCTACTTGGTGAGCTTGATCTTTCACATAACNGTGTGTTGACAGTTTTGACATGTTGAAGGGTTGTTTGGGATGTTGAGGACATCTGATCCATTGCTGATCAAATTAAGGTCGTTCAGATTTTGGCATGCAACAGATCCCTGCAGAAGCAACATTGCTGGGCTGCCAAATAGTTGTGCATCTTCTGCCACTGCTGCACACAGCTTTTCAGTGGCATTGCACACCATATGCTTTGCAGGATACATCTACACTGCTGTTGAGTTGTGATCAACATCGCCTGATGTGTGCCATGCTNACCTGAGCAAGGGCTGAGCTGCTGCTCAGTGCATTCCTGCTGAGGTAGTGTGCTCAATACGGTATGAGCATCCTCATCTTGCTCTTCTGCATGGGCGCTGGTCTCCTCAGGCAGCNAACTCCAGCCTTTGCACACCTTTGCAGCAAAAGGTGTACGCCGTGAAGATGATCGCAGTCGCTATTGCAGACATGTATGTCTTTGACAGGAAGGTTGCTGTTCTTTCGGTGTTTGGGTCTCATTGCACCGACTGGAACTGAACACCTGGGTGATGTTGCTGAAACACTTTCTCCATGAAAATGAGTTCTGGTCGAGCTGCCTCAAGTGACTTTGGACTGAACTTGTCATGAAACAAAGTGCCCTGCAACATAGTCAACGGTCAACCTAAGTTGATTGCAAATGCTGTGTCAGACACAGATGTAACAATTTTTGTTTGCTGTGGGTGCTGTGAAACATAGCAATACATCTGTACCTGGAAAATACACAAAACATATCAACAAATTCATACGTCGAATATACACAAAACATAAAAACACTTTTATGTCTCATAACATGAAATAAAGAAAGCTCGGCCTAACGATACTGGTTNGTTGGAAGGAGTCAAATCAAATGCAGCGGGACCCCATTTTGGGGTGGTGTTGGGTGATGCACAATGGTGATGTACACATGTACAACACTCAACCCAGCACGAACATCCACTGTACCTGATAGAAAGCTGCAAGGCTCAGCAAGATTTTCCCACAGCACAGCCATCATCAGCTCAAATTGCACCTCACCCCAGACAGCACTGGCCCATGGCCACCACACCTATGCCAGGTCAGGGCGAGTCTGATGTTTCAGAAGGGCGCCCAGTACAATGATGCACTAACAGTGACACAGCACACTTGTGCACTATGCCAGTGCATGCAGAGGATTTTGACATGAATGGTCTGGGACAGTTGGGCAACCCACAATGGGCTGCAGGTGCAAGTAGCTTGCAGCTGAAGAACGTGTTACATAGCATCGGACAGAGCACAGGGCCAGAAAGATGGGAGGACGTGGGCTGCAGTTGGCACAGCAGTGAGTACCTCCACTTTGGTTGGGTTTGAGGTGATGGACACAAGGGCATCAGCACCGTCTATGATCTGCCGCATGGCCAGGTCATGCATGCCTGTCAGTGAGCAGGCCCAATACACCTTCAGGGCCGTCAGCTCCACAGCCATTGCCCAGGCAGCCTGCCGAGAGTNGCAGCGAGGCCATCTTTGCCTCTCTTGCCAGACAGCAAGCACCACAGGATTGCCTTTGTTATGTTGGTCCAGTGCAGTCTCACTGTCAGTGTACCAGTGTACTTAACCGGCAGGAGTAATGTTATGCACCAGGTAACAGTGCACTTCGCTGACGGGATCGTGATCAAGTTTGGTCAGCAGTGCAAAACAGGCCGCATGCAGAAACGCTTGATGACATGAGCGCATGATGCACTAGCCACAAAGCCTGCCAACAAATCCACTTTAGCTGGATAGACCAACTTGGCATCTTGGCTTGTATGTACCAAGGAGAGCTGGGCACCTTGACTGGCATACTCATGTGCACAACATATCAGCACACAAACAGCAAAGTCAGCTTCATGCTACTGCAGTGCCCTTGACTGAGTCTCAGCCTCACCATGATGCTGCAGGACTTGCAAAGAACATGGAAAACTGCTGAAGCACTCGAGTATGGCATGATTGGGGTCAATGAAGTTGGCATCACCAGCGAAATTGCACCCTTTGGAGGTGTAAAACAGTCTGGCTTAGGCAGAGAACACTCCAAGTATGGCCTGGATGAATTCATGGAGATCAAGTATGTGCAAATGGGTATTGGATATGACCGGTGAGACCCAAGTGAGACCACATGGTGTGGGTCGTAACAGGCTGATTCAAACTCTCAAAAAAGGCACAATCTCTGGAGGGCTGCAGCAGTGCTGTGCTGGACCCATCGGCATGACAATGCCACGTGGGATAATGAGCATGCTTGTGCTCTTCGCATTGTCTTGCTGTAGGAATAGCAGTCTGCCTTGAGCGCAAAGGCGTTGCCGCCTTATGTGCAGCTGGACATCCTCATGCATACATATGAAATTTGACTGTTGCAGGCTTGGCCTTCTTCTGCTGAAATGGTGTTTTGCAAAGCAATGGCATTACATAGTAGGCCACATTTATTTTCGGCAATCACCAAGTAGCTTGTTGAGTGATACTTTGAGACAACAGCTTCAACCCAAGCTCAAATGGCGGCAAGCCATTCAATAGAAGCAATTTAGATCCTGATCACTGACATCATCTAGAAGATCTTTACCCATGAGACATAGCTGAATCTGGTGTCTGGTGTCTGCGGAATGCACCAGGACAAACCAGAGGTCCTGACCACAGGCAGTCAAGATATACTACTGGGATGCCAGTCTTATTGTGGTGCCACTTTCGCCTCAAATACATATGCAACCACCAATACCATCGAAGGCAGCTCTGCATACGCTTTGAATACACCTCCCACAGCACACATGACTTGCTGTGGTAGATTGCCAACAGCAACTTTTTGCAAAAATGATTGCCTCAGTGTATAGTCACACTTTCCCTGATGACATTGTAATGTTGAATGATCATGCACTCCCACTCGAGGTCAGCTTGCAAATCTGTGCTTATCAGACCGCAGATGTCAGGCACCTGTTTGTCAAGAACCTGCCAGTTCATTTGACAAGATACAATGTTGCTNGTGCAGGAGCTGGTGACTGCACAGCCTGTGATGACCCCCCTCTGGGCCGCCCCTGAGGTATGCACACCTTTGGCTGCACTGACTGTCCAAGGGTGCTGCAATGTATGCAAACACATAGACAGAGAATCTGTCACTGGGTGGTAAGCTTTGGCACTGCAGTCTCTAGCAAGTACGTGTAGATCTTGACTAACTCCACCCCGTCTGCAGTCAGCTGAAGTCCTGCATGCCAATGTTTGTTGTTCAATCTCACACCACTCAGACTGCTGCAGGCAAGCATCTGAATGCATCTGATTCATTAAGAGCATTCCACCTCTGTTGAAATAACACCAAACAGCCTGTATGTCTAGCTTCATCCCAAACATGTTTGAATTCAAAATCCATGTGAACTGCTGCTGGCACACCATAGATAGCACGCAGCTCATGAGCAGCATGCTGCTGCAGGTGGTCCGCCATGAGAGAGCCAGTGTGAAGGCTGACATGTGGAGCTATGGCATCCTCATATGGGAGCTTGTCAGTGATCAGGACATCACCAACCTGCAGCCTCTGGCCATTGCACAAGCAATGCAGGTGATACTTCGCTTCACACTGTGGGTCACCTCATCTGCACTAGCAGTAGCCAGGAAAGCACGGACATGTATGTGCTTCAATGCTTGTGTATCCTTGTAGGCCAACACTTTGTCAGCCATGGTGCTGAATCAGATATACAAAGGAGTGTGTGGTGTTCCAAGTAATTCATATGTCATCATACCGTTGTGCAGCACGCAAACANGCCACAGCAGCAGCAGCAGCCAGCAGCAGAGGGCTCAGGGCTGCAGCAGGAAACAGGCCCTGGGACAGAAGGGGCAGCTGCCCTGCAGGAGGCAAGCGGTTACTACAGGTTGGGGCGGGGGGCTGTCAGAGGGGTGCTGCTGGCCTTACAGCTTCCCAACAGTCACCAGGTGGCAGTGTATCGCCCGGCCACTGGAGCTGCTGCCAAGCCAATGCTTGTTTCCCAGCTGCAAGACAGGTACGCTGCCCATAATGTGTCTCATTTCCTGTGCTGGAGACCTAGTCAGGGGCTTTGGTGACATGGTTGACTCTGTGGTCACTGTGTGNCTGGTGTCACTTCACAAGATGCCATGCATGTATGCTGTTTTGGCATACCAATAGGCATATATTTGCGCAAAGCATATGCAGCCAGCACAAGGGCGTGAGTTCAGCCGCTGCAACAGACAAACAGGCACTAATGGCTCAGCTATCACAGTTTACGTGCGTAAACTTTCAAGCTGAAGCAAGCATGTGTTCCCAGAGTTTGACCTGCAGGAAAGTGATGCAGACATATGAGTGCATGAAACTTTGCCCTCAAAAGCCATTTGCAGAGATTCAACACACAACTGAGGCCATGTTTCTCGGCATACTTTTGTGAAACCAGGAACTCTGTCAATGCTGCAGCACCTAGGCCAACAACATGGAGGCCCACTTGCTAGCATACCTTGACTGTGCTGAACACAATATGTTTGTAGTTGTAGATGAAAACACAATATATTTTTCTCACTTGGCAACAAGACTGAAAGCATGGGTTGGCTGTAAGGTCCTGTGCTTGGTGTACATTTTGTAGGGAAGCTTGGCTAACCTGCGCTTGTCATTGGAAAATGGTTGAGCGGCGTAGGGTTTTGTTTGCTCTGCATATTGGATGCAACTAAGCTGTAAAACACATGGGCTTGTATGCTGTTCTTGTGCAGGGCTGCAAGAGGCACATGCGTGCACAACCGGCCGAGCAAGCAGCTCCACGCGGCTTTGATTCACCTTGTGTAACAGTGTCACCAATGGCCATGGAGTATGCAGAACCAAAGGGCTTGGGATCGCCCTTCCATTCTGCCAAGATCTGCAGGAGGAGTCCCTTATACTGGGGGAAGCTGGGCTGCAAGGTGGACATGATGGCCTTCCCATCTGGCATGCACCCAAAAAAGTAACCTCCTGAACGCACGCACATATGGCAATCAAAGGCTACGAATGTACATGGCTCTGTTGTTGCTGTGAGGATATGCTGGGCTGCAAATTGGACATCATGNGCAGCCTCCAGGTCAGCTGCACAGCTCAAGTTCATGCAAAGCAAACTTCCTTCCTACTGCCTTATGTGTGTACAGATACAGACTTGAAAAATGAGAACATCCACATACCAAGTCTTAAAGTTATACTGCATGCCTCAATATTGCTGCATTGTGTGGCAGGCATGCATGCAAGACTTAGGCAGCTTGGCTCGGGATGCGGCCGTCAACAAGAACAACCCAATGGTAGAGCAACAGATGCTGAACAAAGTGGTTGAATCTACATCACTGATCCTGGCGCGTGCCATGTGTGATCCAGATGGCATGGTGAAGAACCATGACTTTGATGCTGTTGACAGCTGCCATGAAAGCCATAACCCTCCTGTACCGTACAACAAGGACATCATGGTATGTAGGTTTTCCACATCAACCTAACAGATTGCATCCAACAGATCGCATCAAATGAAGATGTTATCAAGCAGGCTGTATATCTTATGTGTGAAGAATCTGTACGTGTGTGAGAGAGCAAACATGGTGGCTGTGCTGCAGTCGCCTGGCACAAATCCTGTACCTGTGCTGCAGCATGCTGCAAACATGGTGATTCTGCTGTCAGTGACAGATATTGTGCGCGCTACAATCTTGCGTGCCATACCTCCAAGCAGTTGTGGGTCAGTCCTTGCTGTGCAATGCCCAGTTCATGTGGTGACCCATCACAAGGCATGCAGCTGAGCCGGCAGGTCCACCAAACTCCATATCACAGCTGCAGCATATCACACAGGTTGCAGTCCCATGCATGATACCACTTTACATCTCATGTTGCAGATTGCTTCAACGCTGGCACCCTTTCAGTGGGATGCAGCAGTACTGCACAGNTACAAGGAGCTGCAAATTGGCTGCAAACCCATTTTGAGAGATGCATTCAATGACATTATTCTGTGTGAGACTGCTCAGTGCCTGCTATCATTGTTGGCAAGTACACAAGCCTGAATATATGCAGGACTGCATGCGACAAGCCATCAAGGGAGTTGGCGGGCTTAGTCATGAGGAATGGAGGTCATGGAGCAGCGAGCGACGCACAGGGGAATGCAAAAACTTCATTGATGGCGATCTTGTAGAACAGTTCCTTGATCTCAGTCATGACACCATGCAATGGGTTGTGGACCGCATGGGCAATGGAGTGACCATTGAGGAGCTCAGCAAACAAGTGGAGGAGCTGAGCAGACTTCACTGATGACTTCACAGCAGGATGTCTGTCTGTCAACATTGACACCACAAGCAGCCCACAGAAGCCCAGAGCTTCACAGTGCTGCACACTTAGTGCTCCATGTTGCTGTGCTACACAGAGACCTGACTGGGCAACATGCGCATGCTTGCAGTACTGCCTGAATGAGCAGCAGCCCATTTTTGCTTTTACTATCTGACACTTTTTCCCCTGTTGATCCTCCACATGAATACGAAAAATCGTGTCTGCTAGGGGATTGCCATATTGCCCGCTTTAGCAGCCAGCTGTGCTTGAGCAATGGCCAGCCCATAGGCACCATAACGATTATAGCGAGTCTTGCATTTGTCACATCGCGTGGTTGGAACTTATACAGCTTGCTTTAACACGACCAGCAGTGCTGCCAACGTATACAGCTAGGCCTGCTATTGCCTATGTCCCAAGGGTGCGTGCCCGATATAGATCTTGTCAGCAAGANCGTAGACTTTAGCTTTGCTGGGCAGCGCCTGCGGGCATACATCTACTGCTGCAGCTGGAACTCCAGGTGAGCGGGCTGGTATGCTGCTGTTTGGCACACTTAGGTTTTTGTCCACTTGCGACCCTGCCTAAAGCAAGGGCANTCTGGCCACAAGCTCCAATCTGGCCCCAGGCTTGCAACTCACTTTCAAGGTACACAATGTCTGCATTCGGTGGAATGCTGAGCAGCTGTCGCAAAATCAAGTGGAAACCTGGTCTGCTGTTCATGTAACATTATGTGGTTTGTCATGATCCCTCATGCACATATCAAACCACTTTGTAGGTCTTCTACAAAGGGCCAGCTGGTGAGGATGTCCACGATGCGTTACTGCTCATGATGGACAACGGCACCAAGGTGCAAGTTCCTTGTCATGCACTGCGGCCCCGCTCCAAGGTATGTCCATGCCAAGGCAAGAGTATATGTGATCGCTCACTCTCATGTAGATCACTCTGTCCAAGCAAGATCTGGACCTGGCTCAGGTTGTCGCTGACATACCTGAAGCTGCTGCCCTGAGTTGCTTGCAATGTACATTACTTGGCTTGTATCCATAGTCGTCTCATCTCAGTCTCATCACGACCTTGCCTATTGCATGCTGCAGCTCAAGCTGAAAGGGGATCTCAACATTGGCTTTGTCCCCTTGGATGCANAAAATGCCCACAAGTCTGTGCAAGCTGGTTGCAGAACTTGTCTCCCATCGTACCAATAATGTGTACCAAGTCTGGAGCATCGAGCAACAGCAGACAAGACAAAGGAAGCATGTGCAGTGTGTGATTGCCACAACATCTTTCGTCTTCCAATATGCTGATGTGCTATTGTTGCCAGTTTGTCTGTGCTGCAGGCTGACAAGTTGCGTCTGCTAGAGTTGTTGACAGCGTACAAATTGGGCGTGACAGGACATGGGGGCTATGCCAAGGTACTTCCTGCTATGTTGAATATGTCAAACCTGGTTGCATGCATGAAGCCAAGTTGGCATTCGAAGGAAACTCTACTGTGCTGGCATGCCATGCACGTGTAAAACAGCATTGCAATGTTGTCCTGTGAGACAATGTTCCTTGCAATGGCTGTCACGTACTCCTGTGCCTAACTGACTGTTGGCTCACTCACGTTGCAAAGATTGCGCACTCCATCTAGCTGGTTATATACCCCACTGTAGCAATGTGTGAATGCGTCATGCTACATCGCTCTGAGACGTGTGTTGTGCACGCTGCAGGCAGAAGTCACAGGTGGTGGAGTACCTCTGTCAGAGATCAACTGTGCAACAATGGAAAGCAAGAAGGTACATGGATTGCATCTGTGTGGAGAAATCTGCGATGTGTTTGGCCGCATTGGAGGCTTCAACTTCTATTGGGCTGGGCAGATTGCTGGCCATGATTAATGTACATGACCATGGTTAATGTACACTACCTTACACTAGCTTGCTCTGCTCTGACACGGTTACTGAGTACCGGCTGCAAGCGCATTTACTGCTTGATATGTTGGCAATNTCATTTCGGATCCCCACCAGGCCCAGAACGGCGCCTAAACGACAAAGTTGGTGTGAACTTCAGCTGTCACAATGCTTGAAAACATATGGAAAAGTGTGAACGCTGCTACCTTGNTCCTCCTGCTCCACCTCCAGGGCCTCCCACAGGCTGCACAGCACCCCCATCAGCTCCCCGGCCCTCTGNTACATGCAGGTTCTCAGTGTCAAGCTTGCTGCTGACGCTCAGCTCACATAAGTACATCGCCTTCTAGAGCTGTGTAGTGATTAGACATGCCTGAGCACACTTGATGCAGCACATTATGCAAAACGCGATCTGTCACTAGATGTTGCATGTGGCTATAGAGCAAAGCCTTCCCTTGCAGCTTGCTTGGCCTTCTCAAAGCCCTCTTTGCCATCAGCTTCTCGCAAGGAACCCAACTCCCGTGGCGCACTGGTTTGTACAATGGTTGACTTGGCATAAGCGGAGTGGTCCTGCTCACTGGCCAGCTGATCCTTGATCCAGAAGTAAGTCATCTTGAGACCATCAGCCAGCTTTACAGTTGGCTCCCAACCAAGCTGCTTCAATATCAAGGCATTGTCAGAGTTGCGTCCGCGGACACCTTCAGGTCCAGGAATGTGCCTGCACAACAGCCCAATTTGACCCACATACAAGTGCAGCAATCTGGCAGCTAACACCACACTCACAACCACGCTTTGCAGACTATGGCGTCAGACTACACTTTTTCTGTTTATTCAATTGCAGGTAAGANAGCTTGTATGTTACTGAGGACATGCGGCTCAGTTGTGGCTCACATATACGATCTAGATGACAGCCCAGCATAATTTGCAGGGCAAGACACTGACTGTCAGTGTAAAGCAGATCTTCACAGACTTCCAAGCAGCTGCAGATAAGTTCCAGAAGCTGCCGTATGATGTCATTGACGTAGATGCCAAGCAGTTTCCCCAGGACTTTGCAGCTTTCTGTGCGGTAATCCAAGAACTGGAGCGCCGCCTGGGAGCAGTCATTGCACAGGTACTGCATCAATGTTGCAGACTTGTTTTAGCATCAGCTTCATCATGCCATCAATGCTGACAAGCTCACAAACATATAGCGTACTGGTCTGCTGTACAGTATAGGCAGCATTAGCAGTGTGCGACCACGCAAGCTGTTGCTACAGGACATGGTGGTGTAGGTCACAGGTGTCTGATTCCGTCTTGGTTGTACACAGGCATTTGATGACTGCACAACCGTTGCTTCCATCTTCAAGCTGCTGGACAGTTTTGAGGGGCTTTTGGACAGAGGCGTCATTGCTGCCGAGCTGGAGCGCAAGCACTTGGCATTGGTGCGTGAATTTGGGTTGNGCCAAGGGGCAGGGCAGGCCAAGGGGCAGAGCAGGGTCGGACACCCAAGGACAGGACAGGGCAAGGCATGAAGCAGGGCAGGGCAAGGGCAAAGCCAGGCAGGGCAGGGCTGCAGCAATGACAGCAGCAAGTACAGGTTGATGTTGCTGCACATGAGCATGTAATCTTGACGCATGACAGTGCTTCCCAGCTCTCATGACTCTCTGGAAGTGCTGACTGTCACACAGGGTAATCCTAAACCCTTAATATGAATTTACCAACTCTCATGAATTCCTTGAAGTGCTAGCTGTCACGTAGGATCAAAAGCTGCTCAAGAGTGCAAAACCCTAAACCCTAAATTATAGGCTTACCAGCTCTCATGACTCTCTGGAAGTGCTGGCTGTCACATAGGGTGCCTGTGATCAGTAACGCCAGCATCACTGTGGCGTACATGTACCCCAGGGACGATGGCTGTCCCGAGGACACTACCCCCAGCAGCAGGCTCAGAAACGTTGGGGCCACAAATTGGGATGCATCATTGCATAGCTTGAACGGGAGGGCTGTCAGGATGAGGTACCGCGAAAACTTCCAAAGCGCCANTGCTGTGCATCAGCTTCTGCAGCAGCTTCCTGGCTGAGTGCCTGGCGTGCAGACTTTGACATCTCCTGACTCATGTTGAAGAAGCCCCTGGGAGCTGTGTAGTACTGGCCAGTCATCTTGAGCCTTTGCTTGCGGCTCAGCTTCCTCAGCAGGCGCCGGTACCTGCACAAGGCATGCAGCACACCTGTTTCTCAGGTCATCACAGTACACTCTTGTAGAAATGATACTCTTGCAGCTTCCGCTTGAAATCCGTTCAATTCTCTTGTCATGTAGCACTGCCAGGTCATCGCAACAGCTGTCAGCATAGCAACAACGCAACAATGGCTATGTTCTTGACTGCAGATCTCTGATAGCGCTGGAACAGGGCTGCCAATCAACAACAGGACCACGGCCCATTGCATGGCAAAGGCTGCCNCATGCTCGCTGCTGGCAGTGTTGGCAGTGCTGGCAACTTTGACCCACAAAGCCTCATGGGGCCATCAACAAGTGGCCTGGGCCTGGTGAGGCATGCTTCAGGACCTCGCACGTTGCACCGTCTGGGCAGCAACAGCAACAATGACTATACCAAGCATAGCTTGCCTCAGGTAAGCAGGCCAGTAGGTCGTCATACCCAGGGAACACTCTTGCTGCAAGTCAAACCTGGGTGCAGTCAACTCATGTTGCAAAGAATAGATTCATGTGCACCCACGCAGGGGTTGCTTTCTTGCCTAGCTGTTCCACATACACAGCAATTTGCAAAACAGTTGCTCAAGTCATCTTGCACCCCGTGCATGGGGCACATCCCTTTTGGGCTGTCACAGACTAGCTTTCACCGACCACTATCTGGCTGTGTAAGCCTAGCACACTCATAGTCTTTGTGCTCTTGCAATTACACACCTGATGCCACCAGAAGAGCAATGGACAGCGGGAGATCATATCACAAGCTTGCGACACCCATGACTGCTTCATCGCGAGAATCTTTACAAGTTGATATTCGGCAAAGGATTGATGGTGTTGTTCTGCAGCTGGAGATGGAGGTGTGGCATGTGGGCTCCTTCAGACTTAAAGGAATGTCAGAGCCAATGCATGTCATGCATCTGGGCAACACCATGGTCAGTGGGCGTGTCTTTCCAGCACATGCATCATCCAAGAAGGCTGAAAAAGTTGCCCCTGCCTTGGGGCTGCAGTGTGTGGTTGGGGTACCTGCCATATGAGGGGGATCCTATGTATTATAGCATTATCACNTAGCTGCGCACCATCCAGAGCTTGCTCCCCTTCTCATAGCCAAGATGCAAGAGGTGTGCTCTCACAACTCGCCTCAGCTTTGCAGGTGGCCTACAGCAGTTTGAAACACTATCATTTGTTCTTANGTGTGAAGTCCAGGTCAGCACACAATGCAGGCATGTCATATCAGTCCGTCGGTCACTTCCGCTTTCACAATACACAGCAAGACATGTCATGCACATGCCTTTGCATGTGTATGATTGAGTGTTGAGTCCCGAGGTGTGCGGATCTCCATGTGCATCAGACGTAAGGTTGCCAGAGCCTTATGTAAGCCACTTGCTTGCCCGTGCCCGGGATCAGCTGTGTTGTCTTTTCCGGAAGTTATATATATACAGATTACCAGATTCTTCTTCTTGCATGCGGTGTGCATCTCTTACCTGTGTCAGGCACACTCATCAGCCAAAAGTTGTGGCCTGCACCTGCATTGCATAGCAGGTCACTCACAAGTCATAGAGCTACAATCAGCGGCTGCAATTAACGTGCAATCACTCATTGACACAATTTTCCTCTGCAAGATCACAATGCAGCAGTCACACCAGCACATCCCAGGATCCACGTGTAGCATCTCTGCATGCGGCTTCAGCTGTCACCGCCACACACAAGTCTGCCGGAGTCAGCTTCACAAAGCNGCACCAATTCAGCACAATGATCTGCACCACCAAATGTGTAACTTGCACTCATACATATGTGCTGGGTCTGTCCTAAGCAAGCAAGAGCTGTCATCACGTCTTGTACAAGATGTGTCCATCCAAGTTGTGTAAACTTGGTCACAACTGACCCAATGCGGTTTAGCAGCACGTAGCAAGCCTTTGACAACACAAAAGGCTCCAATACTCCTGATTTGTGCCAGTACCGCAGCAGCTGTTTTTGCATGCAAGCTACAACAGAAGCTGTGAGGCAAGTACAGAGCTGATGTGACTTCCTGGGTGATCTGTAGGCTGAAAGACCAGGGCGGCAATTACTTGCTGCAGAATGGCAGCATGAATGTACAGCAGCCAACCTGCAAGGATCTTGCGAATACCTTACCTGCCAGCTGGAAAACAGCAACAGTGGACAAGAAGTGGCAGGAGTCCTTCTGGAAGATGGCTGAAGCACACCACTGGAGCCGCATNAGCACGCAGAAAATCTCAGGTTTGCTGCTTGCGTTGAGTTGCGGAAGCACGCGCGATGTCGGAAAAAAATTGATCTCGGTCAAGGACACTGACGATTTGTTGTCAAACGTGCCACATAAAGTGCGCTCTGACGGGACACAGCATGCGCTGCCGCGCAAGACAAGCCTCACCATCATGCGCCTCGCAGCTCTGCTAAGCATNATGCAGGCGCTGCTGGAAGAGCAGGTGAGCAAAGCTTGGTTTGAGACTGTTGCACAATGTGCGCAGCGGCGTGTCAGACGGGTGCTGTCGAGTCCTTTGCTACCCTGGAGCAACTCACATCAACAAGGGGGCTCATTTTGGTGACACGCACCATCTTGGTTGGTCCTGCACTGTCACATGTTGTGCCAATTTGAACTGTCCCTGTCAGCGCTGCAGTGTCCACTTGGCCACAAGCAACAGATTGGCAAGCAACTTGTACAATCAATCAAACAGCTGTTGCCTACACATCAATGCTACTGCATCTCAGGTATTGCTGTCCCTTGTGACAATCAAGCTCTTGCACCTGCAAATCCTGCCACTCCCTGCAAGCAGCACTAACTACAGATCCCATGCAAGGTGTCACAAATGTGGAATCCACTCCACATGACAACTTGGCTTGTCCCGTTGCTGAGTTTATCTGCCTAACGTATTGTAGTCANCATCGCGGGCAGCTCGGACCTGAGCCAGCTGCATGTTGGCTACCAGAGTGGCCCTGTAGTTGTCAGCCTTGATCTGCCTCTCAGCTGCTGCTGCAGCTGCCTGCACTGAATCCTGAAGCCTGATCTGCAAGCCAGCAGAAGAAGGTTGGANCGGCACGTCAGCAGCAGCTGCAGAGGATGCTGGTGCCTGCTGCCTGGCTGCTGCAGGACGACAAGTATCAGCCGGAATGGCAGGTCCCAGTGGGGTGGCAGCCCCCTGCATGCACTGATGATGCCTACCTGCCCCCCGCTGAGCCTTTGAACCCCCACATGCACATTGACTGTGACTGTGCCAAGAAGGCTGATGACTTGCTGGTAAGGCTCACTTCCTGCAGAATGTAGTTGCTGTAAGCCTTCAAGACATGCAAACATGCCCACACGTGTCAGTCACATTGGGCATGCTTGAGGTCACCAGCACAGATCAGCCAGCAAAACACCTTGACACAAACAACCTGGCTAAGCCACAGACCAATACCCGCAGCTGTATGCGCGCATCCTGTATCTTTGATGTGTCAAACCAGACAAGCGTGCAACCTGTGCTGATGATACTGAATCCAGGGCATGCAAATTTTACATGTTTGACAAGTTACGAGACAATTAAACATACATACTGTTTAGTCTGTGCGTGTTTGTGTGTAGGTTGACGCTGACTCAAGCCATGTCATTGTTGTCCCGTGGACAGTGGCAGAGCCTGAGGCAGGGGAGCTGGAGACCCCCACCCTTCCAGACCCCCGGCCCCCTGCAGCAGCCACAGCNTTGCAATACTTGCAGCCAGCTGTGCAGAGCTGGAGCGTGATATCATAACTAAACATGAGTTCAAAATGGTCTTGAGGTGCAGTTTGTTGACCTCTGGGACCATGTTGCATGTGCGTGTTGAGGCAGGGCATTAGGACTCACACACTATGAGTAAAGTGAGCTGTGTGCTGCCTTGCCAGTAGGCGTGACACTGGCTTGCTTTTGCCATAACTGCAGCCAGACGTGCAGAGCTGCAATTTGACATGTATAACAAAGTCAACCCGAATCCAAAATGCTTCTGAGGTACCTACCTGAGGTATCCACCGTGCAACCTATCCTTCCCTCCATGTTGCGTGCACATGGTCAGGCAATGTAACTAGGTACGCAGACACACACTTGTGTTTTTTGCATTTCACATACTTCACGGCCAAGGCATGCATGCAGGCAAGTGGAGAGGCAGTGTATGTGGCTGATGTGGGAGTCAGCACCCGCGAGCTCTTCGCTGCCCCGGTCGAGTCTGCAAGGGCGCTGGCCAAACTAGGCAAGGTGGACNAATTCAGCATGATGCAGCTTTGTAGTACCATGCATAAGCGACATGCAGAGAGACAGAGGCGACAAGGATAGACTTACAAAAATCTGTGCTGCTGTCTGATCGCTCAAGCCCTCTGGCACAAACACCTGCGGTACACTTGCACTTTTTACGTTTGTTGTAAGACGCAATGTAGTCACTTTTGTGCACAGTTTTGCCTTGCAGTGCACACAATGGAGGTTGATACACATTTATGAAGTGCCACAATGCCGTTGTATAGGTCAACAAGCTCACCAAGTCTTTCTCAGGTACACAAACATACTGTGCCCAGGATCCCTTGCCCTGGAATTGAGGCCAGGGAGCTGCTGAGACACGCTGGCCCTCCTTGTACTTGCTGGCTCCTGGTCCATTCTTGACAACCTTGCCGACACCTGAAACCAGTCTGGCACAAGCTGTGAACATGTTTAATTTCGCATATGTGCAGCTTGAGGTGCAGCGCAAGTGACCGACCGTCGCTTCCTGGGTTGCTAGGCAATGGCACGGCGCCTCCCCAACCAGTCTTGAGCAATATGATGTCTGTTGGGTTGACGGGGCGCAAGTACACGTTCACCAGAACCTCCCCCTGCTTGGGTTCTGGAATGTCGCCTTCGACAACCTGGACATGGCCCAGGCTCTCGTCCATGCTGAACTCGGCGAGCTTGACTTGCTTGTTCGTAGCGGGCGCCATGTCGACAGATCAATGCAGATGCTAGTACTTTGAGGTCGCAATGGAGATTCGGTACTACGGTATGCAGCCCCCGACAGCAAGCTGTGTGCCGGCAACGCTTAACTGCATGCCATGTCGTAAGCGCATTGGTTGAGTAAGCGCAAGATGTTCTGCCAAAAGAGGAAGAAGCGAAGGCAAGTAGCTGCATGCTGTGGCATTCCGTAGCTGGCTACCTGGTAGCCAATCAATAGTGGGTGAGTTTCTTTTACAGGTAGTAGGGAAAGAAGGGGAGTTACTGTTTGAATTTTCTATTGACCCTGTTGTTTCCCCTCTCTAGTAGTACATCTCCTCCCCACTCGGAGTGCCAGTGTTTGCTTGTGATGGCGCTCGTGGCCGGCCTGTAAACAGCTCAGCGACAGCACAATTAGCTCAGACTGCAGCCTCTCAGCACAGCTCGCAATCAGTTTGTCACAGCACTCAGACGCGACACTGTTTCATGTCATGATTTTCACGCTCGCAGAGACAACGTAGGATAGGACACGCCTAGTAGGTACCTAGCATCGGCTGGCACACCTTTTAATTATTATTATTATTATGGCTTCTGTGAGCCGGAACAGAGAGATACCTCTGTTGAAACTTCAGTGCATGCTCAGCTTTACATTTGCATCATCTCATGCAACACGTAATGCGTTACGCTTGAATCCTAGCACTTCAACCGAGTGCATGATCGGGAGTGGAGATCACGCTGCGACATCCCGACAAAGGCAAATATGGTAAAAGTATTCCTCACAGGTGGAACAGGCTTCGTTGGTTCTCGTGTGGCCAAAGCGCTAGTCGATCAGGGTCACTCCGTTACGGCCTTGTCTCGTAGGACGGGCACTGATCTCGAAGGGTTAAATGTGACAGTCGTCAAGGGCAGCCTGAAGGACGTCGAAGTCATTGCAGCTGCAGCGCGTGAAGCAGATGCTGTGATGCATTTGGGATTCGAGCACGACTTTGCTGACTACCCTCGGTGTTGCGAGCAAGACCTTGCAGTTGTCAAGGCCATCGTCAAAGCCTTGTCCGGAAGCGGCAAACTGTTTGCCAACACAAATGGTATTGTTGGTCCTGGCGACTCAGGGGAGACCCTCGGCAAAGAAGACAGACCAGTCGTTGGTCCGAGAGCTGCCTCAGAAGAGGTCACACTGCAGGTGAGTAGCCCAACACTGCAGCCCAGAACCAAAANTGAAAATGCTAGTGCCAAGTGCTGACATGTGCTGAGCTTCCTGCTCCAATGAGGCTGTTGTGCCTCATTGCAACTGCAGACAGGTCATTCCAATTGCGCTACTGAAAAGTGAGCCACAAGGCTAGCAGCATGTCTGGCTGGAGCCACCGAGACTGTCTGAATTTGAGCTGATTTTGCCCTGACCATGAGCAGTGTCCTGTTGTTGGACCAGGCCAGGAGAGGTGCAGCACAGCCAGTACGATCAGATGGAAAATCTCAGGCCAGTCAAGCGCAGTGCTCTGTTGCAGGTCTTGGTTGCGCAGAGCTATAAGAGCTAGCTGTGGCAAGTGGCACTCCTTGAGCTGCTAGACAACTTGCTTGTCCTCCACGATGATGAGTTTGTTAAAATGACAGAGCACATGCCACAACTGCTTGCATGTGGAAACCAATGCCACTTTGTCATTAAGCAGCAACTGCTGTACAGAATAGGGTGCCTCTGCTAGAGCTGTAGCCAGACCTGTGAGCCACACTGCAAGAGGTTACAAACCTGACCCTGTAGCCTGGANCATTGCGGCTTGCAAGAGGCCAGCAGCAAGCTTTTGGCAGCCTGGCAGCCGTCTGCAACACCACAGCCTCCTGTCTGTTCAGACATCAAACGTATACATCGCTCAGGTACGTTGACAGATATGTCAACACAAACTGCTGATGACACCGTTTCGCCAGATTGGGATTTGCAAAAAGGCTGATCATACCTGTTGCAGTGTCAAGAACATGTCGATATGTGACAGGCATGCTGTCACACACTCACGGACACACTGTTGACAGTATGTGCATGCAGATCTGCCAGTGAGTTGCAGTAAAGTCACTTTCTTGTATTGCATTGCCAACTTGCTGCACTTCAGGATGCACTTCTATGTTGAACCCAACAAAGTAGCAATTGAGAATGGCTGGTAGCTCAGTACATTCTCAGTTGCACTGTTGAGGACTGGATTGAGTGTCTGCCACTGTATCAGCTTGCTGCCAGCATGACTGCTGTTTGTTGTTGCAGACATTTCGCAACGTATACCAACGGATAAGAGGTGAAGAGGAGCAACAATGACCAGCCAGCAAGTCCATTTTCTGCAATGCAGTCCCTGAGCGTAAAGTAGTCTCTTGCACCATCATGTGATCTGACCGACTAGCTTTGGATCTAGACTTTGAATAACGTGCATCGTGCATGTGCGCTGATGTACCTGCTTAACTTAGAACGATACAGAGACACGTCGGCAAGGAGCATGCGNTGACACTGTGAGACACAGCATGTTGTTGCTCTTCTTTGGGCTTTCATGTGGGCAAATAAACACCCACTTCTTGGTCCCACTAAGATTGCAGTACACATCACAGCATTTCTATGCTGACTCAGGTATGGCGTTGCTGCATGGCAGCAGAAACATTTTAGAGCACACCATTTGCCCGTGAAACAAAGCCAGCACAGCAAGCCAAGGGTTGTGTTCAAAATCTGCTTACAGTACAGCCCTTTGATATACTATCGTGTACTGCAGCTGCTGCTGGCTTAATGCTCTGCGCCTAAGATTTGACACCTTGTCAAGTACTGTCTTTGACATCAGCCGACAACTCAGTTTCTTCTGACTCAAGCAAGTAGCCACCCCTGTATATACCGCAGGTGGTGGCATCCACATGTACTGGAGCTGGGGATGAGCGCAGACTGCATGGGCAAATCTTCAGGCTGGTAGTGCTAGATGAGGCTACGCAGGCCACAGAGCCTTCCAGCTTTATACCCCTGCTCAGAGGGGCAGAGTCCGTGGTGANGCTGTGTGTTCTGCAGTGCTTGGAGGCAGAATTCTACTCATGGTAAGTACTGCAACGTCATAAACACTCATGTTGAACACACCAGGGTAGACCAGGGCCAAGGTATGCTGATCTGCAGGGCAGCATATGGGGAGGGCTTAGCAAGTGTCGACCCCACTGCTACAGGTGTGGATTCGTGAAAGCCACATCGAAAGTCCCTGTACTGCACACAATCTTACAAAACAGATGCTACCTTTTAGTGCTGTGACACAGGCACCAACTCAAACCTGACCGCCACCTCATCTGGTGGAGCATCCGGTGTTGGTACAACAGGTGGTGCATTCAGTAGCTCCGCTACAGCCTCTAATGCAGACAATGCAGCCACCGCAGCTGCACTAGCATATGCTACGGTGAGCAAGCCATAGGCCATTCTGGGGTAGTATGTTGGTGTGCACCTGTTTGCAAGACTGAATGACCTGTGAGTTGCAGGAAGTCGCAGAAAATGAGGTGCACCACGTGCAGTTCCTCCGCAAAGCTCTGGGAAGCCTTGCGGTGAGTTCGAACCGTGCATGTGTTGCAACAACCAATTCAAGATTGCTACAGCATTGGGGTTGCATCGGCCACAGCAATTTCGACACTGCCTGTGCAGGTTGCTTGCCCCTCCATCAATGTGGCCCCGACTACATTCTCAACAGCTGCATCTGCTGCAGTCAAAAATGCCGGCCTTACTCTTGCAAGCACCACTGGCAATGCTGACTTCAACCCTTATGCCAACCTTGGCCATTTCTGGCTTGCTGCCTATATCTTTGAGGTCAGTATCCGTCTGTTACAGCAGGTATGCCTGGTAAAGGCAGATCGCTAACAGGCACACCCATTGGTTTGCAGGATGTGGGTGTGACCGCTTACAAAGGAGCAGTTTCTGTTCTTGCGGTAAGTACATTCAGTCATCTGTCCTAGGTTGCAGCATGTATGTATCTGACTGCAAACCTACACCCACGTCCTGTCTGTTTGCAGGATGCCTCCCTAGCTGCTACAGCATCTGGCATTGGCTCTNGTGACTGATGACAACAGCAGGCTGAAGTGTGCGGGCAGGAGGGCGGACCTGCATCTGGACCAGCTTCTTCATACGCTGCTCGATCACCCGCGCCGCGGCAGCATCATTTGTGGTCAGGTTTTGGAAAGCAGTTGCCCTGGCGCCAGTGTTCTGCAAGTAGGCCTGCAGGCATGCAAAGCATTCCATGATACTCAAGATGTGAAGCTCTGCTTGCTGCTCAAGTAAGACCATGCATGTACCATCATTGCTCAAGTGAGTGATGCATGTGACAGCACTGACTGCTGTGGAGAGAGTAAGCTGTGCTCATGATGGGAGCAGCAGGCCCTCTGAAAGCATCAGCCCAACAGCAGGTCTGGTGCATTCCATTGTGAGGGGTCCATCTGCCTGGATAATAAGCGTGCGATGTGCCTCACTGCTATTTGGCAATTGCAATGGGTTATCTTGTTTGCTTGCTATGCTGTGGGCTTAATGCAGGTGCATGCTAAGCACAGAGCTGCGCCAGGCTGTTACATTGCACCTCTGTCTGTGAGCCACTCCATCTGGCCGCAAGACCACCAGAGAACAATTACTGACACTTGGACTAGTTTCTCATCAGTCAAGCATGCAACACTCTCCATCATACAGATGCAGTGTGCAAGCAGAAGCAAGGCTCCAATGTTGGACCTTGCTGTACGCAGCACTGACAACATGCTTCACGCCTGGGCACGCCAGTGCCAACATACCAGGCACACTGGTGTATTTTTGTTCGAATATGTTTCATACCATGCAGCTGCTTGCCCTTGATGATGGTCGCTGTTGCATGATTGCGTACTTGAACAGACAGCATTGAGTGTCTAAGTCAACAGCTAGTATCGGCACTTGTCAGAGGCCATACCTTGAATCCTTTCATGGTATCACTTTGAGTTTGCAAATCATGCCGATGGGTGGCAGGTTAGCCATGGGAGATATGGTCATGCTTGGATTAGGTTTTAAGTTAGAGATCAGCCCTACCTGGTGCGCAGCCTCAAAGGTTCGCTCCAGCTCCTCTATCTGTCCCTCCAAGCTGATCTTGAGCACGTTGTACTCCTCACTGCTCTTGTTCCTGATCTCCTCCCTTGCGGCTTCAAACTCCTGCNGCCTCTGCTTCCTGGTTCTGGCTGGTCACTGCAGCTTGCTCCAGCAGATACTGCTGGTTGTCATACTCCATGCTGTATTTCTGCACCAGATCCTCCTGTGAGTATGCCAGCTGTACTGCCTCAGCTAACTGGCCTTCTAGTGTTGCAATGCTGGCGGTATTCTGTGCGTGGGTAGCAGCATGCTCACTGTGAAGCTGCTCAAGCTGCTCTGCCTGTTCTGTGCAGATCTGCTGGCTGTCAGCGAGCTGAGCTTGAAGAGCTGAGGTGCTGGAGGCAGCCTGTGTGGCTTCAGCTAACTGACGCTGCAATGTTGTGATGCTGCCTGAGTCTTGTGCATGAGTGGCAATGCTGGCATCAAGCTCAGCCTGACGTTGCTGCAGCTGCACAGCTTGCAAAAGCAGCGCATGCTTTGGCTAAGCACCCTATACATGCAGAACTGCGTATGTACACAGTGGCATACATGGAAGCATGTCTTGAGCAAAGCTTCGACTGTGACTTTGCTGAAAATGTCACCAATANCTACACCATTCGATTTTGGTTGCACAGGCTAAACTGAGTTTTTAATCTTGCAATCTCAACAGTTTCATGCGTATCTGAGGTAAGAGCCCNACCCTAAAAACAAGTGAAGTGCATACATTGCAACCTTGTTATGCCAAACATCAGCAGCCGTGAAAGCAGTGATCTTACTGCACAGTTGGAGATGCTGTGAGCCCTGGGCTGCATGGCTTGCTGGTGCTCTTCTTCATCATCAGTATCAGTCAGTGAGGAGTGCGAAGCAAAACTCTTCTGAGCAGTCAACTTTGCTGACGTGACTGAGGGACCTCGCACTGACTTCAGGCGCTGGAACTGCAAGAAGCACAGAGCAATGCCTCAACTGAGGCCAGAAGTGGCAAATCAGCGGCAGCAATGGTGCATGCGCATTGTTGCTGATACTACACAGCGACGCAAAGCACACCTGCACATGCAAGCATACCAACACACAGATTTTGTCACCAACATGCGCCGCAGATGCATTTACTCAGCAGTCAACTGAGACTGGGCTTGATTGGAAGCAAAATCAGGCATCCCATTGCACAGAATGCTGCCTCCACATACACATGTGGACATTTGCGGACACTTGTGTAGATGTTCGGTGCATGCATAGGCACAGCTGGCATGCACAGATGGCAGAATGATGCTCACAAGAGCGCCAGTGGCAGCAAATGACTTGGTGCGAAGCTCTGCAAGGGCTGTGGGGCGGTGCTTCATGGGATCATCTTCTTCCCTGTCCTCACGGGGCTGAGCCAGCGCCACTATGAAGAACTCCTGCATAGCTTTGCCTGCTTTGTGACACTGCTGCAAATGGATTTATTGCAACATTTTTGCCTGTTCTGTGTATCGAAGCTATGCTTCTACGAGTGTTAGATGCTTTGTTCTGCTTGTACAGCTGATCGTGGCTCAGGNTGGCAACCTATACAGTGTGGTGCATGCTCCTGTGCGTATAGTGTCATTGGTCCAGACTGAAGCATCACCACATTGCTGCACAGGCAGGTAGGTTCTGATGGGACGCATTGCTTGCTAAGAAGCAGATTGCATGACTTGATGTGTGCATGTCTCCACAGCAAGCCATGATGCTGCACACCGCCCAGTTCGTGCAGGGAGGAGCAGTGAAAGTTGACAAGCCTAGTGGTTGCCTGATGGGCTGCAGGCCACCTGCCGAGGTATGGCATGGCCTGTCGCACATTGACAGTAAGCCATGCCCACCTCAAATTATTGATCAAGTGATTCAATGTCTGCAAATGTGCAACAAACCTCTCACCTGGAGAACCAAAGTATAGGAGGTGATACAGATGTGGAAAGCATTGGGCTTGCTCCAGCCATGCCTTTTGAGCTTGCGCTCCTTGGCGCTGCCAAAGTAGGTCAGCAGCTTGAAGGCGGGGCACCACTTCTTGAACTCCATCTCCCAGTTGAGCATGACTGAGGTGGGCACAACAATAAGGTGGGGGNCATGTTCGTGGTACGCCTGACTTAGACCTCCCGCCTTTGCACCCACGACTTTGGGGATGCGGCCAAGATTGCAAATCAGCACAACGGGCAGCTACGATGAACTGGAGAAGCGAAGAGACGCTGACATGCGGTCGCTTGAGTTGACAAAAGTGCGCTCTTGACCCCTCTTCAACGTGATCAAACAAGTCCGAAGACACCACACTTGCGATAGCTGAGGGAATGCAATGTGCTCGGCAGCGCTGTAACATGCCTACTTACTATACCCGTCATGATGATCGTGGTGGTACCAATGACTGCGTTGCATTAGCGGCATTTAACCTTGCTTAACAACGACGAAGACGAGAAAACTACGAGTGGTCTCGGAGCGAACGCAACAGGAGCACGACAATTGCAGCACATCGATCAGAGATTTGCTACAGCGTCCATGGATGGGCAATTGCCCTGCGATAGGGTGGGAGGTTGCAATCCACTTGGGGGGGGTCCATGGGTGGGCAGGCTGACAATTCAGTTTCGGCAAAGCCATGCCCCACATCTTGTCATGGGCCACCAAACGCCTCTGCCAGCCAGACTTCTGCAGCAAAACAGCAGATGGGTCGACACTTGTTAGTCATCNATGCTCTTGGTGAACAAGCTCATGACGCGGCTCTGCAGCAGCACGCCTGCAGGCATGACCCAGTCATCGCGAGGGGGTGCCCCTTCTACCTCCCCAGGGGCCCCCTCTANTAGACTGATGTGCTGAGGGGCTGCAGTCACCAACTGTGCTGTCGCTGAGTCTTGCAATGTTTGGCCCCTCCGTCTGTCTTTGCAGGCGTTTCTGTAACCGGTCAATTTATATGCCTGTGGAGACGCGACACTGCTGCGACAGGTACATGCTCANACAGGGTCTGCTTGTTGTGACATGGCTCACTGAATCCCTATCTCCTGGATCAGGGTCAACCCCTCCACCCTCTCCCTCTATCCTTGTAGGCTCATCAAACTTTGCAAAAGCCTTCTTNTGAGAGTGTGGTGCTGCTGTGCTGCATGCCGCTCATTGACCTCAGCAGCTTGTCTCCTGTCATGTTGCTGCTGTTGCAGACTCTGGGCTGCTAGCAATTGTTCCTTTGTTTGCCCGACCTGTCAAGCAGTGTCAATATCTGAGCTGGCAGGCATTGCAAAGTCTGGCAAGATGCTCAGCATACAACTGCAAACACACAAATACAGGCTAGCCATGTCATGGCTGTGCAAGTCTCTAAATCATGGTGAATTGTGCTGAAGCGGTTGACACAGTCGCATTTGCATGAGCAGCTGCTTGCATGAATTAGCGGCCCAGAGATACATGTATACCTTTTGAGTGTGGTTTGAGATCAAGTCAGCAATAATGCTGGCTTGCTGATGCAGGAAGCCAAGCTTGCGCTTCTGAAAGGCTGCTGTGCAAACCTCAAACTGTTTCCATCGCTCGACATGGGGTGCCAAGAGCTCCCTCTGCTGCGTTGTCCTGCACAATGATTCCCTCACTGATTGCAGAAACTACCTGTAATCAGCACTTGTGTTGCATGCTCATGAGCCAAATGGTTTTGTGTGACACACAAGTGCGCAATGCCTCATTGAACAACAACTAGCCAGTGAGACTGAATATCAGGCATGAGAAATGTGAGTGCTGAGATTGGTTTGACCTTGCAGCTTCTTCTGTCAGCCCTGCGCAAGATTTGCTGTGCTCAGAGATGAGTGCTTGTTTCATTGCAATGAGATCCACAAAGCCAGCAGTGCCACCAAGCACTTCTAGCCGATGCGCCAACCTCAAAGGGTCAAACACATGAACAGCTTGGCGATTTTGTGCCACAACAAACCTGCANTTGTTAAGGTAATACAGCACACATATAGCGCAAGCAATTGAAGTGCTGACAGGGGTGGGTGTTGATGTTGCGCTTCACTGACAAAAGCTGTTGAAAACGCCAAAGACGGCACTCCCAGTCTTCAAGTCAGTAGCACATCTGTAGAGCAATGCTTGAACGCTGACATGTGCATGTGGAGTCGTTGGCAAGTTCCTGTAAGCCGGACACATGCTGCTGACAATGCTGAGGACAGTGTCCTCACGGTTAAGCTGAGCTATCGGCTGACATGCAGCACCTGAGCATTGGCTGACCACACTGCTTNATCGATCTGGTTGTTGTGAAGCTGTCTCTACAGGTTACACAGTCTTTTAGGCAAGAGTGCCTTGAGAGATTTGGCAGCATCTCAATGTTTTGCTCTGGTGCTTGTGCACAAAGCATCATTGGGCTGAGTGCAGGTTGTAGAGCCTGTGTTTCAGGCAGGCATGATTTCATGTTTGGAAAGCAGTTCGTGTTGGAAGTATGCATATTGAAAAGTATCGAGGTGCTCATAACAAAAGGAATTCANATGGCATCCATCTCAGCCTTTGCCTTGTTTTCATACAGTCATGTTTTAGGAGCAGGCACACACAGGCAGAATCCAGCGTGGGTATTGAAGCCTCTTTGTTGCTTGACTGTTATTGTGTATCATGCCTGCCCAGGTCGCCTTCTGCCCTTTGACAAGTGGAGAGGTGTCAGCAGCATGCAGCACCCTCAGCGATCAAGGTCTTCTGCAGCTCAGCTCACAGCAGGGAGACAGGCGATGCCGAGTCACACTTAAAGTGCAGGAAGATGATNCACAGCATGATCATTGCAGGCACAGCATGTATGATGAGGCACAGCCTCCTGCCAGCGAGCAGGTGGATACGCTGCTGGAAGCAGAGTTCCAAAGGCGCCACCTAGCACAGCATGACAGGCCATCCCTGGAGGAGTGCACAGAAGACGAGTTTGAGGCTGACTTGTGTGACTTCCTCAAACAGAATCAGGAACCCAGCCTTGCTAAAGCTGTGGCAGATCATCGCATCACCTGGTACCGTTGTTCAAACACAGCGACCTGTGTCATGCTGATTGCAGCGTCATGCAGTGCCCCGGTGACCAAATCTGCTTTCATGAACCTGATCATTGTGAACATTGTTGACCTNCTCGTGACACATGCACAGCCAGCATGTGCTGATGTAACACAACAACACGAAAGTGCTCAGCATAATGCAAAACAGGGTGACCAGGGTTGNCAACAGGATGACCAGCATGACTGCATGCTCACAAAGCAGATCGCTTGATAGGACATCGGTCAGCGGTGGTACAGCAACACAGCACACACCTAACAGCTTTGGCATGAGGTAAATGCCAGTTGTCTGACTGGCTCCAACAGCCATGGTGCCAGTCCTGACATTCTGCAGGTCTTTTGCCGCTGTGAGAGCATCATTGCAGAGCCCCAGCATGCGATCTGTGTAGCGCAGCAGCAGCTGGCCTGCTGGCGTGAGCTGCAGAGGCGCTCGCTTGCTTCTGATCAGCAGCTGCTCGTCAAAGTCCTTTTCGAGCTTGTTGAGCAGTAAGCTAACATTGGTTACTGTAACCCCGAGCATATCCGCTGTCTGCTGTTTGCTGCCACTGGCAAGCATTGTCTTGAAGGCGTACAGCTGGTGCAGGGTGAAGGGCAAGTTGCCAGCATCCTGACAGCATGAGGCTCCTGGATGCAAGGGCTGCTGACATGCTGTTCTGGCATCTGTATCTATCACAACTGCTGGGGGATTGGAGCTGATCTCTTTGGCGGAGCCATTGGAGTGTGACCAGTGCGTTTTGCTACTCTGCTTTGGGTGACCATTAGGAGCAGCAGGAATACTATTGCCTGGGTCAACAGTGTGTTTGTCTGTAGTCCTGCTGGCGATTTTGCATATCACAGGTGCAAACGGTCNAGGTGTGCAATACAGATTTCAGACATGCACAAGCTGGCTTAACATTTTGCTCAAGTGCTGTTACGCTTACTTGAACAGCAAAGATGGTGGAACGACTGTCCAGCCATCATCTGTGGTGTAAGGCTCAGTGGGTGCGGACTTCTTAGCAGCTTTAGCCCGCGGCGTTTTCTCCTTCTGCGGTGATTCATCCTGATCTGCTTTACGTTTTGGTGCCATCGCCAGGCAATACGAAACCGCCTGCTTTCCTCTATATGACGCGCTCGAAAGTCTGGCAAGTTTAGTCAGTAACACAGGCGGAGTGGACAGGTTGCGGCGCAGGTACGCAGTCGAGATGTGCATAAACTGTAAGTCTCGGAAAGCTTCAAAATTATGGCCGTTCAAGTGCGTTCCTCGTTCAAGCTTAAGCTGGCTATCATCAAGTTCCTGACCTACGTCCGAGCTTCACATCACAGCGCTCCTCGAGCANATGAATGATGCAGCCCTGACTGGGGCAGCTTCAGGCCTGCAGGCAGCTGCCCAGTCCCTGCTGCGACAGCGCATGGAGGCCTTACGGCAACAGGGGGCAGGACTGCGGGGCTATGCTGGGCCTCTCCCCCTAGGGCATTCTGAGGTGAAGCTACCTCACAAACACGATGCATGGCGGGTTTTGTTACACACAAGTGCCTCTCTTCACTGTGCTTGCTCTGTGATTCTACGATGAATTCTGCATGTAAGACACCTAGCACACAGGATCTGCAGGCTCTTGTGAAGTCTCCACAATGTTTGTTGCCTATGTTCGCTATTCAACAGTGTAGTCTGGCTGATTGCAGGTTGTTGATACTAGTCTGCCGCATANCAAGCAATACCTGCAAGCAGCAAGTCAGCTCATGAGGCCATCCAAGTTGCCCAACTCATGTACCAGCATCAGTATAGACATGACCTGAACATCTGCATCTTCATGGTGAGCTTGGCAGACAGGGCAAGCTGGAGCAAGACACGGCTTGACATCAACCTCACAACAGAGGTATGCTTGAAAGTATCGCCAGGACAATCACATCATTGCTCATGCTGCACAGCAAGGCAAGGTAGCAATGCACATCAGGCAAAGGACACTCGGAAATGCACAAGCAGGGCACACATGTATATATGTACCTCTTACGCTATGTGCTTGGCGTATGCACATACATGTCAATACCGGCAGGGGGCAGGTGCATGCCCTACATGGCAGGACAGGCCTAGAGAAACTTCTGTAAGCTGGAGCCCCAAGTCCTAACCTAGCATGAGACCATGCAAAGATGGCAGGCTTACCCAGCCCCAAAACGGTTTTTGAGGTGCTGCACAGTGCCCAGGCAGCAGAGGCGGCCTGCTGTCATGATGCCAATGCGGGTGCAGAGTGCCTCACACTCCTCCATGCTGTGGGATGTCAGAATGACCGTGTGACCTGCAACACAATCCATATGGGGACAAGGTTCACAACAAGCGCAGATTTGAGCGTC
Source organism: Trebouxia gelatinosa (assembly GCA_000818905.1). Taxonomy (NCBI): domain Eukaryota; kingdom Viridiplantae; phylum Chlorophyta; class Trebouxiophyceae; order Trebouxiales; family Trebouxiaceae; genus Trebouxia; species Trebouxia gelatinosa. The sequence continues at coordinate 1,017,809 of KN805353.1, read as the reverse complement.
ACCAGGGGTTGTCAAGCGCACAGAAGTTGTGTCAAGCAGAAATTGTCATCACAGTGTGCAAAACAATGCAGCAGACCAGAAGGAAAGCAGAGCTGCATGACTTGCAGCACAAATTGTATCCATTCCACCTGTGCAGCAGTAAAGCTACCCAGACCCCCGACCCTGTCCTGCCCCCGACCCTACCCTGGCTGGCATTGAGTCCATGAAGACAGCAGGACCATGAGCAAGCCCAACAATGACTGGACATCTTGTTGCTTCAGCATGCACAGGCAAGGCAGCCAACCTGCATCCACCACTTGCTTCTNCTGCATCCTAAGCAGACAGCATGCAAGTAACACGACAGTCCTGGCTACACGCCACTGGCACTTGCCATATAGGATGCCGCTGCATCTGTGTCACTCATGTCCTGCCCACCGTACATTTGGACTGCACCATACTGACAGTGCATGCAGTATCTAGCAANGCTATGTGCAAGCTGAGGTCACAGTTGATCTAGCTGCAGTTGTCGTTGCTGATGCACCTAGGCACTTACACTGACCTGACAAGAGCCATGACAATGAGTGCGTTCACACTACTTCCCCTCTCTGCGCTTGTCAGTAATATGGGCGCCCATGGACTGCGTGGCAATGGTCTCAACATACATTTGTTAACAATGCAGGTCCAGAAGGGGCTGAATGATTATCTGGAGACAAAGCGTCTGGCCTTCCCACGATTCTACTTCCTGGCTAATGATGAGCTGCTGGAGATCCTGAGTGAGACCAAGGACCCCTTGCGGGTTCAGCCCTTCCTGCGTAAAATCTTTGAAGGCATAGACAAGCTCGAATTTGCTCCTGATCTTGAGGTGAGTCAACACTGTGCCATTGCAGAAGCTTCACCTGCTGTCTTTGTCATGTTATGTGTGGCGGACAGCCACACACTGCTGGTGCATGTACATTATGCTGCACTCTACTCAGTGTTAAACGCCCATCTGTGTCCCTGTTTAGGCTAGACATATATGAGCTCAACATATATAGGCTAGACATACGTAGGCTAGACATACGTAGGCTAGACAGAGTCCGTATGATGTCTCTTGAACTGTGTTGTCTTGTTAGTGCAGACATAACGTTTGCGCTAACAAGACATAACAAACAGTAGGTGATGCCTTTCCTGTATAGTCACGATGAATACCACATGTTCTGTCCAATGCTGGTGACACACCATTGAGTCAAGGCTCCTCACAGGTGACAGCAATGCTGAGTGAGGAAGGTGAGAAGCTGTCCCTGAAGACCACCTTCAACCCCAAAAATGCTGGCGGGAATGTGGAGAAATGGTTCATTGAGGCTGAGGCAGCCATGCGGGAGACTGTCAAGGATGTCACTTGCCAGTCATTTGCTGCACATGCAGTCAACAAGCGCNGCCACAACATGTGCCATGCTGCAGCTATGACATCCAGGTGAAGGGACGCATGAGCGTGCCTGAATATAAGCATACTGACAAGGTTAGAGGTTTTGATGCTGATGATCTCCAGCAGCAGTAACAGGACCATGCTACATGCTAGTGAACCATTGTGAGAAGCAGTGACTTGTGTGCCAACTTCTTCTGCACCCGTGCACTTTGGTCTAGGGATGGAGAGTGTATCAGCAATGACCAAAGATGTTTCTGCAGGCTGTGGCACAGCTTGGGAACAATGAGCAGCGGGAAGCATTGCTAGCCTGGAATGTGNGATTGCTGCTTGCTTTGCACGCTGTCGTGAATGATGCGTGAGGAAGAAAGCGCACTTGGCCAGTCGGGGAGCTGGTGTGCAGTCAAAGTGCTGGTCAAACAGCATTCGGCTAAACTCTGAGCAGCTGTGCAGGAAGCTGAAGCCGAATTGACAATTCGGGGATTGTCGAGCAAGGCTCTTCAGGCTGCAAAAGCTCGGTGGCACGTGTGCGACATCAGGTTGTTAGCGGACAGCTCGATGTCTCACGTCCAAGCTGTGCTTCACGCAGCAGAAGTACAGAACCGACCTGATATCTTTCGAGGTCAGGACTATCTACAAAAGGCCTGCAGTCTTCAGTGGCTTGAAAAATATGGCTTCTTTCGGCCATATGTTTCTGAAACGTTCTGTTACAAGTGCTNTTCAGACAGCAAGGTGCCCAACACACCTGTATGTACAGCCAGAGGCTGCATTCATCCAGATGTGCTCAGCTGCAGCTGTGAAACTCAAGTGTGCACTGCAAGCTGATAATTTGCGGTGCAGCACATGAACACATGGTCCAAGACCATATCGTCTGAGATGTGTCATGCCAAAGAGCAGTGGAGCAGTACCATGCACGGCACATGCCAGCGGGTATATGGGGAACAGGTTGCAGCTGATTCACCCACTTGTGTACAGCGGGCCAATATATGCTGCAGGGACTAGCTGATAAGCTGTGCTGTATTGATCTATCACTGACCAAGTGGCATGTACACAGTGGGACACATGTCTNGTTGCCGGTCAGTGCTGCTGTTGTATGTCAGTGATGCTAGGACGGGTTCCCGCAAGTACCAGTCAGAGAAAGTCTGACCTACCTTGGTTCGTCTGCGTGTAAACAATGACGAAGTTGACTGGGCAGTTGCTTGCCTCCGGGACCGCACAGCGCATCCAAAGCTTCCAAAGCTGCTCCGATAGCGAGGACCTTCCGTGCCACCGCGTAGCACAAGCCAATTGTGATGCGTCGTGTCAGGACGCTGGTCGCGTTGATACTCCTGACGTGCAGGATCAGTATGTCGGAACGCCTGTGCGACGAATTTTTCTACCTAGTCCAGTATGCGTGCGCCTGCATGTATGGTTGCTCGTCTGCATGTGCCCCTGCCTTCTGTACTACTCAGCTGGCTGCAGGCAATGGGGCCCCACGTTCTGCAAACACGACCGGCAAGCTTGTCATACACAGCCGAGCAGGTATGTGCGCTGCGTGAACGCTTGTATATTACTGGCCAAACGCTTGGCATGCAATTCCAGCATGTGTCGCAACGATACTGTGCAGGCGCAATACCACCCAGCACGCACGGCGTTGTGTACATCGTTTACACTGTTACAGTTCGTTTGCCGTGAGAAGCACTGCTCTCTACGTGCAACGCTTTGAGGTTTATTCGTTTGTCGAACTTCANCAGTTCAATTCACAGCATCAAGCTTGCTGCACAACTACACCATAGCGGACTGGGCAAGCATGGTCATATCATCGCAGCAGTTTCATAAACATTGTTTAGCTTGCTGCAAGCTGTTATAGAGCTTAGAACACTCACCTGAGTCAGGGTAAGGTAGCACTTGTCAGTCAGTGGTGTGTGCACCAGCTTAGGAGCATTGCCTTGATACTCCCAAGAGTATTCTGGCATTGCATCTGCCATACGGGCTGTCACTGCTGTCTCACTGGGTCGATAATAGCGGAAATGCTTGGTCCACATCCATTCATCAAGGCTGCTGACGCCCTCAGCAACTAGAGCCTCCAGCACGTCGAGATGATGGATCAAATCAAGTACCTGTGGGCAGGACTGAGCGTAATTGGCTGCATAATGGCTGTCATGCCACAGAGATAGCTGTGCTATGATGCAAACATAATGCGCAGAGCTGAAGTTGTTAGTCATGAAGAGGCTCATGCACCTTGCACATCTCACAACACAGCTCTTGACTGTGACCTCATCAACGCAGAGCGTGTAAGCCTGTGTCACGACAAGCAAGATGCAGCCATTTGCATAAGCAACTGCATCTATTGGCAAGTGTACACAACACCAAATGGATTTGACATCTAGCGTTACCAGGGCCTGCATCTTGAGCTGCATGACATGGTAGCCTTCCCAATTGGCTGATGCATACTCTGCCAATTGCTGCCGCAGCTGTCCCTGCAGTAGTCACAACCAGTCCATACATTTTCACACACAGTGGAAGTGCTGTGTGAAACTTCACAGAGCCCTGCATCAAGGCAGTACACTTGAGTGCAGAGGGTGCAGACTTACTTGCAGCTGCAGCAAGGTTCCAGTGGTGATTGCTTGCTCTGCTTGCTGTGCAAAGGTCACAGCAGCTGCCAGGCACAGTATCTGGCTTGGCATTGCTCGAAAATCAGTATGTCCAAGACACTTGCCAAGGAGCTCCTGCAACAGCACAAGAATCAGCCCTGTCATTTATGGCGCCAAGTGAACAGCACCTGGCGTGAATTGCAAGGCACTGAAACTCTTATTTCATTTTGGTCAGAAAGCTTCTCTGTTTGTCAGGCATTGTGTTACATTGCCAGCACTGAGTAGGCAAACTGCAGCATTTGCTGTACATACAGCATTCCAGTCAAGTCAACAGATGCCCATGGGTACACAGTACGTCTCACATCTTACCTGTAGAGTGGCTTGTAAGCCTGTGAGAAGGCTTTGCAGCCATGTTTCAACCTGACTAGTGACTGTCACTGACTTAGACAACTGCACTTTCTCTCCCTCAATGGACAGGACAGCAGTTACTTGGGNACATGCGTCAGTGCACATGCTGCATGAGGTCACGCATGCAATACATCTTGATTACACACGGAACACCAGCACACCTCGCAATTCGGGCGTAGCTTGCCCGACTCATAAGGGCAGGGAGACGGTGAATGTTGGCTGGGCAATGTTCACACACAACGTTGTACACATGCTGTAGTACACTGCAAAAACCCTGCGTTAGCACATGAGCACAGCTATAAGGTTTGGCTCAACAAGATGTCATACCTGACTATGAAAGCTACTATATACAAGCACACCGTACAACAATCAAACCCTGATGTCTCAACAGACTCAAATGGGGCCGATTTCTGTGTTGGTACAGCTTGGTATTGATATGTAAGCAAGTCATACTTGACAGCATACTGAATTTGATTGAACAGGCGCGCACTCATGAAGATCCTGGCTACAAGGGGGTAACTGTGGAGTCTGGCTATAAGTGTACAACTGCTGAATGAATCCTTTGTTGGGCTGTACACAAGGACGCACTTGCCTGATTAGCGATAAAGCTGCACCTACGTTCATCTTCTCATCTGCATGAACATTAGCGCGTTAAAGTGCAGATCCATATTATCAAGGTGCAACTGATATTGATCAAATAGCTTACATGCTATCAAATATGCTGCAACCAAAGCCGCTGATCTGCTTTGACCAGCATAGCAATGAACAAGAACGCCTCCTTTTTTCCTGGCCTGAATGTATAACACACTTGTCAAAAAGCTTGAGGCCAGCTGTAGATGCATCAGGTTGCTAAGTGGAGCTACAAACCCACCTTGTTGATGAACCGGTTGCTCTCACTGNGCCGAGTTCACGCAGTCATGGCAGTTGGGCACTCGGCAGGCAGCGACAAGATGTTTCGAATCAGTAAAGAGTTGTCGTATCTGCTTCGACACAAGCCACCAGCAGGCAGGCTCAGCTTACAGGGTCGAGGAGTTTGAATTGCGCGTCGCTGATCAGTCTGTGCAGCACTTGCCGCTCTCGCGCAGCAGCAAAGCAGGCAATGTTTCGGCAGTACTCCGCAGGCATGTCAGCGGATGGTTANACATGGACCAGATGCTGAACATGCTGCTGAGCGAATGTGCCTGGGGGCGACTGGAACCGGGACCGAGATGGGTTCCTGTTGGCAGACTTGCCACAGATAGGTAGCCTTTCTGAAATCAATTCTTACCCAGCATGGTCAGCATGACTTTCTGCTCCCAGACTTATGCGTGAAGCAAGACTCTGTGAAAAGGGGCAATAGCTTAGCAGAGTTGTGCCATCAGAGTCTTTGCCCATGAACAAGTTTGCCCTTCAACAGATTTGCCCACCCCAAATTTCCCCTTCAAGAAAATAGTTTCAGAGTGCACATTTAGACACCATGTCAACAGATTGTGGATCAGCAGCAATGCTCGTCTGCAGGCCTGCAGGTGACCCCCAGCTAATGAGCTACCGCATCTTCCTGGACTCNGCATTTGCTCCAAGAAGCTGCTGTGTGGGTGCAGAGCCAAAGGCCCATGAGCAGCAGTGAGGGGCAGGGCACTCCTGCAGGCCCTGCCCAGGAGCCCAATGACCGATGGCTGGGGTCTAAGGGCCCAGGGCAAATAGATGTGGGGGTCAAATATACAGTAAGGGGCAATGGGGAGCTAGAAACAGACTGGGATGTCAACACGCGCAAAGCCCTGCCATCGCCCTTGCCTATGTTCCTATACAGGTCAGTGCCAAGGCTCGTTGAAGATGTAAAATAACACTACCTTGCCTTGCTGAATGCCTGATCTTCTTCTCGACATACCTGCTCAGTGTGTGATGATAAAGTCTGGCCAATGTCTGGAATGGTTTGATGCCCCACCTTGTTCAGGCTTCTCCCCTTACCCGTACATTCTGGCCATCTGAACCAGCCATGCAGAGTTTGGTAGTCATTGGAAGCCGCTGGTTCATGTGCCGCTGTATGAGTCTGCACGAACTGCAAGCCGCTGGTGCATCTGCGCATCTAGCTACAGCAGAAGCTAATCTACATCATAGCACCATGAATAATCTTTTCTAGTATTACCTATCACTTTTCCCCGCAGCCATGCAAGTCAGAGGTGCAACATCCAGCCAGCAAGGCATCAAGGCACAGCTCAACAGACATGACTCAACTCAATATGTCACTGCAAAAGTCTTGACAGACGTGTAAGCATACAGTGACAACTGTCATTCTGAGGCTAATCAAATGATGCTTGCTGCAGGGTGGTGCCGATACTTTTCAGGGCATTAGGGTGGCTGCTGGCCCGCCTGGCACTGTTCCCCCACCTGGCCGGCAGCGCTGACAGAGGCGCCTCCTGGATCCACAGGTCACCCACATGCAAGCCTTTACAGCACGACTCAATTGCTTGCCAAACATCTTGCAAGCTTAGCAATCTCTGCTTCAGTAACAAAGCGTAGTGACAGATCTTGGATATATGCAAACAGCTGCAGTCCATTTGCTATCACAGGCAATGACTGATAGCAGTCATTGTCTTCGGTCAGTTGCAGCATGCAACTGGCATGCGCCACTGAGGTACAGATCCCCAATGACCTGCTGCACAGCGTGTGCACCTCTGCCAGCATGCTGCTGTCACCTGCTAGTTAGGCCTTACCCAACACGCTTGGTCTGGGGGTGCGACTTCAGACAACACAGTGCATAGACCTCCCAACAGTAAATTGAAACTCCAGGTCAGTGCGATGTTTCTCTGAACCCGCAATCCCAGACCAAGCGTGTGATGTAAGGTTCNCCTCAAAGACTTGCTGCACAACGAGACAGTGCAGCTGGAGGCAGAGATGCTGACCGCCATTCTGAAGGATATCACAATGGGGCTGAAGTATCTGCATGGCCACAACCCTCCCCTACTGGNAGCACGCACTGCATGCTCACAGATTGCTGAATATGTCAAAGTCATAGAACCCTTTCCAAGATACGCATGACAATGATGTACTGACACCAACGCATATGTCATGAGTACGAAAGTAATGAGTATTGAGTTGTGTTCTTGGNAATGCCGTCATTGTGCTGCCGGCGTTTGAACCTCTGCAAGGCGGTGCTGCTGGCCAGGCCACTGCCATGAAGCTGGCTAAAGGTATTGACTATGATAGTGGAACGCATGAGTCAAGGCTTTGATATTGTCAATGTATCACTGACCTCCACAACACACTCCATCTTATGCCAAGCCGCAACAGNTGGACCAGATTGGCAGTGGAAGACTGAGAAGGTTGCTGCCATTCTCCAGCACGCATGTGAGTGNCTACACCCACAACTGTGCCAGTCCTTTCACCAGCCTGCAGCATCATTGACCGCTTCTTGCGCCTACAATTCAGCTGCAACGCCATAAGTTTTTAAAATGAGCAGCGAGACTTCTCAGCTGTAATTGTCCTGAATGGCTGGAAATTGCTTTGCAGCTGCGTTGTTGACAGAGGAGCCAGCTGTGTCAACATGTGGCATTGCAGGACTTCTTGAGGACAGCAGATGATTGCATGAAAAACACAAACTTTGAGCAATTGAGTGCACTTGATGGTCATGTTCACAATGGCCAACACAATGGCACTCTCAATTGTATATGCTTGCTTACAAATCTCTCACAAACTTTGTTTTGCGAAAGATCTGCANCGCTCACACTGCTGTGTTGTGACGCATCACAACAATGTGAACAAAATACTTGAGGTGCATACATCTGAACCCTCCACAATCATTGAACTGGAGCACTTTGATGAAAATTTTGCACTGATGCTTCAGCGCCCAGGCATAAGGAGCATACTGGTTCACCAGGACACACCGACTGCAGAAGGGATACAGGTAGATNACAATGGGGCAGCCTACGAGCTGCAGTGCAGCCCATGTTTCACAGCACATCTCTTGAAGGCTATGCCAGCACCATCAACAAGGCTGTGGATGCCTTGATAGCGAATCTGGGTCAGCTGGCAAAGAGCGGGGAGCAAGTTGACCTCAATGACCACATTGGCCGATTGACGATGCAGGTCATAGGAGCAGTAGCTTTTGGGTAACCTTTCACTTTGCCTGTCATGTAGCTTGGTACACTATCTGCCCGGGCACCTGACAGATTGCTGCTGGTTTACAATCACATTGCATGCTGCACAGTGCTGTTGCTAGACTTGAGAACCCCCTCGCAGGCCAGCTGGTTCTACCTTGACAATACGATCCCACATTGTGCGCTTGGCAACCATTGACAAGCAAGATCCAAGGATCAGCATAGCAAATCATATGATATGCTGCTGTAAAGCACTGAAAGTGGTTCTGTCAACCAGGCATGGCGTGTCACCTTTTGTAGGCGAGAAGGTTTGTGGCGAGCGGAAGCAGGGGGCAGAGTTGGGGTTCTGGAACTCTCTGCAGATTGCTGGGATGACGGCTTCCAGTGCCGAAGCTGGCTTTGTACCATCTAGACAGGCCAACATGTGTATCAAGTTCTGAGATGCTGCCAAATGGTGCGTATGGCCATGTGGCTCTGTCAGACACTTGGTGAGTGCACCAGACAGCCATGCCAGCACTATGTGCAGACAACAGCAACATGTGACCACAGTCGTGCCGACATTTTCAACACGTGGTTGAGCAAGATAGATAGGCATCTGCTGTATACCTGATGCACAGGCGCAGACAGAGAAATTTTAGGCAGCATGCATTGTGTCTGAGCATGCTGGAGCTTTACCCAATGACAGATCAATCAAGCGCTGAAGGCAAGCTTGAAGCACAACACCAGCCAGAGCGCCNCTTCTCCTGCCATCTGCAGCAAGCTGGGCTTCAGTCAAATGTTGCAATTCAGCCTAAACCTTTGACTGGAACAGGAAAGGCTCAGTTCAGTGTGAGCAATGCCCCAAGTGGTGTGCTGTGTCCCTGCAATGCCATCGACCATAGCATGAGACAGCGCCTGCTACAAAGCCTGCTGCCAGAAACCAGAGAACGGACAATTAGATGGGTCTGTGCAGGGTAATGTGTGACTGATTTATTGCCAGGTTATGCTAATGTGCATTCAATGACAAAGGCCGTTTTGCCATGTATAGGTCATGCATGTCAAATTGGGGCTGAGGATGTACAAAAATGTATCAAAGGGAGGCAGCCAAGCTGTGAATAGCAGGATACATAGTGTCCACCAGCATGGCACACATTGACCTCGTAGCTATGCATGCTTCTCAGCTAGTTGCAGTTCAGAATGCTGGTGCAATGCTTGTCCCTCAATACAAGCTTCCCAAGCTTGAATGACATGCCAATTGCTGGTTGAACCCAACAGCTTTGCTTGCTTTGGGATGCTCCAACCCAACACTTGAAAGCAACTTTGATAGCAGCACACACAGTCAGCCATACCGGGCGTTTAGTGTCAGGTGCAAAAGCGCCACTGTTTTTGCCTGAAGTCTCAGCAATCTGCAGCGATCCTGCACGCTCACTGTTGCCTTCACAGCTGTACTCTGCTGTACCCCGCTGTGACACAGCATGTGGCAGAAGATTTGCGCTGGGGTCAGCAAAGATTGACGATGCCTGACTGGAAACTGGTAGCAAGCTTGGCGGTTGCTGATTATCAGGCACAAGAAATTGCTGACCGTGAGCTGAGCCGCACACCGTAGCAGCTGGACAACAACCCTGAGGTTTGCTGCTGTCTGCCTGCAAGGCAGAAGATGCAGGTACTGCTTGACTGACAGCTGAGGGAAATGCCTGTCTAGAGACTGACTGGAATGGCTGATGCAGATCGGGAGACACAGAAGATTGCTGTGTATACTCTAGGCTGCAAACAGTTGCTGGCGCCACTTGTTTTGGGCTATGACTCTTGCATGCCTGGCTGGCGACTGCTCTGCGTGTTGCAGATGTTGAGGGGTGCTGCACGTGTTCATAGCTGCAGCGAGCAGTGACAGTGGGCGCATTTACATCATGCATCAGGCCACTGCTGTGATCTGCTTGTGTGACCTTCATGGGCCCCTCCAACTGTCTTGTTTGTGCAGGACTGCCACTGGATCTTTCCTGTGCCCTTTGTGTGACTAACCCCCTTGCCTGCATACAGCAAATGCATCATGCCGTGCTCAGACCCTGTAACATATGGGACAGTGATGTGCAGGCAGCTGATGCATAACCCTGAGTAAGACTTCAGTTACTCTTGTCTGTGAAGCTGCCTGTGTGTGCGGCTAGGGCTTACGTGCAGTCTCTCACAGGCCTGAACACTCTGTCATGTGGTGCATATGTTACAGAGGTAGCTACCTGGTAGTGCTTGCGCCTCCAGGCTTCCAGGATGTCCTCATGGGCTGCTAAGCTTCCTGACTGCTGTCTGACCTGCCAACAGAATGACTCATGTTCATCAGTTTTGCACCCTGGAATTCTGACCAAACAACAAGTGATGGGATACACTGCATGGCGGCATTGCAGAAAACAGCACAAAGGACTTTGAGGAGCACTGAAGCAGTGACCTGCAAGATTTCAACCTGAAANGGCTGCTTCAGATGTGGATACAATGTTGTCCTGGTGCTGCACCTTGGCCAGTATGTAAAGAGGCCCGCAGCACAGCTCCACAAATGCTGCTGCTCCTACAAGCGGATACAGAGTGTTGCTGAAAGCAAGCAAAATGTACAGCTTACGTCAGGGCTGATTGAGCCAAATCAGCATTGATGGTGGCATGTATCACCAAAAGTAAAATCCTTCACAAAGATGGATGTATATTACAGTGTAATTTGCACTGCTACAGGGCACATGATGGTTGATATTCTGAATACTGTATTGCACATGCTGCCAAGCAGTGTTCAGCATGTATGTTTGGCTGCCACACAAAAGTACAAGCTTGGAGTTCAAAATACAAACCTTGCCTTGCATGATGACAGCATAAGCATGGCTTGGGCTATGCTCAGGACTTTGCCGCATTCCCCACAGTGTGATGAAGCACACAACAAAGGTGATGCATGCTCCAAATGGGATGCACAGAGAGCCTAAGGCTAGAGTTGCCCTGGCACCACCAGAGCCTTCAACCTGCAGTCCATGGCAGATCCTGAAGAGGTTCCGAAGAGCTTCCTCGGGCTTGGGGCCATGCATCGAGTTCTACGAGTTGTGAGTGCGCACCTGTGCTGCTCGCTGGCAGCCCCGCCGGAAACCTTCTCGGCTCAGAAATATGATCCCAGTGTTCAGCAGGTGAAACTGGACCGAAGCAAGCTGCAACAGAAGTGAGGATTACAATTGCGACATTCCAAGGTGCAGTCAAGGGTACGTGACTGTGCACCGACCCCGTAAGCTTCTGGCGATAGCAGTCGTGCAGTGATTAGGTTAAGACCAAAAGTGATCACTCGGACGCTGACTTGACCGACTGCACACCAACGCAAACGGTGTCAAACGCTCACAACCAGCATATAGTGTTGCGTGAACTACTGTGAGTTGCGCGAGCGTATTGAGCACAACATCAATCGGCGGTCCTCACCTACAAGACTGACAACTCCACGCACAAGCACAGATCCACTATCTATTGGCATGTCAATCACGCTTGCCTCATTACGCGTCACAGTTGCGCGTCGTAGTACGCCTCGCTGCACAACGACCAAACGCAGCAACGTGTGGTTACGCGCTGCTNCTGCCGCAGGCATTCATGACGTCAACATAAGGCTGTGATGCATCCTGCCTTACCTCCACACTTGGACAAGCAGAGGCTGAAACACTGGACATGCTGAACAGGATACACCAGCCTGTTCGCCTAGAGGCATGTGGTACATGTATTGTTTCTCGCTGATGACTTCGAGCAAGCTGAAAGCATCTTTATATTCCGAGAGTAAAAAGATTTAGTATGCCATGCAGACATTGCACCATTTGTTTGCCCCACCTCTCCAGGAAGCCGGCATCAGCCGCTGGCTGCTCAGCAGTGTCACAGCAAAGGTGCACAGCAGTCTGCCGTGACTGCACCTGAATGGAGCTGTACAAAATTGTTGAGCCTACCTGCAATGAATGGATCCATCGCAATGTGATGATTCCTTTTGCCCCTCCGGTCAGCACGAACCTGCCATCNGATACAACGCTCACACGGATACAGCACTCGTTCAAAGTGTTGTGCACGACCGCAGCGCCTGCAGGTGTAACAGTAAGCGGCTAGCGCATCAAGCCTGATGTCAAACGGCAGCTCGTTGGAGATGTGACATTGCTCGAGTATCGAACAGCAGTAGTTGCAGCAGACAAACATGGCCANCATCCAGGCAACAAGCATGCATGCTGACAGCTTGTAGTCAATGTAGTCAGCATTACCTGATGCGGATCATGCACAGCTTGCAGGGTGACTGCATCTATGCCAAGGCTTAGGAAGTCTGCATGAATGCCAGTGGGCTGCCTCATAGCTTGTTGCCAGCTGAAGCGTGTGATTGCCACCAGAGCAGTGCAGTACTTGTGCATCTGGGAGGGCACATATTTGACCCAATGAGGGACAGCAGCCTGCACATGAAAAAAATCCAAATCAGACCGTTACAGTTGGACTATCATAGCTTTATCATAGCTGGGAGCAGGCATGCAGCAGCAACTTGTCCAATATCTGCACGTTGCCATAAGCACGGTGCAAGAAGTCATCTTTATGAGCTTTGACGAGTTTATGTTATTGCAATATTTGACGCACTTTGTAATACGCTGTNAAGAATGACTTTGCTGTGCTGCTGTTCTGCCAGGTCTGCCGCTGCCCTGTGGCTCATAATGCTGTACAGTGTGGACAGAGTGCATGGCTGTTGCTGCTGTTGGCTGCTGCTGCTGCTGACTGCTGCTGCTGCTGATGATGATGTTGCTGCTGTTGCTGCTGTTGCTGCTGCTTTTGCTCAATGTCAGCAGGCAAGCGACCCCAGGTGTTCAGATCCCAAGGCAGATCAACAGTGGCATCAAACTGGCGGCTGGCATCAGGAGAGTGGAGAGGAGACTGGGGATGGGGGGTCAGTCGTGTGAGACCAGGCCTGAGCTCAGCCTGTGTGGGCAGAACCTGTCTGTGAGTCCAGTGATTGGATGGTGGCTGATAAGAATGNTGTACATCATCAGCAGCATGGCAAGTCATGCAGAAGTCATGCTGCATGAGGAAGTTCCAGACAGTTTGCATAGCAACCACTTGGAATGTACACGTGAGACGCTGCAATGGCAACAGCTCACGGCTCATGCCTAGGCTCATGCCAAGGCTCATGCCAACGGCACATATGCTTTCCATTCCCTGGCATGTCTGTTGGCGGCGCTGTTGCATGTGCTTCTGAAGCCTGCCACTGGTTCAGTCACATTGAGGTTAGCCGAACAGGTGTAGATAACCTTCCTTTGGGCACTAGCATGTAACCCCTCTCACTCAACACCGGGTAAACAGGCAGCACACAAGTCACTGCTGGGTAGCTGGGTCGCAGTTGCATAAAGCACCTGCAGCCCTCCCTTAACGGCCTCTGGCTTCCTGCATCAAGCACCGCTGTCATTTATCAAACATCACCACTCTGTTCAATTTGGTCGCCAGTGTTGTGACATACTCTCTGCATGAGTCTGCAGGAGACTGGGATGGATAGGTGCACTGGGACCCATCTCAGTTGCCACCCTCAGCATTGCATCAGTCTATGTTTTTCAACTTCAAGATCGAGCAGGCATTGCAGTGGTGGGCAGCATCACCGGAGGCCTGCCACAGCTGACTGTTGATTGGTGGCTGCCCGTGAGCAGCTTGCCTCAACTGATCATCANCCAGCATGTGGGCCCCTGATCCCAAGCTGTTGTCTCCCGCGCTGCGTGTGAACACTATCAGTGATCTGCAGGAAGCTCCACCAAAAGAGGACAAAATCAANCATCACATACCGTAGGCTGAGCTGAGTTCAGCAAACACTTCAGTAGCATCTGCGGCATCATTCACGTCTGGATGTAGTTTCAAGGCCGCCTTTCTGTATGCTGACTTGATTTCTGCCTGAGTCGCATTGGTGGACACGCCTACTATCCTGCACGAGACAGTCTCTAGAAAGTTCAGAATGTGATAGCAATCAGCCAAAGAGCACGAATTTGCATACATGACACCGATCAACAGGAGCAAGTCGCACATAGCACAAAGATGGCATGCTGCCAGGAGCAGGCAAGCACAGTATAGACAACCTTTGCAGCGCTTCAAGCTGTGGCATCGCAGAAGTTTGCGACGTCAGATAGCATGTCATGTCAGCAACAGGCATTACAAGTACCCGCAAAGGCGCTGTTGAAATCTGTCGGGGTCCAATGGCCTTACAATCGGTGCATACAACAGCACCCCATGCACAATAGCAACATTATGTGAGACCCATGTGAGAGGTCTCCGGATAACATGGGTATACTCAGTGCGCTTTCGATCGGACTTATGTTTGAGTATCTGGGCGATACAGCAGCGCGGTCAAGTACACGACCCTCAGGACAGCACCTAGTGCTCTGAGTGTACCGCGTGTGGCCGCTTTGTCACCACTATGCAGTGNCTGTCCCGTCAGCCAGGCCAGCTGTTGGCATTCTGGAGGACAAGCAGCTGACTGGCAAGCAGCAGACACCTTTGTCAGGAGCTCCAAGCAAGAAAGCACATGAGCACACCACCAACGCTGCAAATGCGTCAGACCCTGTGCAAGCGTCTAAAGCCAAGTCCCATTCAGCAGCTGTGGTCACAGAGCCCAATGCTGGTAGTACAGATGGTGCCCAGGCTACAGCAGGAACATCAGGTGGACAGGCTTCCACTGCAAAGCCACAGCAGCAAGACTCCATGCCAGCACGTCCAGCAGGCTCAGCAGCCACACATGGCAGCAGCGCCGAGCACAGTGACCTCAGCAGCGAGTCAAAGTCCAAGGCAGGGCTGCATGGTACAGCCTCTTCGCCTGCTGCCAAAGGTATGGCTGTCAAGGTCTCTCAAGCCTCATGCAAGCTGTGTACCTGCATGACAAGCCCTAGCCAACCCAAGCTATTGCTGCCAATATTTGTCAACATGTCAGCCAGTGTTCCATCGTCTGCCCTACTCCAGTATCCAAATTGTTAATGGTGTACACCCTTCCAGCGCAAGTGCAGTCCACACCTGTCTTGACTGCTTGGCTGCGGGAATACCAACTCTGTTGATATTGGCGACAAGTAACATTGGCAAGGCCGCTCAGGAATTTGTTGTGTAATGCAGATCGCACCAGTGTAGCACAGCCTGCTGCTGAAGTTGCCCCTACATGTACAGCAAAACAGGCTTCAAAAGATGATAGTGAGCCACCCTCTTCGCCCACTGCAATCAGCACCATCAAGGCAACAGGAAGGGACAAAGCTAGGCAAAGTAGTCAGCCAGGCTCGCCCCTACTGGCAATGCTGCAGACAGTCAAGAAGTCTGTGTTGGCCAAATTCGCATCAGGAGGTATGTCTTGTGCACTCAGACGAAAAGCGCCTGCATGCCTGTCTGAGCTTGATCAACGAGTAGAGTGCAGCATGCTGAGAAAGGTGACATTGTTGCTGACATGCTATGACATGCTTTTGCACATTTTCAAGGCCTGCAGTACAGTGGTGATGGGCCTTGTTCCTTGGGCTCTGTACTGCCTTGATCCTGAGGGCTTGCTTGACAGTGCATGCTGAAGCCTTTTCTGAAGTTGGCTGTGCTGCGTTGTGGTGTCGCATGTAGCCCTTAGCTTTGCAATGTGATCAGTCATAATGCGTCTCAAATGCCGTTGTAGGCTATACAGCAGTACACTGCATTGTCAGTACCTATTTGCATATGTTGCAGCTCAAGTTGACAATGTACATGCAGCTTCAAGACAAGAAGAACCTCGGAGCCCGCTAATCCCTGTTGAGCCTACATGTGCCAAGGCGAACAATAGGCCGGAGTCAGCAGCTGCCTTGTTTGTTGCTCAGAGCCCCAGTGACAACAGGAAGCAAGCCAAAACTGATTGGATTGCACACCGTGTCAAAGCGCTGGGCCACACTGCAGAGGAGGCAGAAGCCGGTGAGCCTTTCTGTGCAGGCCCTTGTGTATGCACCCTCGTGTGCNGTCTCAAGCAACACTTGTTGCTGTTGCAGATCACTGACGGTGCTGCAGCAGTCCTGCTGATGACAAGGCGAGAGGCGCTGAAGCGCCACTTGCCCATTCTGGGCATCTTCCGCAGTTTTGCTGCTGTCGGTGTTGACCCCGCTGTGATGGGAATTGGCCCCGCTGTGGCCATCCCTGCCGCTGTCAAATCGGCTGGCCTCACCATTGATGACATTGACCTGTTTGAGCTCAATGAGGCCTTTGCCTCTCAGGTAATGTATAGTGTGTAATGTTTTGACACATGGTAACAGCTCCCCTGTATCAAGCACAACTCATGCCCCCACAGCACTGCTGTGTGCCTGTCATGTATGTTGCAAGCTAGCTGCTTGTTCACATGTAGTCTCCGCATGCATCCTCTGAGAGCCAAAATGGATACCCATTGACCTGGTTTTTGTCCCAACTCTACACTTCTGCAAAGGTTGCACCTTTGTCTAGATTCTGCTACAAATGTGATCACGTGAACGTTGGTGCTGTCACTCTGCTGGCTGGTGCAACTACTGAGGTTGTGAAGCTACTTGCAGGCTACATACTGTTGCGACAAGCTGGGACTAGACAGCCAAAAGGTCAATGTGAATGGTGGCGCCATTGCATTGGGTCACCCCTTGGGCTGCACAGGAGCCAGGTGTACAGCCACTCTGCTACACGAGATGCAGAAGCGGGGCAAGTCCTCCAGATTTGGTGTTGTGTCGATGTGCATTGGGTCTGGCATGGGTGCTGCAGCAGTTTTCGAGAGGGGTGGCGAGACTGATGACCTCAGAAACGCTCAGCCTATCAAGCAGCAGAACTTCCTCTCTCGTGATGCTCAGTAGATCTGCTACGTGCTAGTGCGTGTGGTTATACACTGTGGCAGGGCTCAAGCTGTCACAGGATGCAGCTGAGAGAATGTGTTGGTGTTTTCGCGTTTGATGTAGTAACCTCTGTAAGTCAAGGCGTTTTGCCGGGTCAGTAAAAGAAGATTCCCAAAATAAATGTTCAGGCTAGACCCTACCCCATCGTCAGCCCCCTGGTTCTTGAAAAGGTCGTAACGCCACCTGGCGATTCATCGCGAGCAGCGTGCCCAGCTTGCGTCTAGCATCATTGCATCTGTTGCTGCCTGTTTTGTCCCGCACCGCGAGCGCGATCCTCCGATGGTGTGCGTGTGGTACAGGCAAGCGACAATACTGAGAATTTGACGAATCGACGACAAACGGTCACGCATCCTTTTCAAGCACTGGCTTAAGTAGGCAGGTAGCTAAGCGAGTGCTGGTTTACGACGCTGCCTGATCCATGGCGGAACTGGTCGACTCGCTGTTCCGGGGGGATTCGTGGGATTTTCCGGTACGGGCTGAGCGTCGGAGGAGCACNGAGCCTGCCACTAATGGCCATGCAGGTCAGTGCCAGCAGCACTCATGCTGTGGTCCATGGCAGAGTGGTGTGGCGGCTTGTTTGCCCCAAGACTGTCAACCAGGCCATGGGCACTGCCTGACATTATGTGTGTTACGAAAAAGGGCAATTCTGAATGTCTTGAACAGGGCATCCAGCCTATGTGACGGCGGAGCACAGACACAAGTGACTACAATATTCCTGCAGCTGTACACATCTGCATACACGGCGCAGAAGCACCTGCAAGACACACTGCATGTGCAATTGTGGCGTCAATGCCTGCGTGCACGTAGATGGTGGCCAGAAGTTCACGTGTCTATGTCTCCTGTCACAAGCTTCATGTAGTGACATGTCTTGCACTAGTGAAAGGTGCAAATGCAGGCCCACCAGCAGAGCCTTCAGCTCAGCCTGAACCCTTTGCTCGGGAGGCAAAATTCCTGAGTGAGAGCAAGGTGTTGGGGCGGGATGTGCGGGTCATGCTAGAGGGTGTGGACAAATTTGGCAACCTATTCGGCCAGGTATGCTAACTTCTGTTGTACTACTTGCATGTACTACTTGTTGTACTACTGGGTTAGCTTGTGCTTAAAGCCTACAAGAAAGCTGCTCATCCTCTGATGAAGGTAGACTACATTGCAGGCCTAACACCAACCATGACTGCGCAGTGGAAATGATGCTCTTTCTGTCAAAAGNGTGCTGTGTAGTACATTAAATCTCTTATGATCCCCGCGGGATGCCTTGTCGGACATGACTGTTCCGTACCCATTTTCGTACCGCATACACGGTTGATTCAAAATCCGTGTCTAAGCGCGTTGACTTGTTGAGAACCATGGTATCGCTGGCGAGAGACGGCGTCGAACGTGATGTTCAGTCAGCAGTACAGGGTACCGATTAGCAGACATGATTCCGTGATGCTGCAAGTACACTGCTTATGCTTGGCTTGCGGCATACAGAAGCAGGACTTCATGCTGCACCATAAGTATGACAGTCAAACAGTCCAAGCACCAAAATGTCACGGTGAGTCGGTGTTTGCGACCGCACGATTGCCTGCGAGCGTCGGCGAGCACCTTGCCTCTGGTACAGGAGCTTTCAGACTTCCAAGGGTATAGACTGCGCAACTGGAGTCACGGCCAATTGCCAGTCATCACTGTCTGCTTCGCCACCCTTGCGTGTTGGCTTGCGAGACTAGCTCCAGCTTTCACTACACATTACTTTTTCACCCCTTGCTCCCTGACAGAAGCTCAGTATGTGCAAATCACGGTGCGACTGTACTCAAGATCTCACCAAAGTTCCCAGCTAAGGCTGAGATCTTGAAGCAGCTGTGATTTGAGGTTCCATAAAACCATATGGATACTGAAAGCAATCACACCTACTTGTAGTGCATGACACATTGCAGTTGTGAAGCAGGATAATGCCTAATATGCACGCACCTGTGCTATGCAGCTCGACGGCAAGGAGAAGCTGTTGCGCAAAATTGTCAGATCTACAACAGCTGCGTTTACAACCTCTACTGGCAGAGTTGTCATACACAAGACAGATCCAATCATGTTCATGCTTGGCGGGCGGTTCATGCTGCACAGCATACACAAGAAGGCCTTTGTTAGGGTCCCAGGTGTGCCTGATGGTCTCCCAGAGCAGCTGGATCGGGCTTTGGCATGCCTGGAAGATGTTGACAAAGGTTTACCACTATAACTACGCTTGACTTGCCTCATGTCTTGACCATTGCTAATACTCGATATACCTGCGAGATGTGAGAGCTGGCTGATCAGTGTTTGTCTTGCTGTGTCATGAACAATTTGACAGCGAACTTCACATGCTCTCCAAGTGAACAATTCACGATTGCAAAATTGGGTGNCCCACCTGCCCTGCAACATGCATCAGGCATATATGTTAATGTAGCTTGCAACCTTTCAGGAAGATCAGGTGCATGCAGCNAGCCTGTCTGTCTGACTACAGCTTGATGTATGCAGACAAGTCATTTGACTGAAAGCTTGTTGCAAGCACGAGCAAAATTGATTGTAAGTGCTCAACGTGCAGCACTGTTGCACTACACATGTAACACCAGGATGCATGCAGGGTTGCGGTGAGTGTACAATGACAGCAATGGGTACAACCTTTCAAGGCTACGTGTGTTCCAGACTGTAAGGTGTCCAGTAACAGCAATTATAATGAAAAATATTGATAGTGTAAGTAACAATATGTTAGTATAATTAGTATATGCAATATATGCATTGTGTTGCTGCAGCGTGCCATGCATGTACAAAACGTTGTACCCGAAGCTTGGCGGCTTCTTTGGCAAGCCGCNAAAAACTGTCTGCTCAATAACCTGTTCCAATGCTGCTGTTCCAATCTTTACAGGGAGAGGCTGTCGTTGCACAAGCAAGGCCGTACCCCTATTGATATGGACAATGCGCCAGATCTTGTATGCATTTGGCGTCGAGATGTGGGTGGCGTCACAGCAAGGCTCCAAAAGAACGTGGATGCTGTGTTTGCACAGGTAACTCTCATTTTGACCAGCAATGTCAGCCCCCTCTCTTATGCTGTGTCGTCCATTCATGATACTTTCAAGGTCGTGCTCCTTGCTGCAGGTAAATGCCTATGCTTCAAAGCATGGTATCCAGTATGGGATGATCAGCAATATCCTCTGGAGTTGGGCTTTCAAGATGGACGGCAAGAACAACATTCAAGTCTCGCGACCTATTCGATACGACAGTGTGGATCCCACAGTTTTGCAGGTTTGTTAAGCTAGCTAGACAAACTGTCAAAGCATGCCATTCAGTAGATATGTGTCTGTCTTCCCAGGACCTGAAAGTGCTGGCATGTGCAGGTCCACGCGTGGGTCACTGCAATGTCATTGCGACATGACTTGCTTCCACCCTGGAAAACTCTTAATGCCCACCCCTCTTCTGAAGCATCAGTCAAGACACAGAACAATCTCAAATCAAGAAAACCAGAGGAAAGGCAGCATGCCACCTCAACTGCACGGAACGCCGGTCGATCAAAACCCACCAAGAAAACTGGACAGTCAATTCAGAAGAAGAAGTCCCCTAGTGTGCAGTTGCATGTCAATGCATCAGCGCTGGGACCTTCCATAGCTTCATCCCTTTTCCCAGATCTGAATGCCCAACAAGCAGCTTCAGAGTTTGTGATTGGGGACATTCGGTCTGTTTTTGCTGTGGGAACCAGTGGGCCAGTGTTTCATGCCAGGTACGCGGCACATTTCTGCACAGACATCAATGCTGAAACCCTGTGGTTGCCAGAGGTGCATGTGCTGCCTCTGTGCTCTGCACGCTTATGNCTAGCATTGGCTGGCATACCTATGCAACAATGGTATCATATAGCATGCAAAGCGTAGTGATGCTGTCTATCCGTACCCTGTTGTACTCTGTTGACTGCCAATGCATCAGCTCATGTCCCATTTCATCAATCCATCAACTGCCAGAAGGGTGAGGTGGGTCACTGCAGGCAGCTGCAGAACTACAGGTTGAGGTGGTTGTGGGCTGCAGGTACAGAAAGTATGTCATGGAAGACAGGTATACTGCCATCAGGTGGGCCATTGCCACCGCACAGCAGCGCGACATTGTCGTGGTTGCTGGCAAGGGCTGCGAAGATTGGACAGAAGTGTCTGATGGGGATAAGGGCTACATCAGGGTAAGCCTCTGCAGCCGTACATGCAATAAATGTATAAACTGAGCAACAGGCAGCTGCACANTAAGCCCTGCAGTCAGTCACAGGACCCATCTGTTAGAACTGACACAGGCAGCTGCTCTGTTGTAAAGTACTGAATGTGTCACAGTCATTCACATATTGAGTATAAGCCTTGCAACACGTCCATCAAAACAGTAAACAACCTTGCTGCTGACACCCAACCATGTGATCTGCAGATGCAAGAAGTTGGACTAAAGNCAGAGCCTGAGCATCAGCCCTGAGGGCATTTAGCTGGTCTAGCAGCCCTGCCCTGACAGTGTCAGCATCATTCATCTCGCGCTGGGCAGCAGTTAACATGCTCCTCAGCTTAGCTGCTTCTGAGCTTGCCTCCTCAAACTCCTGAGTCACCTACAATACCATGCCTCAAATCAAGCATGTGACTTGCCGAATTGACCTTGAATTGGAAACATCAAGCTCATGCAGTCCATCAATTGTAGTAAGCTCTGCAGTACTTTGTGCAGTGGTATGCATTGTACGGCGGTGCATGATAGCCGTAACATGTGAATGCTATAAAATCGCAGTGCTGTGCCATGCATGCTGTGCACCATGTGACAAGTCAACTTGTGTGTGAGAGTTACCTTGTTCAGCTGCTGCTTCAGAAGGCGCCGCTGCTCCTGAGCCTCTTCCTCTTCACCTCGTGCTTGCAGCATCTGCCCTTGCAGCCGCCTCACTTCAGCCTGCAAGTGCCCTTCTGAAGCTTGCAACTGCCCCTCTGATGTCTGCAACTGCCCTTGTGCAGCCTTCAGCTTGCCTTGAAGCTCCAGCACCTCCTCTCGCAGCCCACTCTCAACAGCTCTGAGCTCAAGCTCGGCTGCTCGCAACTCACCAGTCTGCTGCTCAGCATTGCTCTTGCCCTCTGTCAAAATTGTCAGCTTCTGTGCATGCTGTGCTGCCTGCTCTGTTGCCTGCTGCTGCAGCATCTGCACTTCAGATTCTGCTTTGCATGCTCTGGCATGAGTAGCAGCAAGCTCAGCCTGCAGAGCTGCCGATGACACTGTTGATTCATCCAGATGCTGGCTCAGCTTCTCCTGCAGCTTCGCATTGTCAGCTGCTGCAGCAGCTGCCTGTGACTGTGCAGCGCTGCCCTCCTTGAACAGCTCGCTCAGCCGCTGCAGGACCCACTTCAAATCTGACTGCAGCGCTGGGCATGCTTTGCCTGACTGAGCATCTGCCGAATCACTGCTGAGCTCCTCAACGTAATGCAGCACGCTGTGCNATTGCTGCCTGCACTTTCTGCAGCTGCTTGTGGAGCATGTCATTGGCTGCTTTTGCTTCAGCCACGTCTGATGTCAGCTTCAAGCTACAAGAGCTGACCTGGCTTGAGTTGCAGCCCCTTCCTGGGTGCGTGCTGCAAGCTCGCTCTTCAGCTGAGTGCACAGCNGGGGCAAGGTCTTGTCTGAGTCAGCTCCCAGTGCTGTGCATCACAGAAAGATTGGCACTTCATACTGAGTGTGATGACGGTCCCGTTTTATTCGTACAAAGGGGAAAGCTTGCTGTGCTGGTGAGGCTAGAAGTGTTTGATGTGAGTATTGGGTTGTGAGTAGAGGTTGGGCTTGATGATGTCTGCAATAAATTGCTGTGTGCATGTGCATGTGGCCATGTGCTTGAGGCATGTTGCGTGTCAGTCGCATTTAAGTCAGACTTTGTACATCAGGTGTGTCGATCAGGGCCTAACGCTAGTTGTCATGAGTATGCCAGTCGAGACGCTTAAGGTCAGAGATTGTGCTGAATATTACACATGACCTGCGTGTGTGGTTTCAGCTCGGCCTTGCATCATGCTGAATTATGCCGACGTCGCACTGTATCATGAGCTCGCTGTACATCGAGGTCAAAGGCGTTGATGCAATGCAACAGGAAGGACGTTTTTGCATATTACATTTCCCTGCTGGCTCCTCACGCAAGTAAGGGCCCTGTCTTGATGTGTATGTAGTCCTGTTGCATATGCATGCAAATATCAGAATTGTCATATTTGTAGTGCTGAAGCTGTATCAGTGTTGTCTGTATCGGCGAAATCAGCAGACACATACTTAAGGTAGGAGAGCTTGAACATGCCCTCGATCGAAAAGGATAAAGTTGTACAAGTCGCATAATTTGCTACATCGTGGCAAGCACCATGATGCCGTGCATTGCAAGCACACAATGGTACTCCGTGTTTACAGCATTGCTCAGTGTTGTTTGCNTCATAGGCCAGCTTCACAGGCAGCAAACGACGACAGACATGCCAGCATGCTGCCTGAGACATTGAATGACAATGTTCCAGCCAGCAAATCTGCGACACAGCCCGACGTGTTTGGCACAGTGCGAGGGGAGCTGCTGGGTCATGTCTTGCAACAAGTCAATGGCAAAGAGGCGATAGCTCTTGCGTCTGTATGCAGGTGAGCCACGCATGCTCAGGATTGTGATGTGAGGTGAGGTGCTTGATCATTGCATCATGTCTGCAGCAATCAATGCACACAAACATGCCAGAATGGCTTGAATTGTCCTTGATTTCAATGTGCACGGAATGTACAAGCACCAGACATGTTGCAGCATGTCTGCGCATCAAGCAACTCGGCATGTCCTGGCAATGCTGATGCACATGCCCGTCACCTTGCACCAATGAGTCTTGCTACTCAATGATGCATCCTCCTGTGCCCACATGCTTTCAAAAAGCTTTTCGGCATGCATCATATCAAATATCCAGCTTGTGTCTGTGCAGATCATGGCATCGGCATGTCTGCTGACAAGGCCTTCCTCACGGACGTCTAGGCCTGCACACACTCAGAAGCGCTCTGCAGCCTAGTAGTAGCCCAGATGTACGAGTGCTTTTGTGGTGCATCTGAGATGATGCGCAGCAGGCAGCATGCAACTTTGCCAGTGTAAAGTCTGCTTGCTACNGCAACACTTTGCAGCGCCTAGCAGCATGAAGACGCTGTAGTGAAATGAAGCTAGGTGCGTTGGTCATGCCCGCTTCCTATAGCTGCCAAAAGTGTGGCAGCTGTTGGTCAGAGCAGCGCAAGACATGAGTGTCATGCAGTGTCTTGGCCTCAAACTAAGCATCAGGCAGAGGTGGGGCATAGCCATCACGATTACATGCTGCACATGTTACAGCATGCTGATATGACGACAAGGCTCAGGCCAATGTACATAGGGCAGCAGTGTGGCGCATGCAGAGGACTTACGCACTCCTTGTCCAGAGTGATCTCCTTGGTGAAGCCCTGCTTGGCAAAGTAGCCCACCGCATTATTGTCAGCATAGGTCAGGAAATGAGTCAGATGGTCCTGAGTCTTGGCATACTCCTGCACCACACGAAGCAGTCAAACCAGATGCTGAAAGATACAGCAATTGTAATGTGTGCCATATGTATAGTCTCTGACATATCGAATTGGTACCAGCCAGGCATGAGCCTGTTCAGGAATGTGCTCTGTCATTCATATGGGATAGCATAACTGGCATAGCGTAGTAAGGACGCAGCATAGCTGCCTGGTGTGCCAGTCCAGCTTGATTGACTAAGGCAGAAGATGGAGGAAGGTGGGAGTGGTCTTCGCATGTGTGCAAGCAACATCTAGGATAGAGCTGCCGCTTCAATTGAGAGACTGCAAGGCATTCAGGCTGGGACCATGCTGCAGCAATGATGATGCCTGATGATGCCTGTACACTGCCTATCATGTATCAGTCTCATAGCAACCTCTTTTTGCAATGTTGCATGTTGCAGCAACATGGTTGCCCAGTGACATGTAGCAAACATGTAGACGCATCGTGTCAGGTGTGCATGAAGCATGATGTAGTGAGTGGGATGCAGTGTAAAGGAAGAGAGTTGGTGTTTGACCACAGCAGGCTCACATCCAAGCGGCCGCTTCTATCACCTAAATTGCAATTTGAAAAATCAGGCAAGGATAGGCAAATGTATGCTCTCAGTCAACCGTACATACTGGCACACGGAAGTTTGTGCTATACTGTGAGGTTGCCTTAACAGGGGCAAGAGCTGCCTGTACCTTGGTGAAGTTCATGAGGCGGGTGCCAAAGCCCTTGACCTGCTCATTAGCAGTGACTGCACAGAAGGCAATCTCCCCAAACCCTTGCTGGTGGAAGGGTCTGTAGGTGATGCCACCCACTACATTCCGCTTTTGACGCACTATGGCAACTGAGCGGTGCCGCCTGTCCAGCACAAGGCGGGCTATGTACTCACGAGGCATGTTGGGCAGCTGCTTGGAGAAGATGTTCTTCAGTGCAATCAGCCTGCAAGTGCACCGTGTCACTGCAGGTTCTTACGACTTGGGTTACAAGAAGCGAGCACAGCACCAACACATGGTCTTTGTATTGCAGCACAATGTACATATGTGCCACAAGGCAAACAGTGTATGTTGTGCTGCAACAGATGCAACAAATGGTGCATGTCATGCAAGTTTGATGTCCCTGCAGCAGCATTTAGTGTGAGCTATGCAGCAAGCAGCTCCTATTCTAGCCGCTGACCTATGCAGGCATGGTAGACTGCAGCTGCTTCACAGCACATAGTAAGATGTAAGGGTTATCGCCTGACACAGCTTGGCAGCATGACATAGTGCATGGTCAGGTGCGCAGGCTCACCAGATGTTGTTGTGCCGCTGCCCGTCATTCAGCACATACTCAAAAGACATGTCACCATTGTCCTCCAGATTCTGCAAGTACAGCTCACGCTGAGAGTAGGCGCCCAGATTGCTGGCAGCCATCCCGGCTGTGTTAGATGGCCCTGCCCCTGGTTGTTGCCGCAGCTCTGCAGACTGGCTCGGAACTGCCCCTGCTTGCTGCTGCACCTCCGCAGGCTGGCTCGCAACTGCCCCTGCCTGCTGCAGCTGCGGCTGGCCAGCTGATTGCTGTTGACCTGGTTGCTGCAGCTGTGCCTGCTCAAGCGAGTCGAGAGGATCATACTGCTGCAGCTGTGCTTGCCCAGGGGGCTGCTGCGGAGCTTGTTGCTGCCGCTGTGCTTGCCCAGGCAGTTGCTGGTCAGCGTGCTGCTGCAGCTGTGCTTGGTTCAATGGGTGCTGAAGAGGATGTTGCTGCAGCTGTGCTTGCTGTGACAATTGCTGAGATGGGTGTGGCTGCAGATGTGGCTGCTCAGGCAGCTGCTGAGCAGCTTGTTGCTGCAGCTGGGGTTGTCCTGGCGCTTGATGAGGAGCCTGTTGCTCCAGCTGTGACAGGTCTGACACCTGCTGAGGCTGTGCAGCAACCTTCCTTTGCTGCAGTTGCCGCTGCTGTTCCTGCTGCTGTAGCAGAAGGTGCTGCTCCTGCAGGAGATGCTGCTGCTGGAGGAGCTGCTGCAGCTGTGGCTGTTCAGAGGGCGGCTGCAGTTGTTGAGGTTGCAGCGGCCGCTGTGTTGCTGATGCGCCAGTGTGCTGAGGGGTGTTGTCTGGCGGCTGCGACTGGTGCTGCTGCTGCTGCTGCTGCTGCTGCAGTGTTTGGTGACTTGGTAGCTGATGCCGTTGCATGTGCGAGTCTGTGGCTGCCTGATGTACCAGATGCTGCAGCAATGTCTGCTGATGTGGTTGGTGATGACCTGGCGGTTGTTGATATAAAGATTGCTGAAGTGGAAGCTGATGACTTGCTGGCATGCTGAGCTGGTTGTGATTGAGAGGACCATGCTGATCTGTTGCCTGTGACTGAGCTTCAAGGTGGTGCGTGAAGCCTGAGGGCACACCATGTGCAGTCATACCAGCGTCAGCACCTGCTTGTAACTGCAGCAGAGGTTGCTGCTGTGCATTAGATGTTCGCTGAGCTGATGACTTTGAAGTTCCATCAGCCAGAGCAGCAGGATCTTGCTCACAGTTGAGCACGTCTATGTCAGCAGCAACAGGTTGTTGAGACTGCTGACCATGGTTGCTCCTCTGCTGTGAGACAGCCGGCTGGCCATCACTAGCTTGCTGTGTATGAGAAGATTGCGGCCATGACAGCTCTTGGAGGGGCTCAGCAGCTTGTGGCACAGCCACTGGCTCAGGCAAGCCCCACTCAGGATACAGCCTTGCTGTGTTGGCGCTGAGCGGCCTTGTGGTGTGCAAGTTGCCATTTGTGACTGGCCAAGACCGGACTGCAGCACTGTCCTGCAAGTTGAGAAAGTTGTGTCAGATCACATGGATGTGATAGATGCTGGCAGCACGGCATCATTCCTAAAAATCACGTGCCTTGTTCACTCAGCAGCAGAAGGCAACATGAAAGTGTGTGAACCTTTCGACGCACGTAAGCAACACTGACCTCAGCCCCAGGCTCTGCCAGTTTGCGTTTCTTGTTGGCATAGCTGCTGTCAGCATCCATTGGTACAAAGGCAAGACCAGCAACTGCCAGTGCATCAGGAAATCATGGCTGCATGAGAGATGCTGCTGTCCTGAGTATCATAGGCCGCATTTGTGAGCATGACGCAGTGGAGAAGAGAGCGGAACTTGGCAAGTTGTGCGTGTCTGGCAAAATAGTAAGCCTGCAGGTCAGCTGAAGTGTCTATTGCAGCTGTGGTCACAGAAGATTGGTTGATGACCTTGATCCAGGTCTATTCAAGGCTCAAAGCTCACGAGCA
The DNA here is from genome assembly GCA_000818905.1 of Trebouxia gelatinosa. Classification (NCBI taxonomy): domain Eukaryota; kingdom Viridiplantae; phylum Chlorophyta; class Trebouxiophyceae; order Trebouxiales; family Trebouxiaceae; genus Trebouxia; species Trebouxia gelatinosa. The sequence goes on along the minus strand of KN805353.1, from coordinate 989,813 downwards.
ATCCAGAAACATGACAGGGCAATAGCAATGGCAACAGATTGCTAGTGACTGTGAATATTTGAAAGCACCTAGTGACAGTCAACAGGTTAACACTCTTGACGAACAGCCTGTTGTGGATGCCGTGACAACTATCGAACGAGGGTTGTTGTGCACCGGTCCACTGGACAAAGTAGGGTGCGGCGGGTATACTTTGCAGACTGTCAGATCAGTCAACACGCATCACAACTTTTCGTGTACAGACAGTGGTCGCGTTTGTCACGCCTTTGACTCTGATGTGCGAGACGAACAGGACGATAGAGATGGCGAGGCGCAAGCAGCGGCGGTTGGAATTCGCGCATACAGGTTTGCTGCAATTTGCGGGTTTCTTCCGTTAATCTTCTTCAGAAGCTTTCTTCATTGCCTGTGTCGCTTGTGTCGAAAGCGCAGCGTGAGTGTGTCGTTGCTGTGCTGACCAGTCGCAAGCGTGCATTCGACATTGCCGCCTGTATGTCCCACTTAGAATCCGAGCTTGCTCGTTTTGAGGCTGAGATCAAAGCAACCACTGCTGGAGCTGCACTTCCGCCCCCTCCCATACCTCGATCTCCGCAGGTACAGAATGTCAGCACGCAAGTATCGCAGGTTTTGTGACTCATTGTAATCATCATATGTCAAACGTGTGCTGCCTGACAGGTCTATCCTTGTTGCATATAGGCAACAAGCTTGCCTCCTCCACCTGCAAGAGCTAGCAATGGCTATGCTTCACATGCGTCATCTGGTCCTAGCCAAGTGCCGCTGTCTCAACCACCTAGCCTGGCTGCACCGCCACAGCATGCAGCACCTCCCCAGGTACAGACACTTTTCGCACAACAGGCCTGTTTTGTGTTGTGAGACCACTATCACATCACGTCTGCTTGATGTGTTTGCACCTGCCACTGCATGCCTTGTCGCATGGAGGTTGCTTTCTTGTGTTGATGCTTACATGATAAGTGTACATTGCATTTATGGCCTCCATACAACCGCCATAAGCCATTGCAAGTCAGCATCACTCAGTATGCATGGGAGTAAAATATGCTTTGTATGCCACCATAAGCACACATCAAGCTACACGATCCTGTTCAGCCATTCGTTTGTCAGCATTGCTGATCAAACAGCATTTGCACATGTGATCTTTGCACAACAGTCAACCTGATATGTCATGCTCAAAGTATGCTATGTCAACTGCAATGCATGCGCCTAACCACACTGTACCTAGTGCAGTACGGCCAACAGCCCGGCTACCCTCCGCAGCAAAATCCACTTCCACAGATGCCTTCACACCAGATGCCCTATGCCTCTCAGCCCATGTATGCTCAGCCTGCTGCATACCCAGCCTATCCGCCTGCAGCACCTGCACCTTCATACTACGTAGCTCCAGCACACGCCTATCAACAGCCGCAGCTACATGACCCCCCAGTACAGCAACCGCAATCTGCTGCACAAGTTGCCATGATGGCTGCCATCAAGGTGAGCAGCGGATTGCTTGTAACTAGGCTGAATCCCAGCACAGCCTGTGTGTGAGCAGCAGTCTGCTTTTGATTAGACTGAGTCTCTGCTGTACGCTTAGCAGCAGGTCAACTGTTGTCTACTGTTTGTCAAGCACCATAGCTATCCTACCGACGCTATGCTGTTCAACTGGCATCATGGACTTGTTGGGCTCGTCTGCATTGCCCTTCTCATTAACGTCAAGCAAGTGACTGCATCGCTTCTGTCAGTCTGAGGGAGGCCATATGCACAATGATGATGTTCTTATCAACCATCACAGCATATGGCTTGAGTCAGGAACCCTCATCAGTGGCAAGCAGCGGGATCAAGTCGTGCATACGCACTTTATCACCATGCACAGGTGCTACTGTATATGAAGAGGCCTGGGTTCTGTTGCACTGTAGTGCAGTGTGCGTCAGCCCCATAATTGTATGGTGCAATGGCATGAATGTGTGTGCAGGCTGATGTAGAAAGCCAAGGGAAAACAGGCAAACCAAAGCTTGACAAGTCCAAAGCTGTCTTTCGTTCTGCAGCTGGCCAGAAGTGGTGGGACCCAACCCTCACAGAATGGCCAGAAAACGATTTTCGTATATTTGTTGGCGACATGGGCAATGAAGTGAATGATGACATCCTGACAAAAGCCTTCACAAAGTATGCCAGCTTTCAGAAAGCCAAGATAGTGAGGGACAAGCACTCCAACAAGAGCAAAGGTCTTTTGCCTGCACAAAAACACCGCTCTTCTCCTCCTGCGATGAATGTATGTGAGACTCAGGCATGCATTGCAGCTATAGTTCTGCTACAGACAGGTGTTCCCACGCAGACACCTGTGTATGACATGCACGTATAGTATGTCACATGTTGTGTTGCTTAGTATGCTCGTACTGCTAGCTTCATCTCAGGACTATATATCTTTGCTGACATCTTGTGGGCTTGCTTGTGTCAGCAACAGCATGCGCACTGCAATGTGCATCACACTGAGAACTTCCTGTTTTCTTTCTGTGGACTGGCGTCCTTTGTTTGTAGGTTATGGTTTTGTGAGCTTCTCGGATGCTGTGGAGGGTGCAAAAGCACTGCGAGAGATGAATGGCAAATATATTGGCAACAGGCCCTGTAAACTGCGAAAGAGCTCGTGGCAAGAGCGCACGCCTGAGAATGCACACAAAGGCAAACGAAAAGCTACAGAAGGTGGTGGGAACCAACCCAAGAAGCCAGGCATCTTTCACAAATAGCTGATGTGTAACAGGCGTCGTTTTGTGCAATTTGATACGCAGGTGCTGGCTTGCGTATGTTTACAGGGAGTTGCTGCTTTGCAAATTGCCAGGTTTTTGTGTCGCTTCACCTGATGTGCAAACCAGCTAGTGCTGTGGCAGACTCTCTCAAATTGTTCGGGCCATGCTTGCCTGTTTGTCTTGACGAATTGAGAGCTTTACTGAACTACCTGGTGCTATGCAACATGCTTGCACAAAGGCAGCGTTGGGACTAGCTAGTGTCTGTATGGTGCTATAGGTGTGCATGCTCACTGCAGCATGTGTACATGAGACGGGGCGCATTATTAGCCAGTTGGGTTGCTGCAACACATACCACAGGAGACTGTCCTGGTCCGGTAGTCTCTGTGCTTGCCAACTCTCTATGCATGCAACTCCAGCAAGATTTGGCGGTTTTGCAAGCTGCTGTATGCGTGAAGCATGCTGCCAGAAAAGACTGCTGCGCTGCACCCCTCCTGCATATGCTTACAGGGCAGAAGCCGTTGTACACAAACAACACGCAAGCTTCTGATGCGAACTCTTTGCTCGGCGCTATACAGTTGCACCCTACTTAGCTTTGCCGCTGCAAGTGTGATCCAACGAAACTTGTCCGCTGGTATCTCTCTTGATGGCGAAGCAGTACGTTTCGGGCACGACGTGGTCAGGTACGTGCAAGCAGCCCAGGAGCGTGTACGCCTCAGTCGAGCGTATTGGGCTGAGCGGTCTGTAGGTATTCTTTGCAGGATTTGCAGCCTAGTACTGGGTATGAAATCCGGGTGTCATACCCTGCCACGGTAAACTGCCATGCGTGACAGCCAGCAGCCTGTTACAAGCGCGTGCAGCAAGCCGATACGTGGTTGCAGGTCCCCAGCAAGGTTCACCTGAGGCTGATCAGCTTGGCAAGTTCCAAGCCTGTACAGCGCTATAGGTGAGATATGCAGCACAACGTAGTTGCACACATTATATGGTCACTGGTCCTCAGCGGTGCAGGCGCAGTTTGCTTGACACAGAGAAGCTCATAGTGCGCACACATGATGCTCGCAAACTGGTAATGCTGCTGACTGCTGAAGCCCTCAAGTGAGGTGTGATAAATGCTACAAGTGCCATGCTATGCTCTGAAACAGAGTCAATATCATCCTCACAGCCTCAGCGCCAGACCTGCCTCACTTTCAGTGACTGCCTTGGTTGCTTTCCAGGATAGCTATGTTGTTGAGTTGCAAGCTGAAGCTACAGGCATTCATCGGGATGGCCCCAATGCCATACCAGACACTTTCGTATACAACATAGGTCCAGTGAATCTGAATTGACAACAAATGCTTTGACATCAGAGTCCTTGTTTGAAGCAATGCTGGCAGGCTGCATGTTGTGGCTGGGCCTGGTCGAATGCAAGATCCTGGGCAAACAGCGTCTGTCTCATGCAGTGCTGATGCAGCTTGTGCTGGGCCTCCCCATTGATACGCTTCCAATGGTGGCCATGGTGCTACTTAGTCTTGGGGTAAGTAGCAATGTATTCCCCCAATGCAGACATGAGACATAGCCCGGCTAGTTTGTGACAAGGGTATAACAGCGACAGACGTTGCTAGTGTCCTAGCTATGCACGCTGCAAGGGAGCGCCATTGAGTTCCCAACCTGCATCATTGCCTGAATACGTTTTTGTTGTATCTGTACAGCTTGCTCAGGTGTTCAAAGTGTACAGGCGCTTGCCATTGCATTTGTTGCTGCACTGAGGCGCACATCAAAGAATGGGCCTGTGCTACATCATGAGCTGATTGCAACTGTCTGTGATGCTGCATGATGCAATTGTGTTGCATTTGTGTGAAAGGTGGTGTCTGCTGCAGGCAGTATGGCTGATGTTGCCCTGGTGGGTAGACACTGCTGTACCAGTAATTCTTGATTTCATGGAAGGGGGTCAAGGAGCTAAGACTGCTGCGCAGAGCAGATAGTATCTGTCGTGCATCACTGGCTGAATCATCACATCAGCTTGATATTTATGACTTGCTGTCGAAAGCTATATGTCATGCACAATCTATCTGTACGGCCTCTATGCAGTGGTTGTACTACCGTACTACAGAGTTCATGCTGCATGGAATGTTAGTCATGGGCAGGTCCGTGGCTATGTATACGGTATTCTCAGCCTTGTAGCTGATCTACGATGAGCCTGTTGTGACAATGCATGGTGGGGATACATTGGACACAGACAACTGTGCATGCGCATGTAACCATATATCGACTACATGACTGTTAACACATGACATGCCAGTCTTGCTTGGCCTAGCCTGTTGCGACATGCAGTGCTATGACAGAACATGCTGTAAATTTTGAGATTCAATATCATAGCCTTATATCATAGCTGTGTGTGCAATGCAGCGCAAATACGCAGGTGCCTTTGCACAGCATAAGATATGAAAAAAGTGATTACAAGGTGTGCTACAATGGCATAAGTGCATTGACAGCAAAAGTGACTGCATGTAGTCCTGGGTTTTGTGTAGCAATGGCAACAGAGCATGCTTTGTACACAAGAAGCATACTTCATAAGTTGTGCAGGACAATGCCAAAAATGGGCAAGTACATAGTCGTTAGCAGAGCTGTACCAGATTGCAAAACTCTCACAAGGCAGAAAAGGCATGTACAGCCTGTCAAAAAGAGCTACTTGCATAGTTTCTACTGCAAAATTGCCCAACAGGGGCCAAACAGATGGTACTAGTGCTCTAGCAGAGTGCCACACACACAACTGCTGCAGTGAGCTGATGCTCACACACCACATTCAACTCAGCAAAGCTCTACTGCTGCATTTTCATGTCAGGCTCATATGCAGTGTTGCTGACAGCCGGGCCGGCGTTGAGTACACCCCCAGACCTAACAAACTTGCCCCAGAACCAATGCTTGCTCCACAGAACCTGCATCTCCTCCAGAGGAACTCCCTTGGTCTCAGGCAGGAAGAAGATGGTGTACAGAGTCATCACCAGGGCCCAGAAAGCAAAGAAGATGTATGTGCCCCACTCCAGGTGGCACAGCATGGTAAGGTAGACTTGGCCGACCAGGAAGGAGGCAAGNATTGGGATGGATAATGCAGCACTTGAGTGTGACCAGTATCAGTACTATACTGGCAACTAGAGCACAGTGGGCTGCAAGCAGCTCTGTTGAGGTCCAACAAAACTGCACCTCATGTAAAGCAGTCAGCTTGTAGTTGCTTACAGGCTGTGCCAACAATAAGTAGACCACTGTACAAAGATCACAATGTCCTTAGTGCCCTGCTGTCAACAATATACACACGTCCAATGTACATTGTTACAGTCACAGAATGCTGGACAGAGCATGTAGACAGACCCAATACAACTGCTCAGTGGCATTTCACATATTATGCAGTGGGTCTTCACCATAGTGCACCAGTGAACTCTGGCAGATACACCACAGCAGCTTCATGACTTGCAAGAGCATGTGCATTNGAGCCAGTTGTGTGCCTGATGTTTACCGACTGAACTGCGGCATGACTTGCAGGCAGGCAAGCTTGAACTGAGCAAACAACTGATTGGCAACAACGATGAAGTCACTGATATCCGCTTTCTTGGGCCAGCCCAAGACCCAACCCACATTGCCGTCTCATCCAACAGTGAAGCCATTCGCATCTTTAGCTTGGCAGACATGGGCTGCACTGCCAGCTTGGTGGGCCACACAGACACTGTGCTGGTGCTGGATGCCATGTTCCGAGCAAGCAATGCACGAGGGCAGCAGGCCCAGTCGCTGCTGGTGTCTGGCGCAAAGGACAACCAGGTTCGGTTGTGGGATACTGGNCTTGATGAATGCAGCAGCCCTGCAGCTCACAGATGGACAAGGCGTTGCACTACCTGTGAAAGATCGCCTCAAAGCTGATACCGACTTAGACAGATTCTGCCTCAAAGCCCANCAGGGACACAAGTGGTGCAAATGCTGCTTGTACTTCAGCGTGAGACAATGTGTGGCCTGCTGCAGTGGGCTGTGGTGCGTCACATTGCGTGCCTAGCTCCTTGTGCTCAGTGCTGCTGGCAAGGGCCTCACAGTGCATTTGCTGTCCAAACTAAGATAGCTTCAGTCGCCGACAATGCCCAGGAAGTCTTCCATGATGGTGGCCACACAGAACTGCAGAGCACAGCAGGCGTGACCCAGACATTAGGCATGTGTGCAGGACAATGGAATGTACATAATCTTGCACCTATGTACATGATTTACACAGGTCTCATGTACCTTTGAGACCGTGAACCAAGTCTGCACCACNACCAAGCATAAGACATGCTGTAGCTGAGCTCACACAAACGGCGCCAAGTGTGAGCTACAGCTGCATGTCAGGCCCCACTATTGATTTGTACAATGGCTGCATTGGGGGTCATGATCAAGCAGCTGGACAGTGTTCCAGTGACAGGTTAAAGCATTCTGACAATTGCGCAGCACAATTCACAAGTGGGATGTGATGTGTGTGTAAATACCATAATCCTGAGGTTTGCCAGATGATTCAGCTTCCACTTTGACTGCCGAGTTGTGCAGGGTTCGGTACCACAGGAACTGGTTGGAGCTGACATACAGCAGACACTCGTCAATCTGGAAACCGCTGAAGCAGAAGCGCCTGATGCTGAAGACCAGCTCAACATTGATGACCTTGTCCTGGAAGCCGCTGCTCACCTTGTTGCTGAGGGATAAGCTCTGCACACGTGGCCGACGCTGATTGTACACCATGTATCGGGAATGCGTTGTATCTTGAGAGCGAACATCAGCACGACATCATGTACGGTCGCACAGGCAAAGTATGGCGTCACACGTAGAGCTACACCTTGTGATGGGCCTGCCTGATTCGCTAAGTGTGTGGCGAAACGATCAGAAGCACAAAATTACATACATACTTCGTTTCGGCCAGCCAACGCAAGACCACCTCTGTATACCATGGCATGGCCGCAGTTGCCCTGTGACTGCTTTGTGCGTACCTTCGTTCAAGGTTTTGATGTGTGCNCCCATGGTGAACAACCGCCTGGTGCTGCCACTGACTCAGCTGACCGTCACACAGCTGGCAGTCTCATTTTTTGCCATGCAGACAATGCTGGGGGCTTGGGACAAGAATGTAGGAGCTGNAATGAAGGCCAAGATGGCATGCTGGATGGTGGGAGGGGTGGCAGAGGGGGTTTTGTTCCCAGGGGACGGTTTGGGAGGTTTGGTGGGCGGTTCGAGGGAGGTGGTGGCAGAATGGAAGGCCGCTTTGATTCATTCAGAGGCAGAGGAGGCTTTCCTTTTCGAGGCAGAGGTGGGAGAGGTTTTGGGTCTACTGAGGGGGGTCCCATGCCATTCAGTCGGGGGCAGGAGGGGCCAATGGATGGGGGCCCAGGCAGGGGTTTTGCACCTGGAAGGGGTGGCTTTGTGGCAGGCGGGCGGGGTGCACCCCCACCTTTTCAGCGGAGGCCTCCTAATGTTGATCCTGCTGTAGCAGAGCGCCGCAAGGAAAGCTCTGAGAAGCGTCTGCGCCAGCAAGTCAGTCAGCTGCACATTGCTGCTGATTTGATACCAGAGCGCTTGAATGNCTGACTGCACAGGCTGTGAAAGTTGCCACAGCCTTGTCACTGTACAAGTCTCCACACCGAATCTACAGCACATTGCCAATAATCTCAGCATGTCCGGCTTGGAAATAGCCGTTTACGCATTGTCAGCACAAGTGACCTTGCAACATTGCATGCATGCACAATGGTTGTAACTTCACATTTTCATTCGATTTAGTGGAGCTACTCATACAGCAAGCGCACACCTTGTGTCATCTGTGTGCAACTTCACGGTATCTAGACTTGGCACTAGCTACACAATGCCTGCTGAATGCAAATGGTATGCCATGCTCTATCCTCAGGTCCCAAGCATATCTAGAGACAGACACCCTTTCCTTTGCCCATGCAATGCTCAGTACACACAAAACAACTACATAAGGAACAGGATACTGTGAGGCACAACAACGCTCTGCCTGCATGTCAAAGCCAAAGGCACACGATTGNCAATTTCACTTGTGCAAGCTTGACCATTGTGATAGCTTGAGCATCAAAACACGATGGGAGATTGTCTGATTTTTGCCAGAGGGGAGCACCGGGAATCGAACCCGGGACCACCCGCACCCTAAGCGGGTATCATACCACTAGACCATGTTCCCGCTTGTTATAATTTCGGAATTTTGGCCTGTTGTATACACCTTAGTACTGTAACGCACAGTTGCGGCCGTTCAAACGCACATGTACAACCCAGTACGTAACCGGCTGCTCACGGGGCAGGCAGCAGTCACGTGCTCGCGTCGACACCTGTCATCCGTGCAAATGCATTCACCCGTTTACAGTATAGCCGGTCGTCGAACGCCAANGGGGCCATGCTGCTGCAGCGCTGCGGGAGATACTGCAGGATCAGGGCTACCATGTGAGTTGTCATATGTGACATCGTATGTCTGTAACGAGCATTATCATGGGGTGACTTCACTGTATGACTTTGACAGTCTGTGGGTCTCATCTCTGCATCAGGAACTTTCTGGTATTGTGTCAACAGTATATACCCAGCACCCGGATCTGCCCTCCAGCTGGTGCAAACACGTGAATCATTGCACATGCAAGCTGGGTGTTTTTGTATTGATGAGCCCAACCTGACTGCTGCATGGTCAGTAAAACCTGCTGAAGAGGTACACACACAGCTTCTGCAGTTATTGCATGCTGTACATGTGGTCTGTCTGGTATGCAGAGTGAGGCATGTGCATGTGGGCTCATTCCAGCGCTGGTGGCAATGCTGAAGTCCAGTGACATTAGCTGCAGAAACGCTGCGGCCTCTGCCCTGTGCACGCTAGCCTCAGCCACTTTAGTCAGCAGGCAAGCCGTTTTGTGCGTCTGCATGACACCACGCAATAGGTTGCCGTGCACTATTGCAAATGTCATCAAGGATGATCCACAATGCTGCATTGCCTGCTGTGTTGCTGGCTTCCTCCAGGTTTCACAGCTTGCAACACATGTGTCATGCACTCACATTCTTGGCATACTCACCTGGCAGGTCATTGATGCATGCATCAGGGAAGAAAAGATCGACCTTCCACAAGAGAGTTTGTGACTGCAAGTGCACAGAAATACCTTTTATAACAAAGATGCATATGCTGTTTGTGCGAGAGGTGTGCCTGTTGATGTCCCGGCTTCAGTCTTGCACATCCACTTGACAGTTCAAATATGCATGTCCGCAAGCTGCACTTCAGCTGAGGCTGTGTCTCTTGGTGTGCAGGGGACAGTCAAGATGCACAACTATTGCAGCAGAACAGAAGTCCCGGGCGACCGCCCACGACGCGCCAGTATCAACCAAGAGGGCAAAATAGCAGTGTTGGGCGGACCAGAAAAGAGTCCTTTCTGCAGCGCATCAAAAGGGCTGCCAGTCAACCAGCCCTAGCGGGGCCCAGTGCCCCTGCTGTGTCCCAAGCTGCTCAGTCTGCCATTGCATCAGTTGCAAGCGTCACGTCAGATTCAAGGTATGCTTCTGCTAGCTCCGTCNAGGTGGCAGCTGTGGCATTGCTTGCAGGCCACTGGTAACTGGGTCTGGTGTAGATGCGTAGGACTCATCTTCTTCCACCAAGCTTGCCATTGCCTGCTTGTTATCTTCCTGCTTTGCAGCCTTTGCTTTCTTGATGTGAGCAGCTGCAGAACAGAAAGAGTTCTTACTGCTATCGTGGTTGAAACAGCGGGCATGCATGCTGGCTGTTGTGTTCCATTCTTCATTCTTCCCGCTGATAGCAAAGCATTGCTTTCAGGCAAGCTGTATTGGTGCTACATCAGTGCTAACCCTACAGAATATTTCCAAATGCTGACTGTAGCAGTGCTGTGCACCTGCTAGCCACATCAGCAGCACTAAGAGCATCTTCGTCTCCTGGTTTCAATCGCATCGCACAACCACTGAGTACAGTAACAGCATGATGCACTGGCACACTGACTGTACCATACTAGGCAAGCAGAAATTGAGCAAAATGATGAATGCGCTGTGCTGGCACATGGCTTTTACACATATCTCAGCCACAAATCTCAGTGAGCACCTCACCATCACGCTGCTCTGTTTTGCATCCCTGAAATAATTCTGAACACTTTCCAGCTCAATGAAGGCCAGAGACAGCCCGCTGACTTGTTCAGCCAATGCCACAGTATGCCGCAGGGGTTTACACCTAACGTCATTGTGTCCAAGCGCCACATCCCTTGGATTGATGAACACATCAAGAGCGGGGCTCTTGGCAGAGCCCTTCAAATGGAACACATGCACGCAAATGGCCTGGGGTTTGTGGTGCACCCTACTGCGTATGTCCTTGAGCCAGCACCAAACAGCCCCAGCCAAGCTGTGTCTCTCAGCGCTGAAAAGTCCAAGGCAAGATAAGCTTCTGCTTGGCTGCATTGCATCTATTGTATGCTGTGGGTGACCTCACAATGCCTTGGAATGTACGCTGAATGCCATTGCAGTTGCTGCTGTCATGTAGGCTTGATCTCGCACAAGACCAATGCCTACCATATGCACAGGTAATCAGTCTTCTTCGCTGGCCAAAGCGTGTAAGCTGGCCGAAGCGTGTAATGCCTATGCAAATTGCCACTTACGTGCACTTCAAAACCCCCTGATTGCTATTATCGTCTTCAGACGACCGTGCTGACAGGAGAGCTGCCTTCAAGCAACTTTTTTTGGTGAGGGTGACTGATGGGCCCTCTGACCAGCAAGCCTGGCAAGCTCAAGCAACCGCCAGCACAACCCTGGTGCAGCATGGTAAGTAATGCATAGACAGCTGGACACGATACCAGGAGCGCTCTTCAAGTGCCTCANATCTCCAGACGCAAGCAGGAAATGCAAGATGGAGGGATCCCGCTTGCCCACAAACTCCTCAACAAACTCCTGGTCTTCTTCTTTGACCAGGTCTTTGCACCTGCCAGCCAGTAAGTCAATGTTATAGTTGTCACAGATGTATTACCATGCTAGCAGCAACATGCGCAGTACAGATGTGCATGGCATTTGCAGGTATGACACAAGACACTGGCAACTTGTGTTGGACTTGTAGCAAGTATTACAATGCCAGCGTAGTTGTGAGTGGTGCACCTATCAATGAGGCCATCTAGAGTTCCATTGACAATCTTGAGGGCAGCTGTGACGCGCCGCTGCCTTGGCACCACAGCGCGCAGCGGAGGGAAATTCCAGTAAGGCAGGGGGTAGGTGCTGCGGTACTCTGCCTCCCTCAGGCTGGTGTACACAGCCTGCAGTCAAGGTTGGCCAGCCTCTGGCACATGTTTTCAGGGGACATGGACATACAAAACAGGCTGCGTACTGTTACAAAATGTAAATATGCTGTGATTAATGACTGCGCAGCAATCAAACTTGTTGATACCTGGGTCATCCTGCTCAGACTGCACATTGCTGTGTGACCTTCTGTTTACGCGTTCTCCCAAGCATGATGGCTGGAAAGCAAGGACAGTTCACTGGAAATGACACGGTCACAGTCAGGTCAAACGGCATGACACAAAGACCCACTTGTGATGCAATATGTCCACCTGTATGAAAGGGTCGTCGTTTGTGAGCGAGTCAAAGTCATAGTTGAACACTGCTTTGCCGATGATATCTAAGGTGAGCCGACTGAAGAAGTTCTCCATTTCCACTGGCCTGTCTTCCAGAACAGCCTTCTCCAATGTTAGCATGCCATGCTGTGTGCTGTCCCCAAACATCTGCACCATGCTTGCTATGTACTTCTTATGAAGAGCTGGCACAATGGCTCGTCGCCGGGTTTTCCAGATTTCACCATCCGCGGGTATGAGCCCCTGCCCCATGACAAAGTCCAGAATTTCTGACAAGATGCCCTTGGAGTATTTTGTGGCGTTGGTTAGCAGCACTTGCTTGGCCAATGCCGGGTCTGAGATGACTACAAAGCTCTTGGGCCCAAAGCTGAGCCGAAAAATGGGGCCGTAAGCTATAAACAGTTTGTACAGCGGGACAAACACTGGCTGACCCACAATCTCCCTGATGTCTCCAGTTGCAGTTGGCATGCGGGCATTATCTTGACGCTGCCATTGCCTGCCAAGCTGTGCAAGCCATAACGAAACTGCACGGCCTGCAATCCAGGTTCCAACTTGTCAAATTACTGTTGTTTTGTAAGTAAGATGTTGATCTGATATGACTGCATGCCTCTCACTATTCCTGGCAATGCACACGTTGCAGCACCAGCAAGCCACTTGACCATAATTTACAAGCGACCGCATGCATGCGCACCTGGTCCAACAGGGTCTTTGGCTAATGCCCGCCTGACAGGCCGCAGCGCCTTTTCCCTTGTAAACTTGCTTTTGCTGAACTCTCCTGATGCAATGCGATCCTCCAAGCTTGCTCCTCTCCGGTCAAGTACGACACCATTGTTGCTGCTGATCAGGCCACTGTTTTGACCGTCGCTGACGCCGTTGCCGTTTGCTTTGACCTGACTAGGGACCGCTGCAGTGGGGTCTTCAACATCTAGCTTTGCGTACACGCGATGTGCTACGCGTTGCGAGTTGCGCTGGCGAAGTGCAGTACGAGCGACTTTATTGCTTAAAATAGCATCTGGCGACCCGGTCAGGTAGCTTTGTAGCATTTCNGTTAATGTTACAGCATACCTTTGTGTCAAAGCTCTTGCCTCACTTTTGCAAACGTGAAACCTCTGCTTCAAGGTTGCTGACCCTCTGCTCAAGCCCTTTGTCGTACCCCTCGGCCTGGATGCACACCGAGCTTTTATGAACAAATGTCTCTTGATTGGACGTCCGCAGATGCAAAGTGGTTGCGCATTTGACAGCCACGACAGGCTGTCAGCAAAGCGCGCGGCACCAAGAGCACCGGGGACAATGTCATCACGCGATACTACATGCAGTTCGCTTATTGATACGCTGAGGAATGCAAACGCTTCAACAGCAGGGCAGAGCTGAACAGCAGTTTTCCGACTGACAGAAAAGTAGTTTCACAAGCAATAATGAAAATACTACGTGGTTCGCGCCTAGGCCTATAAACTTTGACCATCAGCAAAGCCGATCAGACCAGACAAGGCTGTGGACAAATTGCGCGTATGCGCGCACATGTGGTAGCTGAATAATTGCTGCCAAGGAACTGTTGTTCAGCTGCAGCTCCTCTCTAGTCTTCCTGAGACCCTTGCAAGTCTTCTCGTGATTTCGCAGAGTTTCTTTGCTTTTCATAGGTTTGGCACAGTTTCTACATAGGTATTTGCCTTCGTCACAAGGAGTTTTGCGCTGTAAATGTTGCACTAGGGCAGCCTTGTTTGGTGCAAGGTAATTNACCGACCCCCAGCTGCTGTTGGTGCTGTGTCACACCACAGCTGCTCCATGAGACCTCAACATGGTGAGCATGGTCACCTCACTGCTGTATTGCAGCTGGCCAAGCACACATGCTGTGGCATTCTTCAAGCATGCATGCACATGCTGATTAAGCATACATGCGTTGCTGTGCAATCGATCCGTTCCCTATCCATTCCCATTGCATCACACAGGTGCTCCGCATGAAACGACATGGTAAGCCACAGCTTTAAAGTTGCATCCAGGAGCTGAGCTTGACGAGCTGCTCAGCAAAGCATTATTCCTGGGAGCCATATTCCTGGCACAGGATTGCCTAGCCAACAAACAGCGATGGCAGCAGGAATTCGTGTTGGTAATAGGAATTCCGGCCATACAAGTTTAGCTTGACACTGCATCTGCTGTGGTGTCTAGTGGAGAAGTGTACCATGATGCTGACCGTGTGAATGAAATTGGTAAAGCCCTTGTCGATGACAAGTGCATTGACCAGCCAGTAAATGCAGCACTCAAAGTACCTGTGCTCTCTCTGGAGTGTGGACCTAGGCCACCGCTCTCCCTACTGTATGACTCAAAGCAGGGGCATGTACAATGCTGGATTACAAGAGACAGGCACAACCCCACCCAGCAAGTGAATGCAGTGAACTGACTCATGGTATGCTGTACAGAACCTAGGCCGCCACTGTCCCTGCTGTTGGGTCTGGACGGCGAGGCATCCAGTGATGACGTTTTTCTGATGGACTGAGACAGAGCTGGCTATACTGCAGTAGGAATCCTTTCATTCATGGAGTGTGTTTTCTGCAGAACCTAGGCTGGCCCTATCCCCGCTGTGGGGTCTGGACGGTGAGGCATACAATGATGCTGGTCCTTTGAGGGACTGGCACAGAGCGGGCTATGCTGCAGGGGGCAGCCCCATACCCACCCCAGCTGCAACCTCAGACCTGATCACCGACTGGCATGCTGCTGGTGATGGCATTCAGGACGACACACAGGTTGGTGCTACCGTATGGTTATGATGTCATACCATGTCAGACCAACACAGTCAGACGNTCTCAGGTGAGCAGCATGCAGCATTGCCATGTCTGTAACACTAATGGCGCATCACATTTGGCTTTAATTGACCTTCAGCATCAGGAATCACTCAGTGCCCTTGTTTCATGCTTGAACTCATCTGAGCATCTTGCGCATGCTGTTTCAGCCAGCATTATTAACACAACTTCAATGACAAGGACACATACACAACCACGGCCAACACAAGGCTGCTGCGCTCTGTCTAACTATGGATTTTGGTGTTGGTAGGTCTGGCAGATGGCTCATCACCAGCTCACGTCAACTTCACAACCAACTATGGGACCCTGCTGGGCCAAGTGTTGTCTGTGCCTGCCAGTCAAATTGAGCTGCAGAGCTTGCAAGTATCAGGCTCTTCAGCAGCAGCAACAGATCGTTGTGAGTGCTGGCCAATCTGACAATGCTGAGCCTCAGCAAGAAGGCAACAGAGTGACAAGCCGGAATGACTGTGCTGCCGCTCCACTGCCCATTGAGCAGTCGCAGCAGCCTCAGAAGCGTGCTGCTGAGAAGGCAGAGCCAGTGGCGGCTGCTGTTCCTGCACTGCCACTACTGCCCCTTGCCCCTACAGACAACCCCCCTCCTGTCATGCAACAAGACTCAGCTGTTGTGCGACGACGGTCATTGAAGAAGATTCCAACCCCTGAAGGAGGATGCGTGCAGAGCGGTGGTGATGTNCCCTGCACCCTTGTCTGCTTTTGTGCAGAAGCAATAGCCGATTGAGCTGAGCATGCAGTTGTGGCTGAGCAATGTAATGCAACAATATCATGTGCCACTTGCCTCACGCCTGGCTTAGACATGCCAACCAATTTCTTCTCCTGCTTGCTAGCCACAAAGTGACGCCACAACTCAACTTGAAGAGCAATTGTATTGGATGTCAATGAAGTCACTCAATACATTCGTTGGGTACGTTCAGTGCAACTAGGGGATCAAAAGATGGTTCTTCATATGAGCGAGTGCAAGACAAGATGCAACTGCAAATCAGTACAGATGCACATGGGCAGTGCACATTAGCAATCCGTTTGGTCCTTGCTGTCTCAGTGACAGCACTGACGAGTATTGACAGCAAGCATAAGCAAATTCATCGTCGCGTGTTGCAGCAATATGCAAGAGCCTGACTGTGCTATGTGTGCTCAGGCTGCATACCTGTTGGCAGTCTTGGCAGAGCATCACAGCACCCATCAGGTCATCACAGCCCAGCAAACCGTCCCAGCGCTGCTGCACATCATGCATACAGCCTGCCGGCCTCGCACCTCCTCACAGATCCTTGACCTTACCACCCGGCCTTTGTCAAAGACAGCCAGTGCAGCTTCTGCAGATGTCATGGCCATGAGCGGTGCCACTCATAAGGACATGAGTGAACAGGAAACAGCCACTGCAGCACACAGTGTTGAACTTGAATATTCTGCAAGCAGCAACTCCGAAAGTCAGTCAAATCAGTCTCCACACAGTCCAGAATGCTACCATGCAGCAGATGGCTTGCATGATGGCACACCAGTAGTGTCAGGACAGCAGGCTCAGGCAAGCATGCCTGATTGCAGAATATCTGACACAGCTGATACAGCAGTTGCAGAAAGCAATGGCAGGGGCCTTCAAGAGTCTGTCCTATCAGGAGCAGCAAGCATTGCTGCATCTGTTGCGGGCTGTGTGTCAGACTTGCTTTCTGNGACGCTGAGCTGGAGCAGCTAAGCCAACAGGTGTGCACATTTAGCAGTGAATTCTGTTTGTGAGTACTTCCAACTGAACTTTTAGTGGCCCCTACGCTCACACCTTTACATCACCTGGCCACAAGGCTAGGCGCAGCTTCATGTTGTGTACGGCATGCACACTGCTCATAGCAGCACTTGCAACAAGTTCTTACACACAATCTAGTTCTTGCTAAGCCTTCCAAAACCTGTAGGATGTTTTCTACAAACATGTGTTCTTGACGTGCTCTAGGCAACAGAACAGCAGAGAAATGAGCTTGCTGCAGTTGCATCACATGCTGGAGACATACGCCACTGACCTGGCTGAGGTCAAAGGCGACACTGAGGTAGGTGTCCACAAAGGCCTGGTTCTGGTTGGGGTCCAGCACCTCCAGCAGGGCTGCAGCAGGGTCGCCCCTGAGGCTGTCATGCCCCATCTTGTCCACCTCATCCAGCAGCAACACAGGGTCTCGCACCCCACTCCTCCGCAGTGCCTGCATCACACAGACAAGTGTAGTACGTGAGATACTGTGAAAATGCAACAATGCTGATGCTAAAAGCCATTGCAGTTGTGAAAACCACAACTGTCATGTAGATCGGAGCTTGTGTTGACGTCCGTATGCAGTTTGACTGTTCTGCAGAAGGCTTCGTCATCATGGTCAACACTGTCAGCTATGCAGTGACAGTGAGGGGCGCTGACATAGCCTAGCATTATGTTGCTCTGCACCTGGTATCATACATATTCAACATGTGAGCAAAACTCAAAAACAGACTTGCAAGGGCGCACTTGGATGATCCTGCCTGGCATTGCTCCAATGTATGTGCGTCTGTGGCCCCTGATCTCAGCCTCATCTCTGACNACAATCGTTGCCAAAGACAGTGCTCTGGCAGACAAGAGTGCAGACACACAACAGCTAAGGGTTACACTTGCTCACAAAAACCAGAATCTGCAGCGCCAGGAGGAGCAGCTGCGACAACTCAGAGCTGCTCACTCATCCAAGGACACAGCTCTGGCCAACGCTCAGTCTACAGTCAGGAACTTGCAGACTGCTATTGCTCACAAGGACAACAGTCTTACAAGCAAGGATTTGGCGCTCCAGCAGCTCAGTGAAGATCTCGCCAGAAAACAAGCTGAGCTGCAGGCCAAAGACCAACGGCTCATGGACGCTCAGAATGGTGCATGGGAAATCCAAGATGTGTAGAACCAACAATACACGTTGGCTATCAGAGCAGCAGACAGAGTTGCGGCATAAGTGTGACACATTACTTGAACACAAGCAGATCCTAAAACAAAATTGCTACTATCTAGAGGATGTCATTGTACAGAGAGAAAGAACGCTGACAAGGATGCAGNCAGTGATGCACATAAGTCAGCCATACAACATCGCCAGGACACCATATGCTGCTGATACTGTATGCTGGCAATTCTGTATGCTGGCGATACTGTATGGCTGACTTGTGTGCATCATTGACTGCCAAGTCCAGAGCTGTCTCCTTCAAAGTTCTTTTTGTCTGCAGCTCCATGAGCTGCTTTCTGGTATTGCTGTGGAAGCTTTGAATTGAGCCATCCAGCTTCTGTATAAGCTCACTTGCTGGTGGCATGTGTGGACAAGCATGTTTGGCGACAGGTTGCTGCTGAGTGTCTGCCATGGATAAGGTCAGAAGGAATAGCATACTCTGCTGAAATCCTGCTTACCTATTGAGTTGACCCAGAGTTGACCCAGAGTTAGCAATGCCCACTGCCCTGATGTGATTCTAGGACCAGCTTGCAGCAGGCAGTGACTGAAGTTCAAATGCAGTTTCAGGATGCAGCATGCCGTTATGCACATCAGGGCACTGCCTGTACAGAGCTGGACAGGGGACAGCCGGCTGCCTTTTTAACTCTGCCAAGGAGAGGTATCTCGTTGGAGCAGCACATGTTGTGGCATGGTTACATGGTTACACATGGTTACACTGGTGGCGTCGAAGTGACACCAAAACACCACGCTCCAGATAAGAGCGTGGTTGATGATGATCATGAACAGATGTATGAAATACAACCGTATGGCCATGTGCTATTGCCACCACGTGGCATGTAGCACCACTGGTCTGGCAGCTGTCAGGTTATCTTCGGCTGAGACTTGTCTGCATCTGNGAGACCGCCATTTGTGTTTGTTTGCAACTAACATGCTGGCGACAACAAGCGCCCAGTCTGCCTCTCACATATCATGGATGTTGTTCTGTGCAAGTGAAATCGGTATTTGCGTTTGAGTGCAGCGCACCGTCCGGCAAGACTGGTAGGGATGGTCGGCTCTCTACAAAGATGCGCACAATCTGGTGAGAGCGGGAGCTCTCTGCGTTCTGCCTTGTGNGGCTACCCCTGCAACACTGCATGCAGCAGTAGATGATGCCCGTGTCAGCACTGCAAGCTCACCCACCACAGGATGTGAGGACCAGACAATAGCTGCAGCAGAGAACAATGGCCCCAGTGTTTGCATCACAAGCCCCAGGCCTGACTGCACAGCAGTAGCCAGCACCTTGGTGGTGTCAGAGAGCACAGCTGCTTTGGCTGTGATACCGTGCCAGACCGTACCTACAGACTGTATTGCTGGTAAGGAACAAAGCTGATTGGTGATGCTGCACTAGTGCTTTTGGTGTGCTCATGTTGGGGGGCATACACGAGCTGTCATACCACACTGCTCTGGCGGCATGTTGCAGTAATTGTGCATTGTGACGGCAGCAGAACAGAGCATTGAGGCCTCGTTACTGGAAAGTGTGGAGTGCATANACAACACTGACAGGCTGCCAAAATCCACACTTTGATTGCATAATGAGTTCGTACGCAAATCCTCAAGTATGCTGCAGGTCTAGCCATGCAAGCGCTTGTGAGCACGTTCAGCTGCAAGCCGCAGATTCTGTGCTTGGAGATCATACCAACCTGGTGACGCCTGTTCCCAGAGTGGCCTCCTACTCCAGAACTGCTGCAACAGTGTGCAACACTGATCAAGGCCAAGCTAAACCCAGAACAAAAGCTGCAACCACACATGCACCTCGCACATCTGTCAGGTCATCCAGGCCATNAAGCTGCTTCCATCTCACACTATGAGATCACCTGGCTTTTGCCGGGACCCTTCACTCACATGTCTAAGCTGCCTTCCACGTGCGCACAGGCATGCTATGTGGTGCAACAGCTCATGGCTGACCACTGGGAGGTGCAGCCAGCAAGGCAGAAGGACTACATAGCAGTGCCCAAGCCCAATGGCTACCGCAGCCTGCACTGCACCATCAGGCTGCCTCCTGTCACAGTTGACTGTGGTGAGGCGGAGAACGGTCAGGTCTCTGAAGACTGCAGCTTGCAAGGAGGACCCACCTGTGAAGTGCAGATCAGGACTCAGCGTATGTTCCGTTGCACACCTCACTATGAGAAACTTGTATAGGGCAATCACAGGCAGTGCTCTGCTACATGTCTCAGTAAATGCTGTCAGCAAAGGCTGCAGCTCTTTGCATGCATGCGGCAAGTCATCTGAGCATCGTTTGATGCACAAGAAAGGTTGTGAGGGGCCTGCCTGTGGCCGCCGTAACTGTTTTCCCTGGTCTTCTGTGTGAACAGTTCTGCTGTATTGACAGTATGATGGAAACGACCGCAGCATGCATCCTTTGGCTGCTGCATAGGGTTGGTGGTGTTGAAAGTCCCAATTGCATTCTCTGCTGCCACCTGCAGAGGTCTGTCATGCTGTGTGACCAGTGCCCTGCTGCGCTACCTTCCTTCATAGCCCACCACGTTTGGCTTCTTGCAGGGGGGCATGAGCAGGCACACAGTGTTGGTGCTGCATATGCAGTTCACAAGGGTGGCTGATGTGCTGCCCAGATTGCAGCAACTGCATACTATCTTGTCACTTGTTCTATGGTATGGGAGCAGTCTGAGTTGTTTTTGCAGCATTTCTTGACATATTTGGCTTTCTGCAGGGATGCATGAGCAGGCAGAGAGTGGCGGTGCTGCACATGCAGCCTACAAGGGCGGGCTGGATGCTGCGCAAGCCCACAGGCTGCACAGCTGGATGCAGTCCCTNAGCATCCAGTCAAATCCCTCAACTTCAGGAGCACACAGCCCCGGCTAGAACAACAGTGGCTGTAAGTACCAGCTAGCTAGCTAGCTGCGACAAGCAGCAAGACTGGGCAAGCATGGCCAAGTAGTATATGTGCCTGCCAGCCTGCAGCATAGCCACCTCAAACAAATGCAAACAAGGTCCAGGTCATTCGCTTGTCTATACACACAGCTAGGCATGCTGGTGTTAAGGGATGACCTGGCGGCAGGTGGTGCATGATGAAGTCAGGGAAGACAGCATCTGGCTGCAGAGCCTGCACTGCGGGGCTGGGGAAAGCCCTGTAAAAGGCCCAGAGGCAGGTGCCAATGAAGTAGAAGAGGGCCCAGGTGGGCAAAGCCAGGCCTGCTGTCAAGCTCATGGCCTTCATCAGCTCCTGCAGCAGCAGTAGCCTGTCACCCCAGATCATGACATACTTTGAGACCTTACGGGCGATGCAAAGAAGCTCGATATCGTGCGCAAAGCTCTGCAGGATGCACAGCTGTCGCCACAGCTCAGGAAGACACTGGGTACATGCAGAAAACCTTCCTTTGTCTTGTCACAGAAAACTCTAACGCAACTGCTCCCTACGCCATACGAGACATAGCAAAACAGTTGACAACAATAGCATNGCACAGCACAGCACAGCACAGCACATAGCAGTTTGCAAACCTGGTGAAAGTCCCTGAAGGTGGTGCCGGCTGTCAGGGTGGCCATGTACAGCTTGCCGTCACCAACAATGAATCGCATGCCCTCAAAGACAAAGAAGTTCAGGCCAGCCTGAGTCGCTTTGATATGCATTGTGCGGCCATGACCCTGGAAAGCCAGTGGTAGCACAAGTGCCTGCATATGATAGGATTCAGAAGATGAGTGCACATGTACTTGTAGCCACCTCCCTGTGGTGTGATGCAAGACAGCCTTTCAGCCTCGCAATTTGTGGCACATTTGTGTTGCAAAGTGAGGCTGTCTAGTGCACCACACGTTGGCTTTGTAATGGGACAAGTGCTGCCATTGGCTCATTGAGGCAAGTCATCTGTGTTGGTGCCCTGGTTTTGGTAGAGCATTGCAGCACCAGAGGAGAGCAGCGGACAGAGACTGTACAGTATGGATGCGTCTCAAATGCAAACCTGTCTGCCGCTTGAGGCGTCCTGATGCAAGCAGGTGCATGCAGACTATGAGTACATACATATCAGCAACCAGAATATGCACTGGCTGCTTGTCGTGACAACTGCCTTCATGGGCCGGAATGTGATCACTTTTTGAAAAAGCGCAATACCACAGACAGCAACAATGCTTAGGTATAGGTAGTGGTGCTGCGGGTTCTGGTTGCTGAACTACTGGTTTGAGGCTTACTACTGTGAGGCTTGGGGGCAGCAGCTTACTCTGAGTTTGCGAGACACCCAAACGAGAGGCGAGACGTGTGCTGTCAAGATCCTGACTTCCACAGGAGCCCAAACGTACACTGTGGTAGCCTCGCTCAAGTCACAAGTATCTCGGAACCAGTTGCGGACATGGCCATAATTGATGACCCATGTGAAGAACCAGAATGCTGTGATCCACCACACAGCAAACATGATCTGCAGCAGGGAGATTGAACTCAGATGCAGCGACAGGATGGCACCTTTTGCATACAGTCACCAAGCCCACAACCATTGTGCTGGAAAAGCCCCCTCACGGAAATGCACAGTATGGCATGAGCAGCGTCATGTGCACACTAAAGACAACAATGTTGTGCACCCTGCACTGGCCAAAGACCGCATGCCACACATGTTGGCAGTCACACTACTATACTGCATCAGGCTGCCTTCAAGGTCTAAAAAATGTGTCACAAAGGTCGTCATGAGTGAGGTGTACTCCACTCTGAGACATGCAATTTGGTGCATGGAGCTGTNAAGACTACGAGGTGAGCTTTGTGTACACACATCTGCTCTGCCGTGCTTACGATGGTGTGTTTGTCTGTGCCAAATGTGGACACAGAGGAAGCAGAAAGACTATGAGGTGAGATTCGTGTAGTCACACCTGCTGTGTGGGCCTCGCGACGATGCGTTTGCACTTTTCTCCGTGTATAAAAATATAGAGAGGGTGGCCTGGTTTTGCTCAGTGTCACGTTCAAGGCTGTGGCTGATATGCTAATCTTGATTTGCATGTTTGCTAGGTGCTCTACCTTACAGAGCCCATTGATGAGGTAGCCATCCAGAACTTGGCGGAATATGGTGACAAGAAGTTCGTCGATGTATCGCGAGAAGGCATCGACCTTGGGGCTGACGATGACACAAAGAAAAAGGCAAGTGCAGATTCATCACTCAAGCAGCATGTAATCTGGAAACAGTGAAGGGGCACTAGCCTGCTATATTGGTGCTGTATCCATGCTGGAATTGCCAATTGCCGACACTTGTTATGTTGTGTATCAAGTGTCAAGCATTGCTGGATGTTCTTCTTATGACATGTGTCTGACTTCCCTGAACACTGTGCTTACATAACTTAATGAGCATTTACTGCAACAGTACATAGAGCTGTCTCCACACAGGCAGGGCACACATACGGTCACGCTGTAGTCCTGTTCAGTATCAGCAGCACTGAGTATTGTCTGCACACCAAGTCACCATGCCAGGTAAGGAACAAGCAAATCAGCAAACACTGCAGTTTTGGATCATACAGGTTTGTCTGCACATAGGCTCAGGAGCAGAAAGGGCAGTTGTGCAGCCTGACAGACTTTGTTGGCACGAACACTGCTCAGAAACCTTGTCCGCNTAGGGTGTGATGTCTCATATGGGATTCAGGGTTTAGGGTTAATGTCTCTACATCCCCAAATGCCCCTTGCCATGTGTGCTGCCAGACCCCTGCCGCGTGTTACATAGTCTGTGGACAGCTGAGAATTGAAAATGACATCAGCAGACCACAGCTTGCTGTATAGGTACTAAGACTGACTAGCAGGAAGCTGCAGGCCAAGTGCAACATACAGCCAACTGCGCTATGACAACATGAAACAGAAACAGAGCAGAAATGACTAAAGAGCCTGTAGTCATACAGGTCATACCGGATGCGGACAGTGCCAATCTGCATTTGTCCAGTTCGGCTATGAGGCTTGCAACTTCCTCTTTCAGCTCCTGATGAGCTGCAGTGCGCAAGCGCTCCTGCTGTGCAGCAATATCCTCTGCATTGCACATAGCCAAGTTTCTGTCTGTGTGACATGGGAACGCTCCCTCAACAAGATGAGCTGTGAGGTCTGGGACTGCACCATTGAAAAGTGCAGCAGATACTGTTGGGTATGTGCCAATGTCAGCTTATTATTTACTGAGCATGTTACAGGCAGCAATCAACCCCATAGTCAGCTGCGGCAAAAAGGTGTCACACCTAATGACCTCAGCTGTGATTTGCAATTTTCCATCTCAGCATTGTGTGCTACCAGCCTCTCCTGCAGCTGCTGCTCAGCTGCAATGTGCAGGCTCCTTTGCTGTATGGCACGTTGCTCTGCATTACAAGCCAAACTTTGGACATGTATGCTGTGGCTGGCTTCCATTGCAGTGTGAGTACAGCATCAAGACTGGGAGTAACGCCAACCTATAGTCTCGTTTGGTCTCCCTCCTGCATGAGCTGGCTGGTATACAGTCAGTTTGGAACATGTGAAAGCTCATTTAAGGGCTAGCATGGATGAATGCACCAGAACAGCATCGCTTTAAGAACATATGTGCTTATGCAGGATCCCTAATGTGTCCTAGTGAGCTGCAACCTGCAGTTGATCTTGCCACATCTTGCAGGCAATGTGAGACAGCTGTACTCACGAGACTGTATAAGCTCCGATTGGCAAATGCTCAACTGGAATGTTGCCTGGTCACAGCGCTGCTCAGTGGCTTCAGACTTCTTGCGCTCAGCCTGAGCAGCCTCCTCTGTAGACGCCATAAGCAACACCATGAGCTGCTAGGCTTGTATGCAAAGTTTGCCAGTTTCACAAGCAGCATATTATACTGACAGTCAGGCTGTGGGAGAGNTTGAACAGGTCCAACTCAGCACAGGCAGTGACTCCGCGCTTGAGTCGCGGCTGTGCTATTCGCAGCCTTCTGAGCGGCGGCGAAGTGTGTCATGCACTAGAATTGGCGTAAAGTCGGAAAATGTATACAGCAGACTACCGGGACTTCCCATCTGTCTCCGACGCTCACTTGCACCTCAACTTTGATGTTAGCGAACTTGACTTCACGACCAACGTCACTGATGGGCCAATCGTTTCATCCCACCCATGCTCGCAAGCTGCTTCGCAAGTTGGCCAGAAACCTGTGCAGTACAGCGTGGACTCGGCTAGCTCTCAAGAGGAAGCAGCGGACACTACTTTGCCAGACGATTGGGGTCTGCGCGTCCTATCGATGCTCAGCAAAGACAGAACACAAGCCCCCACTGCACAGACCAGCACCAGCCCCAGCGAGAGTATCAATGGAGACTGTCAGCCACCACCTTCAGAACAGGGGGCAACTGAAGTCAATGAGCAGCCAGCAGAGGAAAGGGAGCAGCGGCAGCGTGAGAAGAACAAGAGAGCACAGAAACGCCATCGAGAAAGGCTGAAGGTGCGCTTTGTTTTGACGGTCATGAGGAACTTGCAACCCATCACTCCCAGGCTCAGACATATATCATTACCCCTTGAAACGTATTTCAAGCCGGAAAGCAGAGTCTGCTGTTCTGGTGTGTGTGTCTTGAGTATCAAGACAACGCTTGCAAGCTACGGCTCAGCATCCCTGCGAAATGCTGTGTAGGCAAAAGAAGAAGAAATGGCAGCAACCATAGAAAGCCTTTCTGCACAGTTGCGTGCAGCACGCTGGGAGAAGGCCATAGCAGAGCAGAGAGCAGATAAGCTGAGCCAGACCTCTTTGTGGAGACATTCCGCCCTGTGCTTTGCCTAGCAAGGTCTTGATAACACTAATCAAGGTCTTCCATGCACTTAACTGGCATAATTTGACGTCCTGTTGAGTCGATGCTGCTTCTGCAAATTGGCTTCCCTTCAATGCATGGTGGTGTAATGCAGAGCGCACGTTAACCTGATTGTGAGTTGATTTTGACAGCGAGAATATACCGTCATGCCGTGTTGACAGCAACCACCATGAACTAGAAAGCAGCAATAAATCAGGACTCAACGCAGACTTCCTACCAACATTCTGTAACACCAACTTCGCAAAGGTTGCAGGTACCCTTCCAAAAGGTCAGCTCCAATGATGCAGTCAAAGAGGCAACCCCAGCATGAGAGTCAAAATCAATAGGCTTGTTGAGCCAACTTCAAGACATGCAGATGTCCGGCCAGAGGCCATACCAAAGGACAGGCGGGCAGAATAAAACGCTTGCAATGGTTCTGTACAATGGTTCTGTACAACACAAAACAACTCCACTTGGCACATTGATCACGAGCACCAAAATGTGCATTCCAGCAATGCTACTCAGATATCCTCTCCATATACATCTGCCGCACAAACGCATCCATTTCTGACCTCTGCGTGCGTGTCACAATGCCTTTCTGTTGACACGCCGCTGCAAACAGCTTTAGCAGGTTGGCGTTTGATGAAGCAACCCCACCGTCAACTTGCACCCCTTCAGGGGGTAGCGCGNGTGTGTAGTATCAGGAACACACCTGTGTATCAGCGATTTATTTGAAGCTATGCATTCATGTGAGTGTTTTCAGTACAGATCAAGACTTGTATTGTATCAAGTTCTGGGCCAGGCTTCCTGTTGCCAAACGTCTTCACTTCATTAAGATGGCTCTCACAACTCTACATTGTAGTGGGTACAGTTGCATGGTCAACCTGACAAGTCCTGTGCAATTGCTGCAAATGCTTCAGTCAGCGCTGCCTGGAGAATGTCTGAGCCTTAATGGATGACGTGAAGGATGACTCTAACAGGGTAGCCNAATTTCCCAAAGTGTTACAGCTCTATTTGCTGCAGCAGGCGTGGTAGGCCCACCTTTTGATCCAGCATGTGTATGTTACACAACAATCATCTGCAGCCGTAAGAGACAAACATGGCAGCCCCACCTTTATCCCGGCCTTCAACTTGCTCCTTCTTGTCAAAAGCCTCCTTCTGGGCCTTCCAGAAGTCATCCCGAGTCTTGCTGATGCNGCGAGCAGGGCTGCATGCACTGCATGCTGTGACGGTCTGCATGCATTGCACCTGCAGGTGCTTGTGCCAAATTCATGACGCCCATAAAGACTGTTCCTTGAGAATCAAGTTCAGCACGACATGAGCAGCAGTGACGTGTGACACCATCAAGCCGACATGGCCCCCTTACATTGCTGCTTTACCGCTTGTGTGTGGCAGCGTGCTGAAATGTATGGTGGATGCAGGATGATGTTGGCAGGGGATCCATACCATTGCTCCCAGCGCAATCAAGGTCGCAAGTTTCAGCTCAACGCAAATGCCCGCTGTGCTTGTCAGCCCGAGCCTACCCCACTGCTACTCCATGTGGACATGTTTTCTGCTGGCAGTGCATTGCTGAGTGGGGCAACCAGAAGCCTGAGTGTCCCTTATGTCGCTCACCCTTTACCCAATCTTCGCTTGTGTGTGTGACCTATTCTGACTTTTAGCTGCATATTTTGGTGTGGCATGTACTCGTCATTGTACCGGTAGTGCTGTTGTGACAGAGTTGTGTAGCATCGTTTTATGTAAAGTAGCTGTGAGCTAGCAATCCAAGGGTCTGCCCATACAGCACCTGGGAGTTTAGACTATGATGTCATGGTAAGACAGAGTCATGATATGACCAGTATGCCGAAATTGCTGCCGAGAAGTGTTGTTGCTGAATATGTATGTCAGCATGTCTGTCTATTTGACAGGCATCACTTGATGTTATGCATCACTTATGAACAAGATCTCCAGCCAGTGAAGCATGTAGAGCATTGGAACATGATCTCTATGGTATAATCAAGCANCGGCTTGGCAGCTGCAGTGACACTTTAGGATTTTGCACTACATTTGCATGCTGTCAATATGATTCACAAGTTCACATAGACACCGCCACCCCTCACCTGTCCCTCACTCATTTCTCTTGTGTGACTGTGGCGTATTGGTCTCTAGCATGCCAGAGCAAGTGCCAGCCCATTGTACTGTGCAGGATGTAGCGCTAATAGATGCTCGGAGAGGGGCAAACATGTTCCGCAAAATCAAAGTGCCCTTGCTGGGGCTGGTAGAGAACATGAGTGGCTACCAGTGCCCTGCCTGTGGTCACAAGGAGCACATCTTTGGGCATGAAGGGGGCATCAGGACAGCTGCAAATATGAACATGGATGTGCTGGGACAGGTGATCTTCCCAACTGACATCAATTGTTGTGTGTATGTCTGTCCACTGTTTTCTGGCAACACAGCTGCAGCTTGGAGCGCAACAGCAACAAAGGGTTCCCTTTTGAGAGCTGCAGTAGATATGTCCTGTGCTCAACGCCTGCATGCAGAGCAAGACCTGCTGGTCGGCTAGCAGCGCAANAATTTGAGCTGTGCTGGCACTGCCTGCAGGGCACTTGCCATCCTGACAGCAGCCACTGGGACAAGGGGAGGGCAGAAATAAAGGGCATTCGCAAAATCACCCCCAGTCAGCCCTCCTTCAGCCCTAGGTCCAGATTCAAAGTCCCAGCCAGCGTCATAGCCGCTGTCGATGGCGTAAGCGGAAAACCAGAGCAGCAAGCTGTGAAGCTCAAGCTGCAGCAAGCTTTTCTTCAGTCTTAGAGAACCAGAAAGTTCCAAGACCTGCAAGTTCGCAAGTTTTCCCCACTCAAGATCAAACACGTCATGGGCACTGTCTAACATGCTAGACACCATCAAACACGTCAACCTGCTGAGGGAGCTTAGGCTGATAGGGTAATCTACTGCTGAAACGTCAAATGTGGCACGCAAGTCTTCAAGACATGGCAGGTGACTCAACCACGCAAGCTGTAATTCTGCACTCCTGTTCTCGTATTGGAAATCAAGACGTGTCAAATTGGTCAAGCACGACAAGCTGTTTGGAACTTGCCATCCCTGATCGTTGAGAAAGTTCATGGACTGGTTATCAAAGTCGGCGCCTATGCTACTATGCGTGCATATCAGCTCACGCAGGCTACTACNAGCAAAGCATGCAGACAGATTGACTGCCGTCCTGACTGAGCAGACAGACAGCATGTCTGGTGGGATTCCCTCAGCAATGGGTGTCGTGACAGTGACTAAGCAGTATACTACAGTGTGTGGCAAAACTGCTCCCAACAACATGCCATCTTGCATCTTGGCTATGCTGCAAAAGTGAGCCCCGGATCNACACAGGCAAGGCAACAGCTTGTGCAGTGACTGGTGAGACAGGGCAGCCTGAACAACCCACTTCCGCTGCCACCAGCTTTCCCACCACTGAAGGCACTGCTGCTGCTGGCGCTGCCAAGGTGAGATGTTATGGGATGAGTAATTGCAAGCATAGCATGTCCTGCAACTGCCCAGTGCATTCCCAGCAAAAGTGTAGACGCAGACACGGGACAAATGCCAGTCTTGGGGTTGATATGGCTGCCTTGATTTGCATGCAGCAAAGGGTTCATTCAATTGCAGGCAGAGGCAACAAATCTGCATCTAGTAGTCGCAACACAGGCGCTGTGTGCTTGAGGTCTCCTTTCATACAAGTCACAGACTCCAGACCTGTCTCATGTGTGCACTGCTGCTGTCATAAAACATGCTGTCTGCAGCAACTCTTCGTTCACATGCACAAAATATTTTACCGGTGTCTGTGAATCTAACACAAGCTCTGCTGCAGGGTAACACCCCACAGCCGCATAACCCAGGCCAAGTGGCATCCTCTGATGCAAGCAGTCAGGCTGCAGATGCCCAGAAAGCAGCCTCAGCAAGCCATCACCTGTGGCCTACATCACTGGACCGCACTGGCTACAGCAATGCGCTGTATGAAGCACAGCCAGGAGACAATAACGCACAACAGCCAAGTCGCACTGACATCAGCAAGGCCCCTCAACACCAGCATGTGAACAGCAAGCCCAGTGCACCAACAGATGGAGGTAGCGACCCCAAGGAGAGCTCAACTGCTGCACAAACACTCNATGACGTGTCATCGCATGAGTCACAGCAGGTACAGCAGGGAGGCGTGTCAGTACAACAGTCAGAGTATGGGGCACAGCTCGCGGGCAAGCAGGCCCCCAGCAGTCATGAAGCAGCTCAGCATGCAAATGTTCACATCAAGACAACACAGGTAGGCCACATTGGCAAAGGCCAGGCTCCTCTGTTGTACGAGCAACCAGCAGGT
The DNA here is from genome assembly GCA_000818905.1 of Trebouxia gelatinosa. NCBI lineage: Eukaryota > Viridiplantae > Chlorophyta > Trebouxiophyceae > Trebouxiales > Trebouxiaceae > Trebouxia > Trebouxia gelatinosa. Next base: position 959,726 of record KN805353.1, on the reverse strand, counting down.
GCAACCGGCATGCTTCTCTGCACTTTGTCTCAGCCCCAATATCAGCTTCTTTGCAATGTACGCTTGAACAAGCAAGCGCTGCCGCAATGCATGACAACCTGTGTCCTGCTTTGTGAACAGGTGTAAGTGGCAGCTGAACTGTAGGGCGTGCTAGGCACGTGTGCCATTGCACTTCGATGAGCTGTGTTATGACTGCACGTTGTATGTAGCACATACTTTGTAGGCTCGGTGTCAACCGTGTGTGCTGTGCTATGCTGTGCTGTGCTGGCTCAGCGGGTATATTCTGCAGGGAGGTGGCCACTGCTTTGGGCATGCGGTGGGACCCCAATGGGCCTCTTGTTTGCCCCGTGCCCCCAGTGCCAGCCAAATCACCCTGGAGTACGGCGTTGAGGTGATGTCAGTGCAGGCCAATGCAGGTAAAAAAGACTCATCATGTTTACTCAGTGGTATGGGTGCATATGCATACTCCAATGCACAGTGTAAGTTTTGCAGGCATAGTCTGTATCTTATGTGTGCCAAGAGTGCTGCATTGCAGCTTGCTATAGTGCATGAGATTGAGCCGCATGTAATTGTGATCAATACAGAGCCTTGTTCTGCCCATATATCACGTCATTTTATGACAGTGCTCGTTGTCAGTCACCAATAACTGGACTGATGGCAAGTGTATTGTTGCAGACTGTGGCAAGCAAGGATGGCCTGTCACGGTACACTTGAGCAATGGCAGGACTGTTGATGCTGATCTTGTGATCAGTGCAATTGGAGTGACGCCCAATGTAGACTGGCTGCCAGCAGCTGTGCNCTGGCTACGATGAGCACCACTGCAGCCACTGCTACTAGAGGAGCGAAGGGGGCCGTCTGCTTGACTGCCTCAGGAAAGGTCTGGTTCAGGGCTGCTCCCAAAATGACAGGGGCCAGCACAACCTGCAAGAACCAACAAAAAGTTGTTACTGAACGAGCAGTGGTAGTGTGAAGTCAAATTGGAGTGAGGTGTGCACTGAACATACCAAAAGCAAGGCTAAGCAGGGCCGTAGCATGAGCATGCCACAGACACAGGGTGAAATTATCACTTGACATGTATTCGCACCACTTTGCAACATGCTCTCCTTACAGTCGCCCAGCATGCTTGTTCAACATGCGACAACAAATTGCATGCTCTAGGCACATACTCGCAAGTTNCACTTTGATGAGCTCAGCAGGCATGGCAGCTTTCAGCCCAACAGGCAAAGCGTGTTTCAGCATGGAAGATATGGCGGCCCTCAGCAGTCCCCTACACAACAGCGGGTTCCTGACTTTCGGCCATGGCTGAGCAGGCAGAACAGCTTCCAACAGCCTTCGGACCGCTTTGCTGAGTACCGGCCTCAGCACAGGGAAAGAGCATTGGACAGGCAGCAGTCACGACAAAACTCAGGGTATCATGCTACACCACAGCATCAGCACAGCTCCCCTCATCAGGTAACAGCTCCAGCACGTCGGGTGATCCCATGTTAGCATTTTCTAATTGAGGTTCACTGATCATGTACATGTGTTGTTCTGCGTGTAACACAGAGCAGGCCTTGCATGCCACTTCACAAAATTTTCAGAGCTCGCAACATGGGTTGTATGCATTGTCTGCATTGTCTGTATCAATGTCGGGTTTATTTACACCCGAATCCTGACTCTCCACGCTTTACACATGGCACTGCATGTTGCAGGGCCACTTTGCTGCAAGAGCACCCCATCATTTTGAGCACAACAGGAACAGCGGCTTNTGCCACTGCTCAGACTGGCCAAGCTGCACTTGCTAGCAGCAACAGCTCACTCAACACAGGCAAGNTGGTGCTCTTGAATGCTGCTTTGGCAGCAATGTTGCAGCCCAGTGAAAGACAGCCCTGAGCCAGCCCCCTCAACTATACCACTGAAGCCTGGAACAGCCTTGCGCAAATGCTGACAGTCTGCTGTGTCAATGATTGAGTGTATATGACACTCATTGCAGATGTTCAAGGTCTTCCCAACTTTGAAACATAATCAGCATTGGGGTGCAATGTCAATACAAGAGACCGGTGACCATGAGCAATGATGCTGGCCTCTTCAAGCGTCATGAGGGGCTGATGTCCAGGTAGCCGTAACCCCAGCGGTGTTATGGGCAGCTNTACAAGTTCAGGCGATGCCGCAGCACCACAAACCCAGCCTCAGCCACTGTCTGGCAGCATGAACCCCGGTCCCGTTGTGGACAACAAGAACACACAATCCGGCACCGACGCCGTAGCATCCAGTGGAACACCTCTGCCTCGTACACAAGAGGCAGACTTTGCTGTCAAGGGCAAGAACGCAGAAATCACTCACGGTGCTGATCTGACCAAGGAGACAGGCAAAGCCTTCACACAGGAGAAGGTGGATGGTGCAGCATCAGGAGAAAAGCACTTGGACAGTGACTTAAACAAGCAAGACGTTCCAGCTGGTGCACGGGAACTCAAAGAGGTGCCGCATCAGTTGATCGACCAAGCTGTGCATCTCAGTCTTCAGGGGTCCCTGTCTCCACTCACAATGTGAGGTACTCATGCTGTCATGCAGGCTGTGCAAAGCCACCACACACACAGAGGAGTGAATGCAGACAACTAGGCATATCAGCACATGTCCCAGCGTACAGCTAAAACCTTAGGGAGGAACAACCACACCCTGTTATTGTGAAGGGATGGCAGGACTTCACAGCAGCTTCATATTCAGTCGTGCTTGCACGTGTGCGTGTCAGTGAGTATTGAAAAGGCTGCGGATGTCTGTGCCAGCTTGCCTACAGTCAATACAATGCACATGTCCAGGTGTGTCATGTACTTCAGCATGCGCTTCCGCTTCCTCTGTCTGACAAATTCCTTATTATAGCATCCGTCAATGAGCTTGCCTTGCACCTGTTGCACTGGCATTTTGACATGTGTGGTCACCTCAGCTGCATTCAGCGTACGCTCTGCTGCTTTCCTGAAGCTACTAGCTGAGACTCAATGTCTGAGACTCAGTTTACTCCCCTACTAGTAGTACTCCCCTATTAGTAGTACAGTAGCAAGCTTTGGTACACAACAAGCTTCTGCAGTGTTGGATGCTGTAGTCCCTGTTGAATGATTACTTGACAGCTGAATATAGCATGCAGCCTTTTGCATGAAACACAGCTCAGGTACAGGACTTGAGCACAGCATCACCGATCGCGGGTACTCAGCCAACAGTCTCAGACATTGACACAATCACAGACTTGCGTGTGAATCGCACGAAGCAGCAGGTCTATAGTTTGTACGTGTCCTACAGATACCTGTCAGACGTTTTTATGTGCCAATAAGCAGCACACAGCTGCTGCTACTTGAAAGTGATCTGGTGTGGCCCTTACATTGAATTTGCCACTTCATGTGCGTGTGTGCCTCGAAGCTTAAACGTGTTTGGTGTGTAGACCTGTGTGGCTTGTTGCCGCGGTGACTGCGCGCGATGCGCAGTCGCAGATACAGCGTACACTGCAAGTATTGATTGGAACAGACTTGCTGCAAGCTTGCCGCCATTAAGATGCGACAGCAGAAGGCACGTATAAGCGATACGCGAACTTTGGCGCAAGCACAGTCACAGTTCCAGTACCTTGTCGCCCGTGAGCGTTTGACGTAAATGATCTCAACATCGTAGCATCACATGGTCGCAGGCGTGTGGCAGCAACCAGCACAATCGTACGTGCTATCAAGTTTTACCGCCCAAGCGTAACGGCAATCATAACAGTGTCCCGCTGAGTGGAAGCACGACAAGGAAACAGATCCAATTCAGAACCCCGCGTCGCAACCATTGCGGCTGTGTGCATGGTCCCGACCTTTCTGACAGCAGAGGTAGCACAGGCAGCGGAAACCGGACAAGTTGCACGGATCAATAAGTGGTTAAACGAAGGCGGGCCAGTCAATGCTCGCGATGTATTCCAATGTAGCCTGCTGCATTTGGCAGCAGGCGCTGGGCAGATGGCGGTCGTGCGTGAGCTCATCAGACGAGGGGCAGACCTTGATGTAAGCCGTGCAGCTTGATGATTACTGTGTTTCTGCCAGTCACAATGCATTTGACATGTCCAGGATCGGATGTCTGATGGCACGTCTGCCATGGGGAAGACAGCCCTGCACGTAGCTTGTGAAGAGGTACAGCTTGTAACGCATATACATCTCGTGTATACTCGAACAGGCTATTTGACACACTGTACATACAGGGCCAAGTTGAGATCATTGAGCTCCTGGTTGCAGCAGGCGCAAATACAACACTGAGACTCACCGCACCCACTCTTTCACAACAACAGGTACAATGAGCTTGTACTTGTGCACCAAGAGACTTACTGTTGTACACCCATCTCTGTCTATCAAGCAGCTTACATGGATGGTCATGGCAATGGATAGTGTTTGCTGTTGGCATGCTTGCAGATGCATCTAGCTAGGAGAACCAGGAGTGGCTGTGGGCAAGCACAGCGTTGTTGCAAGAGCGCTTTTTCAGGCACTTCCAAAACCAGCAGAGATTTATGCAAAACAAGTGCTGTAAGGTTGGTGACGCTGCCTAAACCGCTGTCAAAACCTGATACAATCGCTTGCTTGGCTGTAATGATATGTGAAGATTTTGCACCATATCTATCTGCAGTGGTCTTGTGCTGCACAGGCTTGCACTGGAGCGGCCTCAGTGGAGTAAGCAAAATCATGCCCAGTGGCCAGACAGGTTCAAGGTAAGCTTCTGAAACTCATGTTGATGTGGGTGCTGGAGTCAGGAATGTTGGGTACCATATGATGTCGTCTGGCTGTGCAAACCTGCATATTGCAATCTCAGAGTCAGCAGGAATGCTTGAGACATAGTGCTGTGTGCAACTCAGGCAATGGTCATGAATGTAAAGCTGGGGTCGCTGCTGGGTCACCGAATATGTCCTTACCCCTCATGATGTATGTACACAACTGCTTAGTTTGCTATGCTATGCCAGCAATCACACCAAGGAAGCTGGCTTGAGCAATATTGTGCGAAGTGTGCTGTCTTGCAGTCAATTAGTACAGTGCACTTGATACCTATGGAAAGTTTCTGCAGCCTTTCCTGAAAATGGACAGTGGCTCAGGTCTTAAATGCAGTACTTCAAATTTCATGTCAGGCAGCTTTGTGCCATGTCAGGCAGCTGTGTTTGAGACTGTGTTGCTTTTGTAGGCTGTAGTGCAGCAGCTGCTGTTCCTCTTCCTGAATCACAAGCGTAACGACAAAGAGAAGGAACATGTCTTGCAATACTGCCCCTTCTCAAGTTTCTCCCTTTCACGCCGGTCAGGAAAAACGAACACTGTTTCAGTAGAAGAGCAAAGTATCAGTTTGCAGCTGGATTGGGACACCCTTCAGGAGATCATCCAACTGCTGGCATACCCCATCAGCCAATGGTGTGATGGCAAAAACTCAAGAGATGCAGCAGAATCAACATTTCTGCAGACCAAAGTCATTGCAAGTCGCAGCAGGCCAAAATCATGATGTACATGAGCATAAAATCCGCACTTTAGCCTTGTTCATGACTGGTACAGGTGCATGGCCTGATGCTCGCAATGGCATGCTTAGCTGCTGAACAAGTTTTGCAGAATGTTCCCCATGTACAACTCACTCCAGTCTTGCTCTGTTGTTGTGCTGCTGTCAGATAGCTCAGTGAGCCCAGACCTCACAATTTCATGCTGATATTGAACTTTGTTGTGCATGTAGATTAAAGTTGTGAGAGACGCTTGCTTGGAGTGCGCTTTAGCTGCTTTCGCCCTTGTTGTTGACATCTTTGTTGTGTAGAGAAGTGCCAATGTATTGGCACCCATGAGACTTGTGAGAGACCTGTGATATCTGTCCGTCCGTCACTTCATTCCATGGGCGCGGGAAACCACGTAGTGCATTAGATGCAACATAGTGAAACTTGAGAGACTAGCACATGCTTGAGGCCGGTCAAGAGATGCATTGTAGTGTGGCGTGCAGAAGTTGAGGCAGCATGACTCAGGGCCTGCACCACATCACTTGACCGTCAAATGCAGTCGCATGTTTGTACCGGCAGCTTGATGTGTTGTGTTGCAACATGACAGTGTCCTCTCTACAACAGTAAGATCAAGTGTTTGAAGGATACTTGTGGTCTCGCTTGTGTCCGTACAGGCAGTGTCAATCACACCAGGCTGCAGAGAAACGCCTGTTGCACAGCATACAACATCCATGCTCAACACCTAGCAGATGCTGAACAGACCATGTTCAATTCCTGACAAGGTGCCTGCAACTGGCTGCAGGCCAGTACAGTATGACTCGCCCTGTTTTTTCTCTGTACGATCGAGGCCATGTTCAAGCTCTTCTATCTTGGGCATGCACCTTCAGATCTCGCTTGAGCCAACTGGCTGCAGAAGAGCTTTGAAGCTCACAGACCTGCATGACCTGTTAGCTAGCAACAGGAAGCAGCACATCATCACTGATGGTAGCTCAGCTGGTGCAGCGTGTCTTATGTGCTTCAGCATCCTCTGTCTGGTAACAACCTGATTCCCTTGCAGCAATCATTGCTTAAGGGGCACTGTGTGTCCAACTGTGGGTTGCAAAGTGCGGCAAATTGGTCAATGAGTCTGCCTGCTGAGCGCATGCTGTGCTGCTGTTGCAGCTGACATTGCTGCTGCTGCTGTTGCTGAGGCCAGGACAGCCATTGCAGTGCCTGTTCGGTTGCAGGATAGGCTGTCATAGCATTGTGAACAGCCCTGTGAGGGTGTTCTGCAGCTGTAGCTGTATAGCTCCCGTCTGTTCAGACAGACCGTTGTGCAAGCTCAGGGACAAGCACTTACATAAGCCCCACAGCATGGTGAATTACGGCAAAGCTTCTCTCCACTTCCCCAGGGGGCTTGACAGGAGCAGCGTAGCCTGAGATCATGTTCAAGCCTTGAGCATTGCAGCCATGAGTGGCAAGGGTTTGAAGAGTTCACTGCTGTATAGATGTGGCTGACTCTACAGTCCCCCTATGGCTGTACATGAGGCGTGGTGAAGTCTGAGGCGGGTCTGACAGCTTTATNTGAAGCTAGGTGCACGTACGTGCATGTGCACTGATGAAACAACAAAAGCAGCACAAAGCACACCGTTATATGCGTGACATCACAACAGGACTACGTGAGCTCTTTGGCACACCAACAGATCACGCACTGACAGGCCATTATTGTGCAGACACGCCAATATATCACGCACTGACAGGCTGACATCTTGCAGGTATCGGTCTGCAACTAAGTGCTGNGCAGTGCTGATCTGGAATTCTATCTTTGCTGCACATCTCATGCTGATACCCCACACTCAGCTTGCAAGCATCAGCTTTCATATATTATACTCCTTGAGCGCCAGCTTCGATTTCAAGCGCGTGGTCACAGATGCCAGCTCATGCATATGACTGCAGGGTCATGCTGCATCAGGAAATTGACCAACAGGAGGTGCTTGCGTCCTCATGTACAAGCGACGACTGCAAGTCAAAGGTCATGCACACAACATGAGTGCATTGAGACCTAGAGCAGCAGCAGCAGCATCCAGCAGCAGCAGCAGCAGCAGCAGCAGCAGCATCAGCAGCAGCAGCAGGCAGCAGCAGCAGCTGCAGCAGCAGCAGCAACTGTGTAGGGAAGTCTAGTTCTGGCTTGAGCTGAGCAGCAGCAGCAGCATCCAGCAGCAGCAGCAGCAGCAGCAGCAGCAGCATCGCAGCAGCAGCAGCTGCAGCAGCAGCAGCAACTGTGTAGGGAAGTCTAGTTCTGGCTTGAGCTAGCAACAGCATCAAGTAGAGCAGCAGCAGCAGCATCCAGCAGCAGCAGCAGCAGCAGCAGCAGCAGCATCCAGCAGCATCAAGCAGCGGCAGCAGCAGCACTGCTTGACCAGCTTGAGTTGTGCAATTCACAAACTTGTTATACGATGTATAGTATTGACCAGTACAGTGACATGCACATTCACAACTGCTCCGCAAGTGTATGTATGCAAAGCTNGCTGCATCTGGCTTCTGCAGTTGCCAACCTTGTTGCTGCATGAACCAGTCCCACAGCAATGTGAGCTGAGCAGGTTGCTGTGGCTGTGTACCCACTGTTACAGTGGTGCCATCTGCAGCTGCTTGCTCAAAAACAAGCCTTGTGGGCAGCAGCAGTGCAGGCTCTGCAATGCTGCTGCTTTCTGGAGCTCTAGGGAAGCCAACCTGAAGCAACTCCCATGTTGTCTGCATCACTATAAGATTGACAAGCATGCAAGGTTTCACCTCACGACAATGGCAGCAAGTAATGCACGCATGACAAACAAGACCCTCGGTGTAGGGGGAATCGTGAAGCACACGTACACATACAGTGCGCCGCATGGGGGTTTGCCTACCAAGCAATAGTCAGCTGCATGTACTGCCTGTTTGGCAAGTGCACTTTCAGGCACTTGCAGCGTGGAGATACCAGCCATTTCATCCCCAGCAGTTGTTCTAAGCTCAAGTGTCTGTGGCCCTGCAAGCACGCATGCACAGCGTGCTATTGTTCAAGTCTTTCGCATGGCCGTGCGACCCTGGATCGCGCTGCGCACGTACCAAGCCGCGCAGACATTTGCTGTGGCATAGACGAGAATGTATCCGACACTCGCTGCGGTGTAAGGGGTGTATGGTTTTTGCTGGTGCTTCCCTTCCGTCTCTTCCCCATCTTCAAACAACGTCGTTAACAGCAAGGCTTTCTGAGCACCCTTGCTGTTTAGTTTTTGATGAAAGGTTGACTCGTGTGTGGGCCTACCCGATGATGAGGACACGCCACTCGTAACCTGCATGCACGGACTACAGTGCCCTACTACTGTGGCCACGAGCAAGGACAGCAGCAACTTGCCACCGCCTTTACGCAACAAAAGCACATAGTCGGATGAGCTGCACTGGCTTTGCGGTGTGGCAAGCGAATGTAACGACCCGACCGCCCGACAGTAGACTCGTGATTCAGTTTGTCACATGAATGAATCTCTACAACTTTAGCTTTTTGACGGCTTGCTTGACAACTATTCTCCTGGCTTGCAGTTGGGTTGGCTTGTAAAATTAGCAGCGAGGTTGCCCCGATTCACAGGTGAGCGAATTGCTGTAACACGACGTCAAGGTTGTTTGCACTTTGCACAGCCGAGCAAAATGTCTGCGTTGTTGCTGCTATCCGCTCTTGCATACTGTGACGTTACCAAGCGTAGTAGTTGGCTGCAGGCGGCATGGGCGACGCAGCGGGTGCTGCGACATCCCCGCTCGACTGCACCTCTGACGACGTGTATGAACCCCTCATCGGACTCCGTCTCGCAGCATTGTTTGGCATTCTCGCGGTCAGTTCGTTAGGAGGTAAGCGATGGGTTTTGGATTGATCGCAAGTTGCGCTTTATTTCCGTTGAGTTTAGTATTGCGAGGTTGACTGTTGTCTGCAGTCTTCCTTCCTCTATTCACATACACAGCCAAATTGCACAACACCTATTTCCTGGTGAAAGCTTTTGCATCAGGAGTTGTCCTAGTCACTGGCTATGTTCACGTTCTTGGAGATGCAATTCCACTGCTCAGTGACCCATGCTTGGGCCTGTCCACGGAGTACCCATGGGCTCTAGTGTTTGCAAGCTTCTCATCCATGCTAGCATTCACCTTTGAATGGTCACTGTCCCAGCTATTTAGAAGGCAAACACACCGCACTGGCTCTGCATCAGAGGTCATTGAGCTTGGCATGGGTTCTGATGAGGTGGATGAGAAAGAAAAAGCTACTCGGCGTATGGAGTATGCTGTTATATCGACTACCTTTGAAGCTGGGGTCATTTTCCACTCTATCTTTATAGGAGTCACAATTGGGATTAGCAGCAGTGCTGACACCGTCAGGTCATTGATGGTGGCTCTGATGTTCCATCAAATGTGTGAAGGTCTTGCACTTGGGGTGACATTTGTTCGTGCTGAGTACAGTACGCTCAAGTATTGCTTCCTTGGTTTGCTTTTCTTGATCATCACTCCCTTGGGTATTGGCATCGGCATGGGAGTGGGCAGCTCATACCAGGGTGAGAGTCGGACAGCTCTTGGTTTTGAGGGTGGTTTTGACTCTCTGTCAGCAGGAATTTTGATATACAATGGCCTTGTTGACTTGATTGTCCCTACATTTAGCCAAGACGAAATGCCATCTCACCCTTGGCTCAAAGCTCTAGGTTTTGCAAGCATGTTCATTGGAGGTGCAGTCATGTCTCTGATAGCTAAGTGGGCGTGATCGTGTTACAAAGTGTTGAAGTAGCTTTGTATTTGCTTGACCACCATGGACAAGTGGTCAATCCTGTCAAGCTATTGATTTTGTAGGGGTCTTCTTGGTTGCGCATGAGGTTTATTGAGATCTGACATTGAATGGTCAATCTGGTGTGTCTTTCCTCCTCAGACTTCCCTACGTGTGCCGGCTGCTGTGCAGGCTTATACGTCAGCAACATACAGGCACTGCAAAGCTGTCTTTCCCCATATATATGACGCTAGCAGCATCTGCCATTCAGGCAACATTTTAGATACACTTTGTTTTGCTTGCTTGTCCTCTATTGAGTTTCGTTTTTCANATCTGCAACCTAGACAGGCAACATGTTGAGACTATGTACGGCAATTTTGACACCACTACATGTATCGCAACCCCTCCTGCTACTGACAAACCATGANTGGCTGTAGAGCACTGAAAAACATTGACTTCATTCCCCTTGGGTTGGAAGAAAGCTACCACGTGGTAGCATGTTGCAAGCATGCCAGGCAACAGGCAAACAAACACAGTGATGCTGCATGCAAACATTGTACGCACTTCTAACATCAGTGCATATGGAACACAGACCTGCGAACAACAAGCTTGAGAGGGGGCGCCTGGTGTGATGGACCTGCTTGCGGCTGGTGCACAGGCCCTGGTTGTGCAGCACCCGAAGGCTGATCAGATGCACTGGAGCAGCCTATGCGGTGGGGGAGGGGGCATGACAACATGAAGGTATCGATTGCTCGGCTGAGAGGGGAGCTGACCCACAGTGCCTCCTCAGGGATCTTCAGCTCCACCAGCTTGCTCTTCAACTTCACTGCCTGCAAGCAGTAGGATGCTGGATCTGATTGAGGGTTCTGACTGGATGCTGCTGGCTCTGATCTGGCAGACTTTGAGCCAGCAGCATCGCTGTACAGTGTGCTTCAGGTCTGAAGCTTGCAGGCAGCAAAGACAACCCAAAAAGCTTGAAAGTATGACTGCAGTGTCAGTAAGCGACCTGTGACTCTTGTGTGCTCTAGNTCTGCCACCACCATGACTGGCTTTGATGTGGCAGGAATGCAGAGGACCATGCCAATGGCTGTACCAAACAGGTGCTAATTGAAAGGATGTGTTTCTTGTGCAATATGTCACTCTTGGATAAGAGACAGGTGTGCATGTGCTGTGCTGTGCTGACTTGCTGTGCTGTGCTGTCTGTGCTGTGCTGTGCTGGTGTGCTGTGGTTCGCAACAAGAGTACTGCTGTGCCATGCTATGCCATGCTGTGCTGTGCTGCAATGTTGTGCTGCTGTGCTGTGTTGCTGTGCTGTGCTGTGTGCTGTGCTGTGCTGCGCCCTGTGCTGTGCTGCGCTGGATAAGAGACAGGTGTGCATGCTGTGCTGTGCTGTGTGCTGTGCTGTGCTGCGCCCTGTGCTGTGCTGCATTGGCTGTGCCTGTTGTGCTATGCTGCAAAGGCCAATGCCTTCTTTGTNTAGGTATCTCACCCTTCAAGTGGACATGTCAACATCCACCGAGCAACCATGATCACCCAGCTGTGAAACGATTACAAGCAACTTTGCAATTGCATTGGACAGCCCCAACTTGACCAACATGCTTGACATTTAGCATAGGCATGGCTTCAGACTTGGCCTGTTGGCCTTCTGATCAGTGGAGTGTCGCGCACGATTCGGTCGACAGTCGTTCTGGGCTACAATACGCCATGTAGTCCGCATGTCGCGCGCGACTACACAAGCTTGGCCCAGCCGGTAGCCGCGGGCAATGAGTTTACAGCTCGGCGAGGACGTCCCATGGCTTGCACGTCGACCCGCAAGCTATGTCAGCNGACTGATGTTTGTGTTGCATTGTTTGTGCACCAGCTCTGTGTGTCAGACCAGCATGATGCAGTGAGCTTCCAGTTGCATATAAGCGTCTCAAAATAGCCACAATTCTGTCACAGCTACCGTCAAATGTGAAGCTTACCATGTCCAACATGAGATTTTGCTGAGGTGCAACACACTGCCTGGANGCAGCATTGTGTTATACCTTGAGCTGCAGGTGTTCACAAGTGTCCGACAAGAGCTTGACAGATTGCTGGTCAGCCCACCAGGCTGGGTGCCACAGGACCTGGTTCAGGGAGGGGCTGGCATGCTCGCCTGAGGGCATCATGCGAGCAAGCAGGCTATGTACAGTCGGCATAGCTTCCACATCCTTGNGCCTTGCCACAGCAAAGCAGCTGCTTGCAAAAAATTGGCTTCGGCGAGGTGAATTTTGCAGAATCATCTCGAACATGACGCGCGATCTGGGCCGCCGCGGGTGGTGCATAGAAAATTTCCATACAGGTCGGACGTTTTACATGCAAGTGGGATTGATTCGTACGAACAGTTGCCCGCGTCCCAGAAGGTCCCGATANTGCCTAGCAGCAGCTTGCTTGGCTGCTGCTCTCTGGACAGTTTGCCTGACACCTTTGCCCTGTCTGCAGCATGCCTCAAGGACTGCAGCTTTCTGACTCAGAAGCATAGCAGCAAATATGGCATGTGAGACAAAACATGTGCGTTCACAGTGCGTGCCACATTGAGTACTGTGCATGGCACTGACAGCAAACTGAAACATGCGTTTTAGGCTAAAGAGACTGCTGTAACGAGGCTTGCTGCTCGTTGGTGATGCTCTCTGCATACTATGCTCACAATGATGCTGAAACAACACAGCGCACATATAAAGCCAAAGGTCAACCAGTGTGCAATGCTATGCATTGTGGTAGCACCTGTTGAGGCTTGCAGCTGGCTTATTTTCCTTGTCTGACTCTTCCTCCTCACTGTCAGAAACAGATGTGACAGCTCCACCTGACTCTGCCTCCTGCATGCTGCAATCACTGTCTGCTGACTTGCTGTCATCTGCAGAACGGCCAGTTCTGCCGGCAGGCCTAGCACTGGTTCTGCCTGTTGGGTGGTCCTCAGACATGGGGTCGTCACTCGCTGACTCTTCTTCGCTGTCAGTTGCCTCTGCCAAGTTTTTGACCTTGCCTGCAGCTGCACGCCCTGGCTGTCTCCTGACTGCAGCTGTTACTGGTTTCTGCCTGGATTGCCGCTTTGATCGCGTGTTTGTCGGGTTGTCTTTACTAGAGTCAGAGGGGTCATCACTAAGATTGACATCATACGCAGACCTTGTTGATCGCCGCTTTGCGGCTGGTGCCTCAAAGTCATCTGCATCAACTGCATCATCTGCATTGTCTGCTTCATCATTGTCTGTACTTCCTGCATCTGAGGCCTCGTTGTCATGGTCACNACCCAGTACCTCCGCTGTGTCAGGTTGCGGCTCATCTTGCCGTTACAGAATCTTTGCGTGCAGATTAAGTGTCTTGTAAGGTTCTTGACTTGACACTGGTCTGGCCGCCGTGCCACAAGTACGTTGATTGAGCTATTGAGCTTCAACGCAACAACCTTGCCAGGCATTCACGTATACAACACTGACTTGCAACCATCGACTGCTTTCGGTCTGAAGCAACAGGGCTGTAGAACAAACACATGGGCGAACTGTACAGCAGTTTTACATACATTGTGTCACGCATGAAGGGCTGTCTTGACTGCTCGTGATCAAAACAACTCTACCTCATACACAACTGTCAAATAAAGACTTTCTTTTGCAAGACTTGGAGCCAAAACCTGCCCTGGGAGCACCATTGGCATACTGTTCTGCTGAAGAGNTACGTTCCCCCCTTGATATGCATGTGCACTATTAGCACGAACTTCAGCAGTAGGATGCTGTTCTAGGCTATCTAGCACCTTGACTTCCTGCCCACCAGCTATGCCATTTGGATTTCCTGGAGTGCTTGGCTCTGCAGGCTGTTGTTGTGCCTGGGCTGCAGCNGGTATAAATTTTTGACACGGGTCAGCACCATTGTGCAGTGAGCTGCGTTGTTTGTATACGGCGTGTTGGCTTGAAGTCGAAGCTGTGTACGATAGGCTGTGCACGAAGCTGTGTACAAGCATTTGTGACTGTTCAACTTTACGAGTTTGGGACGAAACACTGGGTTTCTTCTCCCTGGGAAGGACCCGATTAACCTGTAACGCTGACGCCTGCCCACATGATTCCTGTCCTGTCATCAGCATTTTGCCTTCATGTGCACTCAACCCTGTGCACATGCACATGGCTCCAGCCGCATCTTTGCAGCAATGCGGGCAAATCACATACGTCAGCCATGTGTGCAGGCAACCACCAATGTTGCACTTGTAAGATATTGCGCAATGCCTGCAGACTTGGCCTTTTAGCACTCGTACCAAAACATGGGCATCATCACACTGTTTGTGCTTGACAGCTTGTGTATACTAGGAACAATCCAAACATATATGTATCATAGGCATTGCTACACCAGCCGGAACTATGGGGATGGCCATAGAGTAGGCTGGGGACTTCTATGCAAGCATTCCTTGATCCATCCAGAGGCATGTGTATGCAGACCTGCTCCCTCGCTTTCACACTGCCTGTACAGTCATGCAGGCATCCATCATAACAACTGGTGGCAAGCTGACAGTAGCGGCACACAATGTAGCGCATGCTTGTCTTGCCAGCAATGATGATTGGGTCCATGAAAATGAGCCTGGCTGTGCAATCATGTGCGTGTTACTGATGCTGTTCAAAGGTCTTACCGCATCTGTGCTGAGGCCACAGTCCACAGCTTCACCATTATACATTTGCTGCGAGCAGCTATTCAGCCACCCATGCACAGCCTCCCTGTGAGCGTTGGGATAGCACCCATATATGAGCTGATTGGGGCACACTTTTAGACTTCTCCTGCATCCATGTGTAGACTCTGGCATGCAACTTGTCCAGTAGGTACCACTTCAGTCAGACCTGAGATGGCGTTCAATATTGAGTGAGTCTGTCATTGCAGGCAGCAGCAAGAAACAATGCCTGTACAGCTTGACACACCGTAGGCAACAAGCAGGACAGACGGAGCAGCTCTCAATCTTAACAATTCGTTATCAGAGTCAAATGTTCTGCTATTGTGCAGAGCATAACACCATGAGCCCTTGAGCACACACAGAGCTGGGCATTCATGTTGACTTGTTTCCGGCTGCATGCAGGCAAACAGTATGCAGAACTCACCTAGCCTCAAATGCAGTGCTGTGTACGACACCAAATGCACTGTAGCGTCGCTATCTGGGAAGCCAGACAGGCGCTTGTCATGTGTACACATGCCACCAGCAGCCACAGTATACTGGAATTGTGCGGCACAATCGTTGCAACTGGAGGCNAAAATGTGGCTGCTGCCTGGATGCCTGCAAAGGTGATGCCTCAATGCAGATTGTTTTGGTGCCTGCAGTCTCGTTGCCGACCTGAGATTTATTTTCACCCTTCAAGATACCATAGTCTGCCTTCTTGATGCCATAGTTGCACATGCACAGGTTAGCTAGATCATGCATGCTCACCAACATTGCAGGTCTTTCGCCTCTTTTCTTGATCTGCATTGCAAAAATGCTTCACTGTGCTGTGCTGCAGGCGGCACAGCAGCATTGCCAGGCTTAGGCAAGCCATTCGTCACTGGCATGCACATGCTAGCACCAAGCGGATCTTGCGTGCGCAAGGCATAAGCGCAATGCAGCGGCNTCTATCGCATCTTGACACAATGCAGCATACATAACCTGCAATACTGTACCCTTTGCAATGTTCAAATGTTCAAGCTCTGCTATGCAAGGGCATGTTCTAGCTTTACCGTATTGGGCATGCACCTGCAGATCTCATAAGCAAACAGACACTGCATCTGTCATCATGCTCATGCTGTGTGTTGCCAGAAAGCAGTCACGAGCTGTATGTCNCAGCAAAGCAGCAGTCTGCTGTGTGGGCACTGCTGAACACACCAACAAGCATCTGGAGAGCATTGTTCTTCCATGACAACCCATAATAGACCCAACAGACCTGGCATGCACGGTACTACCTTGACCAACTGTATGGATCCCAACTCAGTAGTATGATGTAGAACCAGAGTGTGCTTGTCAGGTACAGGTCCATCTCTGTGAAACAACATTGTGTATCCAGACATATGCCCATCTGTCCGGCACACAACACCTGGACTCTAGGGACGGTAGTGTGCTGAGTGTGCAAACACATCTAGCATTCCTTGCTGCAGCAGCTAAGGTCAGATTGCTGTGGCGTCACAGTCTGGTAAACAGCGTAATCACACATTCATGCAGTTTGCTGCGGGGATTTGCTGACTGAGGCATGATTGTGAGTGTTGATGAGAGGCAGCAGGATGGGGCACATCTGGTAGGGCTACTGACCAGTCATTAGGCAGGGCAGCAGCAGGGCCCAGCTGTAGAGCCAGTGCGTGGCTGCCACTACGCTGAAGAAGCANGATGACTAACCTTGGCAGCACTGTAGTTTGCTTGGCCTGGGTTGCCAACCACGCCAACAACTGATGAGATGTTGACGATGCGACCCTTACGCTTTTTGCTCATGATTTTGGCAGCAGCCTACATCCACAGCAATGCCATTTGCACACATGAGGTTTCGCAAGGTCTGATGTCAGGTACTTGCGGTTTTGACCACACATGCCCTTGAGTCCTACTGGCACAGCAGGAGATTCAGTTACTGAGCGCTGGCAAAAGCTGGGAATATATGGCAACTCCTGCCAACTGGTCAAGTATAGCACACANCTGCATGGTCTGAATGGGCCAATGCAGCAGGCCGCAGTTCCTGTGCACTCCCTCTTCTGGTCATGTAGGCAGAGCCACTTGAAGTGTGTGCACTGGGTGCATCAGCCTGCTGNTATGTCTACCGCTGTAGCCAGCAAGGGGCCATCCTATCAGGTTCAGGTGTCTCTTCTTGTTGTTCAACTTCATTGTCAGATGTGCAGCATACAAGAATGCAATAGCAAGCACTCGCCCGTGACACTCTGGCATGTTATCTGCAGTTGACTGGCACAACCGATATTGAGGAGGAGCTGATTGGGGCTGGCGGTATGGTGCCTTTCTCAATTGAGGGCAAAATCAGGAAGTATGGGGGCATCTTCAGACAAGGCACCAGTGACACACGACCATTCATCATCCGATCAGGCAACATTGTCACANTCAATTGGTCCTTGGCATTTCCACTGTGCCTGCATAATTTTTGTTGGGCAATAAGTGTTTACCTATGTTGCCAACTTTGACAAGGTCATGTTCCTTGTTGCCAAATGGTGAATTGTGCTGCAGAAAAAGGAATGGCCAAACTGAAGCAGCGTTTCAGCCTCAACAAACAGCTCTCACAGAACCTACCAAACCCTAATCCAGGAAACCCATATGCCATGGCAGCTGGTGGACACCATCCTGGGAACCCNGCAGCTGTGCCGTTTCTGCGGTCTCAGCGAGTCCTATGCATATCCTCCCACAAACTGCTTACTGGTGCTGGCTGCATGTGCGTTGTGGACCAGCAGCACACAGAAAAAGCCCTGTCTTGTCCACAATCTGAATGCTTGCAACATGTCACAAAATGGACACACACCCTCGTGTCACAAAGAAACACATAACGCAAACACCTTGTGATCCCATGGTCACACCAAGGAGTACATAGCTTACACAATTCTGGCCAAGCCTTGACAGTGCAGCTGCTGTACCACAATCACAGTCATCAGATGCCACAAGTTGGCATTGAGCTCACACGTGATGACTGTTGCATATGCGTCACAAGAGCTCAGCGCCATATGCGACAGTCATCGCGTATGTTGTCGTATATGTCAGCAAACAGCCAGTGCGGGTTCTGCAGGCTGAAGTGGGCTTCAGGTGTTCAGCAGGCATTGCCTCAAATCGCATGCTGNAGACACCTGGTTGTGAGCAGAAGTAATAGAGGGATCCCCTTGACAGCAAGGCAGACACGACTGTGTGGTGAGAGTACAAACCCAGAAAGATCTGTATGCAGCATGCGCACTGGCCGAGAGCACAAGAGGCACAAGCCTAAATCTCGGCAACAATGCGTGGCAAGTTGGATGCACATGCATGAAAGTACCCACGACAGCCATTGGGCAACACCATAAGCGTTATGATGCACACCCTGAGGTGCAGCTCGCAATAAACCTGTTGACATATTGACTTCTCTAGCTAGCACAACATGCCTGGCAATACAAAACGCATCACACCATGATGGGACTTGACACTGCATGCACTGCAGAGTCNCAAAGCATATGTAGTGCAATGCACTGCAGTCCACTGACACGTTTGTTGAGCGATGCACCCAAGTCAGCTTTCTATACAAACCTTTCAAAACGCTTGTCACCAGTGCTTGTCAAATTGTCCCAAAACCTCACCGCCATGAATTTGAACAGCTGGCTACACATCCACGAGCATGCGCAACATGATGTACTGGAAAAGGTGTCATGATGATGATGCTCATCGAAATTAGGATAGATAGGTGCCTTGCAGTCAGAGAGTTCCACANCATGAATGGCTGCAAGTATGCTCAGCTGCAAGAGTCACGTCAGTCAGGCAACACCGCAACTTGATCACGTCCCTGCAGGTCAGAGGCTGCTCGTGGCCGGCCGGGAGTCTGGACAGAGCGACTGCCACAGGCTACTGCTTCGCATACGAGGTGACACTACGCTTGATGCTTTCGGTTTGTGCGTACCGCTACAGGCGCATGCTGCCGCTACTGGTTTACATGTGCAAGGCCAAATCGCGCTATCCTTGTCAGGNGCATCGAGATCAAAATTTGACAAGCACTTTGGCTGATGCTTCTGTAGCAGACGTACAAGATGCACAGAGGCAGGCAGGCAGACAATGGCCTGCAAAGAACGTGACAGTCAATTTCAAGCCCTTGACAATATCACTGAATTCAGATGATGTGTAGGCCTTCAAACAAGATGAGGTTTTGTGACACTCATGCAGATATTGTGTGATAATAGGTTTGTGTTTATTGCTGCAGCCATGTGTCAAGCACATTGGGGAAAGCCATATGTATATCTGTCCACTTGCCATTTACAAGCAAGATTGGGACATGCACAAAGTGCAGTCAGTGTGCAATGAGGTAGGACGCAAAGGCCATTGGGGCCTGTGGGATTGAATGCACTATCCTTGAATAAAGTCAGCACCTCATATGTGTGACCANCAGTCTGGGACTGAGCGTCTTGGCAGCGTCTGAGACAACCTGTAACGGTGCATACAGTGCTGATTGATGAGCAAAGCTTGGGCGAAACTACAAGAGAAACGGGACCACAAACAACCGAACAGCATCACGTCAGTCTGCGTCACGAATGTTTTCATGTCTGTGTTANAAATTGGCCTGCATGTATCATTGCATGGTATCATGACATTGCAATAAAACAACGGCCCTGCTGATTCCAGGGCGACTAAAACAGGCTCACGGCAATCCAGCATCACACCCAGACCATCATCCTCCTTTGGCTTTAGTCCCCAAGCGGCCTGTGTTTGCAATATTTGTTGTCTGCTACCAGAATGGTTGCCCCACCTTGCTTGCCAGTATCTGTCCTTAAGCTTAGGTCATAGTGCTTCTGGTGCTGCATGTAGCTGTTGCTGTGCTGGTGACAAATACCTTTGGCAGCATCTTGACATGGGCAAAACAAACCGCCATACTCACCTTCACTCCATTCAGAGACGCGTGATGATGCAAGCATGTTGTGCATTGTGCCAGCGTTTGCAAAGCTGGCGATGTAGACAACAAACACACAATGCGGACATGCTGTGTGGGCATGCCATGCAAGGCAATCTCATAGGTTGGGGTTGAGCATGAGCTATAGCCCGCACCCTAGAACGTGTCGTTCCTGCTGCTTGAAGCTTACCCTGATACAGCAGAACTGGCAGAGCAGCCAGCAAGTCTGGTATGAGTGGTTTCACACTCTTCATGACATCTGGCCCCAACACCTCNAGTACGTCTCTCCATTTGAGCAGCCGATCTGAATAACCGTGCAGACAGGCCGCGGTGCAGTGCATGCACAGGTCGCTGATCAGGTCAGCCGTAGCTAGCTGTTCAGTCGCTTATCCGGCTGCTGGTGCATTTCGTCGTCAGGTCATCGCTATGACATATAGCTCGTTCAAATTCAAGGTTACCGGCAAGGTAACGCTAGCTCACCTTGCATGTGTTGCTGTTTCCTAAACCAGTGCACCTCATAGCTGGCATCCAGGGACATTGCACAATCGTCTGCTGTTAGACAATTCCGAGATTGTCACTCGATCGTACATCTACAAAGGCGTAACAGTGCTGCCAACACTTGCTTTGCAACAGTACATCCAACCCGGAAAGCACTGCAGGTGCAAGGCGTGTTTTTCCGAGCTGGCACGATTGAGGAGGCCAAGAAGCTTGGAGTGGTTGGCCATGTGGAGAACAACTCTGATGGCAGCGTCTCTGGTGAAACCCAGGGGGACGCTCAGCCAGTGTCTCAGATGAAGGTAACTGCATACCTGCTAATCATTAATTCCTGATCAGCTGAACACTACTGTACTTTTGACGCATGCCACCATTGGTTGCGGTGCATTGATGCCCACGGCGAAGGATTTACATGTTGAACCGACGATGAAAGCCCATGTGCATGTGCATACATTCTCCTGTGAACACATGATGTTTCTATGCCACATTTTGTGCATAATATTATGCCACCTGAGTTCAAACTAAGAGATGTGGACTGTAGCTGCTGCCTGAATCACACGAGTCTGCNTGATGACACAGAGCTTGACAGCAGGATGAAGCAAGCACAGCATCAAGCAACTACCAGCAGTAGGCCTCTTACCAAGCGCAAACGGGCTACAAAGTCCAAACTGGCACCCAGTCAATTATCCACCGAAGCTTCAGCTGCGAATGAAGTAGTGGTGATTTCGGATGAGGCACGTGACTTTGAGCCAGACACAAAGCAATATAGAAAATGATAGGGTCAAGGGTTGCTTGTGCACCTGGACTAGAACACTGCAAGCTGACGTTGCCCCGCAGTGTCTCTTCTGGTGCAGTTTTTAGACCAAGGTAAAGCAGGTGTACAAGCTTGCACAAGTGTACAGCAGCTTGGTCGCTGGAGAGAGTTGACACCATGCTCAGTGTATGAACGTTCATAAAAAGACCATTGCACTTGAAAGTGGTATGAACTGTCGGATGTATCTTGTCATATGAGCAGGGTCTGTTGCGTTTCAGTAGCCTGATGGCATAATCACTGTCATGTTTGGACCAACATTCCTGAGCGCACCAGATTACGCCTGTGCATTTGCGAGCTGCGTGATCGAATTTAGCCCACTCANTGCCGGGCACCCACATGCATAGCAGAGATGGCAACGAGCACGATCACAGAGTCAGGTCATGTACTCAGTCTGGTGGGCACTTGCACAGCCCCAAGCATCAGAAACCAAGGTNGGTCCGCAGCATCAACTTCAAAGCATGCCCACTCAAAGTGTCACAACCTGTGCTGTCCATGTTTGGGCATATCCACTCCAGCACACCCACACATGTAGGCTACAGCTTGAGGAGACATCATTGCCACAGTGCAGTGTCTGCCTGATCTGAGACTCTTGCTGGCCTGACCTGATTTGCGGGAGCTTTTGACCACATATTGCACACATCTGCATGGACCTGGTACACATGCATCCGAGATGCANTGCAAGTGACTTGGGTCCATGCTTGACAATGAAGAACATGGTACGCAACAAGGCGCTTACGTTGCCGACATTAGGAAGGGATATCACATCAGGCTGTGCTGCTGTATGCTCCACCAAGTCCTCTGGTGGGTCGCTTGTTACACTTGAAGCAGTCTGCAGAAGCAGTCAGTGTGGCTTCACACCTTTGCATCCTCTCATCAGCTCATCATACATGTAGGCAGAATTGTCAGGCATCATGCAGGTGAAGGTCTGCTGGAAATAAAGATGGAGCTGCAAGTACTGTCAAATTGTGAAAACCATGATCTCAAACCACACACCCTGATCTGCGACGGAGAGGCGCCGCTTTCTTCCAAACACATTCGTTCAAGTTCATCGGAAAACGGGGCATCTCTGAACCAGTTAGGGAAAGGCATGAGTCAAGAGCGCTTCTTAACCGGGCTTTGCCGGTGACGTGCTTGCCCTGCGCAAATGTGGACAGTGTTACGGCACAGGTTTCCGCAGCGTCGTCCACATCAAGTACGTCTGACGCATATGACCGTCATGTAGCAAGCTGGCCTGCGTTACGACTGACACCTGTGGTACCTGTACTGTACTTGATTCTTTTGTTGAGGGAGGCCTTGCCACAGCAAAGCAGCTGCTTGCAAAAAATTGGCTTCGGCGAGGTGAATTTTGCAGAATCATCTCGAACATGACGCGCGATCTGGGCCGCCGCGGGTGGTGCATAGAAAATTTCCATACAGGTCGGACGTTTTACATGCAAGTGGGATTGATTCGTACGAACAGTTGCCCGCGTCCCAGAAGGTCCCGATAGGGGTTTCTATACAAAACTTGGGTTAAACGTTAATAGTAACGTCCTGTAGGGGCAGCTGGCAAGTCAAGTGCCTGCTGCCGTTCGTACAGCCGCGCGACGCAGCTGACCATCGTTACACCATGCCTGATGTTCCCTGGCCGTCGCATACTTACGAGACAAACAAAAAAATAGGCCTAGGAAATAGGCAATTTAAAGTCAAGGTGAGTGCTTGTAGTGCCCCCAACGCTCTGCACCTTGTAGCTTTGCCTTATCACATAGTTATTAAGTGTAGATCTCGCCTAAAAGCTCATCCGGGTGCTTCGAGCCAGACACGTGGGTTCAAGTGCCAAACTGGGCTGCCCGTGGTCGTAAAGAGGTGTTCAATAAAGATCAGGCCACACAAGCTCAGATAATTTTTATATTGCTGTCTGGATTGAAGGTCGACCCTGCGGCTCAAAGGCATGCACCTTCAGACCAAGTAATCAAGTTGAACTCATTTCCTACACCCTCTGCAGGTGGCAGCGGGCAAGGATAGAACTTTGCAGAATTTTGTAAAAGAGCGGACCATTAAATGGATAATTGATCAGGTTGAGCGTCCAGATGCCAAAGATGTGNCCTGACCCAATGCACATGCAGCTAGTGTTTCACGCTGCAGCTTACCCAAAATTTGTGCATTGTGTGAGCACCACAAACAACTCGCTGAGATGCGTAGCACAGCACTGGCACTATTGACAACAGGACTGCAGTTGTGTCTATGCCCTGCAGAACAGACAATCAAACCTTTTCAATGCAGCTGCAGCTGATGGCATTCACAGCTGCAGTCTCTTGTCTGTGCTGACTGCAGCGCTCAGGTATCATGCAGCGTGTCTAGCAAATTTACACAGTCAGCATTGAAGCTGCCAAAGCTATGAGCTACTGGACTTGCAGTATCAGACTTCCCACATGGCTAAATCCCAAACACAGTGCTCTGGCTGGATGTCTTCTGCTCACATCACCAACAACATGGCCTGTTGCTGGCGTACAACTGCATACTGACTATGTTTCTGCGCCCACTCGCACAGTGACTGAGCTGCTGCTATGGCTGCTGCTGCTGGCAGGGTTTCACATTTGCATATGCAAGTCAGTCATGCTGCAGCTGACTACCGCAACCTCCTGGCCTCACGCTCAGACTCCAACAATGTCAAGATGTCGCCTGCAGGCAAAGACACACTTTCAAGGCCAATCAAGTCTGCAAACAGGTGCTTGTGCAGTTTGCCCACAACACAACATGTCTAACTCTGGTGTCAAGGTGATGACTTGCTAGGTCTTAGAAAATGCTATATCTTGTGTAATCAGTTACAGCATAGTTCTCACCCTCTCGCACTGGTCCCTTCACATTTCTCATGATGAGACGGTTCTGGTCATCCAGGAACTTTACACGGACTTGTGTGACCTAAGAAACAGCAACATAATCATATTGTCTGTCTGTACTCAGCTCAGGAAAAGCTGTGTTATGCAACAGCAGCAAGTGACTGTGTACAGTACGCTGTTGGGTAACAGCGCTCAACATACCTGACCACGCGACCCGGTCCTGCCAATGACTTTCATGACAATCGCCAGCTTGACGGGTTGGTCCTGCAGTTATAGCCACACGTCAGCGTCCAGAGCTCGNTTGCTGGTGCTGAATGACCGGTCTGTGAAAGAGGAATGGGCTTGAGCTTCAGAGCCTTGCAGGGCAGTTGCTGGCCTGGCAAGGGCAGGAGCATCTGGCACAGGGCTACTGCAGGAAGGGGCC
Organism: Trebouxia gelatinosa; assembly: GCA_000818905.1. Taxonomy (NCBI): domain Eukaryota; kingdom Viridiplantae; phylum Chlorophyta; class Trebouxiophyceae; order Trebouxiales; family Trebouxiaceae; genus Trebouxia; species Trebouxia gelatinosa. The sequence continues at coordinate 935,433 of KN805353.1, read as the reverse complement.
TCTGGGGCTGGGCTGCTGCGGGACAGGCCCTCTGTATTAGGAACATTGGTCCAGGAGCTATGAAATGACTTCAGCTGTGCAGGTGGCTGCTGTGTGGGGGGAGACTGGGCTCTCACGGAGGCACCCCTCCTAGACATGAATGCTTCGGCTTTCTCAGATGGCCTGTTATGCAAGCAGAGAGTCGAGCACATAACACGTTGGATTGGTTGAATTGAATTGGAGACAGTGACGCTGAGCCACATACCAAAACAAACAGGTTAGAATAAACACACACGACGAACGCATGACAGATTGAGGCAAATCCAGCAAGCACATTTGCACCGGACTTGTGTCCAGGCTCATACACTGCTACAATCATGATCCACCTGCTGGGCAACCTCGACTGTTTGACATGGACTCAACTGCACATTATAGCACAAGCATTTCCGGACCAACACATTGGTCATGGTCATCTTGTCAACACGATGCACGTGAGCTTTGCACCTGGAGTCATCTTGAGTTGCTGAAGAGTCATGATGCTCATGACCATTCCTAAGGCCACCCACTACAGTAGTCTTCTTCTGTTCGGCTGACATAGCATCACTACGTGCGCTGTCAGCATCAGGACTGCCTTCGCCATGAGTCATGTCATGTTCAGCATCTCCATGCTGCTGCGCCTGCTGTACATCTTGAGGTGGTTCAAGGCCATGATGTGAGGCTTCCTCTTGACTGTGCACCGCCTCATCAGCATGAGCATCACCATGCTGACTAGGCTGCTCAGCCATGCTTACAGACTGTGAGGCTCCAGAATCATGCGACNCATCAGCGCTGCTGAGCACAGTTCAGACATGAGCCACTTGGCATGCGCCTTGCATGGCATTGTCTGTGCAGTTGGCAGTTGTACACTAAAGACCGACAGTCAGGTAGATGCTCCTAAAAGCACGCCCTTGATGTACAATGCCCAGCAGCACACAGTTACATTCCAGTTGTCATGTCAACAAAATTGCAGGGGTACCCCATGCACTTCAGCCGGCAGTCATGCACTGCAGTCATATCACTCTTTGCTGATGTGCACATGTTGACTGATCCTATGGCCGTAAATACATCTATGCAAGCTTGATTGTACATCCTACTGCAGGTCTCGATGGGGAAGGGGCCAAACAGCAAAGGTTTGACATGCAGAGGCTAAGTGTCAGATGGCCCACCATGTGCAGCCAGCACTTGCGGCGTCGGGGGAACAGCATTCGTTAGCGTAGTGAGAGAGATATGTACAGTGTGGTGCGGTGTTGTTTACCTTTCTTCAAGCGTGTTCAGAATGACATCGTCTGTGACATGCCTGGCATTGCCTCACATGCACAAACATTGTACAGGAGTTCATGNTGCATGGTCATGTGCATGGTCATGTGCAGGAAAGTGTGGCGGCTGAAGTCGATTGTGCCCCTTGTATACCCAGCATGCTATGTCTAAGGTTGCGCAGTGGGTGTTGACATCAGGATCTGCTTTTGTGTGGCATCAGGCCTTTGACATCAGAAGCAACAGCTGATGTTTGTGTTCCTAGGTACAGATCACTAAGGAAAACATGGGTGCCTCTCGCAGATCTCATGCCAACAACACAAATGTTTCAGGTTGAACATAGCACGCAGCTGATTGTGACTCCAATCCTGAATANGCGACTTGGTACATGTGTGTGCACATGCTAGAGAAAAAGCAGTACGAATGAGCATGAGCAGAAACATGCAGGTGACACTGGCACTTCTGGTCAGGTGGTTGTTTAGACTCTGCAAATGTGCATTGTATGCCTGCACTCATGCACAGCTCATGGGCATTACCCGAGTCTGTGCCAAACACATATTCTGGGTATGAGGGATTCTTTAAGCTATAGCAGCATACAAGGCCACTGCTCTGATGGAGGAAGTCAAAGCTCCCATAGCCCACAGCAAACAAGTCATTGTACTGGGGGTTCCAGCAGAGTGAGGTAACATGCTTGTGCTTGCACCGCTCTGTATAGAACTTCCACAAGGGCAGCAGAGAGCCCTCTGCTTGTCTGTACTGATCTGACATATCATCCCAATACTGCATCACCCACGCGCAATCAACAACCTCCAGGTATGGCAAGCAGCTTNTCCTGTCAATAGAGTCTGCATGCTTGTGCTTCTTGCCTCCTGTGCATAACAGTGACACCTGTAGCATGCAACCTTTGGTCACATGCAATGAAGATGTCTGCGTGAGTACTGCTACGGCCGGCTAGTGCTGAGGCAACAAGCATACTTGAGCAGACTACCTACCACAAATGTCCAGCTCATGGTTGACCTTCTTCCTGATCTTCTCCCGCAGTCTACTGTCAGGAATGGGCTCCTGGTTACCCTCCTCCTCCTCCATCCTTGATGCCTGCGTCTGATAAATTCATCTACTCAACAAAGCACACACTGTATATGAACTTTGCTTGTGTACAGTCACCACCCGTCGTTTGTTTGCAAACCAGAGCCAATGATGCATGGAGCCACATTAGGCTTGACCAAGGGTTATGTTTTGGTATGCTAACGAATTGTTGACTTTTGGGCTCCTGGGTGGGTCAACTAGGGAGGTGACTATCTTTCCTTGCNAACTTGTACTGGTATGATCTGCTGGCTGAGCGCCTGAAGCTGCCAACTGTTGCTGGAGAGTTGCAGGCAACACCATGCTCTGACTACCAGTACTGCTCTGCTGACCANCAGCACAGCCCTGGCTCCACCCCTCAGTGAGTGGCCCTTCAGCCTGCAGCAGGTGCGGGCTTGTGAAAGCTGAGTGCAAGCGAGTGATGCATGAGCTCCTGTCTATCCGCAGGGCCAGCTCCCTGGTGGCTGCCTGTCTTACAGCTCATACTACCCCTATGCCAAGTGTCTGCAGAAGAATGTGTAGTGCAAAGCCTGAGCCAGGTCCATGACGAACTGCAAAGTATGATGGAGTCTGTGTATGCCTCAGCTTCTGTACCATTGTTGCAACATGCAAAAGCTGAAGCAGAAGCAAGCCCTGTTTGTTGCTGTTCAGCAGCAAGTGACATAGGTTCCTGCTAGTTGCAGCAAGTCTGTAGGAGTGCATTTACAATTTTGCTCACCCTTATTTTCAGTTTCGTGAGGAAAAGACGCAGCTATGGCTGTGAAGACTGATAAGGCACATGTTATATCACCAAGTCTCTATGCCATGCTGGTCAAACTCAGTTTACAGTTCAGGCTTGGGGCAAAGCAGGCAGTTTGCATGACAACCGATTCGGCTGATCACAGGCCTTCTTGAAACTCACAGAACAATGCATGCTGCAGCTAGATGTAGGAGAGGAGCTTGCCTTTCGAGCATTGGAATGACAAAGGCAGCGGTCTTGCCTGACCCAGTGCGGGCCATGCCAACAACATCCTGCCGCTGCAGGATGAGGGGCATTGTTTTGCGCTGAATTGGGGTTGGCAATCTGTAACCTTTACGCTTGATGCCTCGCACAACCTCAACACTGAGCCCCAAGGAGTCNGTGACCTGCCACTGTATTGCTTGGTGCTCTGCCCTGTCAAGTGTAGAGCCTGCCAAGCCATCTAGGTCAAGACTGCTTAGAAATCTCCTGGAACACTGTCGGCGGTCATATATGCTACTTGTAGCAGGCTGCAGAATCAATCCAGCAGGGATTGAAGACAGGCACAACCTCAGCACAGGCTGTCACGTCCCACATTGACTTGTTGTGGTGGGTGCAGGTGCCTCAAGGGCCTCACAGACCATTCACAGCAGGCAGCACCTACCATGCAGAGCTGCAGAGGGGAGGCCCCACTGCGCAGCATCAGCTGGAGGGCACTGTTGGCCTGCGCAGCACCACCAGCTGCTACAGCGCCGCNGATGCAGCTGCAACACAGCACATCACAACGTGTAAAAAGCAAGCTTCATCTAGGGCATGAGCTGTATGGTGCACAGGGCTGCCCAATGGTGCATCTGCGCCATTAGGGGTGGACACGTCAGANATACCCCGGATGCAAACCTCAGCAATGTCAATGCAACTGCTTTTATCAGCACAGGCGGGTCAACAGACAATGTTTCAGCTGCCAATACTCAGTATCGCTTGTTTCAAAACAGCAGTTCTGCAAGAGGTACGCTTGATACAGTTCCACAGCCATCTTTGAGCAGCAGCTGTGCCTCTCATGGTCAAATGCTGACACATATCAACATCACCGGCTGTCACATCTCAAAACAGTAGTTTCCAAAATGCCAGCATATTTGAAAACACCGCACTTTGTTGCTTGAGCCCTTGAAGCTGAGGCTCACANGTGCAGATCAAGTGTGACCTAACGTGTTATGTGCTCGGGTACCCGTCTAACACTGCCGTGGCTGGCGGTACTTGTGCTCCTGACGCAACACTTAGACACAGACGCGCTCGTTGCAACAACAGCATCCATAANAACTCGGCTGCTTGTCTGCTCGTATGGCTGCATTTGAGGGTTGAGTACTTGAGCATCAGGTAGTTGCCGTGAAGCACACTGGGTGCTGATTACAGGCGGGGGACAAGTCAGGGCACAAAGCAGCACAGAAGAAGTCTGACAAACTGCGCAAGGCAAATAAGGAAGCGCAGGCCAATGGCAATGTTGAAAGCAAGCAAGGCAAGTCCAAGGGGCGCAGAGCAGCTGTCAACAGCTAATTTGTGTCTTTAATTTTGCTATTGATAGCTGTCATGAGCGGACCAGTACACTGAGTGAGAGGTTTTTGTTGACCAATGACAGTGGCGCATTTGCCTGCCAAGCGTGGTGGGAATGCTCAATCTGTCGAGACATCCTTCTGGAGTCAGCCTATGTGTTTGTAACTTACACGCAAGCATAAACTACAGCGAAAGGATAATCAGTTCAATCAGTAAAAGGCTTTGATAGGACGCGAGCCATTACGTGGATCTGCTTTAGGACAGCAAACATCCTAAAGGCTTGCAAGTCATGCTGTCACACCGCATCTTATGGCAGACACCGCAGCAGTACAAGCATTACAAGTCATTATAGCCAGTTGCAGCTGAATTGTATATGCTGAAGTTGCTGATTCTTCGCTGAAAGCTACCTTGCAATTGCAAGCCATCTAACAACATTAACACCTGACATGCTGAGCAGGAAAGACGACACGCTAGGATATCACACACGCTCTTGTACAGACACACTTACACAGACCAGACGCATTGGGCGGGTCATGCCCATGAGGGAAGCTATTGCTCAAAGGGAAACATACCGCGTGACAATTGCACTATTGCTTTGAGGCTACGATCACTCCGCTTGCCAACATTCCAGCACATCCTGTCTCAGCTGCTGCAATGCGGCCTGCACATCTTGGACAGACGTTGCATTGCCTCCAGGTAACAAGCTCTGTCCTTGCAACATGCCACNTGTCAGGACCTGCTGCAGACACCAGCAGGTACGGTGGTATTCCGGCGACCGAGCCACAAGGGTACTCTCACTGCTTCCCCAAACGTGCCACGCTGAACGCACGAATGCGATAGCTCGATGAGCTCGGAATGAGGGTGTTCTTCGCAGGCCCTTTTGACTCGTACTCTGACATAGCGCGAGCTCAAGCCTGTTTCGGACGCGATGTCGAACGAAACGGTATACCAAAATCTCTGTGTCAGAAAGGGAAGTCATCCTATCAAATTGGCAGCAGCAACAACAAGCAATCTGGGACTGTTCGGCTAGTGCTTCAACGTTGTTACTGCTCACAGTCTTCGCCAACTACGAAACACACACAGATGTGAAACACGGCAGTACTATTACCTGGTTCATGAAGTGATCACTTCAAACACACACAAATGGCCACATAAATCCATCAACAGGATACATCTATACTTCATCTCGAGCAGGGGTGTCNATGTACAGCCACTGTCAGTTCAGTCCTTGAGCAAGTTGAAACTGATACACATCAGGTACACCTTAAGCACGATGCATTACCTCTTGTGCATGCTGGATGTCCAGCCTCTCCTGGGTGTACTGCCCCCAAGGGATGGCTGTCAGCCAGTCCAGGTAGTTGCGTGTGACGTTGAACTCGCTGCTGGCAGATTCAAGGCCGGAGAGCTTTGACAGCTCCTCATCAATGACACGCTTGGCATCTGCAGGGATCTTATCCTTGTTAGGCTCTATTCGCTCAACAAATCTGCAGCAACAGATTGCCTCATGCGCCAGCTAAGCATTGTTAAGTCAGCTCTCAAACACTCAGCATGCACATGCTGCACTAAACACAACACCCGCGCAGTTGCGCAAATTGTTAGCCTGCAGCACGACGCTACTCGACTGCAAGCTTGACGAAGATCTCTTTGATAGTCCTGTAAGAAAATGTTGACACTAGTACATGCAGCTCACGGTATTATGACATCTCCAGAGGTCTCACTTTTGAACCATGGCAGACTTGTCATCTTTNGCAGGGCCCCTGCAGAAGCCCATTAGGGGAGATAATGAGTAGGGGATAATGAGTAGGGGGAGAGTAACAGTNTGCTCATCCCCATAGTTGCAGTGTTGTCACATAGGCAGATCACATTAGGCACTGTACGCGACCTTTGCAAACGTCGTCCGCGACAGCAAGCCTGGTACAGTGCAGACGAGCTAAAACACTGGCGCTACAGGAATGTAGGGCCGTTGAGCACGCACCGTTATGACGCTTATGCCGAACATGTTGGTCCTTGGCCTTGTGAGAACACATCGGCTTCGCACGCACAAGGTGTGTGTAGTTTGAATATTGTCTCTTCGAGCATGCATGCGCATGCATTTCTGCTTGCGGGCGTTTCACCGCAGGCCCACCGCTAAAGGGCTTGAATCGAAGCCTGGGCAGATTCTGGCGACNCTGTTTGCACAGCTTGGACCTCACAGCAAATGTCAGTGGATGTGTGCTCACACTGCCTCCGATTTTTGTGTTCATGTTGTAACTGTACTATAGCTATCACCACTGACACGACTGCTGTTACATCTGCAGCAAGCTGTTAGCCGATTCAGCAACTCTCTGGTCAAGTTGTTGGTACTGCATGTTGGGATGTGTGCCTGAAAGCATGCAACTTATGCNTTGGCTTATGAGCACTATGATGCATGTGCACTAACGCTTGATCTGGCATAAAAACCGATGCAACCACTAACATGAGATGTTGATGTGGAAGCAGCTTCCCAGCGCTCTTGTGCAAAGCAAGAAGCAGTGAAAAAGCGCTGCCAGTGTGAGCAGCTGCAGGCACCAACCTGTCTTCACTACAAGGCCAAGGGGGTTGCAATNCTTGTGCAGGTGACCTACACAATGATTGTAGCTAGAGGGGACCTGTTGTTTGTACTTGATCTTTGCTTTCCATTATGTTGCAGCGCCTAGTCAGGTGCAGCTTGTGTTGCTTACAAATGCTTTGGCAAATCGGAGTGACATATTACTTTCAGCTTTTTTGACCATTTGAACGTGCCTTTCATTGTCAGAGTATGCGAGTGTGTTGGAAGCGACTAAGGTGATAGGAGTGCCGTCGCACTTGCTATCCCGTCGTGTCAATGTTGTCTCTGCGAACGTAACAGCAGGCAATGGTGTCGCGTATGTGTACTGTAAATATGGACTGTCAGCTGTGCTGAGAAGTATTGATTCCTAAGTGTGGGCAATCAGACCTAAACCGCTAGATCTGCACAGTCTGTGAGCAGTTCATTGACGCTGTAAGGACGTGCTAGACAGTGGCAACAATATATGCAGTGGTGATTGTACTCTGAATACATATGTTGCTGGTGGTACTGATCATGGCACGTAAATACATGAACACAAGCTGGCAGGTCATGTCAACATCATACTACACGCAAGTATAGCATCACACCGGTCTGCATTGCCCTATTGGGCAGCATCATAGTCCAGTGCTATCTTGTATACATCTTCGAAGGTCTCAGCAAAGTGAACATCAAATCCCTCCTTGACATCATCTGTAGCCAATGCAATCCACAGATAAGCAGCATAGCACTACTGATGCCGGTGTCACTGGTGGCACATGCAACACCTTTTGCAACACAAGCAAGTGCATGTACCAGGGCCACATGGGAGTTGACAGCTAATGAGCCAATGTGCATGCACATCATTCAGCGTGGAGCACTAGGAAGAGGAACTCCCTCGTTTTGACATACTGGACACAGAAGGGCATGTCTTGAGACAGTGCACACCTTTGAGCTCATCCCAATCCTTTTTGTTGCCTTGTGGAAACAGCAGTGTCTTGACATCACTGCGTCTTGCAGCTAACGCCTTCTCTTTGATGCCTCCAATTGGGAGGACACGTCCTGTCAAGGTCACCTCACCTGCACACAGCTTTCCCTCAGCCACAGTGGACATAACCAATTATGCAGTATAGCATTACTTGCTTTGCACCATTTTCAAAGGCAAAAGATTGGCATGCATGTTTGCAGCGTCAGCATGAGCCAGCACAAGATGACCATTGGTATCTTGTAGTGACCTGCATTCATGGGCCATCTGCTGGAGAGGCAGCCGCTGACAATAAACCTAAGGAGACAAACAGCACAGCCTGGTCTCTGCAGACTGTCAAAGTACCATGTTTGTGACGCATGCGTAGCTCCACTGACACAACACAGGTGTCTTGNAAGTTGCATGAAGCAGCAAACCTGCTGCAAGGCACCACAACACATGCAAAAGAAAAGAAAACACTATGCTGTCAAGCTGCTTGATAGAGAGACGCTTAGGCCAGCCTAAACTTTCCTGTACAAAAGTAGCCGAAAAGCTGTCATGCCACCTCAGCATTCAAAGCAGCACAGCCATGAACCTTGCACGAAGACTGTGCCTTGCTGATATGACACGCATAAATGACAGGCTATTTGCTGGACTTGCATAGATCTCTCAACTCCGCTTGCGCTTGAGTGGCATCAAGTATGTCAGTAACAATCATGAATTTGNCGCACAAGAAAGTGCATACCTGACCAGCTTCGCCTGCCTTGGACTTGCGTGCCATGCAAACAGCATACTGTGNGATGATGGTTGTCTCCTGGCCACCTGCACTAAGAGTCCACTGTCAGGTTTCTACAAGCACATTGGTGTTAGGAAACAGCCATTTAGGCAACATATTGACAGCGTGTCACAAAAGCCACACTGATGATGGTGCAAAATGAGCAACATAACTTGCATACAGCATTCAGTTTCAGACCTGCTGGCAAAAGCTGCATATCTCATAGAATGGATGCATTGCCAGGTGCAGCCTAATCATGTTGTTCAAACAACTGATGCATGGTAACTTAGCCTACATGTGGCGTGAACTATTNTGGGGAGGATCGCACGTACACAAAGCACTGGATGTAGCGGCCGGGCTCGGTGTTGCCCATCTCTTGTGCGTCCTTGTCTGCAGCACATACACTGTCACTAATGCTGCAATGCTTCAGTCATCCAGTAATGTCTGCCTGAGCTTTGTATGAGTAGAACACAGATCTGCTCGTACAAATCTCAAGACTCAGATCTACCTGAGCAGCTGTAGAATGAAAGACCAACAAGCTCCAGATGAGTTTGGCGCGGCAGCTGTTGGGATGGTGTACTGGATCCCAGAAGGCCAGCGCTGTATGCAGATTGCACGCATNCAAAGCCCTCTGGCAGCAGCTGCAGGCCCACCAGGTCCCCTCTCTGCGTCACACTGACATTGCCGCTGAAAATATTGATGCATCCAGAGCTGATGATGGACAAGACTCTCAATGATCCAACATTGTGCTGCACGCCAGGGCGGGGCCTTGGCTAGTGTCAGTGTGGAGAGATGTGGCAACACTTGCAAGAAGATCCTGCTTGCCTGCACACCACGATCTCGATGCAGACACAGCTGATGTTGTGTTGGGAGCTGAGATAGTACATGTGTTACACGGTGATGCCAGTGGCTGATCACATGCCTGGCAACGCTAGCTGTGCATGCAGCATGACTACATTTTGCTTATCGGCATGATGCTTTGTGTTGCAATGGGCTTGTCCTCTGCAAGCACTTCCTCACCTTGAGGCCAGAACCACAGCCCAAGCAAGTCTGGCTGCGGTGTACATTCAGTGTGTGTTGTGCACTTTGGTCGGACTCATCACAGGCATGTCACCTCCGCNACCTTGCCTCTTGCATGCTGACTGCAACAATCATGGCAAAATCTTCCATGCATGCAGGGAGCACTAGGGTTGCTGGAANAACATCAGCAGATATGTTCAGGCACGTACTGTGTCATGCTTGCACTGTCGGCAGCAAAGTGTCGTGCTACAGCCAAATGAGGGCTCGCTATGACAAAGCAGAATCTGCGCATGGCTTGCACACATGCTTCTGCAGTCTCACACACCCAGACAAGGATTGTGACACCAAGCTACGGAAAGGGCGCCGATCACTTAGCATGTTTGATCTAGGCACACTTGAGCATGACAAGCAGAGCTGATATGCAACACAACACCCACATGCACAGCCAGATGCTGTACATATCTTGCATGAGACAGGCTGTGACTCTGCAGCCNGCTTCTTTGCTGCTGCTAGGGCTGTCAGAACGGCCTTGGCTGTGGCGGCCTCTTGGCCTTTGTGCTGCAAGCCCTGCAACAGCAACTGATAGCTTCTGTCACCGACCGCACGCTGCAACTTGTCAAAACTTCAATTGGCGTCCTTGAGATGTCAATTGCTACATATCCATGGTGCTGTACATGGGCCTGTTTGCGGGATAATTCATCCAAAATTTCTGTCCTAAACGCCGGAGCAATGCCGCACATACAGTTGCTGCATGCTAATCCCTCTAAGCCACATGTCATGCTGCACACATCCAGTTCCAGCTGGCTTGCTACCAAGTCACAAATGTCACCTCGAGCTGATCCTGATGACTGGCCAACCATAGGTTGGTGTTGAATTGCAGGCCTAGCTAGCATACCTGGGTGATTTGGTCCCCATGGCGGCCCCTCAACACGATACTGCTGAGGCTGCGGGTGTGATGCACATCCATTACCCACGTCTGCTTGCATGCTGTAGGCACCAGCATGTCTCACATCGGCAACGCTGTCATGGTCCTGTTGCTGGCCTGTCAGTCTGGCTGAGCCACCTGTGGCATTGAGGTTGCTTGCCAACTGCCAAGCCTGGCGTGGCACAGCTTCAGTAGACATTGCCACGTCCGCTGGTTGCAGAGGGGCGTTCAACAAAGTGGTGAAGGAGGTGTCGTGGCTGNCAGACCGTGCTGTCTAACACAGCTCACTGCAAAGTCGTTCTGCTGAGCACCATAACATGAAGCAGCACTGATTTTTAATGTAGCTCCTGGCAAAGGCAGCATTGGCCAGCTGTGCACAATGTACTGTTGCAAACCACAACATCCGGCACAGCCCACTACAAAGTCATTCTGCTGAGCAGCACCCTTGATATAGCTCCTGGCCAAGGCAGCAANACAGACTCCTCCTGATCTGCAATAAGATGATGTATGACAATCTACTCCTCGCCGAGCCAAACACTGCTCTGGGGTGTCACCAATGTCAGCGNAGGTTAGGTCAAGGTATCTGACTCACAATCAAGCCTGAGTGTCGTAGCGCGCAGCTCATCACTGCGCTAGTTGCCTACAAGTGAGGTGTGGGCACGCTGCACCTACAGCGAAGTGTCTGTTGCCAGAACGAGTTGCTATCCGCGACAATGATAGTCGTGGATGGTCTTGTGATCAGTGTCACCTGACTCACCATACCCAAAGCAGAAGCTAGCAGTCACGCACATCCGCACTGTCTGTAATTGTAATGGTCAACGATTATGGCAAGCGTAAAATGGCAAGGACAAGCATTGTGCATCGACGAAGAAGTGTTTGTTGAGTGTCCAAAGATTGTACAGCTACTTGTCGTATATACAGAGGTACAAATGTCTGTGTAGAATATAACCAAATTCCAAGTACACAGTTCGTTGGGGAACTGTCACTGTATAAGGTGATCATGTTGACGTCAGGTTTTTCTATGAAAAAGTGTTTCTCATATCTTGATACGTCATCTCTGTGTCAATAATTCAGGTATACCAGGCATACACATGCTCCAAAGAACCTGATACCCCATGCTTCGCTTTATAATGCAGTTACTGCTGACGCGAACCCTTAATTGCACTGGGGGGTTCATTCAGCAGAGCATACAAAGCTGATCGCTGTACAAATGGAGGAAGACTGGGTTTCTTCATGTCCCCAAGCACCCCTGGCATGCTACGGCTGCGGTGAGAAAGCATCTGAGAGTCTGCAAGCAAGCCGCTGTCTTGTTTCGAAAGTCCGTGCTTCTGAGTGTCATCTGCACTGTTGTTGCGTTTTGTCAAAGTGTCAGTTGATGTGCTGCTAGCTGCATTCGCATCTTTGCGTGCCGCATTTTCCGCATTCTTACGCCTGGCTATTTCTGCACTCCTGCGCTGTNCACATAGCGCGCAAGCAGCAGGCAACATGCAATGACATCACCTTGTGATGATATGCAAGCAGATGTGCCTGTGATGCTGTCGGCCTGATATTGAACAGTCTATGGCTGAAGCAGGAAGCTAGGTGTAAGCTTCAAGTGCTTGAGTATGCCAAGAACAAACCTGCAAAACTTGGACATGTAGGACGAAAGCATGGACTGTAATTGCATGCAACAATAGAAACGTCTTTCTTGCCACAGCTGCGGCTCCTGCATCTGAGTAGGGAAGTCATCAACACCCTCTTTCAGGCCTCCAAGCATGTCAGCAAAGGAGCCAGCGTTGAAGAAATCCCGCAGCTCTGCTGTGAAGATCCTGAACTCCTTGACAAAGTCCTGAGAGTATTCAGCGCCTGGCGCTGTAATGCGCGTAAGCACAGCCTCCGTAGCAACCAAGTCCTCAGGCCCAGCATTGCGATGCAACTTGTTCTGCAGTCACAGACACAAAAAGTCAGCACGGCTGCACAAACAGACAAGCCCGGTGGCATATGCAGTGAACCTTAGTGCTGTAGTCTGCACAGCTGGTGCCAGACTCGTAACCTGGTGATACAAAGTCATGCTGCACCCTCAAGTGCTGCTCTTAACTTTGCTCATAGGCCGGGCGACATGGTTGACTCATGCAGTNCTTGCTGCAGTGTGCTTACATGCATACCAGGGTATGCAATACAACTGTGAGGCGTATGAAGTGCCCGGCGCATACAGCCTGATGCATGCATGCAGACTGCATTGCTGCTGCCATTGCTGTTGCAGGGAGCAAGAGCGGCGTGATGAGCGGCAGCGCATGAGAAAGGAGACAGGAGGGGTGCTGGACCCCTTAGATGAAGAGGGATCCTTTGATGATGGCGACCCTTACACCACCAATTTATACATTGGTAAGAGTCTGCTGTTTTGTAGGTAAACATCATATGCGTGTATTGTGGCAAGCATCCTTTTGCGTGCAATTGCATAGGCTCCTGGCAAATGTGCTACAACAACATGTCAGGCATGGCAATCATGATGCAGACTGATTTTGTGACATCACAAAACTGCCGACAGCACAATGCGGTGTACAACTCTTGTCACTGNGATTGACATTAACATTGGTTGACTGCTTGGGCAGTGTAGCCTCTACCCGCTCTCATTGGTAGCGACTTGTTATGTCACTGCACTGCACCCATGCGCATCGTCATCGTTGTAATCTATTCGTGGACAATCGGACCTCACAGCTGAAGTTCACATTTCATAATTTAAACTCAGGAGATGGTCGCCGGATGAGTCATGCCATGTGGTGCACGTGAACTTGGATTTCGTCGTGTCAAGAGGCCCAGTATAAGACCGTTGCGCAGTGCTCAGCTGCGTTTTGATCGCAGCGATGTTGCGCGATCGTTAGCATGCCATGCGCTGCCACACACGGTGAGAATGGCATAACTCGTTTTGTACAGCGGCGTGTCGTTACCTCGTTCTTTGTGACTCGACTGTCACTGTCCGCGCAACAGGCTACTGCTTAAACGCGCAGCTGAGCGCTGCCTCTTTATTGCAGCTGTCCAGCTTTTGCGCGCATTCGACGACGATTGTGCGGAAACGAAGCCTTTCTGAGTGATCTGCAACAAACGCTATAGCGTATTGGCGCTACTTTGCCGCGTCGTTGACATATCGAGGTCGCGATGTCAAGTTACGTACGGTCCAAGGACCTGTCTTGCAACAACCAGCAAGGCTTTCCACCCCTGTTCGGTTTGCTTTCTCAGCAGGTACGGGCCGCTGCCCCGACATCGCCCTGCCATTGCTCCGCAAGCCTCTGTAGCCANTTGCTCTTGCTGTCCCATCCTCCACGCTGCAAAACTCAGCCTGCAGTGGACGCTAGAAACACATAAATATGGGAGACAATATAAAGCTCTGCTAGCTGAGCACCGGAGAGTCTCATCAAATAACAATCCCTATCTACACCATCATATTCAGTACACAAATCTGGTATGCTGTGCTTCTCAAAATACAGTCCAATCCTGCCAGCTTCAGATCAGCCTGGCATTGGGACAGCAAGTCGAGATAGGCAGATGCCCAGAATACACATGAGCCGCAACAACCTCACAGTACTGTAACAACTGTGCATGATCAGCAGCCATTCGGTTGGTCTGAGCTGCTGTCGCAATGGCTTTTTTGCTGACTGCATGACTGTGTCTTGCCAGGCTCTCAAGCAAGGCTTCATGGACGTTGACATATGGGTATGCATGCACCATCAGCTCAGCAACCTGCCTAGTACTCAGGACCTGCATGCATCAGTTCGATTGTCAAGAGGGGAACTATCAACCTCATTTGTTGTACAAATACAACAATTGAGGTTGTATTTGTACCTCAAATACAAGGTCCAAGAGGCAAACTGCATGGCAGATTCAGGCAACCATATGTAGTTACAAAAGACAAAGCAGGGCCATCCTGCCTGGCAAGAACGTGAGAGGCAGCACAATGTCTGTGCAGTTCAACAGGCGCTGGTCCAGATTTCATGCAGCTGTTCACGTCTCGCTACACACAATTGCTGTACAGACAGCACTGTGGGCCAATGCACAGGACCACTGTATATGTTTACGCAATGCCCAGCTGTGCAGGCAAGCTGCTATGCAGGGTAGTGGGCAGGTGCCATGTGACCACCACACAATCAGATATGCAACAGCCTTGCACACATTGTACTACAACATACCCCTCGGAATAGGGCACGCGAAACCTTGTAGTACAGCTCGTGATCCTCAGCAGCGTTCTCTTTCAGTGCGTGTGTCAGGCGCTCCACAGCGACAATGTTCTGGGTGGGGTTCAGAACCTCCTGGTCTGTTGCTGCCAGTTGAGTCATCAAGGCCTTGCGGTCCATGCTCAGTACACAGCGCCGTGTGAGGAAGAGCCTTCTCAGGAACAGCAAGTCATGTGCCTGGTGCTCTGACAAGTGCAGATTTGCCTGCAAAGCCCAGTGTCTCGCGCTGGGAATCAAGGAGACTGTACAAGCATTGTATGCGCCAACTGCCCAGGTGTTACCTTCTTGTAAGGCAACTCTCCAGTTGTCACTTGCAAGCAGTGCTTGCAACCAGCAAGCTGTGCAGTCCATTCATGGCCATGCATTTCAGGGTTGAGCATGACACAGACAGGGCACAGAGTGCTGGCAGCATTGTATGGCAGTGGTGTATGCTCTGCAAAGCGCAGCAAAGACACACACAGGGCAAACACCGGGTTGTTGAAAGGTTCCAAACCTGTCATCATAAAACCAGATGTCAAGATGCAAAGATGTCAATCTAACAAAAAGAGCGATTGTATTGATT
The DNA here is from genome assembly GCA_000818905.1 of Trebouxia gelatinosa. Taxonomy (NCBI): domain Eukaryota; kingdom Viridiplantae; phylum Chlorophyta; class Trebouxiophyceae; order Trebouxiales; family Trebouxiaceae; genus Trebouxia; species Trebouxia gelatinosa. Next base: position 919,816 of record KN805353.1, on the reverse strand, counting down.
GAAAGAATGTCAAGTTTAACATTTTTGTTTTTTGGGGCTCCAGCTCACCAAGATGCGTGCATGGAAAGCGTCGTTTGGCTCCGGATGCAGGTGGTCAGGGCTGTCAGGCGTCCGTGCATTGTGCATGCCTGGCCCCGATACCTTGCCATGGGTTCTGACAAGCTGTGCCACCAGTGTCATGGCTTCAGATGTCAACCGCTGCAGAGTTGTGTGAACAGAGGGATCCTCATTGCCATCCATTTGCAACAAACAACTGCCCATCTGGTGTNGACTTCCGATGAGACTGTACCTGCTGCTCCTTGTTGTTGTGCAGACACCGACTGTGTGTTCATGCTGGCTCCTGGCTGTTGATGTGGCTGCCTGTCGCTGAAAACAGAGTGATTAGAGCCTAAAGTTGAACATTCTGGTTGCAAGCTCGCCCACATGCTTTCACTAAGCTGTGCCAGTAGCTCGTCATTGTCANGGTGGAGGCTGCCATTCACTGGCTGGACCAGAACCAGCTGGCAGAGAAGGACGAGTTGCAGGACAAGCTGAAAGAGCTGGAGGGGGTCTGCAGCCCCATCATCTCCAAGATGTACCAAGGAGGGGGTATGCCAGGTACACATCCTGTTCTACCTGCTGGCTCAACTGCATGCTGACCATGCTAGGGCTGATGATCAGTGCTTGCTCTTCATATCAAGCTGTGGTGCATGCATTGGCTTGCTGTTAGACACCATGTTTTGTTGCATGGCATGGCATTGTTTCTGTGTTGTCATGTGCAGGGCGGCTGCAGCACAGCACAACCAAGTCTGCACTGGCAGATGCTGTTAAGGAGCTGCAGGAAACCCATACTGGACTGCAAGAGCAGAAAATGCTTGCAAGTCTGGATCAGACTTGCAAGCGTCCGCTGCTCTTGCAGCTGAGCCTGAGTTTCCTGCAGCTCCATGACCGCATCTGCCAGTGTGGCCTTGTCTGTGCTGCAACGTTGACCCTCTGCTGTCAAAGTGTAGCCACTATTCCTTGCAGTATATCATAATGAGTGCTTGGACAAGATAGCCAGAAGCTNAGGACCCCATCAAGTCCTTTTGCATAATACGTGAGCTTATATCTAGATATACCATCTCATGCAGGAATCATGCCTGCATGGAGTCCAGCAGTGGTTCAGGTGTGTCAGGGGACTGCTGCATCTGCTGCAGGTAATGCACGTCAGCTGGCACTGGAAGTGCTGCTGCTGCAGTCATCTCCACTGACGCCCAAAAGCTCCGTTCATCTGTCAGCCTCAGATGAACGCACGACTCCTCAAGCCTGCAGCCACACATTGCCAGGTAGGCAAGAGATCATGGCGTCAATTTGCCAACAGTGGCAGTGGCAGGTTTGGCATTCAGGAAGGCATTGTGCAGCAGTGGCTCGTCACACTACTCTGTGGTCACATATGCATGCACAGTGTCTCATCTTGATGCATGCTGCCATGCACAGGCAGGTGGGGTCCAGGTACATGGTCAACCTCAGGTCAGCAAATGGCTCAGGTATTGTGTCTCCGCTAGCACAGGGACCGCTGCTGTCGCTGGCATCTTCACAGGCCATGTGGGCGATGCACAGCACAACTGACATGAGCACACTTGACTCACATGCTGCCTTCAAATGTCAGTGAGCNCCAGCTGCATCACATGCTGAGACATACACTGGATGTGGCAACGTAGACACAGCCACCGTGCATGGCAGCCTTTTAGTCAGAACCCACAGGGTGGCATGCAGTATGCATGCGTTGCAATGCACATATGTTGAACTGTCATTTTACGTTTCACTGCACAAAGATACCTGAGCATGTGTGGAGAGATGACNAAGGCTGCACTGCCCCTTGACAGCAGCAATGCAGTGCTGTCAAAGCGAGCGCTCCCACACTACACTGCTTGCAGCAGGGACAAGTCACTTGAGTTGAACACAGAGCATGGAGTGAGGAGGCATTAGTNCAGATGATTGACCTGTTGCCTGTTCTGTCCGCAGACCAGCCCTCTGAGCCCTGCTGAGCTGCAGAGGATGTCGCAGCTGCCAAGACTGATTGAAGAAGAGCAGGAGCGGCTTGACCAGGGCAGTAAGCGGTATTACGTCATGNCACGTCACACACGTGTGGACCACTGTACTCCAGGTACCCATAAGGTCTGGGCTCCTATTCAAGACCTATGGCATGCAACCACTTCACTGCGCACAGCAACAACAGCAGAAATATATGTACCCTGCCTGGCAACTGAGCATTGTATGCAAGTCCGGGAGTGCTGTTGCAGGTGGATTGTGAGTGGCAGGACAGCAGACCTGACAAGGTGTGGGGTGGAGGGCGCACTGGAGGTGGACTGCCTGGCCTATACTCTCAAGCTGGCTCAAGAGAGGGGCGCCAACATGAGCTGTGAAGTCAAGCCTGTCAACGGCCTCATTGCTGCCCGCCAACAGAACAGGTTCTGCCCNCCTGGCGGCCAGCTGGAACCCCTTCAGCAGTGAATCCCGCAACTGCATTGGTCAGAGCCTTGCTATTGCTGAGCTGCGCACTGTGTTGGCTGTCCTTCTATCACGCTTCAGGCATGCCTTTGCCAATCAAGCTGGACACCAGCACTACCCTTGCTGTACCAAACAGTGCTGCAAACACCTAAAAGCACCATCTGGGTCTTGCTACAGCAAAGCTTAGCTGTGCTGCTCTGATAGTGGNTTGTCAATTCAAGTATGCACAGACATGCTCCTCCCGCCGCTGAGCAGAAGTGGCAGGCTTCGTGCCTGATATTCGACACCCTGCGTGCCTCACATGTGCTTGGTCATCTGACTAACCGTGTTGCAGGCAGCACAAGGAGAATGTACCAGACTGGCGCTACTCCCAAGCCATGGCAGATGGGCCTCAGTCACCTGTCCGGCAAAGCTTGTTCAGGCAAGATTTAGCAATGAAGTCCCTGTGCATCCTGTTGGTGCTGGGAGGATTCTGCATCTGGTTTGATGCATCAGCAGGATGTGTCTGCAATGAACAGTGATTGATGCAGACTCTGCCAGAAATTAGTGTCAAGTGGTGTGTGCGTTTGAGCTGACAGCACATATGGCCATGCAGAATTTGTGCGGATTGCTCGCAAGACTGTGGCTCTGGCATGGCCCGCTCACATGCACCGGTGTTGTCTGCAGCTTTGGCAAGCTACACCCTGCTCTGGCAGACAAGCACTACCTGCGCACCTCTGACGAGAGTGAGCGCATCCTTGACGCCAAGCTGCGATTGCAGCACAAGCTGGAACAACAGCACCTGGCACGCAGTCATCTTNCATGCCTGTCAATGCAATGCATGGTGACTACATCCTGCTGTCTGTCCTGCGAGTGAAACCACATTCGGATGCAGATGAAGCGACTGCATTTTGGGCAAAATACATACATTTCAGTCTTTTGAATGGGTACATAATCGTGTAACATGGTATCAGAAGTTTTTTGCAGACGTTCTGAATTGAACTTGCAGGCAGATGGTGTGAGCACTGTCATGCATGGCAGGAGTTGAGAGCAAAACATTGCCATGTTTGCAGCCGCTGTGTCAGGCGCTTTGACCATCATTGTGCCTGGACCAACAATTGTGTCGGGGAGGCAAATCATGCGAGGTACAGCAGCTGCGCCTGTGCATGCTNGATGACTCACCTGTCCACATCCACAAGCCAACTTCTGCATAGGATGCTATGAAGGAAGCTATACCCAGATACACAAAGTACAAGCAGACCTGCACCAGATTCACAGCTTGGCTCAAGGTAACATAATTCCAAAACACGCAACACATTTGACTGGGTCCCATCTGAGAGGTACACTTGTCAGGCGCAGCTCAGCACAAGCATGATGACAAACGCAACAAGCAATTCTTGCACCAGCAGTACGTTATGGACTACAGCATGAGAGGACGACCTGAGCTGCGCATGTGGGAACATATTGCATCGACGTTAATGTACAGCTTTGCCAGCTAATGCTAGGTGAAGTACTACGCATGTGCTATCCTAGTTCTGAGGGCCAGCATTTCTAACAATGTAGTCAATGTAGACACCACCCTGAATGCATAGTCTCAATGTACTGCGGCGTCANTTCATAGCACACTGGTTACAGGCTGGCTCAAGTAGTGCATGACTCAAATGTGCTGCAGGATTACGGGTAAGAAGACCAACCCTCATTTGGTGCGCGACTCCATTGTGACGTACTTGCGCAGCTCTGGAGCTTCAGAGCGGGAGCTGGAAGCCTTGGCTATCTACATGGGCCACAGCCTGGACATGCAGCGCAATACATATGACAGGTGAGCTTGCAGTCAACACAATGATGAGTTGCATTACCAAACCTCTATATGTCTCGTCATGACGCTTGTCAGGTGGACTAGTTTTGCATATGTGACAGCCAGGTCTTTGGGTGCAATCAGCAAGTCATGACAGTGTTNTTTTCGCTGGCAACTTGCAACAGCTGCTGTATTTTCTGAGGCAAATGTTGGAATTCAGGTAAAAGCTGAGCGGGCTGCCCTGGATCAGATGCGGGCTGAGTTTGAGAGTGAGCTGCAGCAGGCCCGAGGAGAGATGCAGCGAGCACAAGATGCTCTTCAAGGTACACTAGCATGCTGTCTTCTCGACTATCACCCGTCATACCACAAGTGCATTCAGGTGCTTAGCAAGCAATCTCCTCAACACAATGAGCATGGCTTTGATGGCACAGTTCACTGTTCTGCAGAGTGAAAGGCATGTTGAGTCGGTGCAACTGAGCAATGTGCAGCCCCAGAGTTGCGCGAACCCTGTATGCATGTTTGCTCAGTCCACAGTCAGACGCTCTGCATTTACTGGTTGTATAAACATGCCTTGAGCCTTTGCCTAGTCCATAGAGTCCATATCTTCAGGAAGAGTCAGACACTATCCCCCTCACACAGTCNTTAGTTGGGCCGCTCTTGCTTGAATCAGCAGCTGCTAATTGCATACATACCACAACCAGCTTGCATTACATGAGTCGTTTCTGCATAGCAGCATTGCTAGAGTAGCGGCCAGTCTGATGCGTCGTCGCCAAGTTGCAAGGCGACACTGCATTGCTGTCTGCTCTGATGAGGNATGGTGTATATGGAGCCCCATCAGCTAGGCTGGAAACCTCTGCTTACTTCCTGGCTCACAACCCTGCCCCAGGTATGTCTCTCATTCTTTCTGCTGCAAAAGCAAACCAAATGTGCTCTCATGCTGCCCTGTGGACAGCCACCACGACACTCACACACACTCAGGTAGATGGGCAGCAGCTATACCCAGTTGTGCACCTAGGACACATTCTGTGCTTGTGTAACAACACAGCAGACATGTCCGTGTGGATGTGGCTTGTGAGCCATCTGTCACAATGCTGATGATAGGATTGGCTTGCAGATGTTAGGTGATCTGCTGCAAGCCCACATCAGGCAGCTGTTTGAGTGGGTGCTGCCAGCCTGCCTACGCTTTGTGCACAAGAATGTGAAGGAGATCCAGCCAAGCTTGGACACCTGTNAGGCTCACAGACTGGCTTGCACACACAAACTTGTTACTTTCGACCAAGAGATGGGAACTCAATCTACCGTTAAGCTGCTTTGCTCCGTCAGTCAGCAAATACAGTATGGTGCAACACACATATGCCTCAACCGCATGCCACTCTACTTTTGAATTGCTTGGCAAGTCAAGTTTGGGGCTGCTATGGTGACATGACCAATACCTATAAATGTGTATAAGTATTGGTCATGTCACGAAGCACAAGTTGGCCACAGGTAAGAAGGCANGTGCTGCGCTTTTGCACACGTGTCACAGCAGTGATTCCATACCTGCGTCTCTGGCTACGTTGGCAGGTACTTCAAGGTACCTTGGACCACATTCTGTTTATGATCATGCTAGATCTCTACACATATGTTTGAAAAGCTATGTTTCACACCTGCTTCTTTGGCCAGGTTGGCAGGCACTTTCAGGTCAGCAATGAGGTCTTGCAGTTCTGTGCACAGCTTGTCCAGTGCCCCTCCCTCCGTCTCAGCCTTCTCTACGTCTGCCAGCAGCGCCTGGAAGGCCTTGCTCTTGCCTGCCTCCTGCAGCAACCTGGTGACTTAGGACAAGATGAGTAAAGCCTCTTATGCTGCCACCAAGCAGTAGCTTAGCATNCAGCTGACCTGCTGCAAGGCAACTGCCAGGCAGCTGCAGAGAAGCTACGGAGCTTTGACTACCCTCCAGTGGCGGCAATCTCCCTCTCGTACCCCTTGTCCTCTATCAGGTCATTCCAGCATGCATGCTGTGCAGCACTAAATGCTCTGGACTGCATATTGAGCTGAACTGTGTTGTTCTGGAGCTANACTGATCAGGTATGCTGCTTGCTGCCTCTCAAGGTTTTATGTGGTCTGTACACGCTTGGTCTGACATTGTCCCAGCCCGATTTGCATGGATACTGCTAGAGGCTGCATCTCAACTCTGTGACACCAGTTGCTCATNCCGTACATTTGCAGCACGTGCGTTCAGCTTAATGCGGTTGGGGGTGCTAGAAGGTTGGGGCTGCCCTGCTGGATGAGCCATGCTTAAGCTGGTTGAAAGCTCTTGCTGCTCAGTCTCAGGACCTGCATCATTGACCTGAGTGATTGGATCATCTTACAGCAAGCTGCCCTCAAGTTGNACCATGCAATCTGTGGTGCAGGCCAACATTTGTGCAGGCCTCCACTATACATATAGTGTCCTGTCGGGGTTTGTGTGCAAACAGGGCTCCAGANCAACTATTTGGCAACCTGCAACAAACAGCGTGCCACCGGCAGCATTGCAAGTTGGCATATCGTTAATCACCTACGAAAGGTACCAATTTCGCTGTCAGACGCTGCATACTCGAGGCGTGTTGTGTCAGCCACCTAAATGAATTTCGCACTGGTGACGTTACCTCNCTGATGAGGCGCAGCGCCTGGACAGGGCCAAGATCAGGCGGGTGGACCCCACTGTTGATTTGGCTGCTGATGGCAATGACCGCTGGAGTGAGAGCATGACTGCGCGCAGCTCATCCAAGGTAAGCTGGCTGCTGAACACCNAACATGGGGTGCAGCAAGCACAAATGCAACATGAATTGCCTATCTGTTGCAAGCATACCACATGGTCACATTTAGCATGTATCGCTGTGTGCAAGCTTGATGTTATTGCAGTCAGACAGTTGATGTTGTGGGGGTACATCATGCAGCAAATACGGCACGCTGACTACAAGTCATAAGGCACCATAGCACATCCATGCTGTGTTGCATCACGCACATGCTGATCATGAGCTAGCATTGAAGTCAGAGGGACCAGCAGGAAAATACCTGAATGCCTTTGACGGTCACAAAATCCTTTGTGAACCACTGTGCTGCAAACATGAGGGCATTCAGCACAAGCAAGCTGTCTGAGGGCACTGTGCAACTTGAGCTCCACAAACAGGTCACCCTTGTAGGCAGTGCCTCTTTATNTGTGGCATGTAGCACACACACTGCACAGCACCATTCGGATTAAGCGTTGCTTTCAAACATTCTCAGGGGAATTGCACGTGAGTATGGTCGTTCAGACTNAGGTCAAAGTATAAAGTGCTTGAATGCAGAAGCACGGTTTTGTGCACAATCTTGCCCAACAGGCAGTTGGTTGTGATCAATGCACAGGGTGTTGCCAAGGTCAGTGCTTTGGTGCAGGTGAGTGCACAGGTGCCAGAGCTGTGTGTGCTGTTCCATGAGAGTGTGCAGGAGCTGAGCAAGCGCTTCCTGGCCAAGGACAGGAGGCATGTGTACATCACCCCAACCTCCTACCTGGAGCTCATCAACTCCTACAAAACGCTGCTCAGCAAGAAGCAAAATGAGGTACTGTCACTAGCAAGTCTGTGTTACAGCCATACCAGGCCAAGACTTGGTACACAGGTTTTGCAACATTCCAGTTGACAAGTCCTGCAGCCACTTCACATGAAACACCTGACTGCATGCTTGCAATGATAGCCAATATGATACAATGGCAATCAACAACATAGACTGTGCCTGCAGCACAAGGCTTTGAGGGCGCTTCACAAACATAGCTGCGAAGACTGCAAAGAAGCTGATCAGTCTGTGGCATTGCATCAACAAGTGAAGGGTGGTGTTGCAGGTGTCGACAGTGAAGAAGAGGTATGAGGTGGGGCTGGAGAAGTTGGCAACAACAGAGAGCAGTGTGGCAGACATGCAGCAGGAACTCATTGCTCTGCAGCCCCAGCTGGAGGAGTCCACCAAGGAGACAGAAGCCGCCATGGTGGTACGTGTCTTACTTCCCTGCCAGGAGGACACAATTCTTCAGCTGATGCTTGTTGTTCAGACTGACATACTCCATGCACCTAGCAATCAGCCGGCTGTGCACTGCTAGATCCACTGCGATGGCTGACAGCATTGCAGCCATGAAGGGCTTATTCTGATGCAAGCTGTGCCAAGAAAGTATGCTTGTGAGTGTCACAACAGGCCACAGGGCTCTGCAGATGAGTGCAGCTGTCCAATGTCTGGTACAGGTGATTGCACGGGAGACAGAGGAGGCTGACAAGGTGAAGGAGGTGGTNTTCCTCTCAGCATCCAGTGCTGCCTGAGCAATCTGCAGGTTGGTTTGGAGGGAAACACACTTGGTGTCTGCTGCATCTGCTTGCTGTTCTGCTTGATGCTGCAGCTTGGCATAGCTGTTGTCCCAGGCTGCCAGCCCCAGCTCAGCTCGCTGCAGCTTCCCTTGGNCAGGCTGTCAGCTGCAGCTCAGCTTTCTGTAGCTTGCTTTGCACGTCTCGCAGAGCTTCAGCATTCTTCTTAGCTTGCTGCTCTCCCTGAGATGNAAAAGGGTAGGCAGCCGTGTAACACAGTCAATGACGACTTATGGTTCCGATGCGGCTGCATCCTTTTTCTGGATCAAGCGCATCGGAAATTGAGTAGTCAAAATATTATGCGCGATTTGCACACGCAGCCCCGCGGACTTACCACTGCAACCGTTGGTGAAACAACAGGTTTCGAGGGTTACACAGATGATGAGCGACGCGGCGACAATCAGCGTCGACATCTCGGTTTCGACAGGACGCGAAGTTCGCGCCTGNGTGTGCCTTGTCAGCCTGATGCTGAGCCTCAGCTGCTGCTTTGAGGATCTGCAGCTCCTGCTCAAGCTGTTGCACTCTGTCAAGAGCAACATCTCGCTCCCTGACCACCTCATTGCTAAGGACCATNGCTTGTGGGCTGTCACAAAAGTGGCACTGTTGGCATGTAGGCTTGGAGAGTGAGTCATCCTCCAGTGAGAGGAAGTAGATACATGGGCACACAGCCCCTGGTGCACGTAGGCTTCCTCAAGTCATGGCTGGCTGGCGGCCTCAACCAGAAAGTCCTNAATCCAGGGTCGTCTGGGGCTTGGTGGACAAGTGAACAGTGGTACACACCTCGCGGTGAGCCATGCAATGCCTGCACTCATTAGCCAGCCCATCCTTATACTCATAATTGGTGAAGAACGCAGTGCGTGGCTTTAGCTGATGGCAGATCTTGCACTCCTGTAGAAAACGTTGCCATGCTGTCAATTGCAGTTCATGGCATGCAATTTCTCACACTTTACAGGAATACATGAAACAACCTAGATGCTCTCATGTGAGATCATCTAGGTTATCTACATCTGAGATGTGCTAGGAAAGTTGTCCTTGCTTTGTATGGCAGACTCACTCGCAGATGGAGGGAGATGACTAGTCAGAGCTGCACAGGGGTTTCACATGCATCAGGTACTGCAGCCTAGCAGTCAGGATGGACAGCACTTCTGCGTCAGGTGTATGCAACTGCAGGTGGTGCCCACCTTTTCTGAAGGCTGAAGCATGCCATTTCTGGCATCCCGCCTAGCCTTGGAGTAACCAGCATGGCATGCTTTGCAGGTGACGCTCAGGCCATCTTGACTAGAGCTGTCACGGCTGAAGTTTTCTGCTGGCATGACTTGCTGGCACATTCGGCACTGCTTCGTTGCTGAACTGGGCTGCCATGCATTTGCTCGTTTTCTTCGCCACTCCCTGCGATAGGCTGCTTCACAGGACTTGCAGCTGTGACGGCGCAGGTCTTGTGTATTGCTGGCGCGATAAAACTCTGTGTAAGGCTTGTACTGGCAACATGTAGGGCAACGTTTGCTATCAGCTGCTGAATTTATGGCAGACTTGCCCTGTTCCTTTCCAGATGCGATAGGTGGGTTGAGAGGTGAAGCAGTTGCAACAGGCACATACGCATGCTGTTGAGAAGTTGACTGTTGCTGTCGAGCTAGTGACGAGACTGCAGCTGGTGCACGTGCGTGAGGAAGCTGCCCCTGGGGAAAAGGCTGACACTGCAGATATGACTGATGGTTAGCGTCTGCGTGAATGGGGCTGGAGCCAGAACTGCAAGGGCACAGCTCCTTGTGATGTTGACTTCAACAGCAAATCGGGGAGGTGGCTTGCATTGAGTGTTGTTGCGGAGCAGCAATACTTTGACTGCCATTGAGGAAATCAGACAGTTTCAGGCAGTACGTAACATGTGCACTTTGCAGCACGCTATATGCTCCACTTACGTCGGCTTTCGCTTGGCTTGAGTGGGTATGGCATGTTCTTGTTGCGGCTCCTGCTGGCCACTGCTCGTAGCACCACCTAGGGNTCACACAAGCTGCAGCAGATCTGTCAAGGTGGCGTAGCAATCCTGTAGTCAGCCAAGCTAGGTGCCAGGTTCCTTCCATGCACCTATGTAGGCAAGTCTCTGTTGCATCTGCAACAGCAAGTGCTGCTGTAACAGACCGGGGCACAAGAATTGGCTGACCGTCGTCAATTGGGTCCCACTGTATGCTCTGAAAGGCTGGCCTACCTAGGAAACCTCACACAAGGCCGCTATAGAAGTGGCTTAGCACTATCTCATGTTTGCAGTTCTGTTTGACTCAATATTGTGGGCTTGGATTGGATGTGCATANTATGCCTGAGCTGTTACGCTGCAGGTCTGGACTGCCTGCAAGGCAACAGGGTCCGTCACAATGTGAGCATTGACCAGCCCAGCTGCAGGCAGATAAGCAACTGATACTTCATTGAGGCAAAGCTGAGCAAGCGTGCGTGTGACTGATGCCACCAGATGCTTGTGCAAGNCAACAGCCTGAGGTGCCAGCATGAAGCTTAAAGTAACTACAAGGGCATTAGCTGCACGTGCACTCGACCTGCCAGACCCAAACATCCAGTATGTTGTACATGCATGCTGCAACAGACTAAGCACAAAACATGAACAAGGATCTTAAGGTTCATTGAAGCATGTACAGCAATTGTAACAGTCATTGAACATGATCACAAGTACCGCTATCCAGTACAACANAAGCTGAACCATGCTGATCTCTGCAGGTGACAGCTATTTACAGCATATCTCAGGCACGACGGGCGCCAGTGTGACATTGAGGGGCAGGGGAGCAGGTGGAATGTATGAGAGGTACAGCCCTTGCCATCAGCTTGCCTGACACTGCTTCAAATGAGTTCAACAAGACTGTACATGTTGCTTGACTGTACATGAAGCTAAGTGCTACCAGNAACTGCAAAATTGCCATGGCGTGCAGTTGTTGGCGAGATCAGAAACGCGTTGAGACACCAACAAGCGCGCAAACAGGAGATGATGTCATTCAGCTGAGGATTTGGTACCAGAGCGCTCGACGGTGCCTTTTCCGGTAGCGCCTGGAGGTCTAGCTGCTCCATCTTGCTTGTTAAGCGTCGTGTATACGCACGCACGCACNGCACGACACCGTAGTCAAGGGCTGCTGTGAACGCTTGCTCTCCTGTGGATGATGTCAAGTCGGCTTCTTCATCCGCCACCAAACGGAAGCACTGCAAGCACGCTCAAGCGATTACTGGAGTAATTCAAGCAGAAAGTCGGACGAATTGAATTTGAACTTGCAAACTTTGAGTAAGCAGTGCAGNGCGAGGGCGTAAATTAAGGGTGCCTGTAGTGCGTTGCGGTATGGAACTTGGAGTATGACACAGGCCGTCAGATCACAGAAGAGCGTACACTTCGCAGGCTTTCGGCGTTCGCGCACGCGCTACAGTCTCGTTGTGCACACGCCGATTGGTATGCTTGATTCGTTGGGTGACAATTGTGGCGGTAGCGGTGGCAGCGAGGAACACCCCAACTGCATAAACTTCGCTTCTTTGCCNTCCAGAATTATGCCAGGAAGCATGGCATCCCCATTGACATGGTGGAGTATGACTATGAGGTGTTGGGGATGGACCATAAAATGTACAATCAGAAGCCAGACGAAGGAGTATATGTTTATGGACTCTTTCTGGAGGGTTGCAGATGGGACCCACTGGAAAAGCAGCTCGCAGAGTCTCTGCCCAAGGTGCACTACTTGCTATGATGCAGTTGTTTTGCAACATCTGTTGACAATGACATGCTGTGACATCTGTTAGCAACTGATGCATGGACGCTTGCTTGCATGACTGGACGGTGGCTCAAGCAGAGTTTTGCTTAGAGCGCTGACAGTATGGCGTTTGCGCAGGTGCTCTTCAGCCCTGCACCCTGTTTCTGGTTGAGGCCAAAAAGAGTGGACAAGCTGGGTCAGTATCCTCACTACAATTGTCCCCTTTATAGGACTGTTGAGCGGAGGGGTGTGCTGGCTACAACAGGCCACTCTACAAACTTTGTCATGTTTGTCAAGCTGCCTACAAGTCTGCCACCCAGCCACTGGACAATGCGTGGGGTGGCTATGTTGACTGCTTTGTCAGNCATTCCATGCAGCAGCAGCAGCATGTTTCCGTATACAGTATGCAACCAAGTAAGAGTCAAGTTACATGTCACTGAAGGTGCTAAGGATCTCAAATGCCAGCTGTTGCTGCCAAGGTAGTCCGTTTTTTGTGTGGCTTCGACTACGTTCACCACATATTAGCTTGTCCAGAATTTGTTGAGTCATAGATGGTATAGAGGGCACACCAACAAAGAGTTGAGCGTGATGCACTCGCACAGAGCAAGCTGGCGGTAAGCTAGCTACAGCAACATGGCAGAGGTTGGCTTGGAAGCTGGCCTGAATGGGGGTGAGATGCTGGTCTTCATAAGGAGGCCGCTGCCAAATGAGCTCCACCAGCAACACCCCCCAGCTGAAGACATCTGTTCTGCNTGACAGGGAGCTGATGCAGGACTGTCAGTGTAAGCTGAGCTGACAATACACGTCTGTGTAACAGGACATTGGGTGGGGTTTGGTGTTGAGCAGCACTGCAGTCTTCGTGGCCGCATTCTCTGCATACTTATCACGCTTGTCTATCAATGAGTACTGGCAGAGGCACACCTCCAGCTCATACAGTGTGCCATGGTCCTGGATCNTGGTACGCATTGCTCAAGCTGCATGCAGCCTGCAGATGAATTGCAACCCAGTGACACCCAAACTGGCGCACTCATTCATCACATCATTCATCACAGCACATAAGCATACTGTCACCTAGACAAGGACATGCTGAAATCATCACATGTGCGCCAAGATGCCAGCTCACCTTCTGCAGGGACAGCTAGGTGGCATCTAAATGAGCAGAAGCAAGCCCACCTGCAGAGCACTGGCTGTTTTGTTGCAATGCAGCGCCTCTGCCCCCATCTTCTATGTTGCAGTGCNCAACCTAACTTTTGAAATCTGAGACTGATCATCGCTTCGTCGTGAAGTTTTGTGAACAGCAAGGCAGAGGCCGTCACGTAAAATGCCGACTCGTGCACGTCCCTTCCGCACAGTGCTTGCTGCTCTGTGGCAACTTTGCATTTAGATGTGTGGCGTCCGAGTGAAGAAGGCCAGCCTTCATAGCGATANTACATGAGTCAAGATCTGTGTTGCACTGACTCACACGTAACATGTATGTGCTCACGTGGACGCGCTTGCACCATCCAGCAAATGCTCGATGGTGTCAGTGACTCATGACATCAACTTCCCCACAATTCAGACCAACATGCACACCACCAAGTGTGCCACAAGAAGCATGGTTGCTACAAGCTTTGCAAGCAATTGTAAGTGGGATAGCAGGCCCTCCATAACTGTAAGGCGCACCACAAATTCAGGTCGCTGATGAGTCATTGCTTCAACAAGCCTGGCATGGTGCAGCGCATTTCACAAGGCCAAGGGCATTGACANAGAACCAAGAAAGCAGGCTTGCATGCATACTGTGATAGAAATGTGTTGTCACTTGTAAGTTTGTATGCATGCAGGTTATCCGGTGTGCTGCATTTGCAGCTAGCAGCCATCTGCTGGCTGACTTGCTACAGAACCAGACTGCTGCCACAGACCATACAGCACAGCCGACACAGCATGGGCAACAGCAGTTGCAGAAAAGACAGGAACAGAAAGCCAAAAAGTGCATTTCAAGGGCAATCTGCATTCTGGATGGCCCACTGCAGGTGTGTTTGACACTGTNTTTCTCATGCTTGTAAGGTGCACATGTCATATATATGGGACAGGCCACCTCTGGGAGAATCCAGCGTATAACCAGTCTGCTACAACATAATGTGCTGACATTGCCAAGCATNCCTTGCTGTATGCTGCTTCAGCAGCTTTCAGGTCTCCACCTCTGGCCTCTGCATTCCCTTGCAACCGNGCGTGTACATCGCCGTGACATCTACCGAAGCTCAGCGCGACTTGCTCGTCAACGCAGTGAGTGCACAGCAGCGGGTTGATCTGCACTTATTGTTTGCGAACTCAACAAAGCCATGCCGGGGTTGCGCAACCCTTTCGGCAGCTTTACCGGAGCTGATGCCGGTCGCATACCGGCGTTGCAGCGGTCGACGTCGTCTTCACGGTAAGTCGGTTNTGGCCAATACAAACAAGGACTGACATGCAGAGGGCAAAGTGGTGAGGGATAGTATGTCTTGCTTTGTGCAAAAAGGAGCTTGTTCAGATTANCCTGGTTCCAAGGCTTGGACTGGACCAGCCTGGCACGTACCAAGGCAGCCTTCATCCCTACAGTGGAAAATGAACTTGACACATCCTATTTCTTTGACAAGCCGGTATGGCAAGCTACTAGACTTATATATCAGTTGTTGTCCAAACTTGGTGCATGCTTTAGGTCAGGTATTACAAATTCTGTCACACGCTGCTGGGCGATTGCGCCAATGTCCTGCTTGTGACAGCGCCATGTTTAGCTTGCTGAATTGCGCCATTCTATTGCAGTCTGTAGCAGGTACTCACGCATCCTGAAGACCTCTAGTATGGGCGTAGCTGTGGCTGTTTTGCAGCAGCGCTCAAAACAAACATGATTAGCCCTGCAAAGCTGAAGCAGGTATATTGTCACCACATCCACTATGATAGCCATGCAGGTGTCAGCAATGAGCATGGCAAGGGACATCAGTGATGCCAGCCCATGGCCCAACAGCGTGAGGGGCTCTGGTGATGCCTCCAGCACACATAACATGGNGCATCCTTGGGGATCAGGTCCTTGGCAGCAGAGAAGTACTGGCCAATAGAACTGCTGTAGGGAATAATGTCCAAGAATACATGAGACATTGCCAATAGAAGTGCGTCTGCAGCCTCATGCCATCTTTCTTTCTCCTACCATTGGTGTACAAGCCTGGCAAACATGCTGGGTGCCAGAAGATAGTGGGCAGCCTGCAAGTCTCTAGGAATTGCCCAATCAAACCAGCCGCTTGAAAGCGCAGCTGAAGGAAATTCCTCATAACCTGCTTGGATCNCTCTCTGAGCAGCCTGGCATCGGACAGCGCCCTTTGCCAAGCTGACATGGCGCTGCCAGATGAGCCAGACTCTGCGCTGCTGCTGAAGGCAGGCCAAGCCAAGTGCAGCTGCAGTGATCAGGCTGTGGTGGCGCTGACGTTGTGAAGCTTCAGCCCNGCACTCAGACCTTTGCTCATGCTGATGCAATATGTGCATGTCCTCACTTCATGAATGCACATGACCCAAAAGCAGGGACTGGGAACTTGCAGCAGCGTCTCACATGTACGAGCTTGTGTTGCAGGCCCATGCTGCAGCCTTAGCCCAGATGCCAAGGCTCANTGTGCCCATGTCATACCAGCTTTGCATTCTTTTCTCGTATGCTCCTTGCAAGCTCCTTCAACTCCTCTGCCTTCCTACGCTTGGCCTGCATGCAAGCACTGCTGTCTTGCTACATGCTGGGCATGCTGTTTCTTTGCATGAATTTATTTGGTCAGCCTGGTTACCTCAACTTCACATACGATATGTACTGCACTTTGACTACGTTGACCAAGACGGGATTTGAAGTGAGGTCAAGGAGTAAAGAGTCTGGCCGGCTATTGCTGAGTCACTTGGCTGCTACAGGAATGCTGGAAGAAGAGCCCACATGTTGAAAGGTGGCAGCCATCTCTGCCAGGACACTGTTTTTTATAAGTCCTTGTGCACCAATGGCGCAACCAATGTACAACTGTGGCACTCTGCAGATGTTGCATCACAGTAGCATGTCCCCGCAGGTCGTCTGCTGCAGTGCTGAATGCAACACACTCAGACATTTGCAACTAGCGTACAGGACGTTTGCATTCGTATCTGAGCATAACAACATGTAGATGACATTGTGCCAAATTTGAGAAACCAGTAGACTCATCTATTAGCCATGCTGAAAGAGTCCGCCATCAGTGTGTACACAGCTTTGCAAAGAGTCGGCACCTGCAAGTCCTCATCATCAATCTGGGGACCAAGCGTGCCCAGCTGCCAGTATTCTGCCTGGTTCTTAGCATCATAATTCCGGCTTGCATAGTCCTGCTGCGTGTATGGCTTATATTCCACTGCTCTGGGCCTCCTGTCAAACTCAATGCTAGGTGCGCTTGTACTAGCTGCAGTGTGGCCACGTGCTGCAGCAGCATTTGAATACTGTCCACCATACTGGTCGCCTTGGGATACATTAGTTGCTGCTGCTGCTGCTGCTGCCATGTCTTGGGTATAGCCCATAGCATGTGGCTGTTGATGACTAAACGCCTGCGACTCCACATGAGGCTGCTGCCATTGATGATGTTGTGCCAGTGGCGGCATCATTGGGGCCTGTACATTTGGCGGGGCACCATAAGGGGTTTCTTCCGGGTAACCCTGCATGGGCCTGCCTATGTTATGGCCATATGGGCTCTGCATGGCCTGCAGTTGGGCAGCAGGAATTTGACTACGGTATGCTGCAATTTGCTGGTGTGGGCAGGGTTGCAAGTGCTGCTCAGGATGGTACTGAAACTCTTGCTGTGAGGCTTGTAAAGGCTGCTGCATGCCATACTGCATTGGAGGGTAGTCATAGCNATCTTCTGGCAGCTGTGGCTATGCAACAGCAAATGGTCTCAAAGATAATCGGCGCAATCACAAGGCGCTGTCAGGGCTTACACATGCAAATGCAGGTCTGAGCAGTGCTATGCTGCAGGCCTGACTGAATAGTCTCCTGCACCAGACTGATGAGACAGCTGCTTTGCNCCATGTGCTATGCACTGCTGGGGGTCACCTACCAGACTCTTGTCAGCTCTAGCGAATCACCACCCTCTCATACAGACATCATGCTGCAATCCTCCAAAATAGGCAAGTAGCTGTAGAACAGCACATGCTGCAGAGCTCACACGTGATGGTCTTTTGTATGGCCGTGACAAGCCTGACTGGCTTTTGTCCTGTCACAAGCTAGCCAATCTGTGCTGGACTTCTGTCTTATACGGAGCCAATGCTCCTCGCAGGCACTGTGGCCCTCACTGCTTACGAGCTAGTGTATGTCTACCCCCACTGGCACGACTTTGTAGACAAGCCAATGCGGAGGAGTGGAACAACCTATCCCTATGCTGTTGGCCTTTTCATCATCTTTGGNGGGAGCGCGGCATGTGGGCAAAGACATTGCAGGCAAAGGTGTTGCCAACCCACTAGCTACGCTTTTGAGTACCAGCATGATGTTCAGGCATCTCAATCTGCCAGACTTCTCTGACAGGTAGGCCACACTCGTGTGCTACATGGGTCAGCAAAATGAACGAAGTTGCTTTGTGCTTGTCGGTCCAGACATTTGACAACCCTTGGCTCATGCTGTGCACTTGATATTGCCAGCTGGCACTTACCCAGATCCTAATCAAGAAAGTTGCAGGCCACTCACATACTCACTAGTATGCTAGCGCTGCTCAGATGTACAGAGTGGTCTGTGTTGTGTATTACACAGCNCTGGTGCAGCTGCTGCGCGTCTGTCTGCCATACCAGGCGGACCGCATGCAGCAGAGACATCTGAGCTGGTGTCATTGCCAGGCGAACCTGTTGTGAACGCAGCAGCGGATGCGCCAGTGTCATTGTGCTCTCCTTTTGCTTCGCAGTGAGCTGCATAATGCTGACGCTTTGCACATGTAGTTGTATCTGTCNTTGTTGACCACAACAACAGCGCTGCGCAATACGAGGCTGTGTGGACTGGTCAAACAGTTCCGAAACACGGTTGAACCTCAAACCAGAAGCCTCGTCATGACAGGAGCTTGTAATGCTTCAGGATAGGTCATCGCGTCGCATGCATGCAAACACCCGAAAGCACCTCGACTTGATTATGCCGGTGCGTGATGTGGGTCTGTGTGGTTCGTGACTGATACGCAGGCACGCACGCCCTGTGCAAGCGACTTTCGTGATCTAGGNTGAACAAGTTTGCCACATGCAGAATGCGTCGTGCAAAGCAGATATGTTGCCGCCAACACATTCAGTGCTGCACACTTATGGGTGTGAGGAAGAACAACAGCCTATAAAGCACCAGCAGCTGCCAGGCGAACAACTGCCGCGATTCTGAAATGCAATAGTTACACAATGAAGAGTTTCTGAGCTGCAACCTCAACANGGATGTTGATGGTGATGCTGCTGCACAGCAACATGAGGATCAGTTGTCTTGTTAGTACTTTCTATTGCCCAGTAGCACCACAGGTTACGACCCCATCACAGATAAGATAAAGGCTAATACTGACATCAATGTTCATTGTCACCAAAACCCATGCAGCCCTGCATCTTAATGTGAGGCACTATCACCGATATATGCTTACACAACATGCTTCAGCACAAGCTGTCTNTGAGCAGCCACAAGAGCTGCAGGAGTCCCCTGCAGCTTTGTCAGATCCATATGCTGTCAAAGCTGATGCTTTTAGCGTGTCTGGGCGGTCACAGCCAGAAGATCAGGCGCAAACTGGATCCCCTGACAAGGGCAGTGCCCAAGCCGCTGACCCATTTGCTTTCAACCCTGGTGCCTTTGGATTCTCCGGCGAGGAGCAACCTGACACAGTGTCACAGCAGCCTGAGCTGACAGCACCACAGGCAGGCGGTGCTGCAGCAGATCCTTTTGCCTTCAATCCTGATGCCTTTGCTCTAGGCAGCTCACAAATCCCTGCAGAGGCGGCAGAGCAGGATCAGAAGGACANAGCCAAAGCCTCATCTACTGTGCGTGGGATTGCATGCAGCACTGGCTTTTGCGATACAGTTGGTTTCTGCTTGGCAGACTGTTTGGTGACCACTGGGGCGGCAGCAGCAGCAGCTTGTGCCAAACCCATTTTGGAGTCGTCCTGCTGACTGTGCCTTGGCACTNGCGCTGAGGGCTGCAGCCAGCTGAGCCTTTCTGTCAACTGCTACACTGCCAGCAGGCAACTCCTGCAGTGATTTGGCGCCAGCAGACGCAGGGACTCTTGCTGCTGGCTGGTCTGTAGCTGCGCCCCTTGGTGCTGTGTTTGGCTCCACAGCTTTTGGTGTNATGATAGTTCTCCATCTATCACTCAACAGTCGGCAATGCTTTGGCCTGCTTACTAGACCCCACAGGACCGGCATGAGCATGCATAGGCACGTGAGCCTGTCTGCATCTGCAAAAGTAGTTGAACATCTCGTTCTGACGCTGACTCCAAAAGGATCAATCGCATGCTGGTAAGCAGCTGAGCTGCACCGACGACGGCAGGGTGTCTGCTAGCTACGCTGGGTTGATACGCCGTTTGACTGAGAGGACGCTCGCACAAAGTGAAGAAGTGTAACCGGTACACTTTGACTACTTCAGCTAGTCGAACGATGCATGCAACTGCGTTTGGATGGAACCAGTGAGCCTTGGGTGCAATCGGCTGGCTACAAAAGTGGCCTGTGGATGCGCAAGCACATGCAACGCTTCCGTGCACTGACTGGTAGTGTACAGTGCACCCAGGTGTAAGGAGGGTCAGTGGCTGAGAAAATGGAAGTTTTGGTATTTCTTGCAATTTACATTGCTGGAATTGCCATATTCATATTTGTTTCTTTGTTTGGTGACTCGTCCACTTTCCGAGGGACTCCTGTGCAGTCTTTGCACTGGTTGTTCACGCAAGGAACATGTCAGGGTCTGCGGTGAGTGTTTTGCACCCGTTTTCTGCATGTTTCGCCAAAATACAAAAGCTATTGCTGATGGTCAGCATGCATATGCATGTATCAGACTGCCTATAAGACCTGACATTTTACATTTGACTTGGCCCATTCGTTACAGATACTTGGGTGANCCAAGTTTGTGTTGACAGACTGCTGCAGCATGGCATAATCAGAGCTGTGTTTATGCACACTTCTGAATGCATGCACACTTCTCGATGTACAAATTTTCATCCACTGAGCTAAATTCAGTGTCTGTCTTGCATGGTCAGCTGCAGTATGCATGTATTGATTCTTTCTGATTGATGTGCATGCCTGATCAGAGTGTGTACATTGGTCATAGCAGGCCACATGCATATGCAGATCAAGTATTGGGAGCTAGGGGAAGGTCAGGAGCATGTGGGAACAGTCACCAGGCAGCTTCTGATTCACGGGGTGCAGATTGACATTGGTGCTGAGTTTGACGTGTGAGTACTGCATGCGGGACAGCACAATGATCTTTGACTGT
This sequence comes from Trebouxia gelatinosa, assembly GCA_000818905.1. Lineage (NCBI taxonomy): Eukaryota > Viridiplantae > Chlorophyta > Trebouxiophyceae > Trebouxiales > Trebouxiaceae > Trebouxia > Trebouxia gelatinosa. The sequence continues at coordinate 899,080 of KN805353.1, read as the reverse complement.
GACGGGGATGCAGTGTGTGCATCCTTTCTAAGTCCTCAGTGTGCAATGTGCNTAACTGGTCAAGCTTAGAGGCAGCCCTGCTCGTACCACTCTGCCCAGCAGGCATTCCAGGTGGATCATCTGCAGCTGTGCTGGCGCTGCCCTGTCGACTCAACAGCTGCAAGCTTTGCCTTGAACTGGATCTGCTGGCTGGCCTGACAGCAGGAATTATGACTTCTCTAGCCACGCTGGCTCTCCCCTGCTGAGCTAATTCCTGCTGAGCCAGTTCCTGCTGAGCTGACGCCTGCTGAAACGTTTCCTGCGAGCTTTGCTGTGTGCTAGACGTGCTGGCTGGTCCTGCCACTGCACCATGATCACTGCCACGCTGTTTCGCTTCTGCAGCACTACTTCCCTCATGCTGAGCAGGGATGTGTATGCTGAGCCGTGAGCTACTCCTACTAGCTGGCCTTGGCATTGGCATGTCCACAGCATGATCAGTGACTGCAGCAGTGCTGGCGCTGTCCTGCTGAACTGGCAGCTGCATGCTGTGCCTCGTGCTAGATCTGCCTGCTGGCCTTGACATCTGAAACGCAGCAGTACCTATGGCATGATCCACCTCCCCAGTAGCACTAGCGCTCTCCTGCCCTGGTGAAAGCTGTATGCTGACCCTTGAGCTAGACCTGCTGACAGGCTTCAGCATCGGTGCCATAAAGCCTCTCCCATCAGTGTCATGGACATGGAGTCCCTGTAAGACAACAGTAGCCTGCTTGAGAGCCACATGATGTTGCATTTGCCTTGTTCTCAAATGCAGCAGTCTTGCTCAGATAGCGCTACATTGACCTGGACTGCCCTGTTTGTCTGCTGCACAAAAACCATGAGTGCCAATAGATGCACACGGTCTCCTGTTTGTGCTGAGTAATGTGCAATANAACCAGGAACTCAGGCAACAGCAACCTTTGTTTGAGAACATGTGCAGGTGTATCGTCTGATGGACAAATGGGAGTCAGGCGATGTACACTCGCATGGAATAGCTATTGCAGTATTGGCTTGTTGACTTGCCTTGTGAGAGGAGCCGCCATAGCCAACAGCGCTTGCAGCTTCCTGGAATGTGGTTCCGTTGGCATCCACCTTGCCTTCTAGGAACTCAGGAGTCATGGTGCCCGCCATGCCTCGGCTGCAGCACTCAAACCATGTTACCCGGTGCCACTTGTGCCACCACCGTGGACTGCCTTACTCTGTATCTTGTAAAGAGCATTTGAGGCATTGTAACTTTGTGCTGGCTAGGTATTGCCACTTCACTGCTGGTCAGACACAAACAACTGCTATGGTCNTCCCCAGTGGTCAGACCTTGACATGCACAGTAAGGCTCTGCATTCCTAGGCAGCATTGCGTGGCTAGCAATGTGCTTGTCGCAAGCAGGGGCCGTGCTTCCAAAGATGGATCTTTGATGGATGAGCTGCATGATGCAATTTAGCAATTGACGGGCTCTCGCCAAGCACATGTTTACCAGCAAAACTAGAATTAGCTCACCTGGCNTGCATAGACTTGTGTACGAAAGTGTGCTGGACTTTGGACAGCCTTTGTGCAAATTCAGCTCTTTTCCAACTGGACTTGGCTACAGAGCTGTCGAGTGGCATCGCTGGGAAACCCTGGCAGAGTATGGCTGCAGGTGTATTTGCACAACACAAATGGTCAAAGCAGTATGGGCCGTGCTGCATGATCATGATGCTCTCAGCGGCATTGATACGGGTGTGATTTGCAGACCTCATGTCTATGCTGATTAGGAAAACGCCAGCAGTGGTGCTGGCAGTGTACACATGTGCAGTCACACATACTGTCACGGCTGCAACTTCAGGTTTGGCGGGTTCAAAGCGCCCTGGCAATCAAGAGAAGGATGCAAGAGGATGCTGCTGCTAAGCATATCAGCCTGAGACTCAAGAGCTTGGCATGGCAGCAATGGTTGACTTTTGCAGCTTGCTCTCATGACAGCCGCTGCAAGCAGGTATGGCATGGCTCACTGTGTCCGAGCTGGGCCTAATGCTGCTTNAAGCTATAAGCGCAGCGACACATCAGCAACTGCCTGCTGCAGGGAAGGCATCCTGCACCTGCTGGAATGGTGCTGACTCACCCGCTTGATCTTCCAAATCTCAACCTGTGACTCGCCACTCTCTTGGCCCTTGTCACCCATGATGCCGCAAGCCCTTGCTCGCTTATGTCACAGCAGCAATAATCACCACTCAAAACAAGTCAAGTTGCACCAGGACTGTACACTGCGTGTTGAGAACTTTGTAGCGCAGCGCGTTTTACTCCCGATTGACAGGGGTAACGTTTGTGCCGTGAGTACGTCCTTCGTCAGAGCTCCGCGTTGGCTGGGGTAACGGTACTGAGCTGGGGAACTCACTGGCAACTTCTGAGGGTTTGACGGAGTCACTTAGGGTTTGCCGCAATTGGAAGCTCTGGCTCCGAAACTATATGCAGTTGCCCATTGCGCACGACAAGCATTTGTGGCACCGCTGACGCGTAAAGCTACAGTCAAGCCGCTTCGCTGCTAGGGTACCGCAGGCAACAAAGCACGCACACTGCAGCAAGCACCGTCCGTACGTTGACAAGTCGACGCGGAACTCAACAGCAAATTTCACAGGAAAAAAGTCGGTCTTGCTGGTAGCTGAGCGGTTCAGGGAAATATGGACGTTCACGATGATTACAGGGATCAGTTTCAGGGGCACGAAAGCATGGACAGCAGTGTGTTCACGGCCTTCAAGGTCAGCTCCAAGCGCCAGGCTGCAGCAGCACCGTCGCAGAAGGACAAAAGCGACCGTGCAACTGTTGAACAAGCGTTGGACCCACGGACCAGAATGGTGCGAGTCACGCTTGAGGCCAGCCAACAGCATTTGTCAAATGCTGACCTTTCTGATGTATGAAAATGCAGATTTTGTTCAAGCTACTTAACACAGGCTACTTCAGTGATATGCATGGCTGCATCTCGACTGGCAAGGAGGCTAATGTGTACCATGCAACTACACCTGAGGGACAGGACTTGGCCATCAAGATTTACAAAACATCCATTCTGGTCTTCAAGGATCGCGACAGGTAAGTGACCGCATGTGACTGCTCTCATGTTGGCTACTCCAGTGTCACTCATGCAACATATATTCATAGCGTGCCTGCATGCTTGGTATCAAGACCATGTAGCTTGTTCACAGGTACGTTGCAGAGGATCCACGCTTCAGGTCTGGGTACAGCAAACACAATCCCAGGAAAATGGTGAAGGTGTGGGCAGAGAAGGAGAGGCGCAACCTGCTCAGNATTGTACATGGCCTTGCAGCCATCGCCCTTGGCGCTCAGGGCTACTTGAATCTGCAGTGCAGACCTGAGCCTTGTTAAGGGCTTGACAGTATTGCTGCGTGTGGGCTGATCTTACAGCAGTCATTGCAGTCAGTCAGATGGCCCCATGTTGATGAAACAAGTTGGCTACCAAGTCAGCACGGCAAGTGGGGTGTGAGGCACACCAGTGGACATGCACTGGTATTTTGTGTCTGTTGACAACAAATGATGTGTGGCTTGCCTGGAGTGTGACACAGTGGTGGGAGCACCATTGGCTCGCAAGGCAGGTTTGTGTATTCTGCCAAGCGCTCCACCGCAACCATCTCTTGTTCAGTCTCAGCTGATACTGTCAGGATGCCATTCAGGCGGTCTGTGATGGGTAATGCATATGCCAAGCTCAGGCCCACCAGACCTGCATGCCGTCTATCGCTGAGCATGGCTGAAGCACTGCAATGCGTGCATGCAAGATTGTTCAACACACATATGTCACACTGTGCAGACAGGCTGCAGCAAAAATGGTCCAGGTGCAAGGGGTGGGATGCTTGCTTGCAATGTACAACTTTCACAGAGCACCTTTCGCAAGACAAAAACAAATAGGAGCAGAGAATCAATTCAGGGTCTCCTGGGAATCCAACATGGATGTCAATACATGGCTACATTTCTGCAAGCATAGACTAGCTTACTAGCTGCAAATTTGCTGTTGCTCGCCGCAAAGGGCAATAGGTCCTCATGGCCCAATACTGCTAGCAGGGCTACAAGCGTTACCAGAACAGAGGCGATGGACTGCAATCGCAGCCCCAACCATTGAGCTGCTGCCATCCCTGCACACATTATCAAAACATTGTGAACTGTGGATCATGCCATTCACATGAGCAATTGGCCAACCAACAATGTCTGTGGTGATACACAGTGCGAAAAAATCATGGTGAGCTGCTACATATGCACAGACCCTTGTTGATGCATCAGTGCAAAATTTGGTCATTGAAGACGAGTGCGCAAGCTGTGTGAGGCTTGCACCAAGGTGCTGTGCAACACTTCTGCTTGCTACAGCAACGTGCTGACGAGATAACAGACTGCCTGGCTGTGATGGAGAAGCGTAAGCAAAGCCATCACACAGCCATCACGCAGAAAACATGCCGTCTGCTGTTGTAGTCACAGGCAGGCTACATCATGCCCCGCCTTGTCCTCATTGTCAATGAGGTGTTACAAGAACAAGNTGGGCTTCTGGTTCATGGCTGCTGCCAGCTGCTCAGCGACTGCCTTGCGAGCTTTCTCCACTTGAGCCAGAGCTTGAGCCCCGAGTGCAGATAAGTCCACTGCCTGCGGTGCTCACAACTTGGGTGGTGACCACTCCTTGCAATTGGCACCGGTAAGTAATTGAGTAACTGGGAGGCCTGTTCATGCTTCATGGCAAGCCCATCNGTGACGGCTCTGTGGCGCTCAGCAAGGTGGCTGATCTGCTGCAGCGCCACCCCAATGACCTGCCAGGCCACTTGTTGCTCACCCGCATACACCTGAACCAGGTAAGCAAGATCAGACGGANTGACCTGACCTGTTGACAACGGTGTGACAAATCACAGCATGATAGTCAACAAAGCTGGTCACGATGCTTACACAGGGCAGTCTGTTATTCCACTTCTGTCATGTGACAAGAAGCCCATTGTCGAGCCCTGGCAGCGCACAAGCATCACGCTTAGCCACGGCATTGTTGCTGCGCAATGTGCTCTGGGCTGCTTCACATTTCTTGTAGCTGCTACGTTCAGCCAAACGCTTTCTACATGCATGACAGGTTGGACAGCACACATTGAGGTGCAAGCATCAGTGGTCACCCTCAGGAACGTGGCTCATGCTGATGACTTCGGTTTGCTGAACCCCATATTGCATCGGTATATGAATGGAGCATGTTCCCTCAAGGTACGACATGAGATGCTGGTGCTATCCAGCATGNGTTTCTGCCCAGTCTGTCGGCCAGTAGGCATTGTGATGGAGCTTGATGTGGAGGCCTGTGAATGGCTTTGCTGTCTGTCTATCGCTATGTCTGGCAGACTGCGATCCTTTGCAGGTGAGCGAGTGCGTGAGGCAGCCTTTGCTTGTTTTCTGGACAGCCTGTTGTCATCAATTTCCTTGCGCCGCGCCTGAGCTGCATCGCCTAACCTTTCCTTATCTTCTGGCTGCAACACGTGAGGTTCTGGTACATTGTTGGCAACAAACATCACATCCACAACAGCACAGCTTCTTGTATACATACCGTGAATGCTGTGAGGGATGCTATTTGCCGCTGCAGGTCTTCTGACAGTCTCTGAATTTCCATCGTATTGGTCACGAGAGCATCTACACCAGGGCTGTCTGGTGCTTGTGTATGGTGCAGCATGTCGCTATCGGTGATTTCAACGGTCTCTATGTCATCTACAACGATTGCTGCGCTGGCGCGACATCGCGTTTGAATGGCTGAATGGCCTTTACGATCGCAGGCAGAGCTCTGGTTCAGTCTGGAGCTTCGCAGCCCGTTGCTAGCTGCTCTACGTGAGGTGTGGTGGCTNCAAGGATGGACAGCGGCAAGGAGAACACTGAACCTGCAATAAAGATGGGGCTAGCTCGTATGTTCCATGAAGGCAACAAAGCAATAGGCACACATAAGTAAGACTCGCCACAGTACACCTCATCTGCAGACTGTCGGGCAGTCTTGACTAAGCATGAGCCTGCCGTCTGCTTTCAGGACCAACGACCTTTTCAAACAGCTTGAGTCCAGAAGCTTGACAGAGCAGGAGGAAGCTATCATATCTCAAAGGGTGTGTATACATGCCCATACNGATACTGCCAAGCAGCTCTGTGCAGATTTTGTGTCGAAGACTTCTCTCAACTTTGCTCTCATCCAGTAGGTGACTGTCATAACTGTATTGCTGAAAGGCTAATGCAACATGTGCAAAAGTAAGCCTGTTTGGATTTGAACTGCCAAGGTGCTGCAGGGTTGGCAAGCTTTGGTACCGCACTATCATTGATTGCATCACAGCATTCAAGAGCGGCNGTGTGCTTGTGTTTCCGTTCGCCGCAGTGTCTGTATGCTCCTCAAGACTAGGCTGCGTTCAGGCCGCTACGTATACGGTGACACTGCTGGGCAAGCGGGGGCTCACCGACAGTGCAACAGCGGAACATGGTGGTAACGCANGATGCACATGGATGTGCAGGTTGACAGTCTCTGGAGGGAGATGATGGAAAGTGCATACAAGTTGCCCAGCTGCCTTGCTATTGCGCATGACAAAGAGCGGCTGGCAGGCCTCATAGAGAACAACCGCTTGCTTGAGGACATTCAAAAGGGCCTGGCAGCATACTTGGAGGTCAAGAGGATTGCCTTTCCCCGCTTCTTCTTCTTGTCCAATGACGAGATGTTGGAGATCCTGTCTGAGACAAAGGACCCCACCAGGGTGCAGCCCCACCTGAAGAAGTGCTTTGAGGGTATGCTGACCCTCATCACCCAATGCTTCCACCCTGCCACTTTGTGATTGCTCAGCATGCACCGTCATACTGCTGCCAATGTGGTAGCAGGCGCCATGTGTCAGCTGCAGCCTTGCTACTCAGCACCACTGCTTGCTGCAGTGCCGACGTCACACAATGTCTGTTGCACTGCTTACATTTGTGCTTGTTTTTAGCATGTTGCTGANAGAGCAGTCACTGCATCATTGACATGTTCTTTGCTGGTCTGCCTGGTGAGTAAGCCTTCCAGGGTGTAGGGAAGCTCCTTGCCATGGGGGCGAGCCTGCAGGCTGTCGGTCACTTCCACTGCATCTGGTTTCAGGAGCCAGGCAGCTATGCGGACATCAACTACTGGCTCTGCAATGGTCATCCTTAAGTNCTTGCCCTTGCCAAGTCCTGCAGGTGTCAACACAAGTCAGCCACAAACCCTGATTTTGAACTCCTGACCTTGCCAAGTCCTGCAGGTGTCACTACGTCTCAGTGCACTAGGCTTGTCCACTGTCATCTTTGTTCNAGGTTGCCAACAGCCACAGGCAGCAGTCTGGGGCCTTCATAGTGGGCTACACCATGAAGCCTTCGCGAGAACGAGCTTTAGCAGCCAGAGGAATGCTTCCCTTAGCGCCTCTGCACAACGTCTGCTTTGTCCCTGTTGACTTTGCACACCCCCTGGATGAGCAAGGGCCCTTTGATGTCATCTTGCACAAGGTGAGAGTAGTCACCCAACCCCTTTGTTTTCAGCTCATACACTCGGCAGAATCCTGTGCCTTTGTTGATTAAAGTAGTGCATGACAAGCCAACTCAGTGTGGGGGATGCAACATGCATTTACTGATCAAGCTCTCTGCATATTTGCCTTTGATGTGCAATGTGCTCTGGACTGGTCGTGTATTTTGGGGTTCCTCGCTGCTGCATGATGTGTGCTTACTAGACTCTCTCGCTGAAGTATGCGATGTATATGTTGTCCACCAAGCACAAGTTGCCACATTCCTGTGAGAAGCCAGCAAAGATGGTACAGCAACATTGACAACTCTGTATGTCAGACAAGGGCTGTCTCCAAGTCTCATGGATACCATAAAAGCCACTTCCTTATACACAGGGCACAGATGAACTTATCAGCAGCAGCCCACATGAGATGCCCAGCTTCTCTGCTCGTATCGGAGCTCTGGCTGCTTTTGTTAGAAGTCATCCTGAAACAGTCATGGTGGATCCCATTGAGCGTGTTCAGCAGGTGAGCTTCAGCATCACATGCCTTGGCCTGTGCTGGAGCAAACCTTTTGCATGTGGTCACAACGCTGATTGGGCATTGTGTGTTGGACCATAACTGGCAGCGCTGCCCACTGGTGATGTATTCAAAGCCTCAAGCACTATCATGGTGTCCTTTGTGTACAGTTGATGGACATGAGTGTGCAAAAACATGATACGTGCCGTCGGCAGCTACTCCACTCTACCTGAACCCGTGCTGTCTCCCTTGTAGGTTGTCGACAGAAATGTGCTGAATGCGTGTCTGGAGCAGGCTGCAGCAACTGCACGATCCCAGGGATTGCCAGTGGGGACCCCTGCTTCAATCCAGGTGGGTGGTGGCGCTGTCATACATAGCAGCCCCCGTGTCTGCCTGGGCTTTGCATGCAACCAACATCCTGGCTCACCTCCTGCTGTCGCAAACCTCCACTAGCTGCTGCCGCACATGCCTACATGCTTTACGACCCACGAATTGTGTGCACAAGAATCAGTGTTGCCCATATTATGCAGCATTTTGCAATCATGTAGCTGCTATGTTGTGATACATGCCTCTGATGCATTGTGCGGATTATGTATGAGTGTGATGAAGCAAGCAGGCAAGATGACTGGGATTATGCATGGTAGATCAAGTTCAATGCAGAGATCCTGCTGCAGATATCCCAATGAAGTGCAGAGTGGCGTGACACAACTTGCTAGTATGCAACTGTCCTCACTATCACTGCATTGCTCCTAGATGCTGATGCATCATCAACGTGCAACCACTGTTGCTGCTGCTCTTTCCCATACTGCCATGCAATCGTCACTTTCCACAACGCCAGGTGGACAAGGGTGGCATCGATCAGCAGATCTGCAACCACATGACAGGCAGCGGCATCCAGCTGCCATGCATTGTGAAACCTAGAGTTGCCTGCGGTACACCTGAGGCGCACCACATGGCTCTTGTTCTGCGCAACGAGGGCTTCCAGGAAATGCAGGTCAGCAGGCTTTGCCATGTTTTTGCCTGCAGAATAATGTAGACGCCCAAGGGAGTCTTATACAGGTCTTACACCATCAGCAACTGTCACTGTGGACACAAGATTTGCATCTGCAGATGTGCCTCATGCCTATCAAACCTTGTGCCCATGATGTGTTTGTGCCAGCCTGCTGACCGTCTGTCATCAGTTACACACTCGTCCACTCACTCAATGAGAATGGAGGCCAAGTATGCATGAGTCCTTGTCAACAGAGTTGTCAGCAGAGGTAATCGCTGGTTGCCGCATGACACCATGCACAAGCAGGAACGATCACTCTTGCAGGTGGCTATGCCTGGATGTCTGCAGCAATTCATCAACCACAATGGGTTGCTGTACAAGGTATACGTGATGGGTGATCAGGTATGATTGCACCAGCTCAGCAATTGCCTGTGCATAAACGTCGGTCCAGCATATCTGCATGGCTTGTTGTGTGGCGGTCGAGGACATAGAGTGCTCTTGAACACCTGTCTGTATAATCAGGTGCCCGCTACAGCAGTATGCAAGTTATGCCTGCTGAAACACCTACATAGCACGACAGTAGTGACAATGAGCAGGAAATACCCCTGAAAGACGCGCTATGTTGTGTTTGCGCAGTTGCATGTAACAGAGCGCCAGTCTATTCCCAACTTGTCAGCTGCTGGTTCACAAGACGCAGGCCTTCCTTCTCTAATTGAGTTTGACAGCCTCAAGTCTCTTCCTCAGCGGGACTACCTACAGCCACATTATGAGTCACAGCAGCAGCTTCAGGGTATGCAGCATTTGCAATCAGTTGCACTGCTTCTTGCAAATGACACAGGAATCTCGGATGTTCAAACTTTGTGTTGTTAGCAGACTCTGTGTTACAGATGCACGGTGTTACTGCTGGGGCTTTTTGTAACCTACAACTAGTGTTGTACAACTAGTGTTGTACGCCATGTCATGCATGCTGATGAGTATAGGCTGTAAGCAAATGGTAGTTCTGTCTTTCCCTGCAGGCAAGGGTATCAGCCAAGAGGTTGTGCATGTTGTGACAGCACAGCTGAAGGCAATCTTGGGCTTAACCCTGTTTGGCTATGACGTCATTGTGGAGGAACACTCAGGTAGCCAAGCCTTCTGGCCATGCTGAGGTGTCTGCAGCAGCATTACTATTGTGTGTCTTTCATGCTGCACACCCGCGCGTGGCATTAATGCCACGTTGCTTAGGTGCCACTCCTGAGTGCAGCTCTGTTCTGACAATACACACAGCATCACAGACTGCCTGCGTGTGCATGATTAATTATCGTTGCACAATGTAGCACCTGCAACAGAAGGTGAGACAGAAATACCCGTTTCCAGCCTTGATCAAAATGTCAGGTCAGCATGTGAGTTAGCTGTACATGCATAAAAGTGTGCTACAGCTTCATGACGTAGACATTGGTTGTTGCAGGTGTACACTACATAATAGATGTCAATTACTTCCCATCCTACAAAGAGTTCCCTGATGTGGCAGGGGCACTTGCTGCAGTCATCCAGTCTGTCTACAAGGCTAAACAGACCCATAGGAACGTGTAAACATCTGCCACGCCCATCAAAACGTCCAATATGACTGACTATGACAGGACAAGTTACGAAGCTCCGATGACTGAATGAACCTGCCAAAATTAGTCGCAAGTGCTGCAATGGTCTCAACTTCAAGTACCAGGTTCTCGAAATGTTGTACTGTAAACTCAGTGGTCATGTGAAAACACGTAGTGATAGCATACACAGATCATTGAATAGCACAAATTGCTTCAGAAGAGCAGCAACTACTTTGTAGCCCAAATATGGCTGTTTGTTAGCTACTTCTTGGCTTTCCCTTTACCCTTCGGTGCAGGTACATTATCATCTGCTTTGCGCTTGGCACCAGCTTTACCTGTACAGCACAGACTTAGTTCTTCTGCGCAGCAATGCACAGTATAGCACTTTAGCCCGTTGATTCAGCAGGTGAGATGTGCCATACTTCTGGGTGTCAAAAACAACATTTCTTCCAACATTGATGCATCTGGGCAAAGTTACCTGCAGCTGCCTTGCCTTTGCCCTTTCCAGCTGCAGCTTTGCCCTTCCCTGCAAAGGCATTGCTGCAGTGACATGCAGTGACATATTTGATGCTCAGTGGCAAGACTTGCTGCAGCAGACTGTGGAGGTGCACATTGACCATCACTACACATACCCAAGTTATTGAACAGTGACAGCCTGGTCTCTGTAGACCAGCAAGACCATGGACATATCGCAGCATCAGGAGTAGCTGGTTTGCATGGCAGATGTATGCATCCTCATAACGTAGCATACAAAGGCGCTGCACCTAGCAGCTGAGTACCACTTTGCATGCTTACATGCTGGCATCAGGTTGGCTTCCCTGACACAAAGCTGGGGCATACCCCAGCAGCATATGTTTGTAATACACAAGTTAAACCAGTATGCTGCTTGCAATGGCAGGCCAACATGACCTGTACCTCCATGCACCGTTACAGGGAGTCACACCTTTGCCATTGGTAGGAGCCTCTTCCTCTACTGGTGCTTCTTCAGCAGCCACGTCAGGCTCAAAGACCTCTAATGCCTCCACCTGCACAACAAAGGCCAAATCTGCTACTTGCATTGTCAGCGATGCATGCTTTGACAGATACACTATTCACACCGCAGTATTTCTGAATCCAGATCTGACTCTAACCGCCACAGTTGACTGCACTGTGCTGTCTTCAGATATTTGCTTTTGAGCAAGGAGTGGACACAACATACTGCCAATGATTAAGGTTTCATCTCTCGAAGTGCTGTTCTGCATTGATCACATGCATCACAGCATGAGAGCTGACTTCAACGTCAGTACGTCAACCATTAAGCTGTGCCTGCAAGGTGAGTGGAGTCAGACCTGTTTGCTGCCAGGTGTGACCAGGAAGAGGGTGTGGCCAATGCCGCAAGCCACCTGTTGTGTGTCCACACCTTCCAGCGCATGCACCTTCTCTGGGTTGGCGCTGCTCTTCTTCCCATCTGGACCATAGCCAAGCTCGCCATTTTGAGCTTGGCCCCTACAGCCAGCGTAACACTGTGAAGTGTATGTCAATGCTATTGACCATGTGGTGCTGCATACACAGCACACTACTTCCTGTGCACCAGGCATCTTTGCAAGATATACGAGTGCCATTCAACGCTATTGCTTGCAGGTCAGTAGGCTGAGGTGCTTCTCGCTTGTTGACTGATGGTGTCTGCATATACGCAATTGTGCTGCCGCCAAAGTTGATGGTCACTAGCACACGTGTGACACACAGCTGGCCCACCCCAGCCCCAGTTTCAGACCCCGCCAGAAACAGTATTCTAAAGACGAGCACTACCGTATGTCTTTCAATGAAAGTCGAATAAATAAATAATTGCATTTTGATCAGACCGTAATTACATTGCTACGGTACGCCATTACACAGTGCGAAATGCTATTACTGACCATAATTACAACGATCTAGTCGAATGAAAGTATTACAGCAGGGCCCGACCTTATATAAAAATCGACCTTCCTTAAAAGACGTACGGTAGACAATGTTCCTTGGCTCTTGTACTGAGCTATGCTGGCAGGAACATTGTTAGTGTGTGTATGATGCACTTTACCATACAAGGTGGCTTGGTGCACACTGTAGGACTACTTGTCAGACAAACAGCCAAAAGCAGTTTGACAAGCCAGACTTACCAAGTGATGCAAGATGTGTCTGCTGCAACTGCATAGTGTGTGTTTCCTGCTGCCATGTGACGAATGTTCCAGCCTTGAAGATCCATGAAAGGCTTGGGATACATGGTATTGTCACCTGAAGTTTTCCACTTGCCGCAGGCATACATCTGGCCTCCCACTTGCGTACAACAAAAGGTGGCTGTCTGGCTGCACGCTGCCTACATGACACACAGAACACTTTGGTCTGCACAGTGCTGTTGAGGTCCTGCATGAGCAATCTTCAAGACGCTGTATTTTCACTTCCATGAAGGCGTGTCAGTCAGAACTGTTGAGATGCTCCCGAGCTAAGCCTGATTGAGGATACAAGGCACCATGATGGGCATAGTTGCTTGCAAATGGGGCCAAGTGCCCAACATGTTCAGACGATGGCAAGAGCCTGCTTGCAAGCATGACGCCACCATGGTTAGCTGGTGTGGGCGCTTGAAGAACGGCTAGCCAGACAGTTAAGCTTAGAAGCTCACCACATTTGGGGCAACAGGAACTCTCTGATTGAAAGTCTCTATAAGCCTTGGCTTGAACTGATCTTCCTGCTTCACATGACCTAGCCGCCCATAGCCACCATTGCCTGTAATCAGTTGTGAGTCTGTGCTGAGTATGAAAGTTGCACATGTATGAAAGCTGTTCACATGCCAAGACAACCCCATAGGACAAGAGTGACAAAAGCAGGGTGCAAGAGTAATGCTATGTTTGTGGCATGCATGATGTCTCAACTCTATATGCAGACCCAGGTAACGGCATGAGCACCAACAGCATATGGCAGAGCCCTCAGGAGCTCAAGACAAGCACATAGCAACGAAACAAGCTAGTGCACTGATCACCCATCGACCACACATTGTATGCTTGTCTTGTCATAAACAGATCTGTATGCAACAGCTGCGTTTCAAATGCCCATGTCATTTTTGTGCCTGGACAGTTTGTAACAGCAGTTGAGAGCATACCCCATGAGTATGCCTGCCCCTCCTCAGTGAGAGCTATGGTGTGATTCTGGCCGCACGCCACCTTTGTCACCGTATTCTGTGCCAAGGCCTGTAACTTTTTGGGTGTTGGCTGCGGTGAGTACATCAGCTTCACAGATGCTGCAAAAGAACCCATTTATATGATTTGCGGTACCATATAGTGAGGTCACATGTGCGTGTATACTGGCACAAGGAAGGCTGCATTGGCATAGCAGTGCGTGCATATGCCATTGTGTCCATTGAATTGTTGACAGCACTACCCACCCCATCAAGACACAGCACTTGAATCAATAATTATAGTACACATCGACAATTGAGCAAATTTGGACAGTCACGATAGCAATAGCATATTACTGCCAGATGTGCAGTGATGCGTTAACAGCTAGGAGAACTGACTCACAGTCTTTGGCATTGTACTCGTGATCTGTGCCATGGCCCAGCTGGCCATATTGAGGCAACCCAGCTGAGTAGACTTTCCCATCACACAGCCACATAGTAAATTCAACCCCACAGGCCACGTCATTGCACTTGGACACATCGGCTGATGTTGGTGAGAGAATTAACTCTGCAAGAAGAACATGTGTGTAGTGTCAACACATTTGTGTGAGCTTATATGCATACAAATTATGTGTGACAAACAATGCATATCTCTGTCACTGATCATTGGAAAAACTAGCGGTGTGTGGCATACGCGTCAAGGTGCAAGCTTGCATCAGGACAGGTCTAGGATTGAAGCACAACTCCAGAGTTGATTAGCAAGACAGGGTTCTTGCCTTCTATCTTGTCTTTGCTTTTGATTGATCCTGTGCCACACTGACCATGTAGGTTAGACCCGAAAGTGTATGAGTCACCATCGCTGGTGACAACCGCAGAATGGTGTTTACCCCCAGCACCTGTGCCGACAGCACAGGGTGTCAACACTTGTCGCCCTACATGGCAAGATGTTGCAAAGCACATCTACCTCCAATGATTCTCATGCCAGTCAAGCCATCAACAACTGTAGGTACGTTGCGCTGCAACTGATCCCCATGACCGAGCTGGCCTTTCTGCATCAAAGCAAGTACTTAGTTGACAGCCAATAAATGCTCTGCCAGCTGCCACGCTCGCCACAGGCAGCATGTCACGGCATATGGTGAGCTGTACAGCAGAACTACATCTTACCTCATTACGGCCCCATGTAAAGCATTTGCCCCCTGCATCCCCAATGATGCAATGGCATGCCCCTGCACCACTTGCCACAAACATGACTTTGACGCCCTGCAAAAACGTATAGCTTGTTTATCTTCCAGATGTGATTGCCGCTTTCTAAGAGATTTGTCCCAATTGTGCAGAGTGCAAAAGCACTCAGCTGAGTACCATCAGGCTTTTGAGGCGGACGGGCGCAAGCTGATCCGGGTAGCGCTGCTTGCGTTCGGCTTCTGCCTGAACATCAGACATGCAAATTAGTGCGTCACCAACCAAAATTACGACACTACAGATCAGATCGCTACCATTTTCTCCTGATCATTCTGTTTCTTGGAGCCCGCGCTTCTGCCAATCTGCGAGCATGCCCGGCTGTCAGGCTGCAAAAAAATGCACATGCGAACTGCTGTTTGTCAGGCATACCTTTGCCCAGTCAGTGCCCCCCGCGAACAGTACTTCGCCACCGGCCCCTGCCTCATGTCGCTGAGTGCCGGAGGCCATTTGTGCCAATTGCTGATCGCAACAAGCTGTCGGCAAAGGCCACTTATCACCTGGTGTGCGTCACACAGTTGCTACACTTTGTGATGGCAGCGCACGCAACAGCAGCTGACCTAACATCAATTCAAAGCACATGTTTGCCTAGTCATGCGGATTCGTTTTGTTGGCTCTTCTGCTTCTTCGGCTTCAACGANTATTGTAGCGAGCAAGTGAGGTATGCTGCTGCACAACCATGCTTTGACAGGTGTGCCTCTCAGTGCGACGCTGAAAACATGGCGTTCGACGCAGGAAGTATGACTATGACAACTATGTCTGGATGCNTGGCACTGTGAGGGTGTGTGCGGGCTCTGATGTCGCAGCATGAAGTCACTGGCATTGTGCTACAGCAGTGCAGCGTGAAGCAGCGTAGTTGCAGCCAAGCCAAAAGCGCATTGCATTGACACACAGCAAACTGCTGCTGATGTTATCCATGCCAGCACCAGCTACATAGCATATACCTGTTACTGTCAGGGGTCGACGGTCACAGAGATGGATGCATGCAAAGATGTACCATGCACAGGCCCATGCATGCCTTTGACTGATGAAGCTGATGGCCAGGCCATATTACCAGGACGCCNCACCTTCTAGTAGCCTCACTGCAAGCCTGCCGAAGCAGCAGCGGTTACTGCGCAAGCCTGGAGCGTTGCGCGGCATGCCGCCGTCCTCCAGGCTTGCAAGGTGCATAGCCGTGGTCGTTCCACTATGTGTCATGGCATTGTTGGGCTTTGCTTACAAGGTATGCAAGCAGCTCCTGAACTCCACTACCATACACATGGTCCTCAGTGCGCGCATNCTGCACCTGCACTTGAGGGGTGGCACGGAGGTCCGTACGCGTTAAGTTCTTGAGGCTATGCTCGTCACGCTCGATNATGGGGGAGGCGCTCCTGAAGAAGTGGACACTGCTATTTTTGCGCTCCACATGGGCGCATACTTTCAGTTCAGGTACAGAATCACCATCTCAGGCATGGGACATGTTTTGCTTTGTATGTTGCTTGTGTGAACTGCTGCATTGCAAACAGCGGAGCTGCTCAAAATCTTCAGCAAATTGTCGAGCAGATAGCCCCCCAGAAAGCTGTAAAGGTGAAACCTTCGGCATTAAAATTTATGAGCAGATCTACATCCCTCATATTCTCTTGCAAGAGACAAGACAAGTTGTTCTCGCGTCACCTTCACTGTCTAGCGCGTAACGGCTGCACTGAGCGTTTCTTGCTTGTCTGTGGAGAAGGCAATCCTTGCATGTATACTACAGCACCATAGCTATGCCCACATATCACATACATGAATTGCTACGTCATTGCTGCACCGTCTAACAACATGCCAGCATCATGTAGGCAGGGGAGGNATCATAAGCTTTTGCTGTCAAGGCAGCTTGCAGATGACCAGTTGACATGAGCAATTTTGCTGTNGACAACCCTGACCATGCTCCAGACCAAGTCAGAAAGGCGTGTCAAAAGACAATCAAGGATCTCCAGTGCGAATACCTTGATGAGTACCTTATGCACTGGCCTCTCACAGGCAACAAGGGCAAGACAGTTGAGCCCCCAATCAAGGTCAGCCCACATGCATGCTCTTCTTTCATGCAGTCTTTCACTGACACATGGCACGTAGCACGGGTGCGCTCAGCAGGCTGGCTGATTAGTGTGCGTCATTTGCCATTATCTGTTGTTGACGTTTGATGTCAGACACGAGGTGGATTGGTCAGAACGCTGTTTGTTGTTTCCACAACATGCAAGTGAATGTAGTTGACCAGCATCCTGATGATGAGTCTGATGCAGACAATGCTTTTGANCAGGTGAACCCGCCTGCTTGTGAAGCTGAGTGTCATGATGGCTGTATGTGCCTGTCACTGGTCAATGACTTCATCTGTGTCAAATGAACCCTACCGATCTGCCCTATTGTTTCAATGTTTCATCTGCTTTTCCTGGTCAGCTCATGTGTGGTTGGAGCTCTATCTCCATATCCCTGCACATCCCTGATACTGGCTTGTGTCACAAACATAGGTAGGCTGCATACAGGGGCGGATAGGCCCTGTGCATCCTGCGCCAAATCCATGCTGCAAAGACACACTCTCATGTGACCCTGTGTGCTGTCACAGCATGTTGGTTCGCTTCTGTTGGATTCNTGGTTCCAGAGCTGCACACATCGCTGCTGGCACCGATGCTCACACAGCTGACGCTGCTGATCCTGCTGGAGTTCANTGCAAAGACTCCTTTGATCAATGCAGGTGCACCGCAGTGAGCTGTGGTTGAGCCAGAGGGAGCTCCTTCACAAGATGGGAGGGGGGCCCCACGGCAAGTATGCCTTGCGTGAGTATGCCAAGAGGCATACTAACACCTACTCATTTGACTTTAACCAAGTCATGAGTGAGAGACGCCGCAAGGCAAGGGAGCAGCAGGCTAGTGCTGGGCAGGCTGTGCCTGAACCTGACCTTCTGACAACATCTTCGGTGTTGTCGCCTGCATTCGACCTGGGTTTTGAAGGCAGCAGCTCGCACTGTGGTACCAACAATGCACATCAGGTTGATGAAGAGTACNGGTAACACAACATGCAAGCTTACTGTGTGTTAACGCCATCCACAGTCCAATGCTTTGGCGGAACAAGTATNTGACACCTAGCTTGCACTCCAAGCAGCCACCTCTGCAGCTCACAACACTTTCTGCTGGCAGGACTGATCTGGCAGGCCGCTTCTAAGTAGCTGAGAGCAGCATCCACTGCCCCTTGCCGCCATGCGACTTCTGCCTGCAAGTACAACTTGTCCACACCAGGCCCCAGCTCTGCTGCCCTGGTTTCAGCATCCCCATAGCGCCGGCATGCTATCAGTGCCTGTCATACAGCATGACATGGTTGACACTTGTCAGTGCAGCGCCTGTCAGAGCATTGATGTTGCAGGTCAAGGCCAGCCGGCGCACCACAAATGCCAATATGATACTCACCATGGGCTGCAAGCCAAGCCCTGATATGCTGCTTAGCCACATTAAGGCCATGTGAGTTGCAAATGCATATGAAAAACAGCTTCCACAGTGGGTAGCAACAGGATGTGGAAAGCACTCTGTTGGCAAGAGCCTTNAAGCAAACTTTGTGCCATGCAGGGCACAGAGCCCAGTGATCCTGTCAGCCTCCACCAGCTCAACCACAGCTTTGTCATTATGAAGCATCCTGATGGTGTAATCAGCACACCCCACAAGCAAGCCCTTTTGACCTTTGTCACTGACATTGCAGAGTGACAAGGCACAGACTGCATCGCCAGCTACTGTCCAGTACTTCTCTTTGCCTGAGCTGTCACAGGCAAACACTGAACAGATGCCTCCTACAACCACAGCCGGTGCAGGCAGCCATGCAAGCTGTCCCAAAACCAAGGTATTCACGCCGTCTGAAACATCTTTGAAAAACAGGTCTTGGTTTGCATAGACATCATAAGCTTGAACGCTGGTAGTTGTGCCAATCAGCAAAAGATCCCGGCCAAGAGACGAGTCAAGTATTCCAGCTCCTAAAGCGGTGACTTCTTTGTCTATGTTCAGATACTGCACGCGAGGTTCACCAACTGCATGGGGGCTGTTAATACANTGTTGGCGGCCATTTGTATCACAATTGCTATAGGCAAGGGCACCAGGGTTTGTTCATTGAACCTTGTGGTNAAGTTGCAATTGTTGCTGATTTGTCAGACCCTCAATACATGTACTTACGTGTCCTATGCACACAGCAAAGCCCATTGCCTAATGCATGGCCTATGCATAGCCAATGCTTGTGTGCCCATAGATATGACACTGCATGTTTTGCAATTGGGCCAGAGTGTGGGCAAAAGTCTAAGGTGGACCTAGGTTGTGATGACCATCATTGACGACGGAACTGACGCTCTTTGCAGCTCAGGAGACTTGGGGAGGCATATTGCACATCAGATACAATACTCAGAGAAGGATGCAAGGTCGCTTTTCAGACAAACAAGGGCAGGGGTGGGACACTGCCAGAAGGATGGTGTGAGCAGTTGCAAGCATCCTCATATAGACCACGAGCGTGAAATAATGCGTGTCACATGGTGTGTATTGCAGGTGTGGCGCACTTAGACATCAAGCCTTCCAAGTTCGTGGTGTATGATGAGGAATTCAATACACTTGGTCCTCGTCATCCACCACAACCTTGGAAGGCTTTATGTCTAAGTTTGCCACACTTGCAACAAACACCATGTGACGCACATCATTCCTTGTTTGTGCCCAAAGCACAAACATATATGGGGATGCTTGCAGCTGCCCATACCATGCTTATGGCAGTGTTCTACCCATTCCAACATGTGGACAACGCAAGGTTGGCTGCCAGCTATATGTAAACAGGAAAGTTGTAGGCACCTCCCCTTTTGAGTCACTTGAATATGGCAGGGGCGTGTTTGACCAGGGCGCTGACGTGTTTTTTAGCTGAGGCAACATTGGCGGTGATGCTCGCAGGAGAGTTGACGTTTCCTTGCTCCCCAGGTCAGTCGAACATGTGCTGACCGGTTGCAGCCCCTCTGTTATGGCATGCCTCCTGCGCTGGAGCAACTTTGCTCATGANTTGGGAAATCTTTGATTTGTAACTGACATAATTTGACCTGTGCAGCATGACGCTTTTGACCTTAGGCATAGTGGATAGCTCAGTAAGACTTGTGGCATGGTTTTGACAGCCTGCATGGCCTGTCTGCTCTGTGCTGGACTGCATATGCCACCATGAGCTGTGTTGCAGAGAACATTGAGCAGTGCATGTGAGGCTGGCGGGTAAAGCGTATGTAAGGATTTGAGCACCGGCAAGTGAATGGCTGTTCAACCAGTTTGCCGGCCCGGACAGTCACGAGGAGGCGCGATGGTCAATTTCGGCATAAGCGCCTTGCTTATAGGGCAGCTTCTGCAGCATCTGCGGCACATGTTGCAATGTGATTGCATACCCCCCTCAGTGGCCACTGAGTTGTATTGTGCCTGGTTTCAGTTGTTTATATACACCACAACCGATGATGCATGACGAGTATGGGTACACGTGTCGCCCTGGGTTGCCCTAGCAAGGGTTGGTGTTAGCAGCAGTGTATGGTGAGAGGCGAACAAGCGGCGAACGGCTCTAGCCTTTGATGTTTTGATGGGAGTGCCAGCCATTTTTGAATCAGTGCAACAGACAGCTTACACGCGAATGTCGACACGAAAGATGTCAGAAGCTGCAAAGAGTACAACACTGCAGAGAGTAAACGAAACAAACACCATGCTGCCCTCGTTCAAGTATCCTTTGACAGCATGGTTTGGCTTGCTAGAGGCAAAATTTGCTGCAGCTGCCTGCAGGCCAGAACATGTCGAGTCAAGGATTGAAATCATTATTACCATCTGCAGACTTGTCATCAATAAAGTGACCCTCTGAACTTGGTATCCTAACACAATCATCATCATGGTACTCAGAGGTCCTCCTGCTTATGACCAGTTTCGATTGCTTCTACTACTCTATAAGGCCAATCTCAATAGCCTTTGTCACCTTAGGGTTGAATGAGGTTGAGGACATTTGCCCCTCGCCTGATTGAATTCTTGTGGCTTGCCTGCAAACTGTCCCACACTGACTTGTGCTACAGTCTAGCTGGGGACATACACTCTGACCGGCAAGCCACAGACCATTCTCCACACTTCTGCACTTTAGTGTGCTTTGCTCATGTACATAGCTTGCATTGATTGCTGTTTGCCAAAAGCATATGAGCACAAATAGTAATCGATGGTGTGTGCCATCCCTGCGACAGGCTGGGCCCTTTTACTTTGCGCGCCGCAGCACGAGCTGTGCAGCACCGTGGAGGTGGCATAGCATGATACATTCCTTTGGTGACAAGCCCAGCAGGCGTCAAATGAAGTACATGTGGCACCTTGANGGTGCGGTGAAGAACAACTGTGTCCTGTAGGCACTGGCAGAGTACCAAGTCAATGCCTGCAACGCAACGAGTCAGTGCTTTGTACGGCACACAGCTAATGATGGTGCCGTGCCAATGCATAGGACACTCAGTGCAAACACTCATGGCAAAAGTAGTCATTGTCATCAGGAAACATTTTCTAGTTTGGTCTTGGTCCCAGCTAGGTTTGCACAGACTTATGCAGCTTCCTCGAAAGAAAGTGAGGCGAGACAAAAGCAAGAGTGCTTGGTCTGAATTTAGAGCAACGTCTTGACTGACATTCGCACTTCTGACAAGGTGTGTGTGGACTTACAGCAGAGTGTGACAGAGCAGCAGATGGGTCTGGTGCTTCATACAGCTTCTGATATGCCTCCAGAAATGCAGCTTCTCCAAATTTAGCTCTGCAATACCATGCTGTTTGAGCTTGTTGAGGAGCGATCTGTCCTTGATGTGCAGGCATTCATCGGCAGTGTTGTGATACTGTCTCAGCTGATGCCGTGCACTGACTCTGTCCAAACCGTCATGCAGCACCTGTTGGTCAATCGGTCAACTTCTTCCTGGTATGCCTTGAGCAGCTGACCTATGTCTTTGTTCAGCTCTGTGCTTGCGGACTTCTTGAAATCTGAACGGCACTCGGGACTCACGCGATGCTTGCTTGCAATACGTGCACAGCCCTGTACGCTTCCACTTACCTCGTGTCGTTTCTGCCAGCTTGCGCCTGCTTTTCAGGGAGGCTTCCTGGTGTTCAGCAACTGTCATGCCTTGTGCATCCATCTTCTGCCGAAATGCTTCAAGCTGAAAGTCTGCGTTTGTAAAAAGCCACAAGGTTTGGTCGTGAGGCAACTCAGCGTTGCTTTGAGGTCCTGATCAGCGACTACAAAGATCCTACCTTGCCAAAACGCTGCCACAGCGTTCAGGTCNCATTGCAAGGAAGTTCTGCATGCAGCCACTTCACGACCAGGACTCAGCCTTTGACTTGTCTTGCCAGCCAGCATTCCGAGAGAACAGCCACCCTAATGCAAGGATTGGCAGGTGGATGGCTTTTTTGGAATTGCAACACCGTCCGTGCACACAATGCGCCCACTTGCTGCTCAAACCTGCCTGGCTGGCACGTGGGCAGTGCCAAACCTACTGAGCCTTCTCCAGCAGCCATGCTCTTGTTCTGGGAGCACCAAGCCTGGCTTGCAAGGCCGCCCTGCTCCTCTTTCTCGCGTTTTTTCTTTGGCAACATCTTATTGCCAGACCTCGTTTTCGTGCATGACAACATCTGGCCTCTTCTGCTCCACGTCAACGTTTCACTATCACCACCAACAAAGCTCTGGCTGCTGCAACAGGGACCAGCCACAGGCCAAGCCTTCTTTGGCCTTGTATCTGGCCAAGAGGAAACCTTCCAACTTGGAACCTTCACCAGATGTGAGTTTGTTGTGTAGCTCATCATCCTTATGTGCAGCACTTATCATCTGATGCCATTGCTGTTAGTCTGTTTCCATTGGTATGCTGGTTGTGTTGACTGTGCTTTCTGCACAAAGACCATGTGCCATGTCCTGACTCACGTTAATATCAATTCTGCTGAAGCTGACATTACATTTGCTGAGAGGCTGATGCTGACATGATATCTAGGCTGTGATCTTTGTGAACAGCCTCATGTATGCAGAAACATACCAGGGAACTGGCCAGACATTGACACAAGCTTTGTTCTGCTCACAGAGGATTGAGATGCCCGTCGCTAGCGGGACAGAACCTTCTGTGGTGGCTGGCGCTCTGGCTGCCAGGGTGCGGGAGCACAGAGAGGTAGCCCTGAGNATTACGGCCCCATGTAAAGCATTTGCCCCCTGCATCCCCAATGATGCAATGGCATGCCCCTGCACCACTTGCCACAAACATGACTTTGACGCCCTGCAAAAACGTATAGCTTGTTTATCTTCCAGATGTGATTGCCGCTTTCTAAGAGATTTGTCCCAATTGTGCAGAGTGCAAAAGCACTCAGCTGAGTACCATCAGGCTTTTGAGGCGGACGGGCGCAAGCTGATCCGGGTAGCGCTGCTTGCGTTCGGCTTCTGCCTGAACATCAGACATGCAAATTAGTGCGTCACCAACCAAAATTACGACACTACAGATCAGATCGCTACCATTTTCTCCTGATCATTCTGTTTCTTGGAGCCCGCGCTTCTGCCAATCTGCGAGCATGCCCGGCTGTCAGGCTGCAAAAAAATGCACATGCGAACTGCTGTTTGTCNAGCAGACTGCAAGCACATGCTTGCATTGACTCAACTAGTACACAACAAGCATTAAGAACCCCCAAAATATGCAAATAGGGTAAGACACTCACNACCAGAAGCAGCATACAAGCTGAGCTGTCAAAACCATCAAGTCATGTTTGAATGCAGGCAGCAGGGATGCTCAGTGCCTTGGCAGTGGCAGAGCCCTCATCAGCTGGGCAGCTGTTGCAGGAATGCCTCACCAAGCTGGCGACGCATGTGCAGCTGCTTGCTGGCAACCAGATCACCAACACCGCCAGCCCCAGCAGGGACTTCTCACGGACGCTGTCACAGGCCCTCAATGACAACAATGCTCTGACTGTCAGGCTACAACAGAATACCGTTCTGGGATGTGCAGCCGGTGCTGCTGCACTCCTGTCTGCTTCAATCAGGTGACCACTTAGCGCATGTTTACATGTGGCAGACTTGTCTTCTTTGGCTGCTGACAGCAATGCGGCAGCATAGTCAGCATAGCAACAATTGGCTTCTGCTAGTGCTGTGCGATGCATCTGTGCTGTTGTGAAAGCATATGAACAGCTGGCAGGCATCTCCCAACCATCATAGTATGTCTCTGTCACCACAATATGGTATATGCCACATGGCAATACTTCTGGATGCAAGGCAGACCGTTCATAGCTGCTGACAGCAGACAATGCTATTCAGGTTGACCTTGGGCCTGCCAACTAGCATGCTGATGTCTGCGTTGGAGCTGGCAGTGAAGTGCGTGCAGTCCGTGCTACCAGAGGCAGGTGGCACAGCTCACGTCATCATTCAGGCTGGCTATGTNCCAGCATGCCCAGACATGGCATCATGTCAGCCAGCACAGAAACTATGCATGACATACTCATGTCATACTCACGTCCATACTGTATTCATGCAGAGGCAGCCAGCTCAGACTTAGCATCAGGTGATAGTATAACAGATACCATACCTGGCTTGGCTGCAGCTGACAGTCCATGTGCTTGAAGAGCTCGCTGTTGACTCAAGGAAGCAGCTGACTGAGCGATCATCTCCTCTGGTGGCACTATGGACTGTGCATTCCTGCACGGTAGCCCAGAACCAGATGAGCTGGTCAACAAGACATCAAGTAGTGCTGCATATTCAGCTCTAGTCTTGACAGACCTTGACATAAGGGTATGAACACCGCTGGGAGGCTACCTTGTCAATTACAAGGCAAATTAAGCACAACCTGCAAGCACGTTACCTGACGTAATGAGCCACATCAGTCATGTACCGCTGCACATAAAAGTTGTGGGTGGCCTCGTTCTTGGCAGCTTCAATTACTGCTGTATCAGAAACATGGTCAGCAGGCCGGCAGCCAGGCACATCGGTAATGGGCTTGTGGCAACACTTTGTGCAGGCTTGCTCACAGGCCTGGTCCCCACACATGAAGGGCTGTGTGTCTGTGACCTGACTTGCATGACGCCCATCAGGCCTACATCCTGCAAAACACTGTCCACTACTCACATTGCGATACTCGGAAAGAGTCAGCCTCAGCTGCTGGAACCATGGCCACAATGTCTTTGCATGTCCACACTGTCACCACTTGGTGTTGTGTGTGGGTCAAAGTGCAGCTATGACTCCAGCAATCTTGAAGCAGTAAACAGTTTCTGCAAGAAATGCAGATGAAGGCATGTTTCAGCGTGCCGTCACAACAGTGTCAAGAGCGTTGGCTAGTTTACATGTGTGAGTCATGTGTTGAGGGCTGGCAGCACAGGGTCTGAGCCTTTGGCGAATATACCTGCAGAATCGTNTGTCTTTGGCCCTGAATGCTGTGCATGCTCTGAGGCAGGGCGCTGTCTGGGTTCTGCTGCTGTTGCAGGATCCTCCGAGCAGCTGATACAGATGCACAGTGCACAGCAGCATCGTAGGCGCCTGCACCTTGCAATGTGAGCAACGAGCCTGCATGTATCAGACCTGCAGTGCACAGCACTGNTTTCAGCATGGTGCATGCCAGAAACATGCTGATTGGGATGATGCCCTGGTGCCTGATGCCCTGTAAGGAGGAGTGCGAATGCAAAGTCAGCCAATTGGTCAGCTATCAAGAATATGCAGTTGTGCTGGGGACTCTGGTACATGACTTAATACTCAACAGGGCAGTAGTAAGCAGTAAGGCAGTCAATGATGCAAGAAAGCTGTACACAAGCTTTGCAACTCAAACTGATTTGCATGTTGCATGTGTCTGTCATGCCATCGTTGGTCATGCCGTTGATTGAATATGCTGTTTCCATGCATGCAACATACAGCTAGTCCAGCAGCTTGCAACCCCCACAATTACCCTCAGACACATTGCACAGGGGAGCGCATACTTGACCACGAAGATTGCAAGGCTCAAGCATACACTAGGGGTTGTCAATGACACCTGTGCAGAGCTACAATAGCTTTGGCAGAGAGAAACATGTCTATGTGGGNAAGCATTACTGCTTGTACAAGTCTGTGACCACAAGGTCTCGCTGCATCTGTATGGACATTGAGCAGCTCACAAGATACCAAGGGTGTGGTGATGACTGGCAGGTCCGGGTGTTGCTGGTACGGTCCAGGCAGCAGGTCTTGCAGGAGCTGGAGCTGTTGTTACCTGCCCTGTTTGATGCCCTCAGTGGGGGCTCAGACCGTGTTGTGCTGGAAGCTCTGTCAGTACAGGTAGAACCTGCTAGCAATGCAGTGATGGTTGATGCATGAGGCCCTTACACTCTGGTTGTGATTGTGCTCATATATGCTGGGCTTGCCTGGGCCATATGCTGCTTGAGTCTGCCTGTGCTGTGCTGTCTGAGCAGCCTGGCGAGTGGCATCAGTATGTGCGCGGTGCTGTAGGTTGGTCGATCACAGTGGTTGCAAGACCNGTAGGTCATAGCATTGGCTGGCACACCTTAGAAATGTTTATGATAGGTATCATATCTGGGCGTGGCATGCAAGTGATCCAAGAGCTCACAACCTGGGGCTAGAATACCGTTAGGCATGCTAGGCCGACACAACTGCCTGCTTGAGTGCTTTGCCTAACGGTCTTCAGCAATCAAACTGTCAACACCACGCCAAACTTATGGCAGCTGTTTGGTGGTGGTGCAGCTTTCAAGCTCATATTTGTTGGTGTCCCCTGGGTAGAATAAACATCTGCTCAGCCGCCAAACGCTGCATAATGTGTTCACATGTACTCAGTCTTCAGCATGCAATGTAAGCAATGTATGCGACTCGCTTTACGTGATCTCATTGTGCATGCGTCTGAGGTATAGAGCTTTCAGACTACTCCATCCCATCCAAGGTAACAGTTCGTTTGATTCTCTTGCTTCNACAAGCGTGCAACGTACAATTGCCCAGACATTGGCAACACTCATGGGCGTGAGTGACCAGCTGCAACACCCCTGAAGGATTCCTGAAGTCTAGGTGAGAGGATACTCTTCCCCGGATATGGATGTCAACAATTCGCCACAGGTTCAGGCAGCCAATCAAGCGCTCGAGCTACAGGAGCTCACTACAAGAAGACAAGAGCTGTTGTCAGAATTGCAAGGGTATCAAGCGCATCGCATACCAGGTCTGGCATTTGCCTGTGCACTTCTGCCAGACACGTGTCTCACCAAGCATTGCACCATCAGCAGCAGGTGCATTATGCACTACAACAGTCGTGTCCCGCCGCATTTTGCAGTTATGATTTTTGAACAATACGACCCTGCCTTGTTGTTGGTTCAATGATCTGTTGCTCCTACAACAGTGATGCAGCAGTGCAAAATACTGTGCTGGCTGCATTGTGGGTGCACCTTGGCAAGTGAGGAGTGGCCAGCCATNGTGCCATGCCTCTGCTGTGAGCAGCAGCAGATCATGCTTGCATGCCAGGTTTGCAACCACGCTACACATGCTGGCTTCACCTGCCCTGATATGCCGGTTGTGGAATATGCAGCGGCTCAAGCATGTAGCACATGCAAGCCATGACATACTTTGCTCTAGACATGTTAGTGACTGGGCTTGGGTTCAGAACTTTGGTGAGAGGGGTGTGTACCTGAGGGCAGACAGGGCCATTCTGGCAACATCTTGAGTGTCAAGATACGCTGTGCGGGTGTCATCAGTGGTTCCCCACACTTGCCTGTCCTCCAGAATCGGGACTGCATAGTTGCCAATGATGGCCTGCAGATGTGCAGAATGTATGAGAGCATTGTGTTGAAGTCAGACACGTCTTTCTGGCTTTGATCTTGTACAAAGCAAAACTCAGGCGACACAAGCAGATCAATCACCATTAGCTGATGAACTTGCAGACAGGGTTTGGACTTGCAGCACTGAGGGCTTGGACAGAGCGCACACAGTTGGCTAGCTAGGCTGACGCCCATGGTATGTCACTGGATGTGACGCCTAGATACAGTAGCAAGTTGAGAAGAGTGCCAACCTGCATGAAGCCACATAGCCGGAAGATGGTGAAGTTGAGGCCGCTATCTGCCAAATACTTCTCTGTGCANCATTCATTCACTCATTCACTCATTCATTCCTTCTCATTTCGAACAGCTGCCCTTTTGCCCATCCCTTGTTCAGGCTCTCCTCTGCTTGGCAAAATCAGGCATGCCTCATCAAGAGGCCCAAATCTGACATTCCCATTTGGCTGCACCCTATACCCTGCATCACCTCCTACAGCGGCATGCCGTTCAAGACAATGGCCTGTTCAACTCTGACTTTCCATAACAATGTTGTTCCCTGGCAACACGTGAGCGTAGATGAGGCAGTACAAAGTGCTTGATCACCATCAGCAATCCTCAGACATCTTCTTGACGGTAGACATTGCTGCTGTGCTGAACAGGAACTTCACCAGCTGTATGCCTACTGGCAGAGCGACTTGGGCATGGCAGCAAATTCTTCCCAAGGCAACCTTGCTGGAGCTGTCTATCAGCTAGCTGATGGGAGCCATGCCAAGGCAACTGCAAGTGGCTCACTGGCATCTTACACCTCGCCTTCAAACATGACTGCACAAGCCACAGACAATGTTGTAAGTAACAAGTTTGGTCATGCCAGGCATGTCAGCGCAGCAGCAGGTCGCCAGGTGACCTCGAACACGACTGCTTCAGACAACACAGCTGTGAAAGCTTCAAACAGCAGTAGAATAGCAAGCAGCTCCAGTGCAGCAGCAGGGGGCCTGTCCAAGGCTCAGGCACTGCCACCCATCAGCACAGCTGCAGCAACCTCAAATGGTGGCATGAGAAAGAATTTGGCTCATGACAGCAACCTCAGTGCTGCAACAAATGGTGTGCCCAGCTCACACAGAGTGCCCTCAATGAGCATGGCTGCAAAAGCCACACAGAAGCTTGTGAGGAGCAGGCTTGCCAATGACAGCAACTCTGATGCAGCAGCAGGTGGCCTGCCCATTGCCCACACATTGTCTCAAGACAGCATGGCTGCTAATGCCACAGATGGTAATGCGATGAGCCAGTCTGGAGCCAAGCTCAGCCAAACAGACAGCACCATTAGGAGAAGTAAGCTTGGCAGGAAGCGCAAGCTCGAGGTGCGAGCTGTGAGCTGCTGAGGTTGCCTTCAGCCATAANTGTCCACCGGTCTGCTGAATGTCCAAGTCGCCGAAGTCATAGTTCTGTGACATGCCTGCTTGCCACAACAGCCNCCGGCATAAGCTGACACCTGCAAAGCTGTCATCATAGCCCACCTGACAGAATCATTGACCGCACCCTGCACTGCAAGAAAGGTGTGATGCTGCACCAAAAGCTGCCTGCTTCCTTGCATTGCATTTGCCTTCAACAGGTGATTCACCCGTTCCCAAAAAGTTAGCTGCGAACTGTATGCAGAGAGGGAAATTTTCAAAATGGTGCTGACAGCAGACCTGGACTTTCAAACTGCCCCCTGGCCCAGCATTTCTCCTGAAGCCAAACACTGTGTCATGCAACTCATGAATCGCGATCCTAGACACAGGGCAACAGCAGAGCAGATCTTGCGGCATCCCTGGCTCTCGCAGCAGGGCCTGGCTCCTGATAGGCCTCTCGACAATGTTGTCATCCAGAACATGCGCAAGGTGAGCCTGACCTGTGGCTGACAACTAACACTTGTTATTGGACGATTACAGCTGCACCTTATAGCTTTAGTATTGCAGGAATGCGACTGATTGGCAAGCACTTGGCTAGAGTTGTTTGGTCACGCTACTGTAGTGTCTGCAATTGCTTCATGCATGTGTGGGTGTGGCTAGTTTGGCTGTGCTTTATGCCATTGATCTGTTCATGCTGCACTTTGCACTGTCTCCTGACTCAGTTTGCACAATAACGTAGATCATGTCAGCGCATGTTGGGCTACTCCCAGCTCCTCATGGCTTTCAGCACTGCAGCCCACACACAGCAACAAGCAACTCAGTGTAGTCTGCGCTCCTCACAGTGATGACCTGCAGCTGACTGTTGCGCCTGCAGTTTGCGGGCATGACGAAGCTAAAGAAGGCAGCCTTCATGGTGGTGGCACAATGCCTGAAACCTGAAGAAATCAAAGACCTGCAAGACCTCTTCAGGATCATTGATGCTGATGGCAATGGCATCATCACTGCCAAAGAACTCAAGGTAACACGCTGATAACTGTTGCACCTCAATGATGCCTGATTGTAGTCTGTCACACAACCCAGCGCCATCACAAGTGCACAGCCATGAAAGTTGTTTGTCCTGGCATACTTGTTCTGTGACTGTACAGCAACAGCAGTACAGGCAAAGCAAGATCCGCTGCTGATAAGCTAGAGTAACANTCTGACATGAATGTGAACAATGCAGCAGCAGAAAGCTGTGCTGTCAGCTGATCATCTGCCTGACAAGGTAGGGCCACTATGTGAGATGCACCTGATAGGCTGCTAAGCCAAGGGCATGTGCCTGTTCCTGATAAGTCCTGTCTTGTGACATGTGGCCCAGGTGACCTCTACCACCTGCTCATCGTCATGCAACAGCACCATAGGCTTTGACAATTTTGCATTGTCTGTTGAAAACCATGCATCCAGCCATGTCAAAGCCACACCTATTTTTCAGCCTATTTTGCAGCAGATCTTGCGGNGGCCACTCATGAGTGTGATGCATTCAGCAACTACAGGACATTTGGTAGCAGTGAGGGAGCGAATAGGGCCCTTTCAACCTAGTAGCCCCCCCAAAGGCTACACCAAAGGCTAGGTAGCACCTTTGAGGAGCAATGCTCGCAGTGCAGTATACTTATTGACCTTCTTGGCCNTCAGCGGTGAGCTCATGCTTTTGCTGAGATATCCCTTTGCTCAGTACAAGGTCATGCAGGAGCTCATCGCCAACTGCCAGAGGCTTCGATTTGAAGTGCATGGGCTGCCTTCTGAGAGGTCATTGCACAGCTGATTCAGAAAGAGGATGACAGAGACACCACGGCTTGAACGAAGGAGTTTGACCTGCTCAAGAAGAGGGATGGAGTTGAGGTTGTGTGTGACTCTTGTCCTCAATGCCGGCCCTGTTCTTGAGCAGGTCAAACTCCCTCGTTAAAGTAAGTGTGTCATTGATATGATGCTCTGATTGGTATTCTGCTGTGCATGGCACCGATGTTGCAGGTCGGGAGCATCAACGCTAAAGTATATCCCCTCAGAATGTCACTACCTGTGTTCATGCGCATACATGCGCACAAATGCGCATGCTTACTCCAGCACAGTCAACTATATGCTTGAGTAACCTCCAAGTGCTCAGGTTCTGTGTCTGCCTGACCTCAGGCTCTAGCTGGCCTGAACTTGTTAAGGGAAATCCTGACCTTACACCGCATACATCTGCACGCAACTGCTATGCATGGACCCTGGTGTACATGTAGATGTCNGGTTCAGACTGCAAGCCTGATGTCAGGTTCAGCTAGAGGTGATTTGAGGCATGTGGTGCACACAGGTATACTGCTGAGTGCTTCACTGTGTGCCGAGACCAGCAGCACATCACAGACCTGCGCTGGTGAAGTGTGCAAACACAGTAGACATGTGTTGAAAGTAGGGACTGATGCGTTGGCACCTTTCAGCTGCAGAGCGGAGATCTCCCAACCGTTTGATGGTCTCAACCACAATCAGTGGGTGGAATGTGTCATCTTCAGTTGCACTTAAGAGTGCTAACTGGCTAGCCCTGTAAAACAAACCAGAGCTTTCACACTACACCAGTAACCCGGGGCAGCGCAGGTTTGGCTTAGCTTCTGTGCAGTGGCAGTAGCACTTGATGTGATGCATCTACTGCAAGGCGCACTGCATGGCTCTGTGAGACATGCTGTCATTTTGACCGACATTGCAGCAAGCAGCAGCATCAATGCAGCATTACAGGCAGCAAGTTCTGATGTGAAACTGTGTGGTACACAATGCCAGTATTGTCAGCAAAGAGGCGGTTACGCACAGCATTGTACAGCGCACAGCAAGCCTGATACCTTTTGTTTGCGCAGCGCTGCACAATCCGTGAGACCTGCTTGCGCATGACTTGCAGCTCTGGCACATTAGGGTTGGTGTGGANAGGTATGCACACTGTATGCCTGCTGTGCCTTGCTTGAGCAGGACTCAATGCATTGCGGGCTCATTCACTACTCACTGTTTACGTGAAATAGTATGCTGGCTCAAGTTTGAACCTGTGCATGATCAGCTTGCTAGGGCTTGCAACAACGATTAAAGCATGTCATGTTTGCGCTTGCTGACGGGCTGACTTGCACCATGTAGGCTAAGGCANCATGGTGACTGACATGACATGTGACAGCACTGCAGTCATGCGTCAGCAAAGACGTGCAGCTGTTTGAGGTTANATTGCTAAAGCCACATGCACCTTGCTGCTCGTGAGCGTGTTGTCGAGCAGAGTACAACCCGGTCAAGCCCATGGTGTGTCTTTGCTTTTCTGGCAAGGCTTTTGAAGTGACCTGCTGCACATGCAGCCTGCTGCCAGTAACACAAGTAATTACAAAGCTGAATCTGGATGCAAATTATACTGTGGTTTGTTGCACTTTGATGCAGTTGCACCAACAGCGACATGGTGTGCAGGAACAGGAGCAGTCGGCAAGTTGTTGCTGCATGCGCTGCATAGCCCTGTCTCGCAAGCCATGCAGGCAAGTGATGTCTGTACCGAATGCGGCCTCTGCGACATATAAATACTTGTGATGTATGATCAACCCCTGTACAACGTACTTTTGAGCGCTAGCATTCTCACAACAACAATTTTGTTGGCATGCCTGCCTGTAGCCACACTGCTTGTTGCTCTCTTGAAGTTGTGGACTGCATGTTGCTTTGCTGACATGTCACAGCTTGCTGGTAATCACTTGCATGCCTATATCTGTGCGATGTGCTTTCGAGCATACAGTGAGAAAAGGATCACTATGCAGGCACAAACAGCAGCAGCCCACGTACTGGCAACAGTGCTAGCTGATAACCAACAGAGCAAGCAAGTGCTACTTGCCAACTGCAATGCTGGTTCCCAGTCACCACTGCAGATGCCAGACAGCAGCACAGCTATCTTTGTTGTCACTTTGAAGCAGGCACTAGCCTCGCATGCAGATGAAACAGNTTTCCACTGGTGCAGGATGGTAATTCATTTCACATGTCTGAGTCAGATAGCGCCCTGTCACCAGCTCAGGAGCATGTGTCTGATGCGCTGGCAGCTTTTGATGCTGGACACCTGCAAGAAGCTCAAAATGCCTTTGACCTGTCTGTATGGGCAGATGTCAAGAATGATAAAGGTGAAAACCTGACCTGCAGTTATAGCATCTCTATAAGAGACTCAATGGTCGGTTACATTGGCAGAAACCTCTATGCACACCTTTTGCACTTGCATGCAAATGGATTGCTATTGTATGCATGTCCAGCACATCATGCTTGCGCAAGCCATCAATACAGTCTATACTGAAACATGTCACACAGACATGTTAGTTGTGTCACAATTGCTGATGACTGCAAGCAAAGACAGATGCCAATTACTGTTGCAGGTGGCATTAATGCAGCTGAAGCAGCAGAGGCCAGCACACTGAAAGCCCTCATGCAGCTGAATTCCTCACTCCCTGCTAAGCAGCGCATAGTCAGAGAGAGGCGCATTGCATGCTCAGCTCTGCAGGATGCCCAAGACACCCTCATCCACTCCCTTGCCATCACATCGCCGTCAGGCCTTGACCAGACCATTCCTCAACTGGTGCAGCTCCACTGCCTGGCAGCTGTACAAGACAGTCTACCACCAGTCGTTCCAAGCCCATCCGATGTAGACGCCCCTCCAGGCTTTGCANAGCGTTACAGGCAAGTGTGCACTTCAGCTGTCCCCCATGTCATCCTCTGCAGACCCATTTGTCCGCAGCAGTGCTGCAAGTGTCATGGCCCAAATACACCGTCTTTGCAATGGTCATGAGCAAAACCCACAGCCACAGTTGTGTGACAGCAGGTATACCTTGTGCCTTGCTAGCATGTTGCTACATCTGACAACACCTGTTTCAGTCTGTTGCATGGCTTGCTTTGACAGACCTGCACAGCTACAGCAGCAGATGATGCAGAGGCTAATGGGCTCCCCCGTCTTGATGCATATGCGCATGACATCATGACTGATGCCTCAGGTTGTCACAACACGCTGCTGCTATGCAGGCAGCAAGCAAGCATGAAGATGCAGCTGTGCTATATGGCCAACTTCTGGCCAAGGGCACACCTGGTATTGGTCAACAGAAGCAGCTGAGGTCTTTGTTCATGGACTGTTGCTGCGAAGCGTACTCAGCTGTGTCTGACTGGGAGGGCTTGCAGCAGTGGTTGCAGGATGTCAAGGTATGTTCAGTTGCTGTGCGTAGCCATTCAGCCCAATAGATATGATTATGGAGATGTCAAGATCCTGCGTTGTAAGCATGGTCCTTGTCTGCTTATGCTCTGGTTGCATAGCAAAATCGGCTGCTGATATCTCAGCTTGCCATCTTCAGCTGTGATTGTGACCCTTGCATTGCTGCACTGCTAGTTGTGCCATCCAGCACAATGTAGGTGTGTGTCAGGAGTTGTAGAGCATCTACACAGAGTCAAAGCACAACTTGCACAGACTGGGCAACTGTATATATCTGTCAATTGTATGTGAAGAGTNAAGGCCACACTTCAAGAGCCTGCAGTGCAGGTTCTGACTTATGAACCTACTATGTGTGTGGTGCCAGCGCTGCAGACATGCACTGGTAGACTGGCATCCTGTACTTGACATGGGCTGCCTTATTTGCCATCTGTTCACATGGTGCCCTTGAACTGCAGTGGCGTAGATGACCTTTTTGAGATGATTCAGTCCAAGACTTACATACATCAGCTGGGCTATGGCATCATCAAGATTTTTGTAGTGAACAACTTTCCAGAGCTTGGACCACTCTTCCGTCAAATGGAGATGTCTGTGAGTCACAACACGACCATGGCAGGTGAGGCTGCTGTGACAGCTTGTTGCTGAGTGCAGTGCGTTGCATAGCCGTGTGCTGCTTGCTTGCCAGTAACGCTCTGCACACTTCTGTTTTCAGGTAACAACACTGTCCTGAAGGGCCTTTGTCACTGCATAACACTTGTTGGCTCCTATGACGGTGCTGCATCATGACATGCTGGTACGCTGCAGGTGGCATGGGTGCAAGCAGTATGCATCAAAGGCAAAAGTCTACTAATGTGTAATCAACCAATTACATGTGTGGTCTTGGTGGTCAACAGACTGTCAAACCTAATGTATTAAGGTCTCAATAAATGTCACGACAGCTCTCAAGCGGCAAACGCGATGCTGTTATTGACTGTGTCAGTATGGCTGTGTTCATGCCACATGTACAAACATCAGTCACAGAAACTGACAATCTGAAAATAATTTGCTATTACCGGTCAGCAGCATTGTAACACCATAATTGACGACTATAATAGACCATAATTGACGACTGTAATATGATTTTGCCAAAGTGTGCTGACAAAGCTTTCAGACTGCTGCCATATCCTTGTTTGCTTGGCCACCTACGCACGAACTAATTTNAAGCTCTGCTGCAGTACATACAAGCATTTTCAAATAACACTTACTTGCTCAAATCATGATTGTGTTATAACCATCATGACCTGGTTTGTTGAGAGGATTCTAACAACTTGGCACGCTGGCAGCAAGCACTGATACGCCACAGAGCCTGCACTTGCAGTTGTCTTGCTGGTCCGGGACAGAACTTATGACCAAATGACAGGTGATGAGCGTGGCATGCCTGACTTTGACGAAGCCATACTAAGTGCAACAATTTATGACCTGTTGGCATGATGACTGATCNGAACGTGAAGCATTTGCTGTCCATGAAGGAAGCTGAAGCTGAATGCAGGCAGCAGCTCTGTGGGTCAACGCCACAAGTGGAGCAGCGACATCCGCTTGCTAGCACTGGACATGGATGGCACACTCCTGGACAGCAACAGCAAAGTGTTGCCCTCATCAGTGAAGGCCATCCAGGTTTGGCTTCAGTTTCACAGCGTCTGCCACCAAGCGACTTCACTGCCCATATGTTGCTGGACCCATCTGTGGTGATGCTGTTGCTATTCTGAGTCGGCCTGCGAACTGCATCAGCNTCAGCCATATTTGCAGAAACCTTGTCCTGACGTCCTTCTCGTTCATTTCCTGTGATTTACAGGCATTTAGGAGGCCAGAAGCTGTGCCACAGCATGTCATGGCCTGGCAGCAATGCATACATTGCACCAGTACAGATTTGTAGTGGCAAATGTGTGCTGACATAGTATGCTACACAGGCTCACTGGCATGCACAAGAGTGGCTTACTGAATGAGCGATGCCTGTACCAGCAGAAAGGTACTGAACAGCACCCCTGGGCAAGGCCTCCTTGTTGCCCATGCTGTCTTTATGACTCAGATAGCCATCAATTACGTACGAGAAGATTTCTGCATCCCTGTGAGGATGGGTTCTGCAGGGCCACACAAGTGAGACACAGCCAGTGAACACTTGCTATCGATACACACCCTAAGCACATACCCGAAGCCAGCTTGGGGCTCAACCAAGTCGTCATTNGGCCACCCACACAGCAACACAGCGCAAGTCACGATGGACAAAATATGTTTGTGGCAAGGCAAGCAAAACACTGGACAAGTGCGACGCTTGCAATGCACTAGTACTGCCATCTGCTCGCGCAAAGTTGCTAGCTGGGTTGCACAGCCGGGCTTTGAGATCGTTGCCTTGCAATGACACTCAGCATTGCATTGAAGTGCGTGACAACCTGCTGACCTTCCCGTTCTAGATCCCTCGTAGATTGTGCCAACNGAAGCAGTTCATTCAGCAGCTGCAGCATCGCATTACACTCTGCAACAACAGTTGTGGCCATCGTTCACCACAGTTGTGGCAGCATGAAGTGTAGTGCATCAACAGCATTTCATCTAGCTGCGACAACTTACNTGGATGCAAACTGCTGCTGCATGATGCTGCTGGAGACGCAGCCTTGCAGCTTGGCCTGCCTTCAGTGCTGCCCATCTGTGCTGCACTACCANGCTGTGCCGTGCTGTGCTGTGTCGTGCTGGAGTGTGCCATGCATGAGGAACTGTCTTCTTACAGCTCTATGCAGCACTGTCCTGAGCCACTTCTTGCTGATGTTTGTTGGGTCTGTGCAGGGCATAGACCTATTTGGTCAAGCTATACCTCATGCACCTACTGATAGAGTCAGCTGTATGCACTGTGAATGGGAAGGCGCTGCCTCAAGGTGAGACTCGTCGGCTCCACTTGACAGGGACTCAAGAATGGCAATGTTTGCTTGGCAACATTAGCTGGGCACACATCAAAGTTATGCATGTCTTTGACATCACCATGGCAAGCCAATGCGATAAGGCTGACGTTCTGATGTCCTTATATTGTGCGTGCACCAGACACCAAGTCGTGCCAAAGAGTTTGTCAAGCACAGAGTCCCCATACAAGCATTAGACTGTCTGTGTGAGCTCAGCGTTGTTGTATAGCAGCTGTCACATCACGGTATGTCTTATGAAAGTTCACTGTAAGCATGCATATATCCAATCAAAATGCTCTTGACATGCAACGATGCTGGTTCATGCCCCGCACACAAGCGTATGTTGCCATACTGCAGATTTGCAGCACACCTGGACAAATGCCTCAGTGGTGGAAGGAACAGACGGCGTGGCAGCCGCAGCAGATTTTAGCTGGGTTGTGGTGCGCACATCACGAGCAGCCTCTGCAGAAGCCACCTGCGACTGTGGTGGTATGCATTGTTGCGAAAGTCCTGCAACTAGGCAATTCNGTTCAGCAGCATAGCATGCCTAATGGCTACCAATTTGGGTGCATTATGGCTCTTGATTGATGTGTAGACTGTCATATGAGTGCTGACTCATTGACAAGCTTCATTGTGCAAATGTTCTGTGTGATCACGGAACGGAATGGCGCATGAACATGCTCTCAGCACACCCTTCCATTTGCACTGTCGTTGGTGTTGCTTTGTATGCATGTGAGTTGGCTGTCAGTACACCCTGCAGTCAAATCGGTATACACTCCCTAGCTGTTGCAGATCACAAGCCTGTGTCTGGAAGCAACAGCCAGTCTAGCCTAGCTGACGTAAACCTATGTGTGTAGGTTGTTGTGTTTGGAGGTACTACCACGGACCAGACCCACTTTGTAATTTCCTGTGTGTTGCTGAAGCAAAAGATGGTCTGGCCTAGCTGATGTAACCGTGTGTGTACNGGCCTCCAAGGCCAGCACATCATGCTCCACCATGTGGTCCTCCTTTGCCTGTGCCAAGACCACCACTGGCTGTCAGCACGGNACATAGATAGCATAGATTCAGCTTGTCTGTGCCACTGCTGCAACAGGCCCCAGCTGGAACACTTGTGCCCATGAACTTAAAAGCTATGGCTCAGCTGATGCTCTGTGAGGCGCAAGCTTGCAGATTGCGCTTCAATCTGCCCCTCATACAGGGCCCATCAGACCTGTGTAGCGGTGGACAGAAAGCAGGTGCAATGATGCAACAGTCTCATGGTACAGTCTTTGATGCAGGCATACAGAAGCAACGCTGCACTGCGTGCCTGACAGCAAGGGTANCAGGTGGGTGTTTGGGGTGCAATTATGTTTTGCCGTTGTCTACATGAGTGCTGAGCTGTGCGGTAGGCTTGTCTTTTGAGTGACTGTCATGTCAAAAGAGGTGTCATACTGTTGCAATGCGTGCTCGCGACGCTGAGTGCTACTGCAGGGCAACATGCTGTATTGAATTGAGGTAGTCATAGTTTGTGGACTTGCTTTGCCTTCCAGCATGTGATCAGAAGTTGCAGAGGCAGCTCATGGCATGTTTCTCAGAGCCTCGCAATGGCACTGCATGCTGCTGAGCATATGCAAGCACAACCGACGACTGTTGCTGGGCTCAGCATGTCATCAAGAACTGCCATCAAGAATTGCAACAGCTCCTTCTCCGTTCCTGCTTACACTGTCTCAAGGTACATATCCAACGCTGTCTACTGTCTACTGTTCTCCCATTCATGTGTGGCCCTGCCTGTATGTGTACGGTGTTAACACATCAGCCGCTGTGATGCAGCAAGTGATAGCTGAGGCCAAGCAGCATCATACCAAGCAGCTCGTTGCGCAGCTCACCAGACATATACATGAAGCTCAGAGGACAGTGCAAGGGGCTGNTGTGAGCTGAGACCCAGGAGCATGTGTGTGTTTTCTATTTGCGGTGATTGGCCAAGCATGCCAGTGGGTGCCCACCTTGTATGTGCTAGGCTGTGCTGACCAGACAGGTCAGATGATGTAACGAGCGATGCTTTCAGTCATTTGTGCTGGTTCAACGCCTGACAATTGGCAGCACGTCCGACTGAAAGCATGCAACATATAGCATAGGGACCGACACACGACTGCGAAGCCATTGCAATGGAGAGGCGACAATATGAAAATGTGTATCTTGTACAGGGCAAGGCAATGGTCCTGTCCANCTGGGCAACATCTGCCATAGCAAGGAACAAGTTCTCAAGGATTTACGTCTTTCTGGAGCTCCTGCAACACCTGTTCCTTGCTATGGCAGATGTGCATGACTGGAATAAGCTTCAGCCTGTGGGGAACCCAGGTGGGTCGATGAGTCTTGAGGAAGCGTTTGGCAGTCGCCCGCCNCCTCAATGCCCTGCTGCTGCAGCCACTGCCCCAAGGGCACGGCCAGCATGCAATCTTGCTGATCCTGCTGCTCAGCTTCTACCAGCAGACTTTGGCGCCAATCCTGTCGGGTGCCCAGCACCCGATCTTCAAACTCGGCCGGACTTAGCTCCAAGCTCAAGATCTGCACAAGTGCTGTACTCACTGGAGGCACGTATTTCTACAAGTTTATGCTGGGCAGCTGGTGTGAATGACNAGGGATGCTCCTGCAAGGACAATGCGCTAGGTGTTGAGAGAGGTGTGCTGCGTGCCACGCCTTGTGCATTTCATAATGCAGCCTGTAGTTGATGCAGGCAGACTGCCCCACTGACAATGCCAGGTGCAGTGTGCATGAGTGTGCATGAGCTATGTTGGGCCTGGCACAAATATGATGTTAGGTGCATCGCTCAAGAAGCACAACAACATCTGGATCTACATCAGTCAAGCTTCCCAGACATAGAAGCATGTACTGCAGAGAGTAAAAAGCAACATATTAAACAGTGTGGAGTTCATTGGTCATGAATGGGCACTGCTCTGCCTGTCAGCCCACTCACTCTGTGCTGCTGCTTTGGGTATAGCAGCATGTGAGAAGATGCTAGACAGACCACTAGGCCATTCGTATGTGAAGGCTTTGCAGTCCCAAAAGCAGCGTGAAGACAAGCTGAATGAGCTGGTCAAATGCCTGTGCATTGCATATTACAATGGNACAAACTCTTCAGCAACAGCTGCTGAAATTGTGTTGGCTGAGTAAACAGCCATTGACAGTGCAACCACCATCAATTGTGTCAATCATGCTCACGCTCACTGTAATATCAGTTGGCATGTTGTAGCTNTTCTTGCTCTTCATCTGCATCACAGACACATTTGTATGCGCATATATTTACTGATGCAGGCTTGCATCTCAAACCTCAGTTTACAGCTTGCTAGTCCCACGATGCATGCCGCAGAACTTTTGACCCTGGCACAGGGAGGTACAGTCCACAAGAAAGTACTGACCCTGAGCAACACTGTTGATGCATATCATGAGGAAGACAGCAGCGCAGCAACGTACCTTGGTATCTGCTCCGTCCTCGTCCTCTGAGGAGGATGCACCTGACTCAGCCTTGGCAGCTGTGTGCTCTGACTCACTGGCGCTGGCATACTTGCGGTGCAGCTTGGACTCATTGTAGTTGACAGCTTTGCGGCGGCGTGGCGCCAATATTTGAGGGGCCTTCGCTGCTGCTNGGCGTTGCTGCTTGCTCAGCACTGCTTGTTGGTGCCACCTCCTATACCAGGCAATGCATCACTCAGATGCTGTTGGACCTGTCATGAGCTGTGTGTACACAGGCTTGCTTGCCATTATACAGAGACTGTGGAGGCCTGTGCAGGTTGTGAAGACAATATGCACCATATCGAAAGTTGTGGCTNTGCGGCGTCCTGTACATGGTCAGTACAGCCTTAATAAAACGCATGTGGCACAGGAAGCACTGAAGGGCAAGGCTGAAGGTGTTCTGCACAATTACACTTTGGGTTGGGGGCTTGCCAGTAAAGAGGCTGTACCTGCAACCCCTTGCCTTGCCTTGGGAAAAAGTGCTGAGGTGCGCGTTTGCCTACAGCAGGCAACACCGTCGGTGATAGGCCCTGAGGGCTTGATATAGATGGCTCGGCACCGATCAACTTGTAAAGGCTCACACAACACAAGCTGAGCGAGGTCGTTTGATCAACATTTGCCGCGTTATCTTTGTNACGCAGCCACTGCACATGGCCCTCAGGCAGACTCATCACCCCCTCCCCTAGCAGAGCCTTTGAAGTCTGTCCAGTCCACCAGTAGTCCCTCACTCAGTCCTAGAAAANCAGTCCTACTCAGCACATGCAACACAACATAGTGAAAGTCTATACTCTGACATCAGGTTGTACTGCTACATATTCAATGTGCAGCTCAGCAATATGATGGAGGTGAGAGTTGTTGAGAGTGGCTACATGTGGCAACAGATAGAGTCAACACCTGTGTGCCAGGTATTTGGTCATCCACCCGTCTTCGCTTGGCAGCATGACCTGCCTCCGCTGCCTTTTGTGGCTGACTGCTGCAGCTAGGATCGCCGGTAGCATGTTTATGATGTGCAGGACTGCTGGGCTTCTCTGGTAGCTGACTTTTGCCTACTTCCTCCTCTACAGTCAGGTCAACACAGCTGCCCTGTCCTGGCAAGGGTCTTTTGTTGCCTTGAGCTCGATTCCATAACGAAGACAACGTTGCAGCCATTTTATGCAAGCGCGACGCGCACAATCATTCTCGCCAGGTCAAGGCGAGGTCAGCGTGTTGATCACGTTTTGATCGCTGTAGCTCGGCACGTGACACATGCTGACGTGCAAAGGCTGAGATGCAACAAGAGCGCCAATGCAAAGTCCTGATGCGTTACCGCGTCGCTCCTTTGGGCCAATTTGCCGTGCATGAGACGTGCTCCATGCCATACATACAATTTGAAACCTGCCAAGAAACGGCAACTAGGGNCCTGGACTGTGCACCTGAATGTTGACTGTTGCCTGCCTTCTCCTGGCATAACATGCTTGAGCCTGGTGGCGCCTCCAGCTGCTCTGCACCTTCAAANTGCAACAGTGATGCCAGGCAAGCCAGGTCTACAGCTCAAGCCCCATAACACATCATCACACCACAAAACTGGCGCCCATGCAGCATGCTACAATGTGTATGTGTGTGCAAGTATGTGTACATAAAGCTTCAGTATGTAGCATATTTGCAAAAGGGGTAGCACTAGCGCGTGTGGGATTGCTGCCATGCTTTGCACATAATTGTTAGGAGACATTCCAGCTGGATGTGCGTCCCTTGATCCTGAAGCAAGAATCAAGCAGAGTACCTTGATTTCCTGATGAAAGTTGTTCAAACCTGATTATGCCTCAAATGTGGCATACACTCTGCTTCAATGGTCCACCATGAGCTGGCCACTGAACAGANTAGGGCACCTGCCCTGCCCTGCCCTGGGGCGGAAGGGAAGCCGCTTCCTCATGTGGTTTCAGCCTTGACTGCTGCACTGCAGGCGCTGTTGACTGCCANAAATCACTGCTGCAGCTGTGCACATGCTCACTTGGGTGCCAGCAAACAAGCATATGTGATGCGGTCTGTTTAGCTGCTTTCCTGACAAGCTTGTCTGCAGGTAAACAGGCAAGAACTCTCAGCAGAGCTCCAAGATTGGCTTCACCGTGCTGCAGCAGGAGAATCAGTAGCAGTGCTAGACTTTTGTGACCAGTGGGCCAACACATTGAAACATACCCACTACAGAAATCTTGACAGCTGCAACCCTTTTGAGTAAGTCTGCATACCACTCTGCATATGAGTCTTTGCAAATGCGCAGTTGGTGTGAATCTGAATGCACATGCTTGTGTCACGTCATGCATATCCCTAGGCAACCGTGGTACAATAGTTGTGCTAGGACTGCCCAGATGCATAGTGTAGCAATGCTGCCACACAAAAAACTGTAGCACAAAGCCTGGTGTCATAACAACTTTTAGCTATGATGTTGTGCAGCTTGCCAGTCCTTTGCTGCTCTTGTCAAAGCTCATGGTTCTATGTTCGTCGAGCGGTTGTGCCCCAAAACCTGGCATGGTGAGATAACATCCATGATGTGTGCATTGCCTGCCATACTAAGCTACCGAAAAACTATCAAGTTGGCCTGCCCATGCTCAGATCACATCATAAAAAATCATGCATGCACCTGGATGCACTTCCAGTCACACCTGCATCAGGGGAAGAGGCGTGAAGTAGGACCAACCTGCTGTCGGAGGCTCTGGACTTCAGCACACAGTGCAGACTCATTGACAGGAGACACTGGCCGAGGAGGCGACAGGTTGCCAGCNAAAATGTTGCAGCGTGTGCATGTTATGCACAAACAGCAAGTTCCAAGGCAACGTTGCTGGCTGCACCAATTAGGCATGTTGCATTCTGATGCTAATTTTGTGTGTGAGGATCAGCAGCATTTAACACACAACGTTGCGGCATGCTGTCGTCTCCTCATGCACATTCATATGTTGTCTTGCATTTCAACAATAATAATAATAATAATAGTTCACAAGCTTGCCAGCCGGTGCTAGGTGCGTGCAGCAGCAAGCTGGAAATCAGGTTCTTCCACCCAACCCTACTTTGACAGTCTCTCTAGCATCTGTCATTCTAACAGAAATCAAGTCAGCAAGAGCAAGATCACTGAGCATGTCTGCTGCAAATCATTATGTACACTACTGGTTTGACATGCCTACCTTTGCCACTTCAGCAACAAGCTATTTGTCATGACAACAGACAGACCTGAGTGACTGTGCTGCCTCTGNCAGCTGA
The DNA here is from genome assembly GCA_000818905.1 of Trebouxia gelatinosa. NCBI lineage: Eukaryota > Viridiplantae > Chlorophyta > Trebouxiophyceae > Trebouxiales > Trebouxiaceae > Trebouxia > Trebouxia gelatinosa. The sequence continues at coordinate 855,192 of KN805353.1, read as the reverse complement.
GCAAAGAGAAGTGGGATGCTGCGTGTGATCATGCTAAGACAGCAGTGCTGTCTGGCTTGCTGCAAGGCCTGCCTTGCCGGAACTTGCTGCTTGTCCATTCTCTGACATTAGCTAGCGCAACTCAGCAAAAGGGATTCACACCAGTGCAAGTTGAANACATCAAAGGTGATGCTGTCAAAGCTGAATGGGGCCAACAGATTCGAAACTATGTTTTCCACCCATACAAGATGGTCAAAGATGTGCGATCTGGTTACGAGACATCAAACATTGGTGCTGTCATGGACGGGGAATCNTCAAACCTAAAGCCTACTCCTGCCTTGATCCCAGACATGCTTTCCGATGACAATTGTTCACTCCCCTAGGCCTGCCTGCCCCAGCCAGCACAGATTACTCAATCTGCTCCCACCCTCCCCAATGCCTTTACTATACCACATGTTCTGCCTGACATATAAAGGCCATGCATGATGTTGATGGTACCAGTGCATTTGCAGGCGAGCAGGTGAACAAGATCGATGTGCCAGAGTCAGATCTAGAAATCACCACGATGCGATCAGGTGGCGCTGGGGGCCAGCATGTCAACAAGACAGAGTCTGCTGTCCGTGTCAGGCACATACCTTCAGGGCTAGCTGTCAGATGTGACCAGGAAAGGTCGCAACTGATGAACAAGGTATGCAGCACTTCAAACTCATGCCTGTACATTTGGCATACCTGAAAAGCGATGCATTGTGGTTTGTAAACAACGGCAAAAACAAGAAGACATTGTGGCTGTGTCCCAAGGCACTCTACATATGCTCCCTCTCATTGTTTAGCGACTTGACANGGCTTTGTACGCTTTGGCAGTGAGCAGGAAAGGGACATGGCTTTAGGACAAATGAACGGCATTCACATCAACAACCGCCCAATCAGAGTGAGCTTAGCAACCGCCAAAAAGAACCCAGGACAAATAGCGCCCTCAGCAGTAGCTCAGCCCCCACACCCATCAGACTTCGACCCCACAAACACAACACTGTTCATTGGTGGCCTCAGTGGTGGTGTCACTGAAGAGCAGCTTCGAGCTGTCTTTGCTGCCTATGGCGATATTGTCTACGTCAAGGTGCCTCCTGGAAAGGGCTGTGGGTTTGTACAATTTGTTCAGAGGACAGCAGCTGAGTCGGCCATGAACCACATGCAAGGCCAGCTGTTGGGCTCTTCTTCAATCAGAATTTCATGGGGCCGCAGCAACTCAAGTAGAAGCCAAGCTCAGCCTGCGGTGCACACCCCCAGCTATGCATACAGCGCTTACACAGCGCCTACTGCTACCTATGCGACAGGCTATGANAGGTGTACAACCTGAGTTCCAGCAGAACACACTAACCGCTGACGGAAGTCTTGCGGTGACAGTGGCCCAGTGGTTGGCAGATGGAATGACAGGCCAGCAGGCAGCTGTATTGCCCGATCAAGAGCTGTTTGCTTTGTTGTTTGCGGATCCGCGGCTTGTGACGAGGAACAACAACCCATGCGTTAAAGCGATACGAGCATGCGTCCTGACACAGCAGGGCAATAGGACTCCGCGTTTATAATGGCTTGACTCCGGGGCGCGAACTAGAGTCAACAGTAGACCAGGAAAGGGCACGTCAAGCCAGGCTGACCTTGACCGACGAGCTCTCTCGACTGGCCCTGCCGAACTTGCCAACTCATTCAAACTTTGGGAAGGGCAAAATCTCAGTGCGGATTCAGAAGCCTGTGGATGCAAACAATGTGTAGGGTAAAGCTGTGTCTTCAAATCACACTACCAACGGTTTGCGCGTCTGCGATCTCTCGCTGATAGACTCTGCTTTCTTTGGTTGCGCATGGTGTGTGGCAAGTGTGAAAAGAAGCTTTCTAAGGTAGATTACTGTTGGAAGTACTGTCACAGTGCAGCCTCCGGAACCCGAGCATACTTGTGCTGCAGGTGATCGTGCCGGACAAGTGGAAGGACGGAGCTTCGAACGTGACAGAGGGTGGTGGTCGGAAAGTGAATGAGAATAAGTTGTTAAGCAAGAAGCAAAGGTACATCTGCATCACCAAGCTGACTAGTTGACCCTCAACATAGCTTTATGCCCTGCCCTGTTGAGGGCAGCCCATATGCTGTGTAGATGGCAGCCCTACGCTTCACGATGCAAGACTTGCAAGGCTACATTGCACCAGGACGCTCTGTACTGCCAGGGCTGTGCTTACCAAAAGGGCATATGTGCCATGTGTGGCAAACAGATTCTTGACACAACTAATTACAAGCAGTCAGCTAAGTAGGGTGGGAACTTCTGGAAATGTCTGGTGGAGGAGAGGTTCAGCATGTGCTGTTCATCAGCAGACTGGGGCCTAGAATGATTGTCAAGGCTGTAGTCTGGCATGTACAGCTCATCTGCACACACACTACTAGCATCAGCGCATAGCTCAGGCAGTTACGTGAGCTGCAAAGGGGAAATAAGCACTTTCTTAGTGCTGAGCAGGTTGGCCTGTTCAGCCAAACTGGATTCACAAAAGCAATAGAACTACAATTGTTTCTGACATGAAGGAAAAAAGTAGTCACAAGAACCTGTGAGTAACCAAAACAACCAAGCGCAAGAGGGCAGGAAGTATGTCATGACATGTAGGAACATGAGCACTGCGCATCTGCTGGTTGACATCACAAATGCAAACATAAATTTTGAGTGCATGACGCATAGCGCTACTGTACATCAGCGAGTCAAGAGTCACAGCTCTAAATGTGCTGCCACATAGCAATCATGCTGCGTCAACAAGCTCTACAGCATACAGGATATAGGGAAATACTGGCCTGCAGAGGCAAATCAAGGCAAGTCAAGGGGGGGCCTTGACAAGGCGTATGGTTCTAAGTTTGCTCACCAGGTACAGCTGGAGCCTCCAAAATGCGCACTTTGCTGTTCTTCACAGACTTCTTGGTGCGTGCTTTGCCTGCTGGTTTGACAGAGCCCTCCTTGACAGGCCTGCCCCGCTTACGTTTCAGGGTAGAACCTGCTGCTACATGGTCTGAAACCAGCTTTTCTGCAGCGGAGCCATGCTGAGGATACTCAAATTGAGCCAGCCCCTTTGGGAAAAGTTGTGGTACTGATGGGGACTGGTTTTCATCCGGGTTGGTTGGCAGCGGGTAGTAGTCCTCAACAAGNGTTGAGTGGTATCGCTAGCCAACAGGCCACCTGCCTTGCTCTCTCCCGAGCCATGCAGCCCACTACGAGTCGCTTGATCAGAATCGGGACAAGACCCAGACCGAGCTTGTGCGGATGTGGCCAATCGATCAACAGCAGTCATGCACGACGGTACGGTATGCTACGTCCAGGGACGTGCAGCTCGCTGCGTGTCACTACCNGCAGCTCATCTGAACATCACTCTGCGTCTGGAAGCAATGTCTAAATCCAGAGTAGCTTGGTTGCAACACCACAGCAGACAACACTTTACATGCTGAGGTCAGTCACAGGTTTGCTAGTGTTGGCTAAGCATGGCAACAGCTAAGTGTACCCAAGGTGTGGTGCAGCAGACACCTGACAAGGACTAGCGAGGTCCTGACTTTGAAGTAAATTGTGATACCTGTTCTGATGCNATCAAACTGTCATGTGACAGCTGCCAAGTATGTGCTCAGGTGTCAGGGACTGAAAGAGGCACAAAAGGCTTCAGCAAATCAGCAATGCATGGCAGGACTTCCAGCTTAGGCGGTCTCTAGACAAGGACACATCACACCAAGCAGCACTTGTGCACTTGTGCCTCCAGACATTGTTGATGTTTCACAGCTGAATGCAGATGGCCGGCGACAATGGCATTGGCAGAATCGACATAGTAGAGAGCAGATTTGTTGGGATGAAGTCTCGAGGGGTGTATGAGACCCCCGGAGGCACAGTGCTCATGGCAGCCCACCGCGCCATCGAGAGCATCTGCCTTGACCGAGGGGAGATGCACCTCAAAGATGAACTCATGCCCAGGTGAGCTCCTGCATCTGCTAACTGCTCTGCTGCTGCAGGCGACATACCTAGGCTGCCTGTTGGGTTTATAGTATGCACCCAATATTATCTTGCAGATTGCAGGGTNCACTGAGCCCACTTGATATCCCCTGAAGCAGCTTGCATAGCGCACGTAAAATGGTCCTGGGGTAACAAATCTGCTTCAGTAATCTGCAGGTATGCTTCTGTGTCTTTGTGCAATGCATTGGCAGGTAGCTTCAGGTGNGGGGGTGGCGGGGGAGGCACCTCACCATCATCCAGTTCCATGTCCTCACCTGCAGCATCAGTGCTTGTGCACTCAGCATTGCATAGCTCTGACCTGCCTAGCATAACACACACTGCATCAACCTCAGCAGCACCCACGTACCCTTGGTCAAAAATTCTGACAGTGGTCATCCCTTCTACTAGCAGTCACTTTAAATGTATGCAAGGCTNACCCCAAGGCAGGCAAGAGTTGCCCAGAGCCTTTTCAAAATCTGCAGTTGACAGCTCGAGCATGACATCAGTGACGCAGCATGACATCAATAACAAAGCAGACATATACATGCAACAAGCACCTCTTGGGCAAGCACGTGTTGCTGTGCATGACTGCAGTCCCTGGAAGCTGACAATACATAGCCTCACTGCCAGAAAGGTGCACATGACAACCAACATGACAGCAACACAAGTAGAATCAAGTGTATGTGACCACTGTAGGCAGACAACGGTGCACCAAAACATCACAAATCAGACTTTCAAAAATGATATGTCTGTTGGTTAATGCACAGTGGAGCACTATTCAGAGGAATGGAATATTCTCCAACTGACATGCANATAACATGCCAGCAGCAGCACACTGCAGAGATGACCTCATTGCAAAGCGTGAATACGCACAGCAGGACTCAGCTGACACATCGACAATGACACCGGTCCGCTTTGCTTCTGGCACTGCTGTAAGCTCAACATAGTCTGCCAGCGTACATATTGATGCTGCCTGCTTAAGTGGGACTGCTGATGACGCTGCTGATGACGCTGATGATGACACTGTAAGGCAAACCTGTTGTCCTTGAGGGGCAGATCAATGCTGCTGTATATGAGCAACATGGGTGATGACGCACTGTAGCTAGTGGCGCAACGTAGCTGGCAGCTGTTCTGCTGTTTCTGCCTGCAGCTTGCTGTGGTACAACTTTCTGACTGCGGTGTGCCTCTTAGCAAATTGATATGCTGGCTGCGACTATTGTCAAGCTGAGCTGGATATTGATCTGTACTGACCATGAATTTGACTGGAAAAGGCTGCAGCAGACATGCAGCAGCAGCATTCTTGGTGCAGACTGACTGCTGATGAGCTATAAAGCAACATCGGCTTGTCACAGCACAGTATATCGAGGCTAGCAGGTAGCTCAGTTACACAGTCTATACACTGATTGCAAAAGTCAGTGATCAACAAGAACAGTAGCTTTCAAAGCTGATCTTGCACAGGGTGTGCAAATTGCCAAGGCACATTAAGCTTCTGCTAGTGCTCGTTGGCTCCAATGCCAGCATTGCCATAAGTCCTCACCGGTACTGCAGAGCACACCAGGCATGTTGCAGCATACTATCAGCTTTAAAAGTATGAGTCAGTGGCATTAGCGTGAACAGCTTACCTTGACGAAGCCAATATCTTTGGCATACTCCCTAAAGCATTGACGGCAGATATTGAGGTTGTACTTGCGGATGATACCCCACTTGTTGCCACATACCCGGCTGCACAGACAAGAAGCTTGTGTGAGGCTGAAGCACAAGCGATNCATTGTATCTGCAAGCTTTGCTGACCACAGAAACAAATCAACAAAGGGAGCAAGCCTCACATGCCTCTCCTCCAAGTAGGTCGCCCTAGCCAGAGGACACATTACAATTTGAACAAAAAACTGTCATAAGAGGTCACGTCATTGTTAGCAGCTGTGGTAGCTGCAACATGAGGTCAAGTGCAGCTGCGCAATCAGTCATATGGCAGAAAACGCCGACCTGCTAAGCTGCTGCTTGGCCTTGTCTCTTTCCAGCTCTGCAGCTTGCATTCTTTGCTGCAGGTCAGTNCAGCACACTCTGTGTTGCTGTTGTTGCATGCACATGGAGGTTTGAGTATTAAGTAAATGCACTTCTGCGCGAACAATCAGATGAGTGCATACATTGCAGTGTATGCATGTACAGATGTGCATGGCGGTTCCTGCTGTCATGGTTGTGCTTGCAGCTGTGTGTGCACAAGTCAGCTGTTTGTGCTAAATGTAGATTGCTCAGACAACGTCGTGCCCACCAGCAATGGCACTCCTAGTTGAGCTGTTGACGACAAGAGCAAGTGAGGTGGCAGATGAGGCAAGCCAGGCACATCTGNCTGTTTGGGCACAGCTGACAGTGCTTGGCATCATGTCATGGCCACATATGCCAGCATGTAACAAGTCAATTCCCATGACGCTAAGGGAGGTCAGCAGGCAACAGCACAGCATATGGAGGGCTGCAGCGAAATCGCACAAAAAAGCTGCTTGGCAGTCAGCAATAGTGTTGATGCCNATCATGTCAAGCATGCATCAGCTTCACAGGGCATGCTACGCATATCAAGTACAAAGTAGTACATCAAAGGGTACCAACCTTGCGAGCTAGCACTGTGTCATCAGGCCCAAGGGCAAGGGCAGGACACAAATNCTGTATCTACTCAAGCATGACTGCAGCCCTGGATGACACAAGCATGACTCATTCCATAAATGCGTGGTTACATTATTGGTAGCTTTTGTATACGCATATGCACATGTGAGCTAAGATGAGACAGGCAACCAAGTCATTGCGCTCACTGCAGCTCTGTTTGCACATACAGCGTATGAGTGTGTGACCATTTGCATGCCAATGACAAGTAATGCTGTAGCACGCTTTGTGGCAATGTTGCAGGCTGTAGCGCATCATGACAAACAGCTCATTGCCACCATACATGGAAAGGTCAAGCCAATGAGTGCGGCGCTGCCTGCAAGTAAGCAGCTCCAAGCACACCAGAGCATGGACATGTCAGATGCTGAACTGGCTCTGGTTGAGCTGCTGAGCTGAGATGATTGAGGGCCAGATGCGGTGTCCTGCAGCATTAAGGTATTTTGGCTGTCGGAGACTGAATCTGAATCTGTAAAGGTCTGGCATCTNCAGGTCACTCATGCACAGCAACCAGTGCACTGGCGCAGACTTGTCATCTGTGCATAGGAGTATGAAGAGCAAGCTTANGAAACCAGAGCGCAGTGGACTACTGGCTTGTCTTGTTACTTCAACGCTCACCGTCACATTGATTGGCACTTTGTGCTGGCACACACTGCTTGGCACATCAACAACACAAACAGCAATGGATGCCTTGCAAGCTTTGCCTTATGCAGCATAACTTAGCAGCAGCAGCAGGTGATGCGCATGGTACAGCCGACCACTTGACACAGCAGTCATGTGGCCACTTGCTTCCAGGCCTCGGCAGTATCATGCACTCCAGTAACAGCAAGCTGCTTCCTCATAGCACAGACTGCAGAGCCAAAAGATGTGGTATCAGTGTAGGCAGCTTTGCAACCTGCATTCCATAAACATATGCAATGCCCTTGTTGTACACACAACCAATGACATCAAAGCCAACTCCAGTACAAAGCGCTGACTTATATTTGCCAAGTCACATCATTGCGCTTCATCAAAGCCTTGAAGAGCAGTGTCAGTAGGCACAGTGCTTAGAGTAAGCACAGCATCTGCATTGTGCATGCACATGCTGACTGTGCACACGCAACACTAGTAGTGCACAGACATGTGCACAATTTTGCTTGATGCAGTAGACTGGCGAAGGGCAGGTACTGACTGTTTTGCCATCAATGGGGATGCCGGGGGGTACGAAGGGCACTGAGCCTGTAGCTAGCATGATGTCCTTAGCTGTTGCCTCTCCCCCGACATCTACCCGGCCTGGCAGGTTGTACTTGACTGTGTTTGGCCCTGTTAGTTTGGCTTGGCCAATTAGGATGTCCTGCAGCAGGACATGGGGGACCAAGTCAGCAGCAAGGAATATGCACAAGACTGATAGAGTCTGCAAGTCATTCTGGACGCTTGTTTGCACTGGATGAGGTCTACTTCTTGCTGAGCCCCCGTTCATGTGTGATACAGGTTTGGTCAACTGAAGTGGTAAGTCCACTGCAACTTCAGCCACTCGCTGCCCCAGTGCAAGGGCCTCACAGCATACAGCTGCACATGACATGCAGCTGAGCACAATTGTTTGGGACACAGAGCTGGCATGAAGATAATGAATACAGCAACAGAACAGCAGTATGTTTTGAAGTGTTGAGAGCATACCACTCCCAAGGCTTCCAGTGACCGTTTGAGGTTGCCCTGTACATTTGCTGCAAGCTGATTAGCATGATCAGCAATGGGCTGGCGCTCAAAGGTGACATTGTCCACCTGCATAGCATATCTTCAAATGACTGAATGCACTTGAAGCATGCCATATACCATGGGAGTTGAAACGTGTGCAACTCAAACATGGGTTGTGTTAGCNTCACGGGGATCCACAGCACGCTTCAAGTCAGGACTGCGCGTAAGAAACGCTGAACTGAAACCCGGGGCTGCGCCCGAGGCTCCCNTGGGCATGCATGCCTTGCTGTGCTGGGCTTGGCAGCACCTTGGCTGGATCTTTGCATGCTCACTGCCAGCGACGCATGGTTGTAATGTGTATCAATGTCACAGGTGTCCGCACAGCTGCCTGATGGTAGAATGGTCACAGTCCATTCTCAGGGCAACAGAGGCGCAGCTCCTCACCAGTCTGCAGCAGGAGGCGGGAACCCACAGCCAGGGCAAACAAAACCCAAGGCCAAGTCCTTCACAGAACAGGTATGGGATACCAACAAAGCATGGCATAGCGTGACCAAAAGTCTTTGCATCAGCATTCCAGCTGGCCTGGAAGAGACCGACAATTTGAATCAAGGCCTTGCTCATTGCAGATCTTGCGTGCATTGTGATGCATATAGTAGTCTGCTGGGTAATACTTGCTCCTGCTGTGGGCCTTGTACAATCTGACACATGCCAACAGTATTCCTGCATTCCACTAGTCTTTCGTCTGTGCGCAGGCAATGAATCCCAAGCGGAGAGAGGTTCTCATCCAGTGTCTGGCATTGAAAATGCTCACAGACTTCACACTCATGTATAGCTCCTGTGTGGGAGTGCTCCTCAAACGTGACGGTGACACAGCATTCAAGGAATCAGGACAGAAGACGCCTGCAAAAGGAGCTCAAACCTCTGGAGGCCTTTTCAAGTGAGTCAAGCTCTGGTTGCAAGCTTGCATTCCAAAATTCTGAAAGCGTCAGAGTCATGCCTATCAAGTAGGCAGCTTGTATCACCTGGGACTCATTGGGGAAGGCATGTGCATGTGCTGCACGTGATAATTGGGTATATCCAGATGACACCAATATCCATTTGCTGTGCAGCTCTCTGGCGACAGTCGTGCCTGAGCTGCATTTTGGTGGTTGCCATAGCTATATTGAGCAGGTTGTAGGGAACCATTGGAGACAGCCGCAACAGGAGCAACAGCTTCCAGCCCTCCCGCTCTATTGCTGCATCCAGTATGTCCCACTTCTTCCACTTGGCTCTGAGCATGGACACCATCACATCCCGTAACAAATACCTGTGAACNATTGGATAGGGGTCCCGGGGTCCCTGGGGTCCCCATCCACCTGACTGCGTTGCTAAAAGTCCAACTCGGAGAGTCCCATATGTTATTCTACTGGATCACATGTGACATCTGTTACATAGACTGTCTTTTTGGATGAGGCATAAACAAAAGCTTGNTTGGATGCATTGTACTGGGACAGCACTGTTTCGAGTGCCTCTGGGACGAAGAGGGTGTCATCGTCACCCAACACGTACCAGTCTGCTTCAGGGAATGCTGTGTGGATGTCTGTCAGCTGGCCCCATGCGCATCTTTCTGCAGCGCTGACGAACTGCCACGATTTTGTGACTGCTTGCACACGCAAGCCTGCAGGTGGTGGTGGAAGGTCCGCAGGTACTTCGTTGTCGACCAAGACGATGCCGCTCAGTCTGCTATCCCACCACTGTGTGAGGTCGGAGATTCGCTCGCCAACAGTCACTCTGCTCGAACAAAAGCCGAAAGCGAGAACAGGGCTGCTGGGCTTCTTCACACTGATCTGTCGAGCGCCGTGGGTGAGCGTCAAAACGGAAAGTATTGCAAAGAGAAGGAGCTTGCAGGCGCTGTCGTGTGTCATCAAGCTGCCGAAAGAGAAGCTTAAGGGTCCTGCAATCCAAGCGCACATGTGAGTCGGCGATGCTTGCTAGCGCGGTGCAAGGGTGTCATCAAGCATCTACCTGATTAGATATACGACTGTGTTAATGCTGCGCGGGACAATGATCAATGCGACAAATGTTTGCACGGAGTGGTATTGCCCTGGAGAGGGCGGCACAGATGAGACGAAGCTAGAGCAACGCTGCGGCTCTGGCCCATCGCGTTGCTAATGATCATGATGGACCGCGCGCTGCTCTTACCAGAACAGCGTAACGCATGTCGGCCGAAACCTGCCGAAANTGGCTATATTCTGCACCTGGCATGGTACTTGTGCTCGCTGCACAGCTTACAGGTGCAGGCAGATGCGATCTGCAGAAACCAGGAGTTCCTATACAGTCTGCATGACATCTTCATTGCTAGCGGACTCATGTCAATGATCCCCTGTCAGGCTCGAGGCCTCGATACGTGTACAAAGTGACAGTTCAGCAAGCCAAAATGGCTCATGAGCATTCACTGCTGATTAAGCTGTGCCAGCACTGTCGACCAGATTGCATCCAAGACATTTCGCTGGCTTCTCTGCAACCACTGGGATATTGCTGGCTTCAACAGCAAAGGCTCTGTGTGGCAAGCCTGTGCCAAGGACGCCTTGGAATCAATGCCGTGCTTGTTCAACAAGCGGGCCAGCTCATCAAGCTGGTGCTGCTCACGTACGTCCTGCCGTGCTGCCATTTGAGGAGGCATCACCCAAGCTTTCCGGAGTCCTGCAGATCGGAAAAACNTGCATGACACAATGTGGCCATCAGCTGATAAAAGATGTTGCAGAGCCAGTAACAGCATGCAACCCTCACTAGCAGCTGCAGCCTGCAAAGTGCTGCAGTACTCACCATTGGCAGCTCCATGTGGCTGTGTTGAGACAAGCAAATCCAGCAGAGATGACAGAGCCAACAGCGAGCCAGCCAGAACTCTCTCATGCCTGTCAGCCAGCTCCTCTGGAGTTTCTTTGCGAGCATCACCTAGAGCTTCAGGACTGGCAGTCAAGTTGTCCCGCAGTAGCTGCAGCACCTGCAGGCAAGCTCTCCCTGTGACCTTCTGGATCAGACCAGCAGGACTATACTGATGCAGACAGTTATGGTTTCTGCACGGGCTTGATCAGCGTGAGACAGGTTGTCATAGCATTGGGGTGTTCTGCATGCCTCACAGAAATCCAGCGTGGGGAGAGATGCACAGCAGTCGCCACACCCAATCACAACAGACGCTACCCACCAGCTCACTCAACTTTCTTGCAGCTGACAAGTCTAGCGAGAAGTCAATCTTTACCTCAGACCTGGTGAACAGCAAAGCTTCCTTTTGCTTTGGACCATGGAAGGCAATCTGAAAAGCATCACGNACCCACCAGCTTGGGTCAGGCAAAGCATGGATTACTCAATCTGATCAAGACAGGAGCCAACATGCTCTAGATTGCTGCATAAGCATTGCTTCCTGGGGTATGCCAGGTGTGGTCCTCCCTCTGCTGCAGCAAGTCAGATCTGACAGAACGTGCAGTGATTCTGTAGGATAGTGCGCAGACTGGGCAGCGTCACAAGCAATTAGCGTGTGACTCCTATAAAGAGCAACCCAGCCTGCTAAAGTAATGCNCGACTGCTGATGCTGATGCCTGCTTGTCATGCAGGGTAAACTGCCTGATGCTGATGTGACTGATCAGGATAATCACGAAGATAGCGATGATTGAAACCTGAGTAAACCATTCTAGGCATTGATCTGATATCAGCTGTCAGCGAGACTTGCAAAACGTGTCAACTCCGAATGGCAGACATGCAGACCTCGTTGCAAGCTACGCGTGCAATANCATGCATGCAGGGAAGTGCTCCAGCAGCTGCAAGCAAGCTATACACCCCATCAAGTTGCGGATCGCTGGTTAATATCCTGCAAATCTTTACCTACTGAGTACCTGTNGGAACCCTCCACCAGGACTGCCTTCTGGCCGCAAGCCCTCTTCACCAAGCTACATGCGTGCAGGTCTGTTATGTGAATTGGTCAGACATCAGCCTGCTCATATAACACTGTGGTGCGTGTGACAGACTTGCAATCCTCACCTGGTCATATTGCCTACGCTTGTCAGCGTCGGCAAGGACTTCATATGCAGTTGCAATCTGCAGCACAGGCTTGCATGTCAACTTATCAGCTTTGATGTACACGTGGTGAACTTGCTGCTGAGCAGTGCTGTCACCTCACGAAACTTTTGCTCAGCCTGCTCGACGTTCTCAGGATTGCGATCTGGATGCCACTTCCTGCAAACACGAGATGAGCAGGTCTGACATACACCCGCAGGCCTAACCTGGTTTAACCTTTGATCGGTACAACTTTACTTACATCGCCTGCCTTCGATAGGCCTTTTTTATTGTAGCTTCGTCTGCGTCCGTGGATACGCCCAACAGATCGTAATATTTGCTATCGCGCACGGACGCAACTGCAGCGAGGCAAGACAACNGATCACCTGACCTCTTGACGTCTGCTGGGCTGCTGGCATGCTGAACATAACTTGCCGAATGAGTTTCGGCTGACGATAAGTGAGGCTTGGCGTCTGACACAAGTGTGCCTTGCAGCAGACCGCTAACTCGAGGCGGTACATCTGGCTGACTGGATGTAGCACTGCGTTCTGTGGCCTCGAACGCAGATACCCCTTGCGAAGAGCCCGACGGTGGTGCACTGATCCACGAATGTAGCAAGTTGTCCACGTCTATAAGGCTAGGCTCGTCAGGACTGACCATGCGCAACAGGAAACAAGCCAAAACTACAGACAGACTCCCACACTGCAGTGTTGTGTGTCTGCGATCACGTTATATCTCGCTTGCAACCATGCGGATTTGTGATGTCGATGCTGCGGCACAAGTGATCAGCTTGACATGCCCAAATGTGGTCAGTTGGATTCCGAGGTACCTGAGCGCACCCGGATGAGTAACTGTCATCCTAATAAATCGCACTAACATTACTGATGCAAAACACGTGCGAAATCAAATATCCCCCGCGGCACGTGCTATTCAACAAGGTCTTGGCCGTTACTCTTGATTCACGGACATGCCNAAAGCTGGGCTTCCAATGCGTGCTTGATCTGCGGTGCTGTGTTGTTACTGTCCTTGCTTGCGTGTTAGGTTCCCGGTGCAGTGGCTTGGGCGCCAGGCAGATGACAAGCAGCGGACTGGCATCCTGCAAGAGATGAAATACCGTCAAGAGGCACAAGCACATTTTTCTTACGGCCTCTAGCTCCATGTGAGGNCCCTTGGCACTGTCTCCCAAGACACTGACTTCAGAGGTACAAGCCGCCGGCCTTCTTGTACCAGCTGTGTTGTTGCCACACATCTTTCTTGAAAATGCAAAGAGAGCTTTGCAATTGCGTCCTGAGCATCATTGCAAGCCTCTGTGCACCCACGTTGCATTGCGGTAGCAAATTGTGCTGCTTTGCACACACTAGCCAGCTATCTCACTGGCCTTGACTGGTGGTCACAGGCTCAGCAACTATGCCACAAGGTGTCTGCCGCGTTTCAACAGACACCCATACTTGACAATCTTATAGCAGACAACACAGATAGCTGGGGCACAGACCAGCACGTGCTGTCAATCCACAGCTGCTTGCAAAACAACTGCACGCATTTGCCAGCAGTTAGGTCACATAATCCCCTAAGGCTTTGTTCCAGCAGGCTGTCATCTTGCGTGTCTCAACATGGTCTGACAGGAAGCGTATGTCTGCCTACACTGGCAGCTGCGACGCTGCTTTGCACGCAAGGTAAGAATGGTCACAAGCGACATGCACTAAAGATGAAAATTTGTCGCCCTGTTACTGCAGTCAGAGCCAACACAAAGCGCAGACATAGCCTGATGANATTGAACAGCCATGTCAAGTACAGCAATGCATTCCAAAACTGCTGCATGACTCGCGACAGGCAACAGCATGGTAGCATGGCTAGATTAATCATCAATGCCACAAACATGAAGACTGACAACAGCTCCGTGCAATGGCATCTAGGTGCAGCATGTTTTATGTGCAAGTGCACCTTCTAGCAAGCTCCTTGATGAAGAGGATGTTGCATAGCTTCGATTGGGCGTAGGCTTTGAGGGAGTTGTAGGGCCTGTTTCTGAAATGGAGGTCTTGCAAGTCCAAACCCCCATAGCGATGCACCATAGATGAGACGGCTACAACCCTCACAGGGACTTTCTGCACGACATGGGAATGCCATGTATAGAGGGCCAGAGAAATGAGTTGTAAGTGTCATCACTAGCAGCTGCAATACTGGTAGGTCAATGGTGGGATGTGTACTGACAATGGCTGCTGGAGTTGCTTGTTGATGATGCATATGTAGGAATGTTAGTCTGCTAAGCATGNGAGCGTCAACAGCTAGGTGTAGATGACAGAGTATTTTCCTGATAGCAAATAGACCACGACAAGATATGGCTATGAATGTCTTGTTTTGCGTCTATTCTATTTGTCAAGGTGAGATTCCTTACTTGGGTACTGGCACACTTTCCACATCGTTCTATTCTCTGCTCATCATGTTCGCTATCGCTACCTCTGATCTTAGTCCCAAACTCAATCTCAAGCTATATTGCATCACACATTGCACTCTTCAAGACCTGCAAGCAACGTGGAATATGTGGTCACGTTAGAGCAAATAAAGCAAGTTTGTGTGACCTCACGAATGTCACGGCCTACAACATGCAAGCATGGCCAACAGTGTTCAAGGCAAGGCTGCTTGGAATCACCAGCACATGGCTTCTTGCTGCAGAAATGCAATGTGGCCAAACAATGCAGTAGCTGCTGGGATGGCAGAAAAATGCAACAACCATCTAACAAACTTGCTCAGAATTTCAGGCAGGTAATCGTCGTGCTCAATGCCTTATGTCGAAAAGATCTGCTGCAGCTACAATACACTGTGCCAATGTCTGCAACATGCATACAGCTCCCATCCAGGATAATCTAGCACTGATTGCTACCTTCATGCCTTATGCAGGTCATGCCTTCCAGCAGGAGTGACACGGCTGTGGACTCGACTGAGCGTTGACGGCGCTCAAATGTCAGGTTGTTGTCAAGTGCTCCTTCACCACCGTGGACCATCACAGCTTCTGCACTGAGCTTGAATGCACAGCCACAGCCTGAAGCCCTGCGCAGCTGACTTACCACTACGCCTCACTATGCCCCAGACGTGTCAGGGTCAGCAGGCCTCGCTATACAAGTCACAAGCTTGCGTAAGCAAACACTCCCTGCACTCGCTCGATGTGCCTCCTGTGCACGGTTCTCTAAGTGTCCGCCCCTGCAATAACTACGGCTAGTGATCTGCAGATCAGACTGTGTCACTCTCCAGTTCTTGGTGTTTACAAGCAGGCAGGTCATCAACACTTCTGGTCATGCGCTTTCTACAAAGTACACTGGTGACTAAGCCAGAGCCCTGCAAGGCTTTCAAACGAGACAGCAAGCGAGTAACCTCCGAGGCAGGCACATGAGTCCTGAAGTCCAAAAGCTTGAGCATTTTCAGCTCCATGATGTTCAGCTCTGAAGTGGTGACCCCTCCAATTTTGGCAAAAACAGCATTGCTGTAGTACCTGTCATCTGTCATTTTGACTGCTATGAGCACAGAGGTGAGGACTAGACGGTGCACTGTGAGGGAGCTCACAGCCAGCTCTGTGCTTCCCTGTAGTCACACGACCAGCAGCCTGAGCACAAATGCTGTTCACAAGTATTGCAAGAGATTGCTAGCAGGAGTTTTGCAGAGCAAAGCAGTTTCACTTTGCCACTGCGAGGGTCAGGTTGATAGTGTGTGTTCACCTTGCCACAGATGCGCTTTAGGTAAGACCATGCCATGATGAAGCAGACCGGACTGCACTTGGAGTACTTTGCAGTCCGCTCGATGTAGTCATGGATACTGATAGGTGGGATGCGCTGTCCGCGGAAACACGTCAAGCTGGGGACAGCCTGCTGGCCATTTGAATCAGTAAGTTACAATATTAACCCGCTGCCAAGGAAGCAGACTGCATGACTTATGTTAANTACAGTTTACAGCACTGCATGCTGCTACAGGCTCTTTCGGCTGCATTGGAAGACTTCCCAACAATCAACAGCAGCCTACACAGCAAAGGCGATGCTTTGCTGCAGCATGCCCCGCACAATATTGGCATTGCAATGGCGACGCCCACCGGCCTTGTTGTTCCAAACATTAAGGATGTGCAGAAGCGGAATGTCGCCAGCATTGCTGCTGAGCTTGCAAGGCTGCAGCGGGATGCAACCCTTGGACGAGTCAACCAGTCTGACTTGATGGGCGGCACTATCAGCATGTCAAATATTGGTGAGAGCATGACTGTATATGGTTGCACAAGATCAGCGACCCAAGAGGTGCATGTATGGCCTCATGAATGTGCTGCTGTGATCTTCTTTGCACCTACTTGCAGGCATGCGTGAGAGTGTCCTTGCTGCATGCAAGATGTTGTGACAAATAAAGCTGCCTCACTGCAGCGCATGGTCTTTGCAGAGCCTCTTCTAGCCATTTGCANGCCACACCCGGCGCTGCCTGATGGCTGTCAACATGACTGCCTGGCGTGTCCCTGGCATGATGTGAGGATTCTGAAATTGCAGCAGGCTCAGCAGGGGGCTGCATGGGTTTTGAAATCGGTGAGAAGTTGTCTGTGGGATGGAGGTTTGACTGGAGCGCAGCCTGAGGCTGGTTCTGGTGATGGTCCACGTTTGAATGTGTTGCCTGCTGCGCATGCGGTGCCGCCTGCTGCGCATGCTGTGCTGCCTGTGGTCCAACTGCTGGTCCTGACTGTTGGCCAGAAGCTAGTGTATCAGTGTGCAAGGTACACTCACCTGCTGCTGTGCCTGCTGACCGTTGAGAAGCGCAAATGCAGCTGCAGCTTGCTGTGGAAGTAGACTGGCCACATGCATTGGTGCTNACAGCACAGCACAGCACAGCACAGCAGTACCTTTAGATCAGAGAAAGGGCCAAAGTCCCCTGCTAACTCTAGTGCAGCAATCAATGTGTTGTTGAAAGCTGTGTCTGCACAAGGGAAGCTCTGTATACTGTGTATGACGCCATTGGACGCTACCAAATCTGAGGTCCCAATTGTGGCATTGCCAACCTGTATTGTTGTGCTAGAGCCCAAAGAGATCTGCAGTCAACACATGAAAGCCTCACAGATAGTCACATGAGCTTTGAATGCAAAAAGCCGTTGTGGAGTCTTTGCAAGCAAGACATGATGGGATAGGTGTATCTGGACAAACTCTGCAAATGCTGTGTGGCGGTAAACACAAATGCCCAGATGCAAGTCCGCAGCCTGACAACCTGCAAATGACATGTAATACATTCCTGCAGTGAATGCTGACTGCACTTACAGATGCGTATCCCGGCTCTGCATTCTACATTTGTGCATTGACCATCTGAGCATGCAGTAAAGCCCCACAGCTTACTCACCAATGGATTTGACACAGATGTGACTGACACCTGCAACAGAAAGCGCACTTGTCTCACGCCTGGACACCAATACAATAACACACCTTGTGACCAGACACATATATGACCAGANAGCGTACTCAGTCAGCAGCCAAGCCTCAACCAGCTCAACCCAGGAGACCCCCAAGTCACATCAAAGTCTTGCACAAACTGACAGCGACAATGCCGATANGCTTGTGTGAGCAAGCTCAAGCAGCTGGCATTTCAGGTACATCTCACAATGGATTTGAAATGGCTGTGTTGCATGCCACACCAAGCAAATTTGGTGCTCCTACCAGTCCGTGTGAGTTTATGACTGCCACGACCTCTCTTGGTCATTTTGTGGTGCCCTGACTGCATTCGCTGCCTCTTGAGTACCTAGCATGACTGATCAATTTCAACCTGCGTCATCTGCAAAGTACAGAGATGCTGGCTGAGCAAGGTATTGCTAAAGCCAGCTTCAGAGTGGCAGCACATAGTGGCGGCTCTGGGCCATTGCATATACACGACATGATCATGCAGTGCTACACNCCAGCTGAATGACACCCACCCCACCATTGGAGTGCCAGAGCTGATGAGGGTTCTCATGGACGAGCACAGCATAGGCTGGACTAAGGCATGGGAGATTGTTTCCATTGTGTGTGTGTGTGTGTGGGTTGCTGTTGCGTCATGGCGCTACCTCTAAGTACAGCTGCAAATGCTGACAATCGCGCAGGATTACAGATGCACGAACACATGTAAAGGTGATTGGCATACATAGGTCAGTTCTCATTAGGCACAGTGTACAAAAAGACAACGTNTGATGGGTGCAAAGCTTCTGCAGCTGCAGTAGACCTCCCTTCCTCAATTTGACAATTTGATGCACGGCTACCAGCAATGCTGGAAACAGCACCATGGTCAGAATTTGCAATGGTCTTCTGCCGCTTGTGGCTTCCTGTAAGGAGCAACACAGCAAAAATAATTGTCGAAATCAAAGTTTGCAAATTGGCAAACTTGAAACTGTATAAGTTCAAGAGGAAGCTTGCAAAGCTGCAATCGGGAGACAATCTTTGCAAAAACCAGGTAGACAAAGCTCGTGTTGATGAAGAGCTCGCGATATGCCCTAAACCCGGTCTTGAGCTGTGTGCAAGAACCTAAAAGCAATATAGCCCGGGTGGTGCTGTACTGGCAATACACACGTGAAATGCATTTTCACAGGAACATCAATAGCACAACATAAGCTGCAACCCCATCAAGTTGCAACTCTGGACTGCATTGCACAAAGAATGGCATCTCCTGGAAGATCGCATCACCTTGCAATATGGCTTGCATCTCCAGTTGAAGCCTTGCATCTGATTCNCTCAGTCACACTCACAGACCTCATGCACAAGCTACGCCAGGTGGTCAAAGACAAGCCTGCTCACCAGACCTGCACCTTCAACCTGTCAGCAGTAGTAAGTCTGTGACACTACTTTTAGTGTCTGACACTGCAAGCTATTGCAGATGCAGCCACAGATGGCGCCAACTGAGAGGGAAAAGCACAGGATGGAGCACATGACAGCAGGCAAAACAGGAATGCAAGGCGGGGCTATTGCAACAAGGTGTACCTGAAAGGCAGAGGCTAAGGACTGCTGATATAGCATGAAAGACACCAGCGCGCCCGCACTCATCTGCCCTTGCAGCACCAGGTTGCCTCCGTAAAACAACACCAGGGCAGCCACTGCTGTTGGCAGGAACGTGTTGGTGCAGGCATACACTCCGTAAGCAAATGCTTCCTTGCNCTGCTGCTGAGCTGCTGCTGCTGAGCCTTGGTCTCGTGAGTCAGCTTATCTGCATACTCTTTCCATTTTTCAGCGCTGTCAACGGCTTCTTGATGGCGTGCATCCCATTCTGCATCACTGATCCTGTGCTCTTCTTGCTTGTTGGTGTAAGCTGCCTGCANCATAGGCTGCAATGAAGTGGACAGTGGAGACCAAGTCCACCTAGACCCTAAACCTTACACCCTAAACCTTGAACCCTAAACCCAGTGCACATTCTGGCATAGGCTGCAATGGAGTGAACAGTGGAGCCCAGGTCCAGCTGGAGGGTGGCTTTCAGCTCAGTGCCCNTTATTAGGTTGTGTGCAAAACTGCAGGGCTTTTGTGCACACCGAGTTCTGCTGAGGTAAAGTCATACGTCCAGCATGCGCCTGCTGAGGTGGCATGCGGTATTGCTGCCTTCTGCATGTTGGTTTTGCTGCAGGGGCTGGCGCCAACTGACAAGAGACAGCTACTGCTGTCTGTGCCGTGGAACAAGATGATCACCATCCTGCAAACCATGCCTGGCCAGTCATGTGTGGACGCTCTGCTCAGCATTGGAGCTCCCTTAAACAAAGATGCACTGCTGAGCATGCCTGCTTCANTGTGAGTCACAGATGCAGCAATTGCATGCACTGCAGCTGCAGGTCCATGGCTGTTGCCATATTACAGTGACTTTCAAGCCTCCCCGGTACAACACAGCAGCTACAGCTGCAATTGCAATGATACACTTGTTGTCTGTGACCTGCATCTGTGACATTAGGTGAATGGGCTGCTCAGATTACTGGGAGCGTGAAAGCTATGTTTGGCCACTCGAGTCATGGCCTGAAGCGTTGTGAGGGTGTAAACTGCCTCTGTGTTTAGTGACGTATTGCGACGCAGTGGCATGCATATGAAACAATGGAGCATGTACATCAGTTTCACATGTGAAACTGAAACACGATTGTGGTTACATGTTGTGTTGCTAAGTGACGGGGCAAACCTGAACATGTCAACTGCTGCTGATAAGGTTGCTGCTGGAGTGTCACACAGTGAGCCAACAGCAACAACCACAAGTCCAGCTGTAGTATCAAGTAATAGTCTGTAGGGAATCAGGCTCACGCGCTGAGCTATTTTGTGGGTTACTGGCGCTGGCGCGTAGCACATAGTTCCATGCATTACTGAACATTCCAAGAACTGTATTAGCTGTGGCGTGGATTGTTTGCATTGAGACAAAAGCAAGACTACACTTCACCAACGTGAGTCCAGGTTGAGGGGACACCCGCGCAATCCTGGATCAGTAACGTTTGAAAGGTTCATTTTTGGTGACTAACCGNCTCCAGACCCCCCTCAAGACCCCACTCACCCCCTAGGCCCTCTTTGGATCCTCTACAGGCAAAGCCAGCAGGGGCTGCCCCTAGGGCTGCTCCTAGGAGCCTTCCAGGTGAGGCAAGCACATTGTGCATCGCCACATGTGACAGCATGTCAGAGGTTGTGCTGTGCACATACATTGGATACTGTAACAGCCATTCACTGGAGGAAGGGAACTTCCTTGCTCAAGCTTGTATTGGACTGGATTTCCAGTACTGCAGCATGCTGTGATGCACAGAAATGCAACCTGGCTTGCATCAGCAATGACACCAGATACATCAATCCACCCTGTGAATCACTGTAGCACAGCTGTAGAGTGCCCTCTTGTATTACGTCCATGCTGCGCCTGCACTGCCAGACTTTCTGATGCTTGGCATCAGGTGGGGGCTTGCCGTCTGGAAAGGGCCGGCCTAGCGCTGGCCCTGTCTTGCAGAGCCCTGCCCCTGCAATCCAAGACAGACTAGCAGCCCCATCAAGTGGGGTCGCCTCAACTCCCTTGGCAAGCCCAGCGGAGACACCAGGCAGAGGCGCAAGCCCTTCAAGTCCAACAGCAACCGCAGCCTCAAAGGCCTGCATGCCCATCACCTGGCTAAGCACGACCACCAAGATAGTGGCAAGTCAGAGCAANGTGTCTGACAATGCATTCCATGGCCTGGACGTGCTTGTGCTGAATGTGCTTGAGTGTCCATGTCAGCACTGCAGGGTAGGATAGGTAGTACTCAACTTAGTGTGTAAATGTGTCTGGTAGTAGCATGCACGTGGACGACAGTTACAGAAGCGGCTTTGCAACTTGGCAATGAGATGTGCTGAGGCTGACGCGCTCCTGTGCAGCGTTGACCTACGAGGACTTCGACCTGTTACTGGGGAACATGCCAAAAAGGGGCAAGAAAGCCCAGAAGGCATCTTCAGACCAACCCCCTCAAGCCAAGCAGAGTAGAAACACCTCCAAGTCTGCTAACCTTCCCAAGCTGAAGCCGCCACGAGGGTTCACGGAAGCACCCAGGATTGCATCTGAGCCAAATCAGTCCATGCAATCCCAAAGACCCAACCTGTCCCCAGCACCATTCCCAGCTGAGCAAGGCATGGATACTGTTCCAGCTCTCAAGGCACCTCGTGGTCCTCCAGCCTCTTCGATTGGTACTAGCTCAGGCAGGGCATCTGGACCCAGCACTGGTAAACCAGTCCGCTCATCGGCTGCAGCAGCTCAGCAGCTGCCTGATGTGAGCCTCTTGGCGCCGCCTCGAGGCTTTGTGGACACAAAACCAACGGTGTCTGAGTCCCCGACTGAGGCTAAAGCTATGCCTGGCCCCAAGTTGAGAAAGCGTCCAAGTGCACCTCCCATGAAAGAAGAAGAGGATCAGGTCAAGCCTGCNAGCCACTGTGAGCTGCTGCCTGTGCCTGCATTTGCACACCCCTGGTGTCAGCTAGCAGGGTGGTGTAACAGCAGTGTCATTGCACAGATCAACATGTGGCACCAGCCGAGGTGCCCAGAGCACAAGTCTGCACAAATTCAAGGTAACCTCAGCTGAGGATGCTCTGGTCACAAGCAGCAGTGGAAGTCAAGCAAACATGTATGCTCAGATTGCACTGCTCAGCGCAGACAAGTTGGGGTACAGACAGCCAGAAGAGTCAACTCAAATTGACAGCTAGGATGAAGGTTTGGACATCTGGCTTGCTTGTGAGCCACGCAAATAGGCAGTGTTGCTTAATGTTTCAAATATTACACATATGTAATACCTGAGCTGCAGAGTCTGCATCGCTTGCTTGTGGCTGACTGGGCCACAAAGGCTCTTGCATGATGTTTGCATTGGTCATGATGTCGCGCCGCTGCTTGGTGCCAACAAAGGCAACATAAAGCGCATCTCTGCTGGCAGCCAGCAAGTACCTGCCACANCTTCAATGCAGATGTCATGCACTTCAGGTTTGCATGCAGCAGTGATGAGATTGCGTCAGTCATGCGACTGAGGCAAGCCAGTGCACCAGCAAAATGCCAAAGCTGCTGTCAAGCCAATATGGCAACATGACAAAGTTTGTGACTTCATGATGGGGACCTGCTATCATCCTTGTTGCAGGTCAAACCAGAAATGCTGTCAGCATTGAAACTTGGCCCTGGTGTGTTGGCGCCTTCCAGAACCAATGGTTTCCTGAACATGCTGGAAACCATGCGCAAGCGCACAGTCATGCTAACAGAGCAGCTGCCCAGATTTCCATCGCTCAGCATCACAGCTTCAGAGATCATTCCTCAAGGCAGTTTTGCTGAGGCTCAGGCACAGTACCTGGCACCAGATGCAGATGAAGTTGATGCCCTTGTCAAAGTATGTTACAGTTGACTGATGCATGTGTCTATCAGCACCTGCTTGCAGGACCCTGCAAAGACTTGCATCACAAGTGGCTGTTGCTGCATGAAAGCTGTCTGTGTCAGTTCGCAGTATGCACGGCATGAATGCTTTGCGCTGACCTGTCACATACCCTGTATGCAAATGCGTCTTGTGTCATGATCCCCCAAAGCATGCATCTGTTGCTGGCTGAGCAGGAGACAGCAAAATGATGACGNTCCGGCAACGCAGCCACCCCCAGCACCACTTCAGACCTCATCACCACTAGCAACACCTTTCACACCAGCAACACAACCACCCCCAGCACCAGTGACATTGGCGCCACCACCACCAGCCACACAATCACCTCCAGCATCTCAACCACCACCAGCACNCAAGTGGAGCCAACTGCAGCACCATCCTGCTTTGTCAGGTTAACCTATTACTTCCTTGTCACAGGTGCCAAGTCGTTTTGAGTTGGCGCTTTCCAATGCCCACTTTACACCTAGCAGTATAGACACCAAACATCCATCTGACTGAGCATTGCTGTGCTGCAGGGGGTGAGTTTTCAGGCAATGGCCTGGAGCAGCTTGCGATAGAGGGGGAGGCCATATCAGTCACAAAGGCAATGCTAGAGCAGAGCCGGGATTTGGGGATACAGGAAGGAGCTGTCAAGCTGCTGGCCCGGCTGTGTAGTGACACAGACTCCAGGACTGAGGTCAGTCACCTCATCACCTGCATGTGTGCGTCACCCCTTCTGCCGTCTGCGTTAGCCAGGCTATAGCAAGATAAGCTGCATGTGATGGCCAATCACAGGCACTCTCAGATGGTGTCTGGTAGCAAAAATCTACAAAGTGAACAGGCAATGTGGCTGTAAAGCTGCCCATGCATGTATCTTGTGTAGTGCCAGGTTTGTGCGAGCCGTTTGTGTATGCTGTACTTACAGAGCTGCCGTACTTATAGAGCTGCTGCCGCGGCAATTGTCTGTGATGTGTCTCTTGGCTTGCTTTTGTTCTGATCTTGTGTGCTNCGTTTCGCGCACTGCAGAGCGCAGCAAAGAACCCGGTAGCGCCAAGTCTACAAACCCCCGCAGATTTCAGCACAGTTCGTGCGGAAACCATAGTAGGCAGGGCTCGGTGCTGTGGTTGCCAGGTGAGGAGCGTTCAGCTGTTGTTCCGAGTGCAATCGTTGGGGTATGCGGGCTCGAAGCTGCTGGTCACCGCGCTGCGAAACAAAAGACCGGGTTTTGCCGGCGTTGCGAGTCCTCGAGCTGCTTTGATTTGGCTCATGACAGACTCGCTCTGGCTGCCTTTGCCATGTTCACTGCTTTGTGGTACCAGCGAGGTGTCACCCCTTCAGTCACCCCTTCAGGGACACTGTTTTGCTCACATCAGCCAGCTATAATCTCCAGGGCCTTCAAGCGTTGTTGTTCTTCCCCTGTTGAGTGTGTCGTCCGCTGCTGAAGCGTTCTTGGATGCAGTAGCTTGCAAGTCAAGATTGGACTCACAGTCAGTACATGCACAACTGCATACACATCCTGTGTCAACCAACCTTATGCTGTCATGCAGGTATGCCTGCAACTATGCATCTTGGCCGTATCACATCAGGACAAGGACCAGTGCCTGGAATCTGGTCCAACGGTGACTTTGCACCTGCATCCTTTGCACGAGATCCACCTCCACACATGAGGATTCAGACCACAGCCTTCGCACATAAAGGCAGAGCTGACACAGACACTGCGGCACCGACACACTAATAAGCTAGCACAGACTGTCAGGCAAGATAAACAATTCTTCTTCTCTCGTTGCACCTTTTGAAAGTTGCGTAGTCAGTACATTCAAACGCATTTTGCTCATGCCTGCATAACTGCTTACAGGACGTCAGAACATCGCGCAGCGCTGCGATATGTGCATGTGCAAGTCACACAGCCTGTGAACGATGCGTTGCACGGATTTCACGACTTGAAACGAGCCCATGGCTGACCGCGAGCATCAGGAGGCTTCTAGCGAGTTCAGCTTTGGTGTCATACGTTCAGCTCAGCCGACGTATGAAATTTGCGACGTTTCTTCTGCTACACTCTTGTTCTCCTGCTAGCTAAGGCNACTGTAGGCAATGCCTGTTGCATACAGCAACCCCTCCAACCTGCAGCAACAAACAACGCTGAACGCTGCAAAAGAAAAGCTATCTTGCAATGATTATTTGACTGTGCTGCTGGCAAGACATCTTTGTCGCCATGAACCATGGTGTGCAGAACTGATGAAACTGATCATGCTACAGTTACCTGCATACAGCACTANATCACTCACCTGCTACAGGCCTTGCAACCCTGATGCCCTTAGTTGCTTGGTCACTATGGGCAACAAGGTTGCAAGGCCTGTAGCATGTGAGTATTGCAGTATGCCTTGTGTTGCTATTATGCTGCTACTGCCGCCATTACGTACACTGACCATTGATGCAGGCTTACTGGCAGAGGAGTTTTTCATCCCTCACAGCACTGCCCGCTAGCAGTGTTGCATACGCCAGCATGTGTGTGCTTGNCACTGCTTGGTGCAGCATGTGGCCTTGTGGCATGCTGCTGAGAGCTGCTTTTACTGACAGTGTGTCTGCCACTGCTTGTTNTACACCAGGCACGTCTGGCATGCCATCTCACAGTAAGATGCAGAGTGCAGTGCAATTTCTGCATGCCATCATTCAATATATGGCAAGTATGACTCTGTAGAAATTGAATAACAAGTGCAGCTGTCCATGTTCAGCAATGACTGCAATTGTGCATGCAATTGTGCCTGCAGGACACAGTGACAACCTGTAATTGAAGCTGTTGCGAGACATGACATTACAATTGTGCCTCTCAGCTGCCAACAAGTGTCCAAGGAATGATTGAGCTACATTGGTGATTTGTGTCTCAACATGCACATCCTTTGCATTGTAGCANCAGCATGCAGAGCATGCTGTCTTAGCATCCTGACGCCACTCCAGCAGAAGACCATTACAGTAGTTGTGTGCAGGTTTGAGCAGCCTGTGTGGCAGGAAGCTGAAAGTCAAGTAGGCAGCCCATTGCCTCAGCCCTCTGCAAACCTGGACTGGCTCCAGCGGCATTTGTCAGCCAGCCCATTTGACAGGTCATTCACAGCAGGCAGTGTGACAGATGAGGAGTGCTACGCTCTGCCCCAAGGTGCACGGGCAGGCAGGCTGGAGCCAAGCATGGATGTGGAGGGCCTTCCTGACNCAGCTCGCCAGGCCCTGAACAAGCATACAGTGCTCATTTGAACTCACAAGACAACTACTTTGCAAAGCAATCCTGAACTTGCCAAGCACTTCAATCAAGACCAGCCGCATGAGTACCTCTCACAGGTACTGTTCTGTACTCAATACTAACACCTGTTCTGGTACAATGCCTGCTTGGAGTATTAACATCCTGCGAGGTGAATTTGGAAAAAATTTGATAATAAAGATTNCATACACCATCAGCACAAAGCAGAGCACACCAACTACTTCTGGTCAAAACAAGAAGCAGCCTGTCATGCTGCCTCTTGCTGTCTCCTTGTTCAGCCAAGACGGATCTGAAATGCCACTGACACTCCAGGCAAGTCATTTCGTTATGGAGTGCCCCCGTTGTGCATTGNAGCAAAGTCTTTCCAGTTCCTGGGGGACCATAGAGCAAGACACCCTTGGGGGGATTAATGCCAACTCGCATGAACAGTTCAGGGTTCAGCAGAGGAAGTTCTATGGACTCTCTCAGCTCCCTGATTTGCTCGCCCAAGCCTCCAATCATGGAGTAGTCTACCTTGCCTGGGTCTTCTGAAAGCATGTTGTACACTACAGGATCCACCTACACCAGGAGTGCATGGTGAATGTAGTGTCACTGCTGCCCTGAGTAGGGACCATGTGCACGCTGCAGTCAGGTTCAGCGCACGAGGAAGTGTACCTCTCTAGGGAGAGCTCGCATGATCGTGAGGGTGGTCATGTCAAGAGCGACACGAGTGCCAGCTATAAGTTTAGCCTTGTCAACTTTGTTGCGGCAACCAACCACATACCTTGGCCCACTGCTGGCTTTCACAATGACTGCAACCAACACCTCACTTTCACAGACAAATCAGATGACGTACTACATGACATGCATGCATTTTGTTCTGTGGTAATGCAGGCATCTAGCCAGTTTTGAGCAGATCACTCACATCTTTCTTCGTCCAGTTGCCGCAAAACTTCGCCGATGATCTGACCGACACTCTGCAGAGCTTTGAGATCATCTTCTGTCTTGTCGTACTCCTTTTTGACTTCTTTCGCGTCCTCTCGGAGCTTTCTGACTTTTGCATCAACCTCCTTGTGGGCTNATCAATGCTCTGCTGATGACCAGCAGTGTCTGAGCTATGCACCGGGTCAGCGCTGTTGTTTGCCACTACAACATCAGTTGCTGGAGCTGATGTATGCTCATACTCATTTGGGTCTTCCCACAGTTCACCAGGAAAGTTATGTGCAGCAAAGGCTGCACCACTGGCTGCATCACTGCTTGACAGCGGCTGCCCTGGACTCATGTCTGCAGTTGGCCATTCACCGCCCATGTTCGCCTCTTGCACNTGATGGCTTTGCATGCCAAAACATGTTGCTTGCCATGACGAAACTCAAGGCAACAGAGCGTACATGCCCGATCTGCATACTGCTGTCGAGTCTGGCAAGACACCAATTGCTAGGTGGCGCCAGGCAGGCTTNACTCCAAGCACTGCTGCAGCTGCTGTAATGCCGAAGCTGCCAGAGAAAAGGCTCAGATGTGCAAGAGATGTACGGCCGTATGGCAGACTGTCCAAGGAGGATGCCACACAGTTATGCAGTCTGGTGGAATTTGTCAGCTGCTCCATGCCCATGAGACCGTTGTCTGCCAGGATATTCACCATGTCCTGCGCTAGATGCACAAACTTAGCAACAGGGCTGCAGCGTGACAGCCACACTTAGCATGCAGAGCATGTCAGACTTCCTGCTCTGCTGACTCGCATGTGCACTTTGCATGCAGGTGATGATTGTGAGCGTACGGGACTTGGAAGATGATGTGCTCTTGCAGGCAAGCTAACGTGCTTGCTTCTGAGGCACATGAGGCACAGGCAAAGATGAGACACCAACTTGGCAAAAGCTGCCTTACAATCTTTGAGCCTCCCTTCCNAACAGTCTGGTGTGCAAGCCCATCACTTGACCAGACAGTCACTTTACTTTTGCACAGCAGCTTGTCCAACGATTGCCATTACTGGTGAGACACAGTCCTTCACGCTCACCACAGATCACTTGCTCTGACATAATGTCCTACAACACGACATAAGATGGGCCAGGGCAGTAGCCATCATGGTAGGGCACAACTGATAGCTACATAGTNCAGCACATGATGTGCAACATCATGCTGCATACTTGGTCAGGCAATGATTGATGCATGTACAAGGCATATTGCAGATAAATGTCAGCAACTGATGGTGCATGTAGTTGAGCAATCAAGCTTGCCTGGGCTTGAATGGGCACATGTCACAGGAAGTCACAGCGAGCACTTGCATACCCTAGACATCTTATGCAGTCCTTCAAGCTCATGCGATGAAGAATGCAGTCATGTTTCAGCCAGTCAAGGCTGCACAATTGATGCAGGTGGTACTGAAGGCAAGAGTGCTGTGCAAGTGCTACTGAAGCTGATTCAGGCTACTGGAGGTACCCGCCTCCTGGCTGACCAGGTTGTTGTCATCNCTATTTTCTTTGTCTGATTCTTTACATCATGACCTTTTAAAGATTGTGCAGCTGATGTCGTGTACTGCCGTTCCTCTTGCAGGGCTTTATTCCCGTGACCCGCTGTTTTTGGGCTCGAACATAAGTTACCCATGCTGGTTGGTAGACGCCACAAACGCAATGCAATGCGCTGTTCTGTAAAGCAGTGACGCGCTGCAAAGATGCCCCAGCTCGTGCGTCCGTGTGCACTTTTTGCCGGGAGTCGTAACGGTCAGTCGCGGAGTCAGAACAAATTGAGATAAGCAGGTCATGTGATGGGTGCGCTTAGTCACGTCGCGTCCGCAGGTGAAGTTTCGAAAGGCTTGATGATGTGCGAGCAAGCAGCGCCGCAATCTTACCCATAAAACTTGCGATACACAGAAAAGCTGCACGGCAGAAGTTTGACGGCTTATTTTTGGCGAGTCTATTTCGCCACCGCCCTTTCGGTGTGTGCCGGANCAGTATATCGCTGCAGGATGGCTGCATGTGCCAAGCTAAACACAGAAGCATGGCTGTGCACATGTGCCAGTCCAGAGCAGCATGAAGGGCCAGACATCAGGCAGCTCCACCCAAAACTGCAAAGCCAGTGGAGCTGTGACAACAATGCTCATCTTGGTAATGTTGTAGTCACACCCGGCAGTNTTGACCATTTAGACAAGCAGGCCTGCATGTGAGTCCAATGTGTCTAAAGTGTAAGGTGTTGTTCTATGGCTAGAGCCAAATTGAGTCGGACGAGCGTGCCTACACTAGGGACATAAGCNGCTGTGACTGCAGCAGCATTGCACATGTGTAGCGTGATATGTGTACAGTGACAGCTGACTCTGCTGATTGCATAGAGCACAAGCAGCATGACAGGGCTTGCTGGAGTCAAAAGTTACCTGTAGCTGCGTATGCACAAGCACCAACATCAGCAGGAAACTGCCAAGCTGGGCCCAGCCAAGTTGGGTCCCAGTCTGCCTATGTTTTATATCACTAGAGAGCACATAGGCAAGTTGTCAATGTATATGTATCTGCAAGTGTATCTGAAAGTGCCAATTCGGTTGCAGTGACGTTTTGCAGGTTTTGTGTGCCTATAATCACAAGATGATGCATGAAGAAGCACACCTCAAGTTGTTCATGAAGCTTCTTCTGCATCTCCATCTGAATGTGCAGTGCCTGCTCCAGGTTGCGTTGCCGTTGCACCTCGTGCCATCTAGTCCGTGCGCGCTAGCAACCCGGCACGAGTCAGCCGTGCCTACGGCAACGTCGACTGAACCGCATTCTTGTGAAACAAGCGTTCACTGCGCTGTGACCGTTGATCAACGGCGTCGAGTGTTCAGCGGGATGTAGTGATCTGAGTGCCAGCCCAAAGGGGATATCCCGCAATGGCTGCTCTTTGGCAGCGCAGCTTCAGTGCAGCAGGTGCCTTGCAACTTACAGAAGCAATCACGGCTGCAACGGGCTGCACATGCGGTTGCGTGCGCACTCTGCATCGCGAGAGTGCATGTTTGCAAATCGAATATCATGACAACGCCCTTGAAGGGCTCTTGCGAGACCATGCAGCCCCTGGCACAAAATCCAAACNGATGTCAGAGCCATTCAGGCAGCCTTTGCACTCACAAAGGTAGCGATTCTGTCAGTCTCTACTTGTCCGTACCTTGTAAGCTGCCAGTTNACTGACTTACAGCGTGTGGTAGGCAAGCACAACAAGCAGCCTGACCTGATCCCCGCTAGCAATGCATGTCAGCTGAGAAACCNACTGGTGACAGCGCAAGCCTGAAGCTGCATATGAATAACCCCAATGTCAGCCATGCAAAACAGCAGCATCGATATCATGCATCATCACCCACCTTCATGAGAGACAGCGCTGCCCTGAAAAGCACTTTGGGGCCCTCCACCATGATGCAGTCCCACACGCGTGCAGTTGTCTCAGAGGGCAGTGCAGTGGTGAACATGCGGCTGAACCACTCCCCTGTCAGGCTTGCCAAGCTGCATTCCAGCCTGTCGAAAACCTCAAGCAGGCGAGGGTATTTGCGCTCCACCAGAACATCAAACATGCGCTGCTCCACATTACTGCCAGAAGCTCCCTGCAGCACATGCGCTGCAGCTCAGAACAGAAGCATGATGGCAAATGCACCAGCCGTGACTAGCTGCACTCTTACACTCTAGTCACAGTCTTGCATGCCAAACGAAAGCTTTGACACACAATTGCACAACCAAAAGATGCTGCAGCATAAGACAACCTTGCATTTGCATGACATCCTACACAGCCAGAGAGGCAGAGCCAAGCTCACAACAGCAGCCAATGATATTGACAACAGCAGCCAGTGATATAGAGAGAACATGTTGCATGGATGCACGCAGCTCAGGCATGCATTCGTAAAGAAGAATCACCTCGAGCACAGAGCTAGCAGGCAAGCGCCTCTCCAGCAGAGCTGTGAGAATCCAAAAAGCCTCTTCCTCTTTTCCAAGACCTAAGACTGCCAGCAGAAATGCCACAATGTAGTTGACATTGGACGAGTATGCGTTGCTGTGGTTGCGCCTGCCAAAAGCTGTCACAATGCGGCGCACTGCCTCTAGTGCCTTTTTACTGGATAGGATTGCATTTGTGGAGAAGGTTCTGAACAAATCCAATGACAGCTCTGGTGCATTGAGCTCAGGGTCTTTGCCCATGCTTGACATGAGGCAGTAATAGCCTGGTTGTTCCTGACGCTTGATGGCAGCTCCGCCTGACAGCTGAAACCATATGGCTGGACGGAGTGAGGTAGGGACGCCTTCACGNTGCTTTGCTCTGTCCCCGGCGCAGGCTGTCTGAGGTTCTGTCCTTGAGAATGCCCTTGTGCCGGCCCAAAGCTCTGTCCCTGAGAGATGGGCTGGGTGTGGCCCGGGAACTGCCCCAGCGGGTGTGCCAGGGCCCTGACAGGGATATGGCCTGAGCCTTGCACAAGGCCAGCTTGCCCAG
This sequence comes from Trebouxia gelatinosa, assembly GCA_000818905.1. Lineage (NCBI taxonomy): Eukaryota > Viridiplantae > Chlorophyta > Trebouxiophyceae > Trebouxiales > Trebouxiaceae > Trebouxia > Trebouxia gelatinosa. The sequence goes on along the minus strand of KN805353.1, from coordinate 823,394 downwards.
GGACTACAGAGAGAATTCAGTCAATCACACATGATATGGCTGTCTGGCATGTGACAATGTGTTTGCTTGCCCTTGTTGAGTGGCGTTGGGCAAACTAAAACTTATATTTGCTTTTGGAGCGCAAAGACAAATGTGCATGTAGGACACGCTGCAGGGGTATGCTGGATACTCAGCACACCATGGTTTGCTGAGTGCGTGCATGTGGTGCTCAGTTCAGCTTCAGCAGGCAGCTCAAGACAAGTAAAGGGTGCCTGGTCACTGACTGACTGCAACAAGATGCTACAACGCCTGTGCAGTGGAACAAAGACCTACACCAAGCAACTCCAGACCGATGGGTATACAACAGCCTCATATGCTTGAGACTGCAGTGCATTGCAGGTGTCACTTTCAGATGCGTAGTATGCAGGGGAGTTTGACATCAGTGTCAGCTGTATTGGTGTAGGCAACTTCACACATGCCTCCACACCAGACCAGGGTATACAACGCAAGCTCACAGCCACTAGACACTGCCTAAGAAAAGAACTTGAGGTCCTCAGCTATGCACGCTGTTCATCCAACTCACTACACCTGGGACTGCGTCTAACACCTGCAGTCAGACGGCTGGATTGGCTTGTGGCAAGAGGCAGCAGAGAATGCGCAACCTGCAGTCTGGAGGCGGGGCGAGTCTGAGGTCTGCCCCAGGGGACCGTGGCCTATGTTTGGCTGACCCATGTTGATCCCCTTCTTCACCATGGCTGCCAAGGTAGCAGCATCCAAGCGGCCGGCCTTAGATGCCCCAATTGGCTGTTGCCCAGCAGCACGCTTCTTTGCATTTGCCTTCACTATCTCATCAGCTGACAGGGGCTTGGCAACAGTGTTGGCTGACCTGTGACAGCATAGCCTTGGCAGCAGGTGACACGCGTGCACTGAGGGCTGGTTGCACCATTGCAGCAGTGCAGCAAGCCAGAGGTTGAATGGCAGCAGTGCTCAGCAGGAGGCGTCTGGTTGTTGACTGTCGGCTGATTGCTGCAATGGGAACCTGTGTACAATCGACCAGCACATGAGCATGACACATATGCCTTGTGCAGGTGTCCAAATGCCACCTGCTTGTTCACAAGGCCAAGCGCCGTCTGCTTATTGGGGTTGATAAGGGCTTGACCTTAAGATTTGCGTAAAGTGTGTGATCGATGTGCGGGCCACTCTCAGGTCCATAACAAGGAGTGCCACTAATCTTGATCAGCAGCATGCACAGATTGCATTGCACAGTTCACATACTGCAAACTGGACAGCATGCGGCGCAGGACAGTTTTGTGAGGTTGTACCTTTTCCTGATCGGCAAGCCTTTGGTGAACGCCTGGGCAGGGCCCANCTGCCAGCTCCGGGATGGCACCCAGACATTGCAGCATGGCATTCACGTAACACCGATTATCCGGGTTACACAAGCCAGAGGGCAGCATCTGCATGTGCAGTAAGAGCGATTGTCTGCATCGCCTTCGTACGGCCAGCAGCTCAAATCAGCAATCACACTCAACAAGGCTCCAACAACCTTCAGTAGAGACTTCTTGATCTCATCTTTGCGTGCTCGCACGGTGCTGCCAACCAGGGTGCTCGTCAATGCAATCATACGGCGTCACACAACGGCATATGCGTGGTTTGAGACTGCTGCTGCAAATTCAATGCTGTAACAACCATAATGAGGGCTCAGGGGTAAAAGCGCCACCGGTACAACAGGGTGCTAAGGTGTGCTCAGACCGTCAAGGCAATAACACTGAAACTGGCATGTTCAGCTGTGAAACACTGTGAGCAGCTTGTTACACAAATGAGCTCACCATTGGCCACTGCCAGCAGAGTCAACAGCTGGCAGCAACAACAGCAGCAATGTGGGCAGTATAATGCATCATTGTTCTCAGGCTGAGCTCTACCTGCGGACGGANAGCCACAGCTGCATTGCTGCAGGAGGAAGTTCTCAGTCACTACATATAACAACAGTGATGAACAACAGAGCTGTATACAGCAAGGCACCATTTGGCCCAGATGCAAGTGCACACTGTACAACAATCCTACTGAAGTTTGTTTCAGGCGCAAGCAAGCGTGTGCCGGCACAACAGGCATTGTGTTGCACACATGACTGTGCATGTCAGACACAGCTGAGCATGGCTTCATGGCCAAGGTCAGGCATTGCATAGCAACTGCACCTTTGTAGCGTGGCGGACTCCAACACGAAGCAGCACATCTCCAGAAAGGGCAGTTTGTGTCTGCATCAATTGGAACGAGAACTGAAGGCAGTGACAGCAGACTGCCAGATGGCTGAGGTGTGATGACTCACTTTGCATGCCTTGCGGACAAGGGTTCTGGATGCAATGTCAGCCTCCTGTCATACTATCAAGGTGCAGGACTGACCATGGCTGCCAAGGTCCAGCATCAGCTGCTGCCAATCTGCAACATGAGCAACCGCAAGGTGAGATGTATGCACTGGCAACAATGGCGCAGAGANAACAAAGGACACGCCTATGCAAGGAGAGAAAGGTGACTGTGCAGTGAAAGACATAAAAGGGCTGACACGCTTGCAGCTCACCTGCAAACAGCCATGCTGACACCGGCTAGCGGATGATGGCCGCAGATTGTTCTCGCTGCTGATGCTGCCTTCAGAATCGCTGCAGCTGCAGTCAGCATGCTGAAAGGACGAAGCAGGCTCTGCCAGGTCATCATGACGTTGCTTTGCCAGCCACAGCTGTTGCCTGGCTGTGATGTCAGGATCTGAAATGCTGCTAACAGAGCAAGGCTTCACAGTGCTGCATGTGGACTGAGCTCCTGAAGAGGACATGGTGGCAGCAGCAACTGGTAGGGGACTTTTGCCTCTGCATGTTTGCACTGCAACAGAGGATCTTGCTGCATCACTGACAAAACTTGCTGGCAACTTGCTCTGGCTGCCAGGATGTATGCTGTGTACTGAGTCTGCTGAGAAGGGTCTGCAGCTGTGACTTAGCCTGGCAGACCTACTGATTTCAGAGGTAGAGCATCTGTGGCGCGGTTGGTCGCCTGACCCAGGCTCCAACTGCTGCGATGAGTTTTCAGAGAGTCCAGCACTAATGGAATCAGCTGCGGCACCAGGATTGCAGTCTACAATCAGCACAGGGCTGTTTGAAAGCTTGCTGACTGCTTGCTGATTACTGATTTGTACACTGTTTTGGGAAGCATACAAGCAGTGCCGAGGGTTCGCATGAACAGGTGCATTGGCAAGTATAGCATGCTGCACTACTGCCGACCCGGGCTGAGACAAGCTGGGGCNCACTCGCAGCATGCACAGCAGGCTGCTGACTCAGCCCTGGCATCCCTGCAACAGAAGATTGACTCCCTGCAGGCAAGTTGTGACCTGATATGTGTGCCTCTGTCTGTCTGTCTGTAATGCCTGTTTACTTTCTGTCTGTGTGTCTGTTTGGTTGGGCCCTAATTGTTTGTCTGCTTGCCTGCATGCTCCGCCCGGCTGTGTGTTCACTGATCAGCTGTGGCAGTAAGACTGTCAGCTAGTATCAGTAAAATTGTCGCAGCTGAAGTAGGCAGCAGAAACAGCAAGCTTTCAGCAAGCATGGTCTGCTCAAGTGAACACTGCTGTACTTACCTTGTGACACTGCAAAAACACCTGTTAGATTGAGTCTAATGACAACNTCCTGCAAAGCATCAACACCTCTGCAGCAGGTGCTAATAGCTGTTGCTTGCGCAACATGTCTGAGAGTGCCGGGCAGCGCACATTGCACCTTGCAGATGTACGCTACAATATTGGGTGTAAGTCAGTATGGTACAGCGACAGGATCAGCCAAGATGCACAAACTTGAGCTGATGAGTTTCTCGTCACTGATCCATTCACCACAGTGGGTGAAATGTGTTGACAGGAAAGTGACCTGCAGAACATAGCGTAATGACACGTGACAGACAGCAACATGACTATATCAAGCTACAGCTTCACAATCAGCGTGTCAGCTATTACTAATGCAATGTCAAGCCAATCGTCAATGAGGCCAACACACCTGAAAAAACTGTTGTAATCAGCGTAAAGAGGTTGGAAACAGTTGACTGCAGCAAGGACATGTGCAGCATAAGCCTGTTGTGCAGTCAACACCAGAACAACTGGCAACATGCCGTAGCTGTTTTCCGTACAGCCATTGCAGCTAGATGACTGGTTGCTGCAAGATCAGGGAGGCATTCAAATCAGGNTGCTATTTATACTGTAGGACTAGAAGGTGTTGGTCAGGTCAGAGTTGTACATTTAGGGTACANTACAGATTGCTGGAACACTACCAGTGACCTGCAGCTTACTTGTTCTTCTCTAGAATATCTTGCACCGTGTTGAACTTCTCTAGACCTGGCCACACTGCAACCTCAGAAGCTGTGCAGTCAGCTTGCAGGCTTAAGTCAGCCATGAACTGTCGCTCCTTGTAGCACCGTCATTACGCTGACAAATGCGACGTGAAGCTACGCAACATACTGCAAATGCTGATTAGCGACATTGCGGTGCAACACGCACAAGTTTGCTGTTGCCCTGCTAGCTAGGTCACGTGCGGCCACATCAGCTTGCATGTCCCAAACTTTGCGTGCGATCGTGATACCGCTCTTCTGGCGGACCCCAAACGTCAGTGCAATCATCACAGAACCAATGGAGCGAGCTGCCAGAATTGCTGCTCACCTCCTGCCCGGGCCTCAGCATGAGCAGGTAATCAAACCGCACCATCACTGATCGAGCACCCACCTACACTGCCTGAGCAATTCTCAATGGCTCAACGGGACTGATCCCTGTGCTTGTGCTGATGCAATTGTACTGTGTTTGCCTGACCGTCACCTATCGTCTGTGTAGGTCAACAGCATTCAGATGCAGTCAACCTCGACACCAGGACTGCCCAAAGTAGCCCTGCTTGGTAGGCAACACAGTCCTTCACGCCTATCACAATTAACTGACAGTGCGATGACAACAGTCATCTTCTGCAGGCGCAGCAGGAGGAATTGGCCAGCCACTGGCTATGCTACTCAAAATGTATGCTCACTCCAAATACAGCAATGACGGCGCTTCACTGTTTGTTGCATGTCAGCGCAATGTCATGTTGATGTCTTATGGCAAGCTGCAGGANGGTCTGGGAATGTGAAGAAGAAGAAGCAGCCAGCAAAGGTGGCAAGAAAGCCCAACAAGCAGCCTCTTAGTATGTTCTTCAGGCCTGCATATGTGACAGCAAGCTTGGGTATTGAACAGTGCAAACAGTGCATACATCCTTTCTGGGTTTGCAGTCACAGACAACTGGCACAAGATCAGTCACACCAAGTAACGTGACGAGTTGAAGTGTGTACCTCGCTTCTTCTCTTCCTCTGAGGCAGTACTGCTGGTGGGTGCAGGGAATATTTGATTAAGCTTCCAGACATTCGCAACANCAATTGGGTGCATGTGCAGACACCATGCTATCAGTGACAGAACTAAAAGTGACAATGACATTGTCTGCAGAATAAGGTGAATCGCACAGGGCAGATGCACAACTGCTCACATCTACGATGCACTCTGTGATGCCCTCATTCATGGCATCAAAGAGCAGCTTGTTGTAGATGTGCTGCTCGTCACTAAGCTGAGGACCAGCTCTGGCCATGTTCAGGTACTCATCCAAGTCTGCATGGCAACTTGACCTCACATTCTGTTGCAAGTGACAATACACAAGTACAGGATAGATGGTCAGAATGCAACTCGTGAATGATCTTTGGCCCAATGCTATGGTGAAGTAAGGCAGTTATCAAGACGAGGCTGCTGTTCATTTGNTTGCTGTCGTGAGCTGAGGCTGAGCTGTACCAATAGTAACTTTTGACTGACAGCTGAGCTAGGTAGCTGAGCTGTCGGCCATGACTTCAAACCCAAACAGACTGAAGCAGAGAAGCCAATCTGAGTGATACTCATAGCAGCAGATTGCGCCAGGTTGCATCAAATTGCTGCAGCAGCTCATATTTACTGGTATAATATACTGTTATAATTACTTACATTTACACTTGACTACCGGTGCGCACCTCCCTAGCATTACCTATGCATTCCAGATCAAATGCGTAAAACATTGGTGCCAGAACAAATTCGGCTCAAGTGATGCACAAGTATGAGGCGTCGCTAGCTAGCTCCTTGTATCACGCTCCTTGTGTCATTGCGTGCCTGGCTTGGCATGTCTTCTGCACAATGCACTGGTAAGCCAACACCAAANAGAGCTGGCTGCAATCACTGCAGCATTGAACTGTGTGGCAGCATTTGCTGTCAAGAGGTTGGAGCTGTTACTTCCAAGCACAGTGTTGCCAAAGACTGACAAGGTGCTGCTGCTGCTGACAAGTGTTATATTTGCAGCATAGGAGGCTACAGCGTTGACTGTAAGTGTGTTTGTGCCATTGCTGCCCAACACAGTATTGCCAGCAGCTGTGAGGACGCTTGAGGTGTTAGACATTGTCAGCCCACCCGAGAAGGTGGCCAAGCCATTGCTGTCAATGACAAGGCGGTCAACTGAAGGACTGCTACCAGCGCTTGTGCTGCCGGTGGCACTTGTGCTGAATATGAGATTGCCACCCAGCTTGCCTGTGGANTGATTGCAACACCAACAGAGCATCAACAGAGCAAACGTAAAATATTATGGGAGACACGCAGGGACAGTTGACAACCAGAGATGTGTGAGGCAAAGGCAAAGGAGGCTTGCTGGTCATAGCATGACTGATATGAAAATGGTGCAGGCTGAGGCTTGGCTTGTGACTGAGAAATTGTTGTGAGTAGGCACAGTGTAGCCTTACATTCTTTAGAAACAGGTGCAGCTGAGGGTGGCTGTTGGGGTCCTTGGTGACTTCAAACAAGGGGTGGAANCTGATGCCCACCTCCAGCACCACCGGGTGCCGGCTTTGGTTCCCAAATGACATGGCTGCGCCAGTACCACCTCTCAGGTCATACCCCAGAATCTGCATTGACAATGGTTCACTTGCAGTCAGAGTGAGCAGCTAGAACCCTGTATTGTTTTTGAGACTGGAAAGAGTTTCAGTACAGCTAACGATGATCTGGTCAGAGTTGAGCAGCGAAGCACATTGCGCTGGATCATTACTGGTTCAACGGTCAGACAGCCAAGCCATGGCTTGAATGCTCATGGGCTGCAGTAAAGTCTGTTCTGGTTGCAGGCAGGGNTATCTCTATGTGTCTCTATGTGCCTCTACTCTTGAATTGATTTCACACAAGCAGGAAAGGCTCACATGCTTGTGTGTTGACTCGCAGCTGCCTCGGCTGTACAATGTGTACAAGGAGCAGGGCATCATCGAAAACTTTGNGCTGGCAATCAGCAGCAGCAGCAGCACCCATGTTTGACTGAGAGTTCACCTCCAAGTCAGCAACACTGCACACAGGACCTGGACATGAACGGGCGTCTTCTCGTATTCAGCTCGAGAACACATACCCATTGTTCCAAGTCTTAATGGCTGAATCCACACAGCACCTAGCAATATGAACAAGATCAATTTGCAGTCTTGTGACAGGTGGTTGCAGAAAGCATGTTCATGCTGCAGATGGAAGGGGGCAGCCAGATCAGCGTGGCAGGCCTTATAGCCGGGGCCAGGCTAGAGATGCCCCGTATGNCTGCAAAAGTAGCTGCTGCTCATGCTGTGACTGCATGATCAGAAGCGGAGGTCTTCAGTCTGTGTCACCTGCAAATTTGGATGACCTGATCAGCACACATANTGTATGTCCCATGTGCAGCCTAGCAAATGTCTCAGGTCAAGCTTGTTGACGCTGCATTGCAGGCGGTCTGGACACTACTACAGCAATCCCAGCAACTGGATGTGGCGTATCCTCATTGCCACCAAGATAGCACCAGGACATGTGACAGGCCCAGAGGTCAGCATGTGACTTCTCAGCAACCCCGTCAAGTTTAATGCAGCCATGTGCAATAGATTCCTTGCCTGCTTACATGCATGGCCCAGATTTGACGCTTGTTGGCTTTTGTTGGGTCCGCTCTTTGCACAGTGTTGTACATACCTCTGTTATGATGTGGCTACTCTGGCTTGCGTTTACACTGTGACTGCAACATGAACGGGTGTTGGACTTGACATNCGCAATGGATGCACAGCATGCTGCTGCAGAGGAGTGGCGGTGCCAGGAGTCAGGCTTGCAGATGGGAAAGGGGTTGAACCAGCATACGCAGACATTGCCTGTAGCAAAGGAGCTGGGGATCCTGCTGGCAATGGCAAACCCTCTCCATAATGAGCATTGTTAACATCACTCGCTTCCATCTGTACCATAAGTTCTTGTCACAAGGAGCCTTGATACAACAAAAAATCTTGGTTGCCACCAAGAGTATGCGCATGCATGTACATGTCTGACTGTTAACACCACTTCATATGCCAAATGATCATGAACGTCAGATCCTGGGTCACAGACCGGGTTGCTACAGCAAAACATGGTTGTACAGTAGGGCAGATTTTGGCTCAATGCATTGGGATGACTTACAACTCCTCAGATTCAAGGCCCTTGTGAGAGGTGTTCACAATGTGAGCAAAACGGCTCACCTGCTCAGTTAGTGTCAACGATTCTGNGCCAACTGCCAGCGCGCACAGCCCTTACATCAGCACTGCTGGCGGCACGTGCTGATCCCACATACCTGCTCAACATGCATGGGCCCTCTGCACTAGCCTGGGCCCAGCAACACCTACCACTCATGCAAGCAGCCCACAAGACAAATCAATCCGGCAACCATCAGCATGCAGACATCAGCCTGCACAACCTAAACAGGAGCCATTATGGATCTGACACTCAAATCCATGCAAGCGGAACGCAGCCAAGTCGAGCTGGCAGGCACCAAGGCAAGCCTGACAGCAACGCTGAAGATGGGCAGAGCAAACAGAGCAATGCTGCTCATGTAGTTAGTGATGAAAGCAAGCAACCTGAGGTCATACTACCTTCAGTGCATGCTCAGGGTGCTGCAGCCCAACATNCGATCACCAGCTTTCAAGGAATGCTGCCAACATTTGCTTCATTGTATGAAAGTTATTGCACATGAATGCCAGTTCTCAGGTTCTGCTGTACCGCTTGCATCAGCATGTCCGCTACGTGGTTGTTAATGACTTGTGGCAGCATGCTTATTGATACTAGGGTCCAATGCAGATGAATTTGTGATGCTCCAGGTTCATAACGTCCTGTTTACCTGCGGTTTGCTGATCTCAAGTAAGCAAGTTCCAAGTTGGTCGGCGAATGTTGCATTGGTGACATGGGGCCAGCTAGACCTGTAACAGCATAGCCTGCCATATTGATTCTGCTGTCATGCAAAGTGATAACGAGCTCTCTTTGGCGTAAACAACCTCTTGCTTGATCTGGGTTCCTAATCTATATGACCTTGGCTACCGAAGCACTGCCCGAAAAGCTGCAACATNAGCAAAGCTCAGAGGGCAACAGCAAGCTGCTCGCCTGCATCTCCTTACTCAATATGTCGGTACAATGGGCCCTTCTTTTTAGGCTCCATCCACCAGACATTGTGCACAAGTCCCACTGAAACCTCATCACCACCTGCAAGATGCACAGAGACAACAATGGCATGTTTGCTCTCAAGAGGCTTGTAAGAATATTATGTTGGTATCACACCTCTAGAGCTCTCCCTGGCAGACCATGGTGTCATTGCTGTCGCTGTCTGTGCACAAGGCTAACATGCCGCTGAACCGCATACAAACAATGTTAAAGACGAGGTCTANGAGAACACAAGATTCAAATGCATTGCTGATAGACACCGATGTACCTGGGCTTCAGGACACCTGGAAGCAGGCCCTGCCTCCCCTCCACCCCCAGTCATGTGAACATGCATGTCAATGAAGCCTGCAACCGTTGGCAATCATTGATGTGCAGCAACATTCATCATGCAACACGCACTGCAGGTGTTGAGTTGCATCAGCTTGGTAGGCTGACCTGCATGCAGAGGGCTAGTGTTGTGCGTACAGCTGAATGCGCTGCGGGGGTATTTCGACGTGCAACCGCGCATCACCTGGCACGATCACACAACCATTTGCGTCGTGCAGTGCCTCTGAAGGCAGTATCTTTGCATATTCCTGAGCCATTTTGTCGTTCAGCAAAGCTGCGATGCTACCACCTGCAATCAGGAACGTTACAACTGATTCATCTCAACTCGCACAGCAATACTGGATGGCGCACATCGATACTGCGGGCGCATACCGGCGATCAAGACGTTGTTGCAGGTCTCGTGCTGCGGACTATATATATGGCCAACGTTGGTGATTAGCTTCAGCATACTGTACGTTGGTATTTACGTTTATGCTGCCACGAACAGTGCGGCCCAGATTTCTGCCGTTGCTCGGTGATCGAGGACTAGTTCAGATCGCCTGTTGCCCGTTATCGTGATGTCGACATCACAGGATTCACGGGGGCCGCATGTGACAGCCATCAGAATTTTGTAAACGCCTGAGGAACTGCCTGAAGTACAGAGGGCACAAATTTCAACGCATGACGTACCAATTTTGTGACTCCTGAGCAGTCCCAGGGAGCGTCGGTTGCGTCATGTGATCATTTGACCCGCATATTAGCTGCAGCCTTGCAGTTGCGCATACTGCGCTACTGTCACTGGACGACAAGGCGTTTGCTCCCTGATCGTGCAGGTAAGCAGCAGATCACAACATCGCATAGGTAGAGTTTTATCATCTGAGGCGCCGCGTTGCCTGACCGTCAATCCCATCCTTTGCCAGCATCTATCATCGCTTCGCTGTATTCAACAATTGTTGATACGATCGGCCGCAACAAAGCTTGTACACGCAGGACTTCATCAGCTGACTNATCCTGTGAATGCTGCTGGCATCCCCTCTGTTGCTCTGCCTGCTCAGCAGCAGGGGCTGCAGAATGTGATTGGGCTCGGTGCCGGCAAGCGACAAGACCTCTCAGCAGGACAGCCTGCAGCAAATTTTGCTGATGTTGCGATAGGTGTGCTTGACGCCCAGTCAGCCATCACCACAGCCACAAGCACTGCCACTGTGCAGAGAGCAACGTCAGGCAATGCAGCAGCACCAGCACAACAGTCAGTGACTTTCAAGCTGAAGTGGGCCTGCCTGTTCAAGTTGCAGGGCTAGCAANACACGCTCTATCATGCCACACAGAGCTTGCAACACTCATCAGTCATGATCCTGTTGACAAAGCTGATTTGCAACGCTGTAGCAAGGNCTTTTTCACAATAGCTATGCCTCCACCAATCGAGGTTGACAGGCCTGCTAGCGTCGACAATAACAGTGCATACTGCTCGCCCTTATCTAGCATGCCGGACAGTATCGGCAGCTGCAGTGCGCTGAAGTCCGAAAGGCCGTCAACGGGTAAGTGAGCCGCGCAGGTCACCGCTTGACAACCTCTGATCGTGGCCTTGGCCGACCTGCGAAGTGTTACCGGAGGTCGGTGTAGGTTGGGTTGATACCGAATAGATCGAACTATCACGAAAGATGTTTGCAGTTGGTAGCAGCTTGTTGCAGCGTGCCCGGGCATGAGCGCAATTGACTTACAACGCTGCAACCCGGACGCACGCTATGGGCATGCATGGTCTCAGAGCAGTGACAGGATTGAGCTGAGTGATTTTTTTTCCCAAGCAAAAACAGGTGAGGTACAGGTGACATACTGCAGCATTTGAAGTGTGACTGCATCAATTGCCTCCTCAGGGCTTGCTGCTGACGCATGCAACCCCCTGTCTAGCGTTTTATGCTGACAAGCTGCGCGCACTAAACACTGCTTGCACTTCCGGTGTCAAAAACACGGTATGTGCAATTGCAGATTAGTCGGTGCTTGAGCGATATCACACGTCATTTTGCTATGATACAGTACCTGATGCAAACACAGACATCTCCCTACTCACTGTCATACATTGCAGCTACAGACCTGGTAGCGACGTGTTACTCACTACAACCAGGCTCNACTCCTACCACCTGAGTTGATTCAAAGCAGCGTGACGCAACAGTGGTGACAAGCCGCACATACATGTGTGTAGATTACAAACGAGCACTGTACGTCAACACCTTTGCATAGCAATTNAAACCTGCTTGTGCACAGTTGGTGTGCACGTGTAGGTGCTGATAAAGAGGCGCAAGAGGGGCAGGGGTGGCGCTGACAGCTGGGAGGTTGTCAGGGCCAGAGGGCACCTGGATGAGGTCCAGGAGCTCAAGTCTGCAGAGGCGGCTCAAGCTCTGGCTCAGGGCCGAGCCAGCAAGGAGAGCATGCAGCTGGTGCTTACTNCTGCTATGCATGGGTTTGGCTTCTCCATGTCTGCTGCAAATGTTATGCAACGTCAAAATGACCACACAGACTGCTTGTGCGAGTGTGTTTTGCTGTTACTTCCGATNGCAGTACATTGTCGAGGTTGACCTTGGCAGCTGATTTCTGCTTGGCCAGTGACTCCCTGTTGGCTTTGTCGGCTTTCAGTGTAGCTGAAACACCAGAAGGAGCTGACTCCATAGCGTACCAGTTGTTCACCTGTACGTGCACACGGTGTGTGTCGAGCGCGCACGTGTATGGCGCGTACGCAAGAAAGTAAGCCAAGCCTGACTGGCACGACACTCTGCAGATATGCTTGAAGTCGATAAACACAGATCTTGCACGGTGTGTGCGATCGTCTACGACGCTTGAGTACAGATCGACATGAGACTATGCATTCTTTGGCATGATTACCTGCTCTTCACAATATATGCGGGGACCTGCGAGGGTTGTAGCATGCAACCACAGTGACCTGCAAGATCACCTTATCCCAAAGCTCACGGCAACTGCGCCGTGACAAGTTGCCGCACTGCCAGCAAGTAAACCAGGTTGCAACAAGTAGCGCAATCAGTACCTGGCGCAAGCTAGATAGGGCAACACATCAGTGCTGGATGCGTTGTCAACGGCCTTTACTCAGCGCATGCATGTGCTGAATGAGTAAGGCCAATTTTGAACACACCTTGTTTGAACAGTAGTCGTGTCGATTGTTTTCCGTGATACAGAAGAACGTATAAATCATGACAACGGTGTCACCATGTGTGCCATTGTTGTTGACCACACCTGTGCAGACCAGCATATACAGTCATGAACAGATGAAACAGTATGTATGGCTTACTGGTCATCTCAAATGCGCCAATGACTGCGAACTTATTGTACACATGCCAGGTCAGCTAGCTTGAAGAGGACAGTTGTTGCTCAGGCAAGAGATTTGCTTAAAGCTGTATCAGCAGCATTCTCAAACGCATTAGAGTAGCTACCAGCAAACTTTGACATACTGTCATGATGTATTGTTGTACAATGGCTACGTATGCTGTCATCTCCTATCACGATGTAAATGACTTGGGACGAACTAGGCCAGATCGGCTCTGCGCGCAGCAGATGCACCACGAAGCTTGACGCAACACAGAATCATGCTGTATCTTCACGCGCGCAATATCAGCCGTCTTAAGTGCCAGTACATAAAGCACACCAATGTTGCATGCCATATGATTCAAGCCCAGATGCTGCAATTGGCGCGACTGTGCTTTTGTGAGAATCTGGACACTCATCAAATCAGATACATTGTCAAGCAGACACAGCTATGTCAGCAATGGCAATTGATGTGTGGTGCTTTGACCCATTGCATTGTTGTCAAGCCAATTTCTGGAGAAACACAAAGATGCAACCTAGTGCCCTTGGCTAGCTGCGCTGCTGCAGCAGCATCTAGCTGATTGTCTGACAGGTCTAGCACTGTCAACATGGGCAGCTCAGCTTTTACAAACACTGCCACTCCCGCTATGTGCAAATGGGTCGATGACGTGTCTAGCGTCAAGCGAACCAAGGCTGATGAGCAAAGCACACCATTCATGTTAATCGGCACGCAGCTCAGGAAATCAAGGGTGCTGTAATGCGGTAAGATGGTCCTAGAGTACCTGGGCAGGGGAATCCAGCCTTTTATGCATCGCTGCAGTCGAACTGTGCTGGGCCTGGCATCACAGCCGCTCAGGAGTACAAGCCATGCCTAAAAGCGGCTGTGTATAGTTGCCATTGCCGCCATGTTGTCCAGTTGTGAGAGATGCTGCCAAACGGCATGACGGTGTCGAGCAATGCCTTGTGGACAAGCTCNCTATCTGTACAGGCCTCACAGCCCTACACACGTCGTGTTGCATCGTTGACACTGTGCTCAAGGCTCAGCTTTTACCATAACTTATGCATCTGTGTATTCCTCGCATTGTTGATGTCAGTCAGATGCTTTGATCGTATGTCACAGAATAGGCAGCTGCAAGTGGCCAGGCTCAGCATCTGTGAAAATACTTGCACCCATAATGACTTGACTTGTGAAAGCCTGTATGTTGATGGCTTTGGAAAGTTGTGCTGTTGGGGTTGCCCTGAAGCTGTGCAGATGCTGAGATTGGCAATATGCATGACACCTTGAGCCTTGCTGATGCTGCCCCAAGCCTTACACATTGCATGTTTTGCATAGGAGCTTGCTGAGGCAGAAAAAGAGGAGCGAAAGCTTCGGCGTGACGGCGACTCCAAGAAGGTCAAGCTAGAAGAGGATGCCAGCTCTTCCGCTGCCCTGGCAGATGCTGATGGCTCCCTTGTCGTGGAAACACAGCTCTCTGGCCTTGATGAACGGTGAGTGTGCTGAAGCCGAGTAGCAAACAGTGCTAGTTGCAGCAAACATACAGCTCAGACAGGATACCTCATCAAAAGCCTGCAGCTGTGTCAACAAATGGGCGTAATAGATCAACAAATGCATACAATAGGCCACTCCAAGCCCACTGTTGTTTTTGTACACACAGGCGCAACTAGATGTACATATAGGTTGCTTGTTGCGCGCCTTTCATCATACCAGGCTGCCTGTAGCTATTGAGCCAAGTATGTCATATTCTTTGTACCTAACATCAGTGGCTGCACTGGGCGCAAGAAGCCTGTGTTGATGCTGAGTCCNCAAAACGGCGTGTGGACTGTCGTGTGGTCCACAACACCTCTACCGCAAGCCGGAAATAGGTCGTGCTGCTCACGGTTACTGTGTCAACTAGCATGCCTGTTTATGAAAGTCAAAAGTACAGTCTCACAACAGTGCATGGCCATGGCAGTCTCACTGATATGCAGGCTTGACATTGCGGATCTGGCGTCCTTGAACACGCACGCACTTTGGGTTCAGAAGTGACAGTCTGTGCAGCAGGGCAGGTAATTGTCACCACAAGTGTGGTTCAGCAACGTGAGCTCTGCAAAAGCACTAGCTGAAGGGATATGCTTATGACATTGTNGACCGGGGACAATGCAGCCACATGGGAGCAGTTGCGTGTGTCAGTGCCCATGCTGCTCAGCATCAACATTGCAGGGCTTTCATTTGCAGGTAGTTGTTCAGTCCAAGTTGGCACGCTTTATGACAATGCTGCTGCATGGAAGCAGCTGCGTGTGCTCATGTTGCTTAGCACCAATATTGCAAGGCTTTCATTTGCAGGTGTCTGTGTTACAGAACTGCAATATCTGCTCATACACAGTATCGGCGTCTTATACGAGCTGCTGTGCGTCTCTGTGCTCATGCAGCCTGCGTTGGCATTGCAGGTGCTTCATTTGCAGGCAATGCTTAGGCATGCGCACCTGTACAGACATCAACTGCTCAGGTTGCCCCGCTATCTGCACATGCATGTTCTTTGTCCACAGGAATGTCAGCAGCACTTCCAGCATAAGGCTGAATTGATGCTGTGAGTATCAAGTCGTGCGACCTNTCTTCACAATTAATTGGTTATATGAGTTTGATTCTGTACCTTGGCAACCTGTAACACCACCAGTCAGCGTCCCATACCACCCTGCTCTCAACTTGACATGGCAGGCTACATCACAATACTTAACTCACAACCCAGCCAATACCTAATGAATTTGCAAGTGTGCATGATCTCCTGAAACACTGACTCGCACTGACAACTGTACACACTGGCAAACATCCCCACTCTGTGCGCAAATCGCACCTCGAAGCCAATATGCACTTGGTCTATGGTTTACAGCGTCCCATGGTGCACTGTTTGTATGATGACATCGCAGATGTGTGTCACCAAAACAGCCTGTGAGCTTTATGTGAACAGCAATACACCCTTGTATTAACATGTGCATGTCCTCATACAATACATTCATCTTGATGCACAGGTACACTGGCACCGAAGTTTAGAGGAAGTCCCTGAGCAGCTTCCCACAGTGTACATTGCTCACGAGTTCATGGACGCCCTGCCGGTGCACCAGTTTCAGAAAACAGNGGAAATAAGCACATAGCTTGCTGTCTCAAGTAGTCCTTATCTATTGACTGCTAAGATGTTGAACAGCATCGACCGTGCACATGCTGGGCCCATGCTCATTCTGGCCATGCTTGCTTGCTGGTTTTGCTGTGTGCCTGCACGTAGATGTACACATAGTCCCATGCATAGCACAGTGGCTGCAGGAATCTTTCTCTGTGCTGTAACATGTTATGTGCAGCTGCATTGCCTTCACACAATGAGCCAACTATGTGAATGCAATGCAGGCGAGCTGTGCTGGTCGTGATTGTCCCATGTACCTGTTTGTATGCCTCAAAGGCTGTTTGCTGGTCTGGCGGAGGCTCGTGCGACAAGAAAGGTGGTACTGCAAGAGGCTGACCAGATGCACCTGCAGGAACATGCGCGCATTATACCCACCTTGCTTGGTCAAAGTTAACATACAACATGACCGTCTTGGCTCATGGTCAAATACCTGGTTGCAGGAACATTAACCAGTATAGGTACCAGATTGGAATTGGAAACAACATTGCCGGGAGCACCATAGCACAAGTGGCTCAAGCNCCCATCCTGCCCCACTGCACTGCCCCTCAGCAGGACTGCCGTGCTTGCCTGATCAGGAGTCAGGCCAGCAACTGGCACTAGAATGGCACATGCAACTGCTTCAGCACGCACGTAGCCATCTGCAGATGCATCCAGCGTCTTGCACNTCCCCGGCCCCAGCCAGGATGCAGCTGGATGTGCAGGTCTAATACACACAAGCAGATTGCACTCAAGCCAAAAGCCTTATTTTGATGAAGCTGCTCTTTGAGAAGTTTGCTCATCATCGAGGCAGACAATCAGCAACCTGCAACTCACTGGAGACTATACCCGACACTCCACTGACAACAACAACAACAACAATATCCAATATCAAATGATACCAGTAATTATAATTTTAACAATAATAACAGTACNCCTGCTGCATCTGCTGCACCGCCACCTGCTGCTGCTCCCTCAAGGCCACTATCTCTGCACTGTGCTTCCCTTGCTGACTCAGCCTGGCTGACTCATGCTGCCTGTTGAGGCTGTCTACTGCCTGCTGTGCATTTTGGCTCTGCATGCTCATGCTGTGCTGCAAGTCCTTGATCTGGCTTTGTGCCTGCTGCAGTGCAGCCTCTGTGGCCTGCTGCCTGGCTTGCAAGCTTTCCTTGGCTTGCAGNTGCAGTGGCAGCCTTGTTGCCTGAAAACAGCCAGCTCTCACACATGTATACAGACAAGTGTGAGTAGGTCACCAATTGGGCGTTGCAGCTCTGCCAAGTGATCGTGCTTTGTTGTTGCAGCCCTTCAACCCCAGCAGGCACAGGCTGTGCAACAAACCCACGGCATGGCCCCGCTTATGCAGTCTGCTGTGCTCACAGACCGACAGCACATACTCACCAAGGACGCAGATGGACTTGTAGAGCTCTGGGATGTTGCCACTGCCAGGGTACAGGAGCACTTTGGCGAGGTACTGTCACTGAGCAAGAGCCATGACACAAATTAGCACTTTACTGTCCATCAGTCTCAGCACGACTGGAGACAGCTGTTGGCATTTTGAGCATCCAGCACCAATCTGACAGCACATTATCATGAGGCAGGCCACAGGCTGTACATATGTTGAGAGTCCTGCTTGGGACTGTGAGGGACTGCAGCTGGTGCTACAGTCATGGCAGGATGGGTTCAACAGCTGTTGCTGTTTCATGAATGAAGTGTCAAACGAAACAGCCTTGTGATCTTGATATGCCTGGAATGTACAAAAGTNAGTGACAAAGTTTGTAGTGCGCTGTGGCAACCGGACTTACAGATTTATGCGGAATACCGTAGACAGAGCACAACACCAGCACACATTGCAGCAGTCCTGTAGTAGCTAGTTGTGCGATTCCTGACAAGTGTACCTCCATCTTGCTTGCAAAGAGTGCTCTGCGGACATAGCACACATGCCAAATTATGACACAGCCGTGTTGTGTATAGTTGCCAGTAACAACTACTGATTTTTGCATCCCAGTTTATGCTTGTGATCCCGTGCCTGAACATGCACAGCTAATTTTTGACTGCTTTGTTGGCTCATGGCTGATCAGGTGCTTGCGGGCACCACATCATTCAATGAGTGCGGTGTTGTCGAGACCTGCTACATCGTATGAGGCAAAGGACCACAAATAAAACCACAGTTCAACACATGAACTTGAGTGTTGCAAGAGAAGCAGAGACCAGAGCATCAAACAGCGAGCCACCCTGCTGTACATATGAGCTCATGGTCAGCAAACACAAGTGCTAAGCAAATAGAGTCAGCAACGCTTCACAGCAGCTTTTGAACAGCACGCTGCAACGACTTGAGAGCCGCTTAACTCTTGTGCAGCTGAGCAGATGTTGCCCACAAATGTCNACCTGCTTCAGCTCATCCTGAGGCACAAATGCATCCATGAGCGCATCAACCCTGTATATTGATTGATTGAAGGTGGGTGTGAATTGACAGCATGCAGTCTACAGACACATGCTGACCGACGCTATGTCAAACCATACAGCTGCAACTGCTGGCTGCCCTANCAAGCCTAACGCCGCACAGAACTGCAGACGTACATTTGATGGCAGTTATGGCTATCAGGCTGGACCATGTTGTAAAGTGCTGACCGCCCTACATCCAGCTGCTTTTGCTCTGAAGGTTCTCATGAACGTTACACTTCCATGTAGCCATGTTGACAGCTCAAACAGTGAAGGCTGGCAGTTGACTTGATCCTGCACACACAATGGATCATGTCTTGCCATCAGTTNACGAAGTGGGTGCACATGCTGTCACATGTTGGGGACTCACGCTGCAGCTTCTGTGTCAATTTTTCAACATNGTCAACTGCAATTCCACACAAGCACACTCAAACAAGGCATTGAAGTGCAAACCACCCTCACATGAATGCGCTGAACACGCATCACAAGTGCTGGGCAATCATCAGCAACGCATCGCATCAAGATGAATTGCCGCCACAATGGCAGGCCTCTNGCGGTCCGAGTGCGTCGAACGAAATGGCAACTTCATGCAGGCTCCAACGCAGAGCACGCTGCGACAAGCCAGGATCTTACACATTTTCGACCGTGTATTCGCACAAAGCCTGATCGCACGTCCTGCAGATCATTCCGATTCGAGGTGAGTCACACAGCACAAGCTGTACAACACTGCTTCGAAGCTGTACTGTGCTATGTTACACACAATGTAACATCCTGAATCCAATGCATATGCCAGGATGTCTCAGATTAATTTGATGTGGCAAGTGCTGCTGAGTCAGACCCAGACCAAGCATCTGCTGCTCCCACTGCAGCTGAAGACTTCACTGCTATCTTTGAGGACATATTTGCTCGTAAGACAAACACTACTGTCAACTGCAANTATGCTTTACTGTTGTTTTGATGCATTGCGCAGATGGTTGATTATGCTTGTTGCCTCGCCTTAGTCGAGNCTTTGTGCCTTGCGTATGTGCACATGCCAACCATTGAAGGGATGATACATTGAAAGGCTAGGTGAAAAGTGACAACTGACACAACTGGACTGACTTGCCACTGATCAAGGTGGCACTGCATCAAAGAGCCTTCAGTACACTACTATACACTACACCTGAAATTTTTCTGAGCACTCAGGTAACAAGTGCCTGTTCGCATNCTGGTAATCCTTGCGCAGCTGCTGCACAGTAAGTGCCCAGCGATCTCCCTCAGATGCCAAGGCGGCAATGAGACGGTTGGCGAGGCCCAGCTTGCGCTGGCACCTCTCTGACTCAGCAATGGCATCATTCTTCTCCTTCAAAGCCTATACACCAAGCATGCATGNGCTGGTCAAATCCTTGCCAGCAGTTTTGCCCAGCTGCTCTGTTGTTGCAGTGATATCCAAAATGTCATCTACTACCTGCAAGTGCCATCCGGAAATGAAACTCATATTTCTGACCCTACTGGTAGACAAACGTCTGCAGGTGCACAGAACATGCAGCTGTGCTTTGCTGACAAGGCATAAACATGTCACCAGCAGCTGCATATTGCTTACAGCACATGTACACATATTTCCCAGCTGTTGCGTGCAGACCATTATGGGCTCTGAGAGTCGGGANGAAGGTCCAGAGGCCCACAACAAGCGTAAGGTGCATCTGTACGTCAGTGTGGCAGCTAGACTCAAGCTTGAGCGTGGCACGTCATGTTTTGGCACGACATGGCATGACACGACATGGCACAACATGGCATGGCACGACATGGCATGGCAGGTTGCCTTGCTGACTTGGGCATGTTCAGCACTGACTCAAGTTGGTCTGCAGCTGGCCTACTGCAGTGTGGCATTGCTGCGTGATTCCTGCTTGAATCCTGTGCACCGACAAGGCTGTGCAACAAAGAGTGTACCTGTTCAGCAAGTTTTTGCATGTACTTATAGCACTGCCTATGGCAATTGAAGTTGCCCTCGCTGAGGAACAGCCCATGTATGGCTGACAACAGATCTGTCACTGCATTGCTGTGGGCAAAATACTGCATGGTGACTGCCTTGTCCATCAGCATGTCAGAAGGTTCTGTCCTCTGCTATCTGAGCAGGTTACTATGCCATAGAATGCCACTCGTGTGCAGAGAGCTTTTGAGGAACAGGCAAAGCCTCTAGTGGACCAGCTGAATAAGCTGAAAGGCATTCCTGTGCCTGACTTTGGACCCTTGGACGATTGGGCTGCCAACAAGACAGCAGAGCAGCAGCACAAAGCTCGCAGGGCTGCTGGTGCATTTCCAACTTATGCATGCATCATGCTGTTGCTACAATGCTATACACCAATGACACGTCATGNAATCCTGCCATTGCATGCCTGTAGTTCCAACATGGGACATCAGCAAGTGGGTTACAGCACGAATCCTGCCACTGCATGCCTGTAGGGCCCCGAGCACAGCAGCTGCCGTGTGGAGCGGTATCTGCAGATGGCCAATGAGGACCCCTACAACGCCCCCCCTGTTGACTTCAACAAGTGGTTTTCAGGGGGTCACCTGGGTGGATCTACCCAGGCCATCAACTGGCAGATTGTGAACTGCACCACCCCTGCCAACTACTTCCACGTGCTCAGANCCTCTTCTTCCTTGGTGCTGGAGCAGCTGCAATGAAGCGTGAACAATCTGAACTATTCTCTGCCTGAAGTCCTGGTTGTATGTGAGCTTTACTGCAGCTATAACGGAGATAGTTGTCATGAAACAAAACAATAATATGTTGCTTGCTTGCACAGCCAAAGGTGGTTTGCCATTGCTGCAGTAAATGCACTGCAGCATCGGGGTTGCCTTACACCTTGAGCACCTAGAGGCAGGGCTCCCGCTGCAAAGCACAGTGTGCCGTATAAGTACATTCGACATGTATCAACTGCTGAAGGCGCTTTGGGTACTATGACTATCACGTCCAAGGTGCCATATGGAAGTTGTGTGTCACGCACGTGTGTCATTTGCCAGCATTAATCAGATCAAATCCCTGTGCATGTATATATAGATTGCTGTGCTGCACTAGTTATGTATAAGTGACTGATCTGTGTTTTGCATGAATCCTGCTGTGGGACAGACTTGATGAAGTCATGAGTCTGTCCATGTGGCAAAGGGTGAGCATGGTGCTTGATACCGATGTGGTACTGACGTCAATCTCACGATGCTTGCACAGTCCAAGACAGATCAGCAACAGGGNCATTCTGCAGCCTATCATACGATTGTTGAGTAACTGCCGGGATAGCTGAATCCTTGTGTCCATGGTATCTGTTGTCCCCTTTTGATGCAACAACAGTGCATGATAACAATCAGGCGCCATGAGTGTACACTGTCTGTAAACAGCGTGTGAACAATTCAGATATGTATGCAAAAGTTAAATGTCACAGGCATGATTGGTTGAGATGCATGCATGATTCTCATCACACTCCACGCTCGCTGCACAGCAGTAGGCAAACCCTTGCAGCGACCGCATGAGTAAACAGAACAAGGCGCAGAGCGAGCACATGCTGTGCTTGCTTGAAGATGTTGACCAGCTTGCTTGCCACAACAAACAACTATGCAGCTCAGCTCACTTCAATAAGTAAGGTGCAACCAAAGACGAACCCCTCTACATTTGAAGCTCACGGGTCAGTAACATTGTTGACCTAGACATGACAAGTACATACATTGCATACCTCATTCCAGTCTATGAGGCCTGATATGAATTCCTCCAGGTCCAGCGTGCCATTCCGGTCAAAGTCAACACGCCNGTGCAACTCTGAGTTGGCTGCATATGTGCTATATGAGTGCTTGGCAATCTACCTGACATGTCTCAGGTATTGTTACTTGGCAGCTGATCTTTGGCGCCAAGATTGACTGACATGCTGTCTGCAGATGTGTCATGCAATACGTTTCAACAGGTGGTATGTGGACATGCATGTGCAATCCAGTGTGCCACACCTGAAGTGCCAAGGAAAGCCAAACAGGTGGAAGTAGTCTAGTTTGTCCACACCGGGGCCCCCCAAAAAGGCCATGCATGTCGTCAGAACAACATAGACCAGCAACAGGAAGACCTCCGGCAGGTAGATCCGCTTGCAAAACTCAAATACCAAGACATGGTAGGTCATCAGGTTGACAGTCAACACCTGCATGCTGGTCACACGTGAGACACATGTTTGCATTTCTGCCATGCATAATGCATATTCTTCCATGTCCCNACAAAGTGGAACAGGCCCACCACTTGCAAAGAGCCAAGGAAGATGTGATACGCTTCAAAAGCAGGATTGCTGAAGATGAGCAGCGTCACAGGTGCATACTCACAACTGCCTTCCATTTTGTGCCTTGCAACTGCACTCAGTAGCCCGCCTCTGTGCAGAGATACTCTGACATTGAACTGGATGCCAGAGTAAATGCATTCTATGTGTGTCACACTACATACAGGGTTGATGGCACATGCATACCACATGTTGACACGGCACGAACCTAGTGCAAGGTGTGTCCTATGCAGACCTTGACGAGCATGTCTACAGCGTCATGCTCTCAGAAGCTGCCATGGACCTGATCTACCCTGTGGCAGCATGCATGTTGTGCCTTATCTGTGCTGTTGGTGGCGCCATAGTGACTGATATTGCTGCCAGATATTGCTTGCATTGATACTCAACACGCAGCCGCAACAGATTGTCAGTTGAGCACATAACCATACACCAACAGGACACTTTGCAAGAGTAAGTAGCAATTGGCTGATGTGAGTCAGATGGGCGGTCTTTTACATCAAAATGGTGGGTTGTTATAGGGTGTGGCTGTGTTCAGGTGGCGGTGGGCAGCNGTGATAGTAGCATGCATGCTTCCTTGAAGTGTCTGACAAGCTACATGCACAGCTCTTCCTTGCAGTCCACATGACCTCTCCAAATCAGCGCTGTATACATTGTTACCTTGCACACCATCATTTTATGCAGTTGATCTTGTTCCATGTCAAAAAACAGCATCAGCCATTGCCGCAAATGAACCTGTATGCCAAACAGTATACCACATGTTGCTAAAGCCTAAACACACAGGAAATTTGAGCTTATAAGGGGATAAAGCAGAGTGGGCAAAGCTGGTGCACAAGGTTGTTGTTGCTTACAGGTGCGCTGGCTGGCTCAATCACAGGAATTGCAACCACGCCCTTGGACGTCATCAAGACGCGGCTCATGACACAGGGGTCAAAGCGAACCTACAGCGGCGTCCTTGACTGCGCTAGAAAGATTGGCCAGCAAGAGGGCTACGCTACCTTCCTACAGGCAAGACTCTGTGCGAAACTGCCAGTAGTCACACGCCATGCCCAGCTTTCACCTGCCCTTCTGCAAAAGCTGCAAGTGGTCACATCCTATGCCCAGCTGAAACCTGCCCGTCTGGTAGTGCTGTGTATCTTCTCTCTCCCCTTAATGTGTGTCTTATGTTTTGCCTCACAATCCCTGTGGCATATCAGCATCTGTAGGCGAGCAAGGTATGGGCTCTGTACAGCAGGTACAGACAGCAGCAGCAGCACCACCACTGGGCTTCAGTTGCAGGCCTGATTCAGTCCACAGTGCCTGCACATCTTGCACATATGCACATGCTGATGAACCAAGATAGTCATTGAAAGCCAAGTGCTTGATGGTACAGGCCAGCACAGCCTTCAGCTGTAACTTGATAAGCCTTACCCCTGCTTTGAGGGACTCTGGCANAGGTACTCGTCTGACGCTGCTTCTGCTGCGGTAGGCCTGTTGGCAGGACAGCTGCTGAGCAGCGCCTTGAGGAAGCCTCTGCCAACCTGACTGATATGAGGCATAGCATCGTCCACCTCCTGGTTCATGTTCCTGTGCCCACCTGATGGCTCGCCTGTGAATGACAGCCAATCTGGNTATTCCATGACCAGGCTACAGTATGCATGCATTTGTATGCGTTGTAGGTCACACGCACAATTCCTCTCAGATGGAGCAACTGGAAAACAGTACTTTGATCATGCAACTGTATTGCCCAACCACACGCATGCAGCTCATATACTTACAGTCTCTTAGCAAACACTAGATGTAAGGTGCATTCCNCGTTTGTCATGTGCCCCATTATGTAGCCAGACCGTGTTGGTTTTGTCCTTGACTGATAGGCAGGCAGATATGCTGATGATGTCACAGCTTTGGNCCAACGGTGCTGGCAAGTCCACCCTCATGAGGTCCATTGCTAATGGGCAGTTGGAGGGCTTCCCACCCAAGGACCAGCTGCGCACTGTATACGTGGAGCATGACATCGATGCCTCAGAGAGCAATGTGCCAGTTGTGGAGTACGTCTACTCTGACCCCATTCTTCAGGACGCCAGCCACCCAGCTCACCAGCAGGTTGAGGAAGTTCTGGGCAGCGTGGGCTTCACTCAGGACATGCAGAATGCACCTGTCAGCTCATTGTCTGGTGGATGGAAGATGAAGCTGGCTCTTGGTGAGCTTTGCCAGGCTTCATTTGTCAGCTGTGTGCCTTGGTGTTGTGTCTGTTATGCGTGTCTGTGATGCGTCCAAGTGGTCATGCTTTGTACTGTCCAGTCGTTGTGAGTGCAGTATGGACTTTATTCTCCGTCTCCAGTTGCGACCGCTGGGCAGTACTAATGGTGCATCACATGCATCACTTTGTGCCTTCAACTTGCTCTATGTGGCATGTTTTTACTTGAATGTTCACCCGCTTGCAACATGCCCTGTTTGCTTTGTCCAGTGTTTAAAATCACATGCCTACTGCATCTGGCACTGTACCTTTTCACATGCGGTAGCTGATGGAATGCTGTTGCCTGCAGCACGTGCCATGCTCATGAAGGCAGACATCATGCTGCTGGATGAGCCCACCAACCACTTGGATGTCAAGAATGTGGCTTGGCTAGAGCATTACCTGACACACCTGCCAGACGTGACCAGCATGGTGGTGTCCCATGACAGTGGCTTCCTGGACAATGTCTGCACAGGCATCATCCACTATGAGAACCGCAAGCTCAAGCACTACGTGGTATGTTTGTGTTTCTGATCATGACTGCTGATAGTTTTATTCAGAACTTGTCTGTTGTGTATGTTTGTTACAATAACGTGCATGCTGCTGTCAACTATACTTGCGCTGTTCGCTGGACACGATNCCCGGGCCAGCAAGCAATGTGCCTGCAGCTGTTGCGAGGCTGAAAGCAGACTCAGCTAAGGTGCCCACCAAGACAGCAACAGTAGCAGCAGCATTGGCCGCAAGAGCACCAATGCCTGAGACTAAGCAACAACCAGCAGCACCAAATGCAAATGAAGGTGTTACTGCTTCTGGACCAGCATCACAANGGTTCAATGTGTCTGAAAGTCTGCTGCAGCCTGGGGTCTTGTCTGTTTTTAGTCATCCATTTTGGTGTGAGCAATCCTGCATTTCACAATGCCCAGCTCAGGTTCACAACTGCACTGATAACCAATGAGCATGTTCTGCAGTTTACCAACTCACATGGCAGGAAGCATTGACCACAGTTGATGGGNCGCAGGGGCGCGTCTGAACACAAGCAGCTTTTGTATGGGCGGTGCACGTTGCATCTCCACATCACATGCCTCCTCAGCATGTAGCTGTCACTCAGTATGTAGCTTTCACCTGATCAAGTCCTTGCAATTTGTTATCTTTGGAGCGCAGGATGACCACAGTGACATTGGCATANCTGCCATCTGCAGCGATGCCATGCTGTGAGTTGCAAATGTCAGCTGCCTTGGTAGCTGTGGACAAGCAGTGAAATGTATGCAAGCCTATGTAAAGCTTCTTGCATCACATGTTACTGTCGTCCAAAGCCAAGATTGCTCATACTGCTTTCAATGCCTGCCTTGGAGCATGTGCAGGTGCATGCATGATTGAGCTGTCTAGTGACATGCTCCTTTAAGTTATCAGGTCAAGGATTCAGTCCCCAGCTCTCCCAGGACATCAATCGCTTGACTGTGTCACATGCACCATATTGACATCACAAATATGCAAGAGTTGCTGCTGGACCTTCACTGACTTGATCCTGGCCTATGCTTTGATGTTGTGACTTTTCAACAAAGGGCTGTGCATGGGTAGGACACAGGCACAGCAGATGAGTCATCACTCAGACAAGAGGCAGACACTGTAGAGTCCATTACTCCCACCTGGACACACTTACAGCAGCAGTGTGAGCTAGCTGCAATCTATTCTCCAGCTATAGCAACAACTGGCATTGACCGCATCTGCTACTGTAAGTATGACAATCCTGGCGGGGTTAAGCTGTGCCATCAGTTGTCAATCACATGACTTGCAAGCAACACCAACACCTGCACTATGCTGCAGGTCTTTCAGCGCCAGCTCTCCAAGGAAGGGCTGCAGGCAGTGGTGAATGGAGGTGAAGCAGAAAAGGGTGGTGGGGGTTGGTCATCTGAGGACCTGAGAGATCTGTTCACTTTGCGTAGCAACACTGCCAGTGACACCTATGACTCCAGATGCAAGTCTCCTGAGCCTGAAGATGCTGATGATGAACAGTCAGAGGACGCTCAGCAAGCTGTGTTTCAAGAACAGGTACATTGTATGTGCTTGCAGCTGCCTGTCCAGCAACGCTGTCACAAGGGCGTGTTGCGTCANTCACAGGTGTACAATGCTGAGGATGTGAGTGGTGAAGTGATAATTGAGATGGACATCACATGGGTGGGCAAGCAGGATGTGCAGCTCGTGGTTAAACCCTTCCCCAAGATCCATCTTGGGATAGGACTGGGGGTCGGCAAGGTGTTGTCCAACTTCCTCACCATGCGGGTTGGGGTTGGTAACCTATTCTTCTCGGGCAGGGTTAGGTTCTCCCTCAAACCCTTGCTGGGCCGCTTGCCTGTGGTGGGGGCCGTCAGAGTGTCGTTTGTGGAGCAGCCGCATTTCAGTTATGCGCTGACTGTGTATGGGGGCGATATCTCTTTTCTGCCAGGTAGGCTCTTGCAGCATACTTCCTCATCTTCGACGGCTGTATAATGGCCGGATCATTGCGTACCATTGCAAACATTGGTGCAACACACTCATTATATGTGTTAGGAACAGACAAGACAAGGCACTCTTTGTGCAAACTTCNTGTATGTATGACTTGTACCCAAAAATGAGCTGGGTCCACTACAGACAGCAGTCACCTTAAAAAAGCCACTTGACAGGCAACGTTTAGCACATGTCGTCAAGTTGTCCACTGTGTTTGAGACATATCCCGCACAGATTACATAGCTGTGTCAGCATCAGATGAGTGAATCAACAGCAAGCCTCTCAGCATTCCTAAAGTGTGGCACGTCTCATGGTTGCTTGAACACCTAGGTCATGCTGATCTGCACACATTGCTTCATATGCGTAGCCAAGGCGGCCTCAGCCTCATGCAAGCAGGATACTTGACTTGCCATCAAGTGAGGCCCAAGTCTACTTGCGTGCTGAATTTCTTCTGGCTGTTTGCAGGCGTGGAACCCCAACTGCAGTCTTCAGCCATGGCTTTGATACTGATGGCGTGGAGAATGACGAGAACATCTCTGATGCTGATACAGATGAGAAGAGTGACCAACCACGTGGACCCCACGCAGCAGCCAGAAAGCATACTGACAAGCCCCGCAGCGCCACTGGAAACTCAATCTGGGGGCTGTTTGGCAGNCCATGCAACGGTTTGAACGTACCTGTTCCGTGTGCAGGCGTGTCGCGCGTGGAACTTGCATTTTGGTTTGTGCCAAAGCTGACGGACAGCAACATGGCAGTGCAGCGTTTCAACAATTCCCATCGTGCTGCTCGCATATTTGCTGATCAATTTGCTGAATGCATCGGCCATCCACGTTAACGTCNACGCACCTTTGGGGCCCCAGCCACACAACACCGTAGAGCATACACACCACAGACAAAGCCACCCAGGAAACACAGCCAGCAACCTTGCCAAGGGGCACTTTTGCCAAAAGGATCCCTGATACATGCACCTGCAGCCATCACAAACACATAACGTGTTGTCATGCTTAGACCCTGCATCGAGCTTGTGACAGTAGGACACTGGCATCAGCTTGCATAGCAGATGTGTCAGGTTTGTTGGTGTGACACATATGGGATGAAAGAGGGGGCTAGGGAGGGAAGGACGTAAATGACAAGTGGTATCACTAGTACCAACTTTGCCAGGGTTTGCCAGTTGAACTGCCAGTGCAAAGCGCTAAGTGTGCACGTGTTGGCAGCTTGAGATCAAGGTCAGCGCGATTGAATGCAACACAATAGCATGCAGGGGCTTTGGCGAGGAAGGACATCAGCAGCTGCAGTATCCAGCAGANCTATAACATGATCATGTTTATGTACAAGTAAGGTTAGGCTGACTTGATGACCGATCTGACAATGTGCCTGCAGGTTCTTGAGCCTGATGAAGTCGACCTGAAGAAGATTGTCCGGTCATAGTCAGCAGATGCTCTGTGTACTCATTTTGCATGTGTTATGGCAAAGCTTCTGGGACAATGCAGCAACAGTGATGATTTTTCATGTGGGTCGATGTCTGCAGTTCACATCTTTGCGAGCTACATCAGTACCACTCATTCACTAGACTCTTGACAGTACCGGTAGTAGATCATGAGCCTTGTACAATTACAGNGCTGCAGACCTGGCTGTGGTCCCCTGCACCGGCACTGACCAGACCTGCATCAGAAGGTCAGCTTTTGTCAAATTGTTGTATGTGCATCAATTTGAGGTCAGAAGGGTGTCTCTGGCATAGGTTGACGGTCACAGTGAGTGAGCAGTTCAATTCTCGAGACACCATGATACAACTTAGCAAACCAGGCATGTACATCATACTGCATATATGTAGATTGCATCATAGTGGCAAATATATAACAGCATTAACACAGGCGGCAATGCTGTTGAAAGCGAAAAGCTAGTGGCCTTTCAAGGACTGGCACATATCAGTACAGCCCAGCAACTCGCAAGTGGGAAATCATGCATACCTTTCAGCAGATTGGCAAGACCCACTAATTCCACAGCTAGGGCCACAGTGCCACAGCTGTGGCTCAGCGCCACAGTCCTGCCTGGGACAGTACGCCAGCCACGGCCAGCATAATCTGTGTACATCACCACGGCAGGGGTGAACTGCAGGCCAGGGACCNTCAGCTGAGTGACTGCTACAGCCTTGCTTGGGCACCTGCTGAAGGTGGCCTTGCTGGTCAAGTGGCAGAGCAACAGGTTGGCCTCTGAGCTTGACGATCAAGCGCTTGGTCTCAGGTGCTTCAACTGTTTGGTTTTGCTTGAGCATGTGTTTGTCCTGGTATACTGAAGCCACTGCATGCTGCTTTCGAGGCGCTGCACTGGTCAGTTGTATGCCATTCCCACGTTTGGCGGTTTTGAGGTGTTTGCTTTTGGTTTTGTGCCCTCGAGTACTGGGCAGCAAATACTGGTCAAATTTTGACGGAAGCTTGGTAGACCTGTACGCAGTCAACAGCTGTGATCACACCATGGCACGCTGCACGTGTGTCTGCGTTGATGTCGTGCCTGCGAGCTCGACTGCTGGCCTCTTTGCCTCGTCTAGTTTGCATGCGTGTATTTGACCGTTGATCAGGTGTTGAACGAGAGAGGATCACGGGCAGCAGCGGGCACGCTCACCCCGCGCATGCGGCGACTTCATTGCTCAAGTAAGAAACACGTAAGTTTGCTTGTTCAACGCATTGCCTGATGCCGAATCAGCCCTCGGCATGTCGTCATGGTACGCACATCACGGCCGACGGTCAGCATGGCCATAGCAGCACACCCTGGTCATAAGTGCAGCACAGCATCAATTATACGTCGCCTTGCTTGAAGCAGTCAGCTCTCGACCTCCTCATCANAGACGGGATACACACTGTGCTGGCAGTGCTTGGTGGATAAATCGTGGTCTGCAACCACGAGACATGCTTGAGACCAGCAAGTGAGAATTGGGTTGGGGTGCTGAGCCAGCATGTGTCTAGCCAGACTATGGTGTCCATATGAGGCAGGTCTAGGCAGTCAGCGCCAGCATGCTGTGATGCAACGACGATACTGACCATGTCTGCTGGATGGTGACTGTGGTGTCAGTTTTGCCAGGTGCTCCACTGTCGGGCACCCAGGCTTCAGGCCAATGCATGAGATACAAATTTAGGTACTGGCAGTTGAGATCCTTGATGGTCTTGTCACATGANTCGAACAGAGAGAAACCCATGTCCTGCACAAAACTCAAACAGTTCAGAAACAGACATGGTGCATCAGTGCAAAACACTGGCTTGAAACGAGAATGCTGAACAAGTGTAGCAGCAAAACCTCATCAGCATTCAACAGCATATAGCAAACTGTATTATCTACCGCACAGCATCTCTGACAATGTAGATGCTGACAGGCTGCATATGGTGTTGCTGCTGTCACTATGCAGACATGATGTCACANTGCATCATTGCAGATGCTGCCTAGGCACTTCTTTGCGCTCAAGCGTATCTGAACATCATGCAGGTCTGTAATACAGATATCACACATACCCCATTACATATCCACACGCAGAGCCATACGACGATCATGGCACCAACCAGAGGTAGTCAATGCATATTGTGTGTACATGCATCCAGCAGTGATGCATACATTGTCAAAGTCGTCTGGGATGGTGGCAGGGTCCCTGTAGCAAGGCTGTCAAATCAGTGGCATAAGCCCTTATGTTGGTCATGCAGCTTCTCGAGATCATAATCTCAAACTGTGGCGTGTTGATGGCCAACCACAAGGTGCAAACTACACCCCACTTCAGTCAAGAGATGATCACAACGTAAGAACAAGACTGACCAGTGACTTGTAACAGCGCTTGCCATTGTAGTTGCTGATCCTGGCAGCATGCGCGTGATTTAGAGCTCCATCACATGATGCTCCACTGTTACGCTCTCACAAACAAGCTGCTTCATGTCTACTGATTGCTTCTAGTGATGTGCAGCACAAAGTGCGTGATGTCAAATACAGTAGAGACATACACAAGCTTGCAAGTTTGGGTGCTGATGGGACTGTCAAGCTGTGGGACCCGTCTCTCAGCCTGATAAGCTCGGTAAGAGCCTNTGCAAGGCTGACCTCAGCAGCTTTGAGGATCTCTTTGAGGTCCTCCCCAGTGTAGGGCTCCAGCACGTTGCTGCTCTCCAGCTGCGCCAGTGCNATGTGTGACCATGGCTGCTGCTGCTGATGTCAGGCGTCAATGCTTTTGCATGGCATAGCCACAGAACAGCAAGTGCTCCTCGGTCAGTATTGTGTGAATGAAGTGTATGAATATTGCTGCACTCTTTTGTTCATGCAAGGGCCGCATCAATAGTATAGACACTGCAGATCTTACTCGTGGTGCATGTAGGTGCACCGTAACTTCAGGCTGTGGCTGACCAGCTACCCCTCCCCCATTTTCCCCATCTCTGTGCTGGAGAATGGTGTGAAGATGACCAATGAGCCTCCCAAGGGTCTCAAGGCAGGGCTGCTTCGCACATACCTCTCAGACCCCTTCTCCAGCCCCAGCTTCTTCGACGGCTGCGTTGCCAAGGGCAACTTTCACAAGCTGCTGTTTGGCTTGGCAGTGTTCCATTCCATTGTACAGGCAAGGATCTGTGCTCTGCATTCAGTACACAGCAGGGTGGAACACCACTACACCAACATCATGGCTGCTGTGCACCCTCTCTTATGTGCAGATATACATTGTGCCCTGTTGACATGCCTGCACATGTAGTTGGTACTAAGGCGGCTCGGCAATTCTAGCCTGCAAGGCGCACTGAAATTGTCATAACAGCGNGCATGGCTTCTGAGCTTGCTTTGACAGCAAGAGTCATTAATGGCCAGGAGGCACAGCAAATTGGCCTTGTCACCAAAACCTTCCCAGATCAAGCATCATTGCTTACTCAAGCACATGAAACAGCAGAGTTGATTGCTACCAAGTCACCATTGGCTGTTGTTGGCACCAAGCGTATTTTGATCCATTCCAGGTAGCGGCTGCTGTCCTGCATTATTCACCTTGACTGCACCAGAACAAGTTGTGGTGGTTCTTTCCTTTGCGATGCAAAGCATTCATTGCCGGCAGCATGCTACAGACAAAGATGTGGCCGCTTGCCATCACAGTCATCCACAAGGCTACTTAGCAGCTCAATTGCTCAACAGGACCACAAGTTCTGATATTGCAGGGACCACTCAGTTGCAGAGGGGCTGGATCATGTAGCGACCTACAATGCTGCCATGATGCCCTCAAGCGACATGCAGGAAGTCTTCGCAGTGGCAATGAAAAGGAAGGATAAGCATGTCTTTGCCAAGCTGTGATGCATCTTGTGATAGGGAGTAGGCCTGAAACCCCTAGGGTTCAATTATGGCAAGCATCCCTCNTGGCTGGCCAAAGCGTGTAATCATCTCTCATCTCTCTCGTAGTAACACCGAAGAGACTTCACGACGCTAGATCGTCGACAACTGCCATACCCGGTTTGCCCAGGTCCTGCCGTCCTGCTGCGTGCTTCGAGTTGTCAAGGTGACAAGGACGCGATCCCTGTCCTCGGCAATAGCACGCTGACAGAGGACGCCTGTTTCCAGATTGCACTGTCTTTTCCAGCTCTGTTGCAGAATAGCCGGTCTTTCTGCACCTAACGGAGTTCACGGACCAAAAATCCCTTACAAAGGGAAGCTGCTTTGCGAGATCAAGCTGCAGTGCAAGAGCAGGGTACTNGCTGTGAGTCACAGAGAGCTGCGTGCAGCTGCCGCGCCTCACACAGATGCTACGAGCGTCGTTGCTTGGGGACCACATCGACATCGACGTATCAAAAGCATATCAACAGAGATCGAGCGCCCTCCGGGCCCGAGCGTCAGTGGTTGTTGCACAGGTGCAAAAGCTGTGTGTTTGTGCAATAGAGTACCATGCTGTCACCCTGTCGATCTCTCATGTGTCTGAAGGCGGCCGGTCCTGGCACCTCAAAGCTGGCACAGGAGCTCATTGGAGGCTGGCCTAAGGCTCCTAAAGCTGCCAAGCAAGACTACGAGAACTTTGTAAAAGCAGTGTTGGCATGCTTAGATGATGAAGCATCTTCAGCAGAGGTGCAGGAAGCCTCAGCAGCAGTCTGGCACATTCTACAGTCTGCANCCCAAGGATGCATTCAACTCGGCGGGCTAAGTGCGATAGCAAATCTGAGATTTCGAGCATTACGCATCTACAGAAACCAGTCAGATGCATACCAGTCAGTCACATATGGGGACTCTGTTGTCAGGGTCACTGGGGTCAGGAAAACAACGATTAACTTCACTCGACAGTCTTTGTAGTGGTTGTTGTGTGCGCCACGTGGTAATCAACAAAAGTCAACAGCTAGCTAGCTCTCAGTGCTCTCACAAAGCATCAGCAGTTTCAAGCATCCTTCAGCCCCTTTATCTGATTATGCAACATTGCAGCCTCAGGTGCAGGACAGGCAGATTGCTTTGCAGCTCAGAGCATGGGTCTATGTGTGCCCGCAGGGTTCTCTTCAACCCTCCGCTTACAGCTTCTGCTGCAAATAAGCTGGAGTAGCTTAGTTGCAGGCGCATTGCCAAATGCAGCTCCTTGTGTGCTATAGCATNGTGCGGGAGGCGGAGTATGAGCGGGTGCAGCGCGAAGGGGCCGAGGCTGGGGCGGCTGGCCTGCAAGACACCCTGGAGAAGCTGAAGCAGAAGCTGAAGGCCACTCAGGTCGGTCACCTGCAACCATTGAGTCTGTTGACGCAGGCATTTGACTTGCAGCACGTGACAAGGGGAAGACACCTGAATGTGTTGACTGCCAAGCGGTTTGAGGTTGTACACAATCAAAGGTGCATGCACCCTGGCCAGTGTGTCACCTTCTGTTGTTTACATGCTACCCTTCCTGTTTGCTGCGCATTGTAGGATTTATGGCAATGCTTGTCTCTCTGCAATGTATGCATACATGTCGTGACTCGGGTATGTGTTGGCTGCACAGCTTTCCCAGGTAGCAACGCACCACACCATGTTGAATGTAGCAGCTGTCCAGATGCAGCTTGCCATGCCCTTGTGACAAGCCTTGTGCTGGGCTACATTGAACATGAGCTGATTGCCTGCCTGCAGAGAGATCTGAGATCAGCGCAAAGCATGGCATCAGTGAGTGCAGCACAGGCTGCAAATGCAGAAGCCACGCAAGAAGGACTGCAGCAACTGCAGGTATGGTATGATCAATGTCCCTGACTTGATCCAGGCAGGGCTCACATAAGCTGTGTTGCAATGTCATGCTAGGTCGCCACTCTGTAGTCAGTGCTGCGTCCANCCTGCAGGACACTCTTATTGAAGACCAATGTAGGCTGGAATGTAGGTGCAGCATTTTGATATGTCAAAGCAGGTCTGTGAGTAGCCAGGCTGCCCACCCATTGCTTGTAGACCCCTCTGCAGCTCCTGCACACACCTACCCGTGTGGCCAGTGAGGACCGTCATTGTTGTTGTGCCTTGGGGTTGTAGCTTAATGCCCAAGTGCTGCTAGGGTCTGCATCCCATATCATCAGAAGCTCTGATGACTTGTGATAGAGTACTGTTGCTTTCACTGCCCCCTATCCACAAAACATGCAATCGTTTCAACAATGTGCCAGGAATGTTGCTCACTGGTGCATTCATCAGCACAGCTGTGTTGCTGCATCAAAGCATACAGCAGGTCTAGCCTGTTTTGTTCTTGCACCACATGAGCCATAAATTGCATGGACTACTGATGCAACATTGCTTGACTTGTCACTAGTGTTGTGTACGACCGACACTGCGAGCAACATCATTACCATTGGCCCAGGCTCAAAATTCAGTTGGCAGATCAAAAGCTGAAGATCCTTGACTGTATTTCGCTTGTGTCTACGTGGCACCACTGCAGCTGTGTTGCATAGGGCACAGTCCACCTCCAAGAGGCTCCTGAGAGTGATTCAGGGACTGGCAAGGTGCTCAAAGACCGACTCAATCAGCTGCATCAGGGACTGGCTAGTAAGGAGAAACACCGTAAGGTACTCACTCCAGCTCTTGAAACATTTGCTAACAAGATACACATTGGCCAGACTAGCCCATGTGCCAAGCTNGCTTTGCCAATGTCTGCATGCGTACAACACTGCACACAATGGCAGGGCTTCGTTTGTTGGCTGCATCAGTGCCTTGCTACAGACAAGCAGCACAGTTCTGAAGGACACAAGTCTGGCAGCGTTGTGCTGGCCCTCACACCCTGCACATAGATATGCATGATCACTGTGTATAGGAGCTCAGCATGCAAACATGTGCGTCGTGCCCTGGTCTGCAGGTAACACAGTACCATGTGGTGATTAGTTAGCTCTCGACAGTTATGCATTTGTTCAGGTTGTACACAACTGTTTGGTCAAGTGGCCATGACTACATGACTACAAATCAGTGGCACAGGTGATCAATTCTGTTGGCTGGCCAAAACCTATCATCACCTTCTTATCTTCTTCTGTGGGTTAGGTCAACCTGTGAGACACAGTCCACATGTGGAGCCTGGGCAACAGAGCCCGCTACTCTGACAGTGATGCGCTATTTAGCATGCTCTGAAAATAACCTACTCTGCACAGTGGTGCCAATGGTAAGCTGGCCTTGGTGACAGTTGAAATGCAATGCAGATACTCAAAAAGGAAGATTGACAGCACTGATAGATGCACCCACACTACTGGTTCACGGACTGCCAATTGTGTGGCATTGCATGATTTAGGATGCATGCAAATACAATCAGCTGCTACAGATACAAGACAGCTTGCTACAATTTGTGAAGTTGTCACCACCGCACTGCAACAGACATTACCAAACTGAGAGTTAGACTTGCAGGCTGTAGTATATGCAACAATGGAAACTGACAGTACAGCAAAGGGCAAACAAGTTGCTTGGTGCATGCGTTTCTCGATAGCTCACAAAAGCGTGATGCCTCACAATAAGCAGCAAAGTCTTTGTAGTCAAAGCTCACCTTGTACTGCTCTTTCGCTGCCACAATAACAGCCCCAAGAAATCTCGTGCATTGGTCAAGCCTTGGAGGTCTTGCCTTTGGCGACTCAGCAAATGCATCAGGCTTGGCACTGTACCTCTCGTAGGCAGTAGCCAAATGCCTGAAGTCCGGCTGGTAGCCGTCCCCATCTTTGTGACATATACTGAGTGACGTCAACTGTGCAAAGTCAGGGCGTTCATGCTGCCACACAGCATGAAACATGGGCCTGCATACAAAGCAAGCTTTTGTACTGGATACACGCACTTGACAGCAGACTTGTATTGGCAAAGTAAGCTTTCAGAGTGATGATATGTCATGAAAGGCTAAGACACATTTACACAAAAGCCACATACAAAGCTTGCATACAGTGGCAGTTCTGCGCGGCAAGCTTGGTAAGGATTACAGTGACATGTGACATTTCAGACCAAAGNCCACTTTTAGGGTTCAGAGTGTAGGACGTCACCCTACAGTCATGCAAAGATGACTGTGGTCCACGCTAGAGTAAATCCCCTAGCAAACAGGCTCCAACAAAGAAGATTGCATGCCTCTATAAGCATGCAGGCCTTACCACATCTGCAAGTCATGCTGCAGTGATGTGCAAAAGCATGCATGTGACACAAGCTGTGTCTGTAGGTGGCTCAGTGTGAGGCTGGAAACCCTAGGAGCCCTAGCAGCTTTCTCAGCTGCCATCCTAGCCATAGAAGCCAGAGGAGCGGCTTCCCAGATGGGCCTAACCCTCAGTTACGCCCTCCAGATCACCTCTCTAACCTCCATGACCGTGCGGTTAGCCAGTGTGGCAGAGAATGCCTTCAATGCTGTGGAGAGAATGGCAGAGTACAGCAAGTTGAAGGAGGAAGCGCCTGCTGTCATCAAGGACAGTGCACCACCTGACTGGCCATCTGCTGGAAAGGTATATTGTGAATAACAGACAAGAACCCATATGACCATTGACAGATTGCATGTTAGGGTTTGGGAGCAGGCTTGAGAGATCAACCTGTGCTACTGGTTTTCTGCGTGCCTAAAGTGCTTGAGGTTGGGCACTGCCTGAGTTGAGATCTGCTGAAAAGGTCTGCTGGAGGTGTCTGCTTCTGACAGCGCTGTTGCAAACCCTGAGCAAGTATTGTAAACCTTGCTGCTGCAGCTCCCTTTGTCAAAGTTTGAAATGATGGCATCTGTGCCTTTNGTCAGATGTGCGACGCAAAGTGCCATGCTCAGCTGCGCATGCACATCGTTCCTGCTCCAGGGTGTGTCCAGCTGTTGAACCGCCCTCAGGATTAACGCCCTACCCAGCTGCGGTACGCATCTGCATAACCGCGGGAACTGCAACAACCCCACTGCTAGGCATGCTTGCGCTCGTGTGCTTAATCTGGAGGCAATGTACAGCCAAGCAATCTTCAAGCAGACGAATGCGGTCTGGACCGCGAGCGCGGTCACGGGCGTACAGCTATACAGGCTTCCAGTTGCAACTTGGTCTGGACCGCGAGCGTGGTCACGGACGTGCAGCTCGCCAAGCAGGTTTCCAGTTGCAACGTCAGGTGGATTCGTGACAAAGCGACTTCTTGGAACAGTCCATGATCTGCCGAGAAGACACAGCTTCTGGTAGTTGAGCATTGTGCATTGGCGGCACTTTGTGGTGGTTGCCATGAAGCTCAAGCGGAGGCAGCTGAAGCCACGGTAACAGCATAAAGCTTAGGCATCTCACACTATGACGGCACAAAGTCGTTCATCTACAGCCTGCTCAACACTGTTTAGGCTTCCACAGACTCCGTGGTACACGTCTGCCAGTGTTTGCAATGGGACGCGCTGGCGCTTGTACTCTTCTAAGCATGCTGTTGTTGGCGTACTGCTGCGCTACAAGCAGCGCTCGAGATCTCGCGAATCAGAACACAGGTGAGCGAGACACGGCACACCTAATGCAGTCTTGGGACAGTAGCCCTGTGCATACCCCGTGTCTGCATTATCCTACGTGACTGTGTTGCTTGCATTTAACTGCAGACTTGCCAACACACGATCTGTGGCCTGCAGGTTTGAGCAGCATGTCAAAGACACATGCAGGACGTGCTCTACTGGATGGCTTTGTTGGTAAGTGTAGAACTCAGCTGCTGTTGTTACCTGAGCTACAACACATGTTGGTCTGTCTACCCAACGCTTCAGCATGTGAAGCCAAGATAATTATTTTGCTTCATCCTCATAGGCATCATGCTCTGCCTGCGTGCTTGCTCGAGCTGTTACAGTACTGCACTCTGGTCACTAGCCTCTCATGCTAACTGCTGCACCAATGCATGTAACCAGCTACATGCTAGTCCCCTGTTTTGGGCACTGTCAAATTCGACTTCATTTGTTGCAGAGTGCTCCTCTCAACAGAGGGCAGCCAGTGCTGTAGCTTGCAACATTAATGTTGGGACTGGCACTAGATACTTCATCTGTTTGGCTGGACCCGAGGCNCAGCGTGATCAGCGTAGCAGCATTTGACAACGACACCCTGGGGACCATTTTCTCAGCCTTGGTGGACTGGTGGATGCGGCGAGTGGGCTTTGGGGGTAGCATGACCAAGCTGGCCAAGCCTCTTGNGTCTATGCACTGTTGTACAGTGATGGCTCAGAATGTACCTGGGGATGTCAAGGTCAGTCGCTGTGGATATGGCTTTGATGCTGGTATACTTGCCCATCTTGCGAGTGATTTCGAGATTTTGCACAACCAGCTCTCTTGTAGGGCAAATGCATAGGGCTTGAGTACGCTGAACATTTTCGTCCACCCGACTAAGCATAGCTAGCACAAAGCAAGTGGTTTTGCCACTGCCATTATGCGCCTGCAGAAGCGTATGCCATAGCGGTGACCACTTTCAGCCCTTGGACAGCCTGCGCTGTGATTGCAAGCGGTTTCTGAAGCACAGCGTTCGCTCACTTGCGCAATCAAGCTCCTGTGAGGTGGCTCAAAAANTTTGTAGTAAGTTGCAGCTTTGTTGCCTGAGCACTCTATCAGACAGCTGCATGTCTCTACTCTGCCAGACAGCTGATGCCGTCATGTGATCTTGGGCAGAATTGCAAGTCTGACCCTGCATCTCACTTCAATATCATACCATACACCTTGCCTGCGAAGTCATACAATTCACTTCAGCGGTCCAGCAGCTGGCACCCGTGTCTTGATTGGTCTTGATGTGCCCCTTAAGTACACCTCTGATGTGTATCTGTGCTCAATGAATGGCTGCATGCATGTTAATGGTACAGGCTGATGTCAATGTCATTGCTTTGTAGGTGGAGTGGCATGAGGATCTCAGGAAGGTGCTTAAAATGGCTGGTGAGGCCAACAAGCGGGTGGTGTTCCTCTTTGCTGACACCCAGATCAAGTCTGAGTCATTTGTGGAGGACATCAGCAACCTGCTGAACACATATGAGGTGCCCAACCTGCTGCAGCCTGCTGACCTGGCCACCACCTTTGAAGCCATCCGGCCCCGGNTTCAGACAGATTGCATCAGACAGCCTAACAGTTGCAGAGGCGGCAGAAGTGGCAGCATCGCTGTCTCAGGCTTTCAGTACCTATGTTGTCAACGCCACCACAATCATGTCCAGTATTGTGCCCATCAATGCAGTGCCATTGTTGGCTCCAAGCCCAGCAGTGGCCAGGCGGCAGCTGCTACAAGCTAGCAGCACCACTCAGCAGGCTACAGTGGTGTTCACCATTACATTTGCTGCAGCACCNCCTGCTGAACCATCTCTGTCAATCTCAGACATTCCCCCGGGCAATGAGCCTCTGATCACTTGTCTAGCGGTCTTCAGNCTGGCGCAGCGCTGCTAGGTTGCTCAGCAGGCTTTTTGAATGTGCCGAAAATCAAGGTCAGCCATGATCAACTTGGTGCACTTACGCAGCTGTTCCTCCACAAAGCATTCGCTGACACACTTTGTCAAGTCCACACAGCATCATGCTGTCACAACTGGCAGTTTCTCTTACACCTGCACAGTCCGTACCTGTAGAGTGGGTTGGTAAACCCCAAAGTTGTGCCTGTCTGGATGCTTGCCTGTGCCTTCTGACATTGTATGCCACACAGCAAGTTGCATGATGATATGTCAGTCTACAGAGGGTCCGCGCTGTTTTGCAAGCTGTGCTGTTCCGGGTACAGCATTGAGGTGTTGTGGCAGGTATGTGACCATGTGACATGGCATTACATCTCAAGACTGGTACAAACATGAGCCATGCCGCTGAGGGTGCACTCAGCGTAGCGGCACTGAGGTTGACAATACTTCGTACTTGGGAGTCTGTGCCTACCTTGTACAGTATCCAGGTTAAGACATGCATGGACAGCCNCATCTATCAAAGGTGGTCATGGACGTGTGACTTCTGTTGGTAAGTACAACAAGCACAGACAGCACCGGTACAACCCAAATGGGGGTAGGGGCCGTAATGGCTGCAACTCTGAAAGGGGGGTTCGGGCGTTCAACTTTGGCAGCCNGTATGCTGATGGCTGATCTACAGCTCCGGGAGACAAAGGCTGCTGCAGTCAGACACCAACGCCTGCTTAGGTCAAGCCNCTGGGCTAAGCGCTTGGCAGCTGTGTGTTCGCCATGTAGGCAACACCGAGAGGCTGCTAGAGATGTTACATGGCAGTGACGGCTGGGAGAGGCTGGCCTCCAAGCTGGAGCAGAAAGAGGCAGAAGAGGCAAAGAATCAGCTGCCAGCTGCAGACAATGGGCACAAGGCAGCTGGGAAGAAGAGGAGCCGAAAAGATTCCCTCCTTGCTGGCACAAGGTAACGTGCTGCCTGATAGACAGAACCACAAGCTGTATATGTTGACCTGTACAGCCAGACAGGCATGACATTGCCGAAACAAGTCTGACGTCATTGGCGCTGACATCATCTGCTTGTCTTTGATGCATGACACTGACTTGATTTGATGATCTCGGTTGATCTGCATTGCTGCTCAGANCAGATGGCGTTGCATGCATGCAGGTGACGATGGCTTGGCAGCCTTCAAGTACTTGATGGCTTCAGGAGCAAAGTACAACCAGCAGCCCTGGAAAGAGCTTGGGGGTCTACCCCCCCAGCCCCCTTCCCCAACCAAACTGTCAGAACTACAGCAGAAGCAGAGCATCAATTTGGAGGCCACTTCATGAGCAGTAGCAACAGTAGGAGNACTGCTTACCTCGTTCATGTTCCAGGTGAAAGTAGCCTGGGTACAGTCGGCCAAGGCCTGTGGTGATTGTGGTGGTTGTGNGTGAAAGTGGGCAAGCTGAACCTGGTGGACTTGGCTGGCAGTGAGCGTGTGCACATCACTGGCGCTACAGGTGACACACTCCAGTGCAATGCTTGTGCCAGGTCAGCGCTCTGTCAAGGCTGTCGCGCTCACAGGGTTGCCTGCCGTAGCACATGGTTTGGGCAGTGTCTTATGTCAGGCCCCTTGCTATTACTGCGTCGCAAGTAGCTGTGCACACGGTAACANACGCAATATGACGCGACAATGTTGCAGTGCTGTGCTTACTGTCCTGTGCACCTGCAGATTTTGAGCAACGGAGTGGAGTGCCGTCTGCAGCGAAACGCTCTCGCTGTTCTGGAAGCCCCCACGGGCAACGAGACGGTAAGCACCTTGCTTGAAATGCTGGTTTGAAGGACTGAATCTCGCAGCACGACTGACACAGCGTGCAGTTCTCCACTACGAACGTTGTCAAACACCATCTGCAAAGATGGATGTCACCATCCTGCTGTGATTGGTTGCAGGACTTCTCTGACTTGGTGGCTCAGAAGGCTGCACAGCAAAAACGAAAGGCTGCTCAGGCCAAGGAGACAGGCAAGAACAAGAAGCAGAAGTCAGACAACTTCAAGTTCTAGGCTCCAAGCCTGTNTGAATGCTGCCAACATGGTTGAGACACTTGGCCAGCCTGTGCTGAGGCTGACACTGTGGGAGGGTGCCGAGAAAGTCATACCTGTCAGGGATATTGGCAAAATCCCCTTGCCACANTGCAGTCTCCACCCCAATCTATGTCAAATAGGTTTTTTCACTGTGCAAGCATGTGCAAGCTGCCTCTGTCACGGCAAGACATGTGTGGCAGTTGCTGCAGAATAATCAAAGCTTCACCCTGTCCTGTGAGCTAGATCTCAATGTGCANCTATTGCATCAGTGTGGCTTCTGTGGCGGGACTTGAGGGCAGGCTAAGGAAATGGTAGTGTCTGCGTGCACCTCGTAATGACACAGAATGTATTTCCTCATAATGTAACATACTAAAGCATCGTTTGTTGTGTTGTAGGTCAAGGCAAAGGAGCTTGGTATTCAATTTGCACAGACATCAACAGAGCTTCAGGAGCTGAAAGTCAAANTTGCTGACCATGTTTTGCAGCTGAGCTGAGCTAGGGTCCAGATCGTGTCTGACATCACAAGCAGAGAAATGGTCTTCTGGAACGTAAAACGACATTTGATGCTCTCCCACATCAATGCCCCCCAGCAGATCACTCAGGGAAACCCAAGGCTGCTGGAGAGTGTCATGCATGAACAGGAGCCTGGCGACAAGAATGCTGACATCAGTCAGCTCCTGTTGCCGCCACTTGTCAGTTAACTGATTCAGCAATGGCACCCACACCAGGCTGTTTCTGACGCTCCCCATGAAGCGATATGCTGGGACCAAGAGCACTGGTGGCATGGATAGCACATGCATCTCAGCGTGAGGCACACATGTAACATGACTGGGCAATGTACATGTGTCCAACTTGATTGAAGGGAGCTGCTGTGACGTGAGGAGGATCAGGCAGATCAGACAGGTAAGACTTAGGCTACGACATGTGGTATGACCACGGAATGGGCATGTGTGGCAACTTCAAAGAGCAATGTAACTACTGACAGGCTGGGGTTGAGGTGAGCAGCTNTGAGGGCATGCATGGAAGCATGCAGCTTGATGTTGCCGTTGGTGCCGTGCACAGTTCCTTCTCTGGGTGCTGCAGCCATGTTGATGCCGTAGGTCAAGCTGGCCATCTGCTCAGACCCATATCTGCACACAGGCCTTAGCACACTCAAGACTGCGATGATTGAGCCAGGCTTCTCTTTCATACATGCTCAAATCATGCACTGGGACTTACGTCCTCCCTTTTTGCACTGAGCTCCAGCACTTATGCTTAGCACACGGTCAAAGCATAATGACACAGACAAGCAGTACTAATGTGTGTCTTGCAATGTGGCAGGCTGGCACAGCTTACTTGTTTCTACTTCCTACTTCCTACTTAGCTCAGCATAGCACGCCACACGGCACAGCATGGGGGTGCATGCATCCCATACATAGTGTGGGATGGCATGATATAGCCCTATGGCTGCAGTAGCACTGCTGAGCACACCAGATACAGCCAGCACCCACAGACACCAGCAACACACTGTACCATACCTGCTAGAATAGCATGCTGTGGTATCATGTTTCTCAATCAGAAGAACGATCCCAATCAGAATCAC
Source organism: Trebouxia gelatinosa (assembly GCA_000818905.1). Lineage (NCBI taxonomy): Eukaryota > Viridiplantae > Chlorophyta > Trebouxiophyceae > Trebouxiales > Trebouxiaceae > Trebouxia > Trebouxia gelatinosa. The sequence goes on along the minus strand of KN805353.1, from coordinate 779,391 downwards.
AGCACCCTTAATGGACCCACCTGAGGTTGACCATGCCAAATGAATCGACGCCCTTAGGATGCAAGACACCCATAGCACTGACACTCTGTGGTGCTTGGCCACCAAAGATCCATGAGGTAATGGACAGGGGGTAGATGCCCACATCCAGCAAGGCTCCCCCACCTAGCTTGGGGTCATACATACGCTGCATGGACTCTGGCATGGGGGTGATGAACTCGCAGTGGAAGTGATGGACGTCACCAATGATGCCGCTGTTGATGACCTCCCTTAGCCTGCAACACACATCACGCGGATGCTGCATAGCGACACAGCATAGCAACTGCAGCATTTTGTAGTCTAGATGGTTTCAATAGACCTGCATGACTAGCAGGTGTCATACAAACAGATACAATCAAGCTGCAATTATTGGGTGGCACTCGGAATACAAACACAACTGTGATTATGAACAGCTTGAAATGCCAACAAGGAATGGCATAGGGTGTCGTGCATGGCTGCGTCCTGCATCTCAGTACGGCGGGGCACTGTGAACCTTACTGCTTGGTTGCTGGAAAGAATCTGGTCCAGATTCCAGCACAGAAGAAGAGTCCAGTCTGCTGGGCCATGCTCACCATTGCTTTGGTGTCTGCAGCATTCACCTGCATACAGAAATGCTGTCACGTTTTGCTGCATGCTTGGTGCTGTAGCATGGCAGAGTGCATCAATGCATGCTGGCAGTCTTGTGTTCAATCCGTACACACCCCATTTGTGCGAAGCCAGCAAAGATGCAGTGGTACTTGTTCTACTGTTATGGCAATCAATGTTTTCAGCCTCTGGAGTTGAGGCACCTGGTATGACACAAAATCATCAGGGTTGTCTATGCTGAAGGTAGATTGTAGATTGACAGCAGCGTGTACGTTGGAACGATGGCTGATTCACATAGCAGTTACAGGCATGGCGTCATGACATTGTGTGTGGAACAGCAGGCGCAACGTGGCTGCAAGGCCCAGGATCTTACGGATTCGGAGGTATGAGTGACTGGNTCTGATGTGCAGCAGTGCTTGCAGCCTTGCAGTGGTCATTTCCAGTGTGAATCTGCAATTAGCCACCACAATTGACCATGNGTCGGCAGCAGAGCGCCTATCTTGCCTGTTGCTGCAGACAGGCCGTGTGCAGTGGCGCGCACGCTGGTGGGGTACACTTCAGCTGCACAACACACAGCACTGTCAGCTGACCTCACAATTGGAGGTGTGACAACACTCAGATAGGGCAGGGCTGGGCTGTGCAGGGCAGGGCCAGGGCAAAGCACAAGTAGTAAAGTGCACCTCAGCTGTACAACACACAGCATTGTCAACTGACCTCAGCAGTCAAAATGAAGGAGAAGAAGTACAGCATCAGCGTTCACTGCAAGTCATGCAAGCTACAATCAAGGCAGCAGCAAAGCCACAAGGTTGTGTTGCCAGTGGCTGTTTCAGCAGGGTCAACGAGAACAGCAGCTATTATTTTGCTAGAAAGAGGCAAAGAAGCAGGACAACATTCAACTAAGGTCTGTGCACACAACAGCAACACATGCCAGTTAGCCAACCGTGCAGCAAACAAGAAGGTAGTGCAGCTGAGCTCAAACTGGTTCCCAACACAAACAGAAGTCAAACAGCATCAAAGCTTAGCTCAATGTTGTACCCATGAGCAATTTGGAGTTGTCTCACAACCAAGTAAGAAGCTGGTGCAGTTGAAGCCAAACTGGTTCCAGAAGGAGGAGAAGAAGTACAGCATCATAATGCAGCTCAATTCTGTACTCATGACAAATCTGTGCTTGACTCACCGGCGACTAAGAAGGTGGTACAGTTGGGGCCAAACTGGTTCCAGAAGGAAGAGAAGAAGTAGAGGAACTGGAACACCTTGATGCCCGACTTGCTGCCTGTGAGAGTGCCCCAGAGGCAGGCTGGCAGCAAGAAGAGGATGAAGCACGCCAGAAAGCCTGTCGCCTGCATGAGAGAGAATCATTAGTCATGAGAGTGCATCATTAGTCATGAGAGAGTCTAGGAATTTGATTTTTGTGAAGGGTGCTTCAAGGGTTCCTCAGAGACACGCTGGCAGTAAGAAGAGGACGAAGCACGCCAGAGAGCCTGTTGCCAGAGGGGCTCATTAGTCATGAGAGAGAATCATTAGTCATGAGACAGTCTAGGGTCTTATNTGCTGCATGTGGACATTCTTAGCCTGCCCACACCTTCCAGCAAAGCCAAGCTGTGGACCCTGCACCAGGTGACCTCGCACAGCGAAGCCATACACAGGTACATCACTTCCTCTCTGACATGTAGCCAGGCAGGACTAACGGCTGTGATACTGCAATTGGGCGAGCTCGCCTTGAGCGTCCAGCACCAAGGGATTCAACTGTTGAGGCCAGCTCAACACATGGGCTATGCTGAGGCCTGCGTGTCCTGTCTGTGATTTGAATGGTCTTTTGTGTTACCATTGCTTGTAAAGACTGCCCAGGTGTTCTTGTATGCGCATCTTTGCAAGAAAGCATAGCAATCTGGAATCAGATCCAGACTACCTTACAGCTGTTAGGCTTGCTCAAAAGTATCAGTGGATAGTTCCCCACATGGCAAGTAGTTGGCAGTACAACAACAAGCATGCAATGATACCATACACATGTGTACCATACAGTGCCTCCATCATCTCACAGATGGTCCCTGTTTTGGCTGTTTATCGTGGTGAGTAAATAATGAAGCTTTCTGCTGTGATATACAAGCTGAAGTAGGTATTGACCCTAGCTTGAGACCTCAAGTCCCCAACTGTTGGCACTGATGTGGTTAAATTGAAGCCATGAAACCAGATGCCCGCTGCATGAATATCGCCCAACCAGCAGAACACCCAAGCTTGCCAATTGCTATCAAACATCATGATCAGCTTGCGCACTTGCCAGACACCTGCAGTGTATCTGCTTGTACAATTGGTATCATTGACAGAATCTGGCAACCTTCCTGTGATCATCCTTGACATCTGGATACCCTCGACATACAGCGTATGGTATGCTGGCACAGTACACAGTGAATGTCCACCATAGCATACTGTCTGATTTGGTTTGCGATATACAGATCAAGACATGTGTCATTAGGGTTTAGGGTTCAAAAATTTCCACAGTGATGTTTGAATGCAGGTTGCCCTACCCCATGCCACCAGCTGGTGCAGATGTGGAAACCTGGGTGCCAGAAGAAGAGCCCCAGCCAATCGGCATATCAGTCACACTGCCACCTGGCAGCATCCTCCCCGGGACCCAAGTCCAGGCTGGCCGGTGGGACCCCAAAGCCAGCTCCTGGGTCACAGAGGACATGGGCCCTGTGACTAACAGTGACTCAGCAGGCGTTGTCAGCTTCCAGACCAAGTGTGTTGGCTGTCTGGCAGTGCTGATGAAGCGCACAGCGTTCCTGCCGTATAAGGAGTGGCATTTGCGGCCTGATGGGGACAAGGCTGGCTCTGAAGCTGTGGTGTTTGTCCAGACAGGTAAAGAAGGTTTTGAATGATGCAATGTGCGGTTGCGTGCAAGCTTAGCCAGGGTTGCATGATGTGTTATCTGGCAAGGCCCTGTCTGACGTTTGCAAGCATGCGGCAGCAAAATGTGCAGTTCCTGTTCAAATGGCTTCTCATCATTTGAGCCTGNGCGTGGGGTTTTTGCTCAGCAGGATCACAATTAGGATATCTCAATACGTCATGCAAGGTCCATTTTTCATGAACAGATAGTCCACGTGCCACAAAGTGGCACGGTCGACCCCTGTATCGCGTTTGCTGTTTTCCTTAAACTCAGCGGATGGCGACGCTGTGGTAGAAAAAGAAGTGGATAGCGGCAGCAGATGCCTTAAGTAGAACTCTAGAACACTAAGAATCCTTATTGCTTCAAATATATTTACTTGATTGCAAATTGAAATGATCGTGACAGCAGTGCTCAACCTGACTACTATCACGACAGTACCAGTGTTGTCAATTAAGGCCTTAACGCAGTGGCGAGGAGGTTATTAACTTAATAAGCATAATAAGGGGTACCCTTAACATCATTCATTTGACCCAAAATTTTTGGAATGGGTGCGCAAACGCCTTGTTATCACACCCAAGTTGTTAAAGAGAAATTTCGGGAATGCTCAAATGTCAACTGAAATGTGTGGCAAGTATGCTGCATGTTGAGAAATACAAGTCTGCAGAAGCACTGTAGGGGCCACATCGCCCTTGCGCTATGAAGAACACATGTGTATATGTACATCATGCACAACATGAAAATACCAAGATCTCATCGGGCAACCCTTGGCACAATCGTGTGTGTTGAGGCATTTGCCATGCATGGGGCATATGGCATACATGGCTAGCGTTGCCATACCAACATGCACACCGTAAGGGACATGCACATACCACCAACTTCAACTCACACTAACACAACGCAACAGGATTTGGGCAGACAAGGATGTCAAAGTTGAGCAATGTTTGCATGCACAGCAGAACACTGAAGTGGTACATTGTTTGCCAGTTAATGTGTTGCCAGGCTGTGTAACAATTAACCTTAAGGGGTCTAATTAGGGCCTAACTAGGGTCTAGTTAAGGGTTCCAGAGCCATTAATTAGACACAAGTCTAATTCTTGAGATAAGGGCAGCAAAAAGCTCACTGCTTATTAAGGGTAACTTAATTACTTATTAAGTTTCCAATTAACCCTTATTCTGATTAAGGTCGACAACACTGGACAGTACTGCAGGTGCTGACACATGCACAGCAAGAGTTGCAGGTCATTCCTGTCGCGAACCAGCCCGTACTGAGTGTCAAGTGTAGAGTCTGATATTCTCCACAGAACCTGTCCCTCCTGATCTGGTACACATCTGCGTCACAACAAACGATGAGAGCTAGTTACAAGGCTGTTGCAGGAAGACATCGAGTCACCGCTTGCAAACAGAAATTTGATCCTAAAGTTTGCATGCTTTACCAGCAAGTCAAATGTAACAACAACAGTGCCGCTATTGCAAGCGCCTACACAATCACTTGTTGAATGGCATTGGGTCAGCAGCGCATTTCATCACACACCACAAGATGCATTCTTCCTGATGTGCACATCTGGCTGCAAGCTATACCAGTGCCAGGAGTCATGATGCCACTTGGAAGCCATTGTATCAGACCATGCATGCCACAGCTTTGCATTAACCATATGTGTCACAAGGCACTCACTGTTCTGCGTCAAGCATAGCTGTCCTGTGCAGAGTGGTGACACGCTGTTCTACCAGTCTTCTTTTGCTTCAGCAGTTCAATGTGGCTTCAGTGTTGTTTGCCTGCAAAGGATGATCATCATATCACAGCAATGCTACATGATGCAGTGTTGCTTGTGAGGCTAAACCCTGAACATTATCAGTGTGGCTGCTACACATCAATCACATTCAATTGCATCACTGGAGTGACTCACTGTATAAAGGACAGGCCTAGCAGGTGCCTAGCACCTGCTGGCAATATTTTCGCTTGTTTGAATGCACATATTGATTGCATTCATATATCACCATTACACTTTGTGTGATCACATGTTGCACCTACTGAATGGCCATGCAATGCTGCAGTCCTAGTTGCATATGCACCTGCATTGTGGTTTCCGCATTCATGCCCTCAAAGTGTGCATTTGCTCTGTAATCCTTATGTAAACCCAGGACCCATTTCTCCCAGAGGGAGAGGTGGCGGGGGTGCACAGCAATGCCATGGTAGTCATGCATGCGCCCCTGCTGCATTAATGCCCACCGCTTCTCCTGCTCTAACAGATCCAGGCCTGCATTTGCAACATACTCATTGCACGGATGGTGTCTTCAGGTCCCAGCCAGAGAACGTATGACTGTTTGTTTGAGCTTCCAAAATGAAAAGTTACTTTGGCAACCATACCAAGTCGCATTGTAGTCTTGCAACATGCTTTTGAGATGCATTTGCAGCTGTTGTTGAAACTTGCAACAAAAGGGAGGACACTTTTGCTCTCTTTTTGCAGAAACATAAAGACGGTTGCATTGCAGGGTCGCTATGTGCGACGCATGATCTGTGTGCAGACTTCGCAAACCGAAATGCAGCGTACCTGTCAGGTCTGGAACAAACAGTGCCGTGACCAAGAAGCCCAACAGGCCAGCCCAGCACACCACCCAAAACTTGGTGCTGTTGCCGATGTAGTTGAAGATGACTGTCGGCAGCAGAGCGCCTATCTTGCCTGTTGCTGCAGACAGGCCGTGTGCAGTGGCGCGCACGCTGGTGGGGTACACTTCAGCTGCACAACACACAGCACTGTCAGCTGACCTCACAATTGGAGGTGTGACAACACTCAGATAGGGCAGGGCTGGGCTGTGCAGGGCAGGGCCAGGGCAAAGCACAAGTAGTAAAGTGCACCTCAGCTGTACAACACACAGCATTGTCAACTGACCTCAGCAGTCAAAATGAAGGAGAAGAAGTACAGCATCAGCGTTCACTGCAAGTCATGCAAGCTACAATCAAGGCAGCAGCAAAGCCACAAGGTTGTGTTGCCAGTGGCTGTTTCAGCAGGGTCAACGAGAACAGCAGCTATTATTTTGCTAGAAAGAGGCAAAGAAGCAGGACAACATTCAACTAAGGTCTGTGCACACAACAGCAACACATGCCAGTTAGCCAACCGTGCAGCAAACAAGAAGGTAGTGCAGCTGAGCTCAAACTGGTTCCCAACACAAACAGAAGTCAAACAGCATCAAAGCTTAGCTCAATGTTGTACCCATGAGCAATTTGGAGTTGTCTCACAACCAAGTAAGAAGCTGGTGCAGTTGAAGCCAAACTGGTTCCAGAAGGAGGAGAAGAAGTACAGCATCATAATGCAGCTCAATTCTGTACTCATGACAAATCTGTGCTTGACTCACCGGCGACTAAGAAGGTGGTACAGTTGGGGCCAAACTGGTTCCAGAAGGAAGAGAAGAAGTAGAGGAACTGGAACACCTTGATGCCCGACTTGCTGCCTGTGAGAGTGCCCCAGAGGCAGGCTGGCAGCAAGAAGAGGATGAAGCACGCCAGAAAGCCTGTCGCCTGCATGAGAGAGAATCATTAGTCATGAGAGTGCATCATTAGTCATGAGAGAGTCTAGGAATTTGATTTTTGTGAAGGGTGCTTCAAGGGTTCCTCAGAGACACGCTGGCAGTAAGAAGAGGACGAAGCACGCCAGAGAGCCTGTTGCCAGAGGGGCTCATTAGTCATGAGAGAGAATCATTAGTCATGAGACAGTCTAGGGTCTTATAGAGGCCGGCTGGCAGCAAGAAGAGGATGAAGCACGCCAGAAACCCTGTCGCCTGCATCAGCAAATTTGTCAGGAAATTTTGAGGTTTTGTGCAGGGCTCTGCATGGGTTCCTGAAAGGCAGGCTGGCAGCAAGAAGAGGATGAAGCACGCCAGCAAGCCTATTGCCTACATTAGAAGGAGATTACGACTCCAGACTGTCTGTGACAAATTGTGCAAGGACCCTAACGAGCCGCAACTTGCCGCAAAATGGTGATGCACTGTAGGTGGGCACTGCCCACACACCCTTGCCTTTCTCAGCCAGATGCTCGTTAGTGATGCTCATGGAGAGTACAGCACAGCACAGCGCAGCCCAGCGCAGCACAGCACAGCACAGCACAGCACAGCACAGCACAGCACAACCCATCACAGCACAGCACAGCGCAGCGCAGCACAGCACTGCACAAGCGCAGCAGCACAGTACAGCGCAGCGCAGCACAGCACACCTGCATTCTGACTCGTCCCCAGGACTTCCAGTCAATGGTGAAGGCAGCAGCATGGTACCCCACAAGCGCCACCCCAACATTCAGTAGGTTCCAAAGCCAGCTGGTCATGACTGATGCACCTGGACCAATCAACACACTGCAGCAGACACACAGTCAGACAGACAGTGACATTGTGAATATCTGTACTGTGACCTGTTGGCAGCAGCCATGGTGTGAAATTATGTCGCTGGCCACTATCATTCCTGCGCCCGTATAGACAATTTCATGTAACAAGGGTTTGCTGATAGAAGATATGCATGTTGCACATGACGAAACAGTGAATCCACATGTGTCTTGCACGTAGCCTAGTCCAAGAGATAGCAAGTCTGTTGCGAGTGTTGGTGTTGGTGCTAAAGTTGACTAGGCTGTTGACCAGGTTAGCCCAAGTGCCATATCTCAAATTTAGGGTTATTTGTAAGGTATTCAAATAGGGAGGCTTTAGACGTAAGACATGCATGCTGGCATTATGGCCCTATATGCGGAAGACAGCTGTACAATGGCAACCTCAGAGATTCTGCACAGCTACAGGGGACGTCTGTGTTGCCTTATGACCTGCATGTTGCCCAACTCAGCTCAGTGCTCAGCTCAGTGTTGAGAGCATCACACACACAATCAGTCTGAATGTCACAACAGCTGCTACTGAAAGGTATGCAAACCACTAACCCCAGGCATGTATCTGTTGATAGTCGGCATATGACCAGCCTAAGCCATGATTGTTGGAATGTAGGTCGGCCGTAACCTTCTCTTGACAAAATATGTACCAATGAAATGCATGCTTACTTTGTCCAACTCAACATGCAACACAGTCAACAGGCTGTTTGAATGACAGGAAACTGGGTCTGCCCTAAGCGTCTCTCCACAGANTCATTGTATCTGTGTCAGGTGTAAAAAGCTCAGCATAGCGTAGCCGCAATGGCTGTAAAACAGGGCACTCATGCACAAGATGCAGTTCATCTGCCAAGGAACCAGGACCACAATGTGAACAAATCCTATCAGCCCTGGCAACATGCTGACCCCCTGCGAAGCGGCCCACTGTAATGGGTAATGAATGTGAAGACAGTCTAAGTCAGTCTGGTGAAAGGCGGGCGAAAAGCCGGAAGAGCGGAAACCATTGAGCGGAAGTCGGCAAACGATCGAAACTATGGTTTTCGTATTCAAAACTTGACGCGTTGGCGGGACGTTTCGCGCGCGCGCTGGAAACGCTCGAGATAGGTCAACTCCAAAGGCATAGATGTAGCACTGGATGCAGCTCTATTGTATATTTGCTTTTGGCCATGTTATTTCCTACTGTATATTTGCTTGGCCACAATATAGTACAGGAGCGTGGAATCCTATTATATAAATACGTTACTATATAATGTATAGTGGATTTTGGGCGAATATAACATAGCGTCACAGCCCTATTCCGTGCTGGGATGAACATCAGCATGACATCAGCATGCAGTCAGCAGCAATGCTATGCTGGGAATCTGGTGTGTAATGGGCTGACTACTGCTGCAGGTTGCTTATAGTCCTGGACGCAGACATATATGCTGGTGTTTCAGTTCTGCAATCTTTCCAGTGCCCGCTGTGGTGACAGGCAACCTTGTAGGTCATCCAGCTCACTGAAGGTGTGGTGTGGGTTATATATAGTCATTGAGAGCAATAGCTGTCCCTCAAAAGCGCAGCTTGCCATGCAACTGTACTTCACATGAAAACGCACATTGCATTTCTGGTGGAAACCATACAACCTGCATACCCTAGTCGGGTCACTTTGAGTCAAGCTCTGCACAAATCACACACCTGCGGATGCTATCCTAGCTGGTCCAGCAAGACAGTGAACAGGTTTGATTACAGCATGTGAGGCAGTCCAAGGACACAACCTGGATTCATAGTACTGACAGCAGCCAAATACGCCTGTGAATATCAAACCATAAGGTCCTGCGCAACGGCTGCTGTCCTGCAAGGCACTGCCTGCAAACATGTCTTGACCATGTAATTAGCACAACCAGCAAGACATACCACACAAACACATTCCTGCACATTCTCTTTCAAGGACCGATACTCTATCAACAGCATGCAGCTGACGAGCAAGCTCAGCATGATAGAGCTAAAACAGCATTAGGGGCATTGCTTGCCCAGTATTCACCAAACCGGTCCCCGCTGTGGGTTGTCCTGGAGCAACATCACTGCCAAGATTGCTTTGCAATAGTGGCATTGCATATCTAGAGGCATCCCTGCTGAAGAGGTCACCCCTAGTCACACTAGAGGGCATGCTTGCGGCGAGCCCCGTGCCTCCTCCCATGGTCAGGAGGGGCAGGCTTCCATCAGCCCCTGCCTTGGAAAGGGCTACTGCCCTGGATGCAGCTACTGCAAAGGCTGATGCAGCTAGGCCTCTTGGTGTTGAGGGCCCTCTGCTGCTCACAGAGCTCCTGCAGGCATAGCATTATATGGATACACATTGCACACACACATTGCAAACGCACATTGCAACACACTTGGCAAAGAGCATGGTGCGGGTGTGCAAGCATAGCCTAATTCCGTGACTCATGATTTGCCTGACCACAAGCTTGCTAGAGTTTCTTGACAAGATATGTGTACACTACACACAATGCAAACAGCATGGTCACAGACAATCGCAGCACAAATTGTGATGAAGCAACAAAGGAACAAGCAGTGTCAGGCTGCGCGAGTATGACTGTGGAGGGAACACACAGTCTTGCCAGAGGCATTCGTTGGTGCAAGTGTGGGCTGCTGCCGGTGCATGCCTGCTTGGGGAGGCAACGGTAGGCTGCATCAAGGAAGCAATCTGTTGGGCTTCAGCACTGTGACAGGCTAGGACGGTCACACTTGTGACAGTGGATGTAGCACGTCGAAGCAAAAGCAGGCGCACTGCGTGAAGCAGCCTATATGGCTGCAACGTTGTGACAGGCAAAGAGCATAGCACATGTAGATCTGTGTGATTTTGGTCACCCTTAGACTCTCTGGTGCAAAATCTATTGATGGATTTTACAGCTGTTTTCGACCAATTCATAAAAAGGTGCTTGAGATGCAGCACACACCTGCTTGGTGAAGCAAAGCCAGGCTTGATCAGCGAAGCAGCCCACTTGGCTGCAGCATTATTGGCAGCAATTGGGCTGCGCCCTGCACTGGGTGGGGGTCCCACCAGGGGGGTCAAAGGCCTTGAGGAAGCCTTCAGGGCAGTTGCTGAAAACGGGTCCACACACTTTGCGGTAGGCACATACCTACAGGGCACAAGCCCACTGGGCACTGATGTCGCCAAGGCCATACTGTGACATGGCTGCAGCATCAGCAGCGGGATTGGCTTAGCTACAGGATTGACCCATCATGACAGTTGTGGCTTGATGATGGTGGGCACAAAGAAATCACCAAGAGGGGATCGCAGCTGGGGACAGGGTTGGGGAAGAGAGGAGTAAAAGGAGGGGCTGGAAGGAGGAGGAGAGAGGGGATGCATTGAGATTGAGATAGAGGTGCTAGGGACAAACGTCATTCGCAATGATGTTAGCCCACATGACACAAGAGGGCGGTGAGCTCACAAGTCACTGCAGTGCCCATCAATATCTACATGCAAGCCTTCACTGCACACACAGCGTGCAACAGCACGCATGCAAGCAGTCAACAGCACGCATGCAAGCAGTCAACACGAACAGGTGCATACAACATGCATGGCGCACAAGTGCATACATCTGAATGAGATACTCCAGCTGGGCAATGAGCAGCTGCTCTGCTAGGTAGGCGGCTTCTGCATCAGTGCCCTCCTCCAGCAGGTGCTGGAAGTTCAGCAGCTGCTTTTCCAGAGCAATGCCATCCTTCTTGGCTGAGCCAGGCAGCTCACGCTTCATCTGCTTCACCTGCAAAGGTTCATGCACATGTTGATCATACACATAAAATGGTCAGCAAATTCTCCAGGGCAACGCCATTTGTCGTGGCTGAATTAGGCATCATGCTTCATGTCTCTCGTTTGCGAAGCATTACGCAATGGTCAACAGCCCTGCAGAGAATGCCAGCAAACAATTTGTGGCTGCGGTATCCTGCTTGGCTGAGTAAGGCAGCTCATGCTTTATCTGCTTGTTGAACAGCAAACTGTACAGACATCCACCATGCATGAAGCAGAGGGTTGGGACAGATTGCCTTGCTGAGCTGTGCAGCTCATGCTGCATCTGGTCCACTTACAGAGGGCATTGTTCCTGACCACTGGTTGGCTCTCGATGAAACAGCCAAACCTGATGTGGTGGTACTTCCGCTGTGTCTGGCAGCTGTCCAACAGCCTGATCTTGATTGCAGACGTGCAACTCACAAGGACAAAGGCAGCAATGTGCTTGTTCATGCATTTGCAACTCCTTCACTAGCTCTGCTAGAGTGAATGCACCTTCACAGGGTTGCATGAAGTTGCACAGTCATGCTGCTGCTGCTGCTGTGATGTTTTCCTTGCTGTAGTTGACTGCCAGGCTGTCAGCCCTTGGAACATTCACAACAACTTGGTGTCGCAAGTTCAGCTGAGCATACCAGGCAGCTGCAGCGAGGCTGCCACTTAGCTTGTAGCTGATGCCTCAAGCCTTTGGATACAAACCAGACTGACTTTCAAGGGATGGGCCCAGCACACAAGCAGCAGAGATCAGGCTGCTGTGGAGCATGAGACATAGACCAGGTTGCATTTTGAGACAGCAGATGAATAGCACGTGAACAGCAGATGCACAGCAGGAATCATGCTGACCTAAGCAGTCAGAGACAGATCAGGNTGTCTTACCTGCTGACTTTATGCAGCACCAACAGGCAGCAGGCAAAAACATCATGCCAGAGTCTACATGCTCAATGTGACACATCTGGGGTGAACTTGGTCATGGAGCATGCAAAACGGTCCTTGGTTCACGGGAGTGTCACCTGTATAACGCCCCACCTCCTCCCCAACCAGTCGCTAAGCAGCCCAACAGAGATTTGCCCCAAAATGATACCCACCACTTGAAAGTAGTCTGTGGTCTGAGTCCACACCTTGCTGCAATCAATGAACCTACAGAAAGCAAAATTGAGTGTCACCTCAGTTCTTCANGGATATGCTTTGCTGCTGGTCTTTGCAGCTGGCATGTTTGCAACAGCTGCGTCCCTGTCCACATCAACAGCACTATTAGTCAAAGTCCTGGCTGCTGTGCCTGGCTTGATTGGCTCTGCTGTGCTTTTTGCTTTATGGCAAAACCAACGGTTTGGGTGATCAATGGTTTAGATCGTTCATGAACAAATGTTATGCTGAACGTTCATGGCACGTTGAACCTTCCAGATGTCAAGATTTGTATAGGAATGTTACAGGTTTGTCAGTCAGGTTACAGTTCCCTCGATTTGTCATAAGTGTGAGGGCAGTCGGGCACATATGGTGGGTATTTGGGACTCTTAGGCATACAAGGTGTGCAATACTTCTGCTGTTATTGCCGCGGTCCTCAAGCAACATGATGCTTGATTGCTCCAGCATCAGAGCGAAGCATTGGCGTTGAACTCCAGGCGTAGCCTGACACGACATCTGCAGTTGCTAGGATTTCTGAAGCTACCTCAGATAAACTTGATATTGACAGCCTGGCTTGACCATGATGAGTCAAAAATCTTGACCGGAACTGCCGAAATCCAAACGGAAACTCAAGCGAAACCCGCCACGTTGCGCGAATTCCCGGGCGCATTTGAACGCAATGACATGACGTCACCGCTGTGCATCAGCACGAAATCCGCTAAGTGTGTGTCGCGTGCTTTGTCTTGCACATTCTTTCGGTGGTCTGCAGTACAGACCAANGTGTTTATATAGCTGAGGCAGCAAGTGGTTTCAGCCGCAACAGTAGCCTGAGCCTCTATGATNAGACTGTCTTGCCAGTATTGCTGCTGGCACCCGCCTCAGCTTTTGTTCCATCTTCGACCTGCCTGCCTGGNTTGCTGTGTGTCACTTGATGCATGCCAGACAGATCTCAAGCTGTCGCCTTGTCATGCTTGCTGACTGGCAGTGCAGATCCTCATTTGCACCTGTGTATCTGTAGCCCCATGAACTTTAGATGAGGCTGGAGCACACCGCAGCTTGTGGCACCTGCTCAAGGTTTGACCTTGTGGCNGTGTCAGCTTTTGGCCATGCAGCTTGGCAATTGCAGCTAAAGCAGATTTTATGCTGTCATACACTACAAAGACCACGTCGCCTGTGCAGCCGTCCTGCTTCAGCCTTGCTTGGTTGACTTGTGCTTCAGGCACTGGATCTATAACGTCAAGGACCTGCACTCAAGGCTCACTTGATGTGCTGCAAGCGTGACTTTGTGGGTGCAACGTGCTATNAGGTCTGCATGATGCAGCGCAGGCATTACCAGTTGTCCTCCATGGCTTTGGCTGAAGGAGGCACTGGCTTATTGCACCTTGCTGAGCGAGCAACCTTAGGGCTGCAGCATCTTTTCGCTGCTGGGACAGCAATATTCTGCTGGACGGCTCTGGAGGCTTTTGATGACAAGAGTCCAGCACTTGGCAATGCCGTCTGCAAGTTCCTTGAGCACCACTTGGCTCCAACTGCAGTGAAAGCTGTTGCCCCGGACGAAGCAGACTCAGAGGATGCACTGCTCATGGTGCAAGCTGTCAACGGCTTAGGCATACATGACTGGCTGTGCAAGGAGCTTGGACACACCTTAGGTCCGAGCTTNTGTGCTGTGTGCAGGCATGGAGTTGTACCCCAGAATAGGCCAGGCATTTGATTTGAAGACCTGGACTAATTGCCGCATGGGCATGATGGGTTGGGCTGTCTGGATCCTCTGCTTTGCTGTGAAGCAATACCAGACTTTTNCTGGGCATTGTGTTTGCTTCTTGCTGACTGCAAATACCTTGTAGCTCCTTGGCTTCATTGCTGCACCTTAGGCCCCAGCTGTTTTCTGCTCACCTCTTGACTTCTGCCCTGGCTTTTCTGAACCACAGATGAGCAATGGCTAATGGCATGTTGAAGATTGACGTAGTCATCCCATGCCTGCCNACATAGCAGGTGGTTGTACTTAGCTGGCAATCATCATGCCAGCACGAGCGGCAGGCTACAAAAGCTTTCCTCTTACTTTGCCTGCTGGTGACCCCCTATGATAATTGACTCTGTGTTAGTCATGCTGTGTGCCTACACGCATGCTGCCCACCTACATGCCTGTGCTGTCAACTTGGTTCACAGCAAGCCACTACACTGCAGTGCTCAACATCAGTTTGGCAGCAGCATGCCTGATCATCCTGCCACCTGGAGAGAGCAAGCGTGTCTCTGCATACATTTTGCATGTGACGTTCAGCCCAAGGCCATGCATNAAAGCAGCAAAAGCCACATGGAAGCTGTCAAGAGCCCAGTCACAGACAGAGCTGACAGTAGGCAGCATGTTCTCTGCTCAGCAACAGGAAGTAATGTGCACAACTGCTCAGTCAGCCATCAGCTTTCTGTCAATGTGATTCTTGTTGAACATGAACCACAAGATGTTTTCTATGGGGTCTCCTAGCAAGGAGCGAACGAGTGGTCGCAATAAAGAGCACTACTGACCTCCTTGCGCTTTCATGAGAATATTCACCGTCTTCTGCAAAGCTACCCTTGCCTTGTACAGCTGCTTAAGCTGAGTGCGCAGAAAGCTAATCTTGGGCCCATCTCCAGCCAGCTCTGCTGCAGCAGGCGATGTCTCCAGCTCTGACACCCTCTGAACAATGTCTGCAATTTGCTGCTGCACACTGTCAGTCTGATTCTCACTTGACATCCTGCAGGGAAAATGATGTCAAGAATAGCTCTAGGAACGAGACAAGGACCAGGTGAAGCTATCAAGAATAGTCTGGCAGCGTGGCCTACCTGCAATGTCAAGTTGAGACGTGGCAGTCAACAGCGGCTGCAGTCGGGCAACATCCCTTGCTGACTTCTGAAGGTCTGCTTCAAAACGGTAAGGTGTTTCCCCTTTCGCTCAGCAGTAGCAGACCTTGATGTTAACCACAAGTACGGTCTTTCAGGCACAAACTTGGAAGAGGTTGGCAGTTCCAACTTTGCGCAGCGGGAAGTTTTGCTCGTNATGCAGCACAGTGCAGTGTTGATGGTCCAGCAGCAGCGCCGGCAGCAACTCGGACAAGTGCAGATTCAGCTAGTAAGGCACTACAGTGTGCAGCATCCAGCACCACCAGACCTGCAGTGCCTCTGCTGGGGCTGGCAGCAGTGCAGGACAGGAAACGAGCAGCCCTTGGGGCATGGGGCCCTTTCTGCTGGGTATGCAATGCATATAGCTGTATGCGGGGGACCTCCAAAGTGCATATGCTTCTCTCGAGACCAGTCATCTTGCTGGGCAGTGTCACAGTAGCGAAATTCCATATTACATTGCCTCACCTCCACTCCCCATGCTGTTGGCTGTTTGATTTTTTCACGCATTGCAAAAAGGCCGTTGAGCAATGTGTTGCACCACATGGCTGTAACATGCTCATGGCCTGCAGGCACATGCAGTGTCAAATGACAGCTCTCCGTCAGCAACAGCTGCTACTGACATGCAGCAAAGGCCAGCAATTGACCAGCAGCAACGGGCGATAAGTGCTGCCCAGCCGACGGTCCGGCCGCAGTCTGCAGCAGAGCATGCAAGCCCTCGACAAAGTAGGCATATGTAACAGTGCAAAACATGCACAGCCCGACGTGCTGCCTCCTCTTCAGCCAGCCTCAGTATGTGCCTCAGAAGTATGCAGTCCTGAGAGCAGCTTGACACCTCAGAGTGACAGTGTTTCTGCTTACATAGCACTGCCAATGTTGTGTAGATGTGTTGCCATGTAGCAAGCTCACAGCTGCTACACGCAGCCTATGCTTGGGCACTAGAGTGTCATGCTCGCATGACANGCTGCTGTAGCTGTGGCCACTGCTGGACGATATGCCACATAGCTTTGGGTAAACCGCTTTGCAGTAAGGCTCGGATCCATTGCATGGAGACCTGAAAAATGCAGGAGAAAGAAGTTGTGTTACCGCTGTTACGGCGTGTCATGGGGTTGTAGCAAGAGCAGCGGTGCGGTGCTGCTAAAAGGCAGAGCTGTTCAGCATTTGGAATTGATCCTCAGCAGACAGGGCACCTTCAGTCTTGCTTGCTACTGTGTGTTCCATGTAATCTCAGCTGTGGTAGCCTACCTTGAGCTGCCTTTGGCTACACTCATGAGCCAGGTAATGCCGCATGAAGTGTTCCAGCCGCCACTTCATGCNCTGCCAATATGCATGCTTGATTGCATTTGGTTCTGCTGCGAAAGTCGCGTCCAGCTGATGTCACCACGTCAAAGCGGCATTGGGGTATTTGTAAGTGTACAAAATCAGGTGAAAACTCCGACACTAACCAGCAAAAGCATGCAAAACCTGATCACACACAAAGGGCAGTTGAGCAGCAAAAATGTAAGGGCCAGCACATGACACAATTTAAAAGCTGTTCACGCCAAGTACTTGATCATGTTTGGGTTTTCAGCATCCCGCTCAAGGTAATCTCGTGACATCAAGTCCTCAATCCTCTTCTTGATGAGCTTGAAGTCAGCCTTGAACATCCTGCTGAGTTGCTGAACAACCTCCATGGTCAGTTGCTGATGCTGCAGAACCTTACGTGACTTCATAGTACGTACTATGGCAGCATCGATGGCGTATCTCCTGTCCTTGTCCAGGTCCTCTATCACCTTCTTCCTCTCATCAATTGGGGGCAAAGGCACCTGCATCAAAATCGCTTCCAATACTGGTATATGATACAGGTCACATTGTACTCANATCATGCCATCCCATCACTAGGCTTCAGCTGTATCATTGCAGCAATTACGCACTGCCAACAGGTGCATCATAAGGCTTCGCATGTGCCTTACGTATGTGTAACATGCGAACTCAACACTCCCACCAAGGGTCTCAGCAATGCCAACTCAACCTTGAGTGCTAGTACAGGAGCAACTGCAGTACTAGGCCACTAGCATTCATTTATGCAGCACGAATTTTGAGGGTTCACAGGAAGGCGGCGTAGATATTGCATGCGATGTTGATGCAGCTAGTAAATACACCAGCAAAGAAGCAAATGTGACATGTGCAACTATCATTCATCAATCTGTCTTTCCATCAAAAATTGAGATGGGTCATGCTCCCTCAGTCCCTGATCTGAGACTCAGAATGACCAGAATGACAACTTCNCAGCCTGAGCAATGGCAAGTGCATGCTTGGCAAGCAGAGGATGCTCCATCCTTGCCCCACCTGCACAATGTCAAACAAGCTCTGTTGACTCTTGCAGTCAAGGGCGGGAAAAAACCGTACTTCTANAAGCAGCAGCCGTAGCAGCAGTCCCAGGAGTGATGCCTAGGCAAGATCTGGGACCATGTAAACTCCTTGACACCTAGAATCTCTATGCACCTTGCTGATCTTGCCTCAACAGCCTTGAGTGCAGCTCAAGCGCCGGCGTACTGCATCTTCAACACAATGTTTCTGCCTTGACAGACCAAGTAAAGTTCTTCCTGCTGCTGCCCTTGGGCTTCACAAGCAATGGTCTCTCTGCCTTTGGCATGCATTGGCGTGCACGGTCATCACGGCAAGCGCCTCAATGCTATGCGCTTCATCCATGCTGCCTCTTGGCAAAGTGCTTGCAATTACTCGGTAGACCAAATTTGAGTGACCTTGAGTCTCACAAGAGACACTGGCGTCCGACAAGGCACGCCGGGGACAGCAAGATGAATGACAACACATGAATGTGCGCACNGCACGGCCACACAGGCTTGCTGGCTGGCTCACATTTTACGCAAGAGCAAAGGCTGCAGTCCTTGATGCAAGGCCAAGAAGGGCTTGCATGATCACACAAAAGGGGCGCAAGGGCAAATGACAAGCCCTTGTTGTCTTTGAGGTTGAAGCAGAGGAAAGGCAAAGATTTTGTATTCACCCTAGATGCAGGTGTTGAACCCTGTGACCTCCAAGCAANACATGCTGTCGTCCTGTGACTGGTCTTGCAAGAAGGTGCTGGCTGTGCAGTCCAGCCTTGTAAATGGTGGNCACGAGATGCAAAACAGTCTCGTCAATACAGTACGGGGTCGCTGGTTGTCCCAAATTGGATCATGAAACTGTAACATCGAATTCCCTTGAATCCGCAGAGCAACGCTTCTCCGACGAGCTGCAAACCGAGCAGCAGGTCTTGGCGGATCCGGCATCGTTGCATAGTGGTGCAACGGATATTGGGGTGAGTAACGGGGTAGACCGTCAGTATTGGGCAATTATGGGACAGTGTATCTTCCAGTGTCTGCACCTTCATTTTCTTGCAAGCTGTGTCCCAGCTGCTGCACGGATGTACTTGGGTGCCTTGCTACATGTGCGTGAACACGGCAACAGTGATTTGCGGGTCCACGGCCTTGCTACATGTGCATCAACATGCCAATAGTGGATTGCAGGTTGACATACTGCTCAGCCTCCAAGCTGGTCATGCAAGGGACATCCTCACACTGGAACCTGCTGCTCGCGACGTTGACTGCAAATACATAGCAGCCGCCATAGAGAATGAGCGTCTTGAGAAAAGGAACCAAGAGCTGACTGAGATGGTCATGAACATGGAGAGGACTGCTACCCAAACAAATCGCGAGCTGCAACAGTGCCGAGCAGAAAAGCAAGTTGCTGTGACACATCAAGCAGAACTGTTCACCCTCAGGCCATTGGTGAAGGATGCCAATGAAAGGGTGGCAGCAATGATGGCAATCANTCCTTGGATGGTGCAGACTGGACCATATGTTGCACAGTGCAACTAGCACGCTCACACGCTTTTTGAGATGTGCTTGCCTGCAACCAAAGAGCTTGTCTGCCGCCTGGGAAGTGGTCTGCGTGGCTGTATGCCATAGAAGGGCTGAGGTACTGGTGCAGGCGCTGCATTGAGGCCAGCAATCTCTGCCTCTAAAATCCCACTTGGGCTGCGGCTGATGACTGGTGGTGGAGGATTGCTCCACAGAGCTCGTTGCAGCTCTGAGCTACGTCTGCGGATTGCTTGTCTGTGAGCTATGTGCGAGATGTTGCTTGTGAGGGGCTGCTCTGTGAGCTCATCAATTTCCTGCAGAGTAGCTGATGACAGTACAAGGTTGAGCGGGTGAAGATGCAACGCTCGCTGTCCTCAGCATTGCAGGTACTGCTGTGCTGCTGGCATGACATGCATTGCATACACAGCAGAAACACGAAACTGGAGTCAGGTCGGGCTGACATAAGGCTGGTCTGACCTGNCAGCTGGGGACATGCCCCATGGTATGGTAGGTAGTGAGCGCAAGCCTGACCGTGCTGCTGCGTGGCAGGAAGCCAGTGTTGTATGGCTGGAACATGTACACTATCACATACAGCTGACAGTGCTGCTGGTGCTGCGTCTTCACACACAGCCTGTCAAACACACCATAAGTCTTATGGCAACAAGTGTTTTGGTTACGGACTCATGGCCCCTAGCCAAACGGCACACAATGCTTTCGCAGNCAAGGAAACAGGCTGCACAATCTGTCTCTACTGTTTGGCGCACATATGGAAGTGAGGAAAATGCTGTCAGGTCTATTAGATGGCACAGCCTATCCTGGGACTTGAGTGCCGGTCAATGCAACATGCAGGCCTTGCCTTGACTAAGCTTGTGACCCCAAGCAAAGCTGTACAGTAGAGGCCAAAATGCAATCCCTCGGCTTTAGGCAGCCACCTTTGACGGTGGCCCCTCCCTGATGTGCTTGCTGCATGTGGGACAGGGTGGTCCAGGTACTGGACCAGAGCATTGAGCAGCAGCGGCCCAGCAAAATTCAAAATGTCATTGGCGAGTTTGAGAAATCCCAATGCTAGATATTGCCAGCCATATGCCTTGAACACAACTTTGAGCAATGATGGCTGCAGGACATGACCTTGCTCTGCTGACTGCACATCCTTGTTATGCTGCTCCTGCAGAGAGACCCAGAAAATCCTTGTGAGGGTAAAGTGTGTAACTGGGCAGCAGTGACAAGGTGTTTGGCTGCAGTCTGACTGCTGAACAAGGTGTACAGCAATTCCAACACAGTTTGTGTGCAGCGTCGACACAGGCTGCCACTGTCATGGCAATACATGGCAGAGTTATACTAGTAAAAGTATACTGAGCTGCAGTGCAGGGCAAAGCAAAAGGACCTACAATGAATTGGAAACAGCAGACTGTGTAAAACCAAACTAGTAGTGACTGGTGTTGTAGATAAGGGAGCTATAGTTGGGTGTCACAGGTGCGCGTCAGGTGTGGGACATGCAATGAATTAGGCTTGCATGCAGAAACACGTGGTTGGAATGACAGCACAAGTGTGCGACGTACTGAGGCCCATCTGGTCCACAGATGCTGACTGCACTCAGAGNAGCACAACATCCTTATCGCCTGACACACTTGCCATCACAGACCTATAGCTCACTGGCCCAAGTCCAGCCTAGTGCAACGCCAGGACATCATTGCAGCATAAACCTTGAATGGCATGCAAAGATTAATATTGCCAGCGCAGTTGTTGCTATGGTTTGCATAGTGCTAGCAAACCAAAAGGGTCCACAAAAATGTAACTTCTATTTCCGAAATTGTAACGAAAATAGCATATGAGGCCACATTACAGAGAAAGGAAAAGGAGCCATCTAAACAACAATTCCTGTGCCAACCTTACATACAGCCTGGTCCCAGCTGTCAGGCTGAGGCGCTGATGCAGGTCACAACACATGCACGCCAGTGACAGTGGCAAGTCATATCCAGCATCAGCAACCCAGAGCGACTTGCGTGTGCAATGAACAGACAAGAGGTTCAAAAACAGCCTGATCAGCTACCACTGCCACTACCACTATCACTTCCGTACGCAGCTAACCCCATCAGGCCACCCTCTGCCATACCCCCTTCTTGGCCACTTGCATCAGTCTTTGCACTTTTACTATCACCAGCCTCAGGCGGCCCATCATCAGCTTTTCGTTTCGCTTTGACCACAACTTGAGGGCCCTTTGGCTTGATACTGACTGCTGCTGCCTTGGGTCTAGATGTGATTAATGCTCTGCCATTTGTGTCTGGTGCGTTTGGTTTCAAGGAGGCAGCTTTCGCTGAGGGCATTGCTGAGGCTGAGGGTATACGCTNATCAGCAATCTGGCTGCTGTGCTGTGCCAGAAGAGGCTGTCATACTGAACCCCTGACTGCAACAGCATCTTTTGTCAGTAGCGCTTTTGTGCAATGCGTGCTTTTGAGACAGTTGGTTCAGGCTGCTGTGACAAAGCTGGTTGGGGCTCAACAAGACCCTGGCTGGCGTTCAAAACTTTGGCTCCAGACAACATATGGTTCATTGATGGTCTCAAGGATGATGCATGAGGCTGGGAAGGACGCATGGAATGAACAAATGTTTCCCGCTGTGTCTGCTTTGCAGCAGTTTGTGGTCCACCAGGGACACCTGCAATTGTCAGTGAATTGCGTTTGTGTGCCAATGTACAGGAAAGTCCTCACATGTTTGAAACATTAATCTATTGTATTCTGTGCTTCTAGACGCAGGCTGCATGTGCAAACATACCCAGACAAGCCCTATCATCTTACGCTCTGTTGCATTTGCAAAACTTCAATTGAGCAGTGAGACGGGTCTGAGAGAGCATAAGGCATGCACATTAAGGACCTTACCACCAATCTGTGCCATTATGGCTGCCATTTCATCTGTGCGCTGGTTCACCTGCTTNTATAAAAAGGCAAGCTGAACTTGACTTTGTTTTTGTTTTGCAGCATGGTGTTGTCAAGCAATCAACTTTGCCAAGGCTTATTGTAGCTTATTGCACTAAGAATACACTGAGCCATGTCAAGCCTTATTCACCTGCGGGCTGTGCCCAACTTGGGTCCTGTCCAAGCCGCCAGAGCAATATTTCTGGTTCCCACATGCATCCCAGGGTTCAGCCCATGCACAGCTGCTATGCCACTACCGAGAATGTCAGTGATGGCTGTGTTTGTGGCAGTTGTGTTTTCATGTGCCTGCTTCCTGCAGCATGCTGAGCCATGTCAAGCCTGACCCTCTTCACAATGTAGCTAATGCCACAAAGTACATGTGAGCTGAGGATTGGCGGCATGGGTTGCTAGTGGCCGCCGCACAAAGCAGCATTGACAATGTCGGCCAGATGTGCTATGTTGTTGGGCAACTGCATGTCCAGCTGTGCAGTGCATGAACAAAATATGAAAATGAACTTCATCAACGAAGTCAGCTCGAGCATGAGCAGGGCTGGTCTTGCCAAGTGCCAGACAGCAAGACTCGCAGACAGATGGACCCATGCAACAGTTAGGTGCGATGTGCCTGGGTAGGAAGTATCTGAGAAGACATGAATATGCATTTTGGACTGTATATGGCAAACATTGCTAGCAATTTTGTAAGCAAGAAGTGTGACTCTCACAGGTTGGAGTGTAAGTCTAGGAATGCAGCTATGAAACTTTACACTTGCAATACAGAATCTGGCCTGTAGGGTACAGGTAAAGTTGTGATGCTGCAGATGGGTACAGCCTATGAACAAAGCTGACATTAGTCACGGCATAGCCCATGCTGTTGTAATATGCACAACCTTG
The DNA here is from genome assembly GCA_000818905.1 of Trebouxia gelatinosa. Classification (NCBI taxonomy): domain Eukaryota; kingdom Viridiplantae; phylum Chlorophyta; class Trebouxiophyceae; order Trebouxiales; family Trebouxiaceae; genus Trebouxia; species Trebouxia gelatinosa. The sequence continues at coordinate 756,137 of KN805353.1, read as the reverse complement.
AAAGCACAATCTGAGCAACAGGTTTTGCACTAATGTAACAGTGCCAGCACCTGANTCACGAACCCCTGCAGCAGCAAAGACAGCGTATGGCTCAAATGAGCAACAATAAAGCTGAATGCGTGACATTGTCACACACTGCATCTCGCTGTATGCCGATTTGCATGCCAGCAACCCGAACAAATTTGCAACTTTTGAACAGGCAGAGTCACTCAGTCACGGCATGACATGGTGTCACTGCCAAGAACCTCAGGCTGCCATGTTCAAAAACATGCCGTGGTATCACAAGTGGCACGAGCTTAGACACCTGGAAAGCTACTGCTTTTCTAGCCTGTTTTACCAGCCTGGACAAGAAGCAATGCAGGTACATAGGTTTACAGTATATTAATATATAAACTGCCAGACATGTAAATACACAGTGCATTGTTACAATGCTTGTCCAAACAATAGAGCCACTAAGGCTTTCCTTCTGGTTGCTTATCTGCCTGCTCGCCCAGGGCTTGCTGCAGGTCCTCAAATGATACTGTAGCAGAACCACGTCGAGCTGGCTTCTGCTGAGAGGCGTGAGGCGCCCAGCCAGTCATGTACAGCACCTACACATGCAACCTGTTGAAAATGCGTCGAGCTAAGCAGCTTTGACGCATGCATATCTCAATGCATACAGAATGGGTCAGTGGTCCTGGTGTAACACATTGGTGTGGTGCAGCATGACTAGAAGCAGGCTAGCACAACATTCCTTTTGTCTGCAAGTCAAGCAAGGCACACAGACACCGCCTTTTGCTCAGCGCAAGTGTCATCAACTGGCAGCCACAAGGCAAAGCTGCTGCGCAGATTTCTCCACATTGCACACAGAGCTTTGCTTACTGTCTGCTGCGGTCCAGTCATTGTAATTCAAGACAGGGCAGACAGCGGACGCTAAAAATGTTTTTCGAAGGTCCCACCTGGTACGTGGCAGGAAGAGTGCCTGTTTCCTTGTCTCCAAACCTTTCCTGATATATAGCTTCAGCACGCTGCGCAACAGCTCTGCGCATGGTTGGCTGTCTAGTGTGAACTGCATTGCTTTCCCCAAGTGATCTGCGATGCATCAGCACAAACATTTGAGCCCATTGCTGGCATCTGTATGCGGCCAATGCAATGATGCGCTGCCGAGCTGCAGTATGACNACCGCTTATGTGCAGGTGAGTCAGCAAAGTGGAGGGCTATTTCAATAGCTATTCCAATGGTGCCAACGCATAGCAGCAGTTGTTCAAGTACAACAAAANGATGGCTGCCTGAATGATTTGGCAGGGCTCAAGGAGTACCACAACCGCTACAAAATTTGCCATCACCACTTGAAAATCCCCTNGCAACTGTGCAGTTTGTAAACAGCTTGCCAGGCAGATATTGTGCAGGGCTGTTTGGTGAGCATGCATACGCAAAGGTCTTTGTCAATCTGACAAACCACTACACCGGCATCAGCCAGGTCTANTCAATCTTGCTGCATGCTGCAGATCAGTAGTTGTGACAAGATTCTTGCGACCATGGAGGACATGCTCGGCAAATTCCAGGCAGATTTGGGCAACATCAGCACTGAGATCAGAGCCCTTCAGGAGCAGTCTCAAACCATGAGCATCAAGCTCAAGAATCGAAAAGGCACTGAACAGAAGCTCAGCCAGTTCATTGAAAGCGTGGCCATCCCGCCTGTGCTCATAGAAGGCATTGTCCAAACAGAAGTGGACGAAACGTTCCATGAACACCTGCTCAGCCTGCATAAGAAGCTCAACTTCCTCGAAAAGAACGAGGCAGCTCAGAACTCAGCAGCTTACAAGGACGTTGCACCCGAGCTTGAGAAGCTCAGAGTCAAGGCTGTGTCCAAGTCCAGGGACTACCTCATGCAGCGGATCTATGCACTCCGGAAACCTAAGACAAACATTCAGATTTTGCAGCAGAATGTGCTGCTGAAGTACAAGTACTTGGTGACCTTTGTGAAAGTACATGGGGCAGATGTATTTGCAGAAGTCAGGGCCGCATACGTTGACACCTTGTCCCGAGTTCTGTCCTCCCACTTCAGAGCATACTTGGCGGCTATAGAGCGTCTCAAGGTGACCAACAGGCTTCCAGTATGCATTGAGTAGTACTATGAGCTGTACTGTGATTTCTTTACTTTCACATTTCGTGGTATAGGTCCCCGTGNCCCACAACTTGCTCTTCTTCTGCTGCAGCGTGAGCATTGACCCTCCAGTTGAGAGCCCTTGCATACGCGCCACTGCAATCATAAAACACATTGGCCAGATGATCATTACCACTGACAGCTGGTCTGCAATGTTGGTGAAGCTGCNTTGACAGGGACCTTGAACAGCATCATGCACAAGATAACTCCACATGTTTTACGTGTTTGCACTGCTGGCTCTCCATACCTGAGGTCTGCTACCCTTGACGGGGACCTTGAACAGCATCATGCAAGCCCCAGGGCAGTGATTGGCATCCATCAGTGTGACTGTGACGCCATCAATGACATGGGGCTCATCCATGGGGAGGGGGATGACCCGCTCTGCAGGCATGCCCATGTCCTTGATGAGCAGGGTGGCCGTGATGGGGCTGCAGAACACCACCCCACTGCTGAAGGAGCGATTCAGCCCTNACAGCTGCAGCTGCTCGTGCTGCAGCTGCATTTCAAGCCAGTCGGGCTCTGTCAATGGCAAAGGGATACTCTCAGCCCTTACAACAAGGGTTGGCCAACACAGCTACACTTGGTACGTGTGCTTGGGCCTGCATTGCTGCTTATACATAACCTAGACTGTCATCAAATGCTTTCATCGAAGCAAATGAGCCACCCCCTCTTCCCGCATCCCCATGCAAGTATTGCTGGCATCAACAGTTGTAGCAATCGGGTGTAATTGATGTGGTAACTCCGTTGTGCCTTGCAATATGCAAATTGGTAGCCAGCTGACAGGGGCTTGCATGATGACAGTGTGCATATCTGAACATGCGCTTTGCATGCTGCGGTCTGACCGCCCTGTGTGTTGTGCCACAGGCCTTAGCTCCCCAGTGATCTTGTAATGCCCAATCAGAGAGCTTATGCTGTTTAACGCAATTTTGACGCTGACCAGNAGTTGTCATCAGGGCCGACGGCTGCAGGTCTCACCATCAACTCATGCTTCAGTGCAGCATCATCCCAGTGGATGGCACACCTGCATCACACCAAGCTGTGCAGCCTGCCAGCCAGCTTGTTTGTTGCATGCTAGGTGCCACACATGCAGACCCTGGCTACAAAGCATCACACAAAACTGGTGTGCCGTGATCATGGTGAACACGCACATGTCAAGCTCATGAGCAGCATACACGCTGTACGTAGCATTGGTGCACAGCAGGACAATGCCCCCTTTTGTGTCCAAGCACACTATACTGCAGCTCAGAGTGATGTCGGCACCTAGGCTGAGATGTGACTGCTTCTGGGTGGCATGTTCAGTCTGAGGACAGTGCGTGTAAGTGCACACCTCTCATTCAGCTCAAGCCTCCTGGAACACCTCCCAATGTCAAGAGCACCATACTGCTCCACATCCAGGTCAGGAGTCCCCCTCTGCTTGATCTCAATGGGCATGCCAGTTTGGTTCTCCACCACATACTTGCTCTTGACTGTGATGACTTTGGTGTGGCGGAAGACAGAGTTGGGTGGTCCCGCTGTCACCTCCACAGCAAACTCATACTGCCTTTGGCCCCGGGCCGCATGCCCTGAGTCACTCTCAGTGTCCTCCTCTGTAGGCATCACCAGCTTGAGGCGAGGCATGAGTCATCGACACCAGGCAGGGCACAAGTGCAGCAACAACAAGTGATGCCAAGAAAGCAATGTATGAGCAAGCGATGGGNGCTTGTGTCATCACAACTGTTCAGTCAATGACTGCTGACACAGCCAAAACAGCCAGCAAACCCTGCAAGTCAGCGCTTTCTTGCCTGGTCCTTGCACCTGTCAAGTATCATCCTGCTATGTACATGATGCCCATTGTCAGTGTGTCAGACAAGCTCAGCTGCTTTCCTTATGCATGTTCTAGCTACAGCGGTTTGGCGCTGCTGTGAAGATTCAGGGCCCATCAAATGGACCTGGACTCTGTGAATGAAGCTCGGGGCAACCTCCCTTACTCAGACACTGTACGTATGCAGTTGAGCAGTGTAGGAGGCAGCTTGCTGTGGGTCAAAGCTGCAGTGCATCAAGATGGTGTGACCTTCCCTGTAGCAAATGTGGTAGGAGCAGAATGGGATCGACAAGGCTACAGCGGCATGGGACCTAAAGGCCTTTGTTGGATGGCTGCGTTCTTGGGGTACAAGTGCTGGGGAATGCCTTTGATGACTGTCCTGCANCACAGCCACATGTGACATGGTCCTGCTACGAGGCAACTGCCTGGTCGAAGAGTCAAGCCTGTCTGGCGAGGTACTGACAACGCTTGCACTATCGTCATCGTTGATGCTGCTGTCGTCTTGATCAATAAACAATTTCCACTTAGGATCAAGTTTCAGCTAGGTATGTATAGACTCTATCAGCTGCCTCCACGCAAGCCTATCAGAAACTCAACTGGACCAATCGCTTGTCATCTTAGTTTAGCTGAGACCATGAGCAAAATAGCCTTCCAAGGCCCCTGGGCCACCCTCACCAGGACCTCGAATTTGACCTGGGGGGACTTGGAGGGGTAGTTTTTCTACAAGCATATGTGGACAAAGAGTATAAAATTTTTGAACTGTTAAAAACAAGAACAACCCTAACTCAAACAATAGGAATGATACAAATACTCTTGACCTAGTCAGCATAACTCGCCAAAACCAGAAGGCACATGGCACCGCTCCCTGACATGTGTTTAATGCTGCACAGATTTGATACAGTGTGTGTCTGCTGATGATATTGTTGACCTGTACTCCCTGCGGTGTTCAGCAGGCACAGCACAGCATGGCATCACAGCACAGCATAGCACGTCAAGAGCACTACGCAGCAAAAGCACCAGCACGGCACAGCACAATCTCATTGCCTGCTTCAATGCTCTTGTGTAATTGCAAAAGTCTGGATGGGCATGTGCACTGAACAACTTCATGGCTACACAGGCTGCCCAAGTGCGCAAGTCTAGGTTTGTGGCACAAGGCGATGACAAGCAGCAGGCCTACCACCCAGACATCCACCAGTTCTGCACTGTCTACGCTGGCACCACCATTCAGCAGGTGTAGNATGTGAGCACTACATGACAGTGTGCACGACATGCACGCTCTCACACACCACACCTGACCAGCATGACTGGCTTCCAGGAGACAGTTGAGCCACTGCAGGCGCCAGCGCCTTGCAAAGTTGGCCCCACAGCTGGCAATGAAGCTCAGCTCCTAAGCCTGGTCTCAATTGCGGGTCATGCGTTTACTGGCAATGAGGAGGTCAGACATCCCCCTTATACAGCAAGCCATTCATCATCTCCAGGCCCTCTGGCAAACAGCAAAGCAGATGCACCCCAACCTGTGCTAGGCCAACAGCTCATGGCTACCTCACTCTCATGTGACAATGCNATCACTGCACGCACAGCTGCTGCAGTGCAGTGCACGCTTGGCTGCTGCAGTGATTGCTGAGATAGAAAGTACATCTGGAGCAGTATCCCACTAATGTGAACGCATCGCAGTTGGATGCATTATCAAACGGCAGCGTGAGCTGAAACGCTGGCCAGAAGACATTAAGTTCAAACACAGCTGCCAATAGTCTGCACAAGCCCAATGTTTTCATAGCAGCTTCAACGGAATTGCAAGCAAAGGGCAATCGCAAAACACACAAATCTTTACGGCCAGCTCATTGCATCCTACTGCTGGATCTACAGCGCGCTTTGTTGCAGGCAGTGCTAACTTGCTCACTTGCTACAGATGGGTATCCTGTGGACAGCATGAACCAGCATGAGGTGAATGAGCTGCAGCGCGGCCCCTTGGGATCCACCACTGTACTCACAATAGCGCTCAAGGACCAGCCTCAAGTTTTGAAAACAGTCTACCTGGAGCGGCGGCCTCTGCCTCAGCCACCTCNCTGGACTGCAGAGTAGCTGGTGCCCAGCCCAATGAGCGCTATGTAGCTTAGGTAGCAGATCAATAGCAGTCATGTGTGTCGAACATATCATCGATGATGTTGATCACCAACGAGATATCAGGCAGTTTGGCGTTACTGTGTAGTTTGGCATGGCTAGCTTTTCAGTATTTAGCATTTTTTTTAGCAAGCACGTTGTGAGACGCTTCTTGCAGTCTTATTGGGTTTGAGGCATGAGAAGACATGGTACACTTGCCATTCTGGCTTTGCATGGCTGCTAGCCCATATCAGACTCTCTTTGCACATTCAGTTACCCACTTGCAAACTGGCAGTGCCTGCACCAATCTCGCAATGCCATGTAGCGTGTCATTGCACTTGCTTGTCCACCTACTCGGAAATTGATGGTGTTTGCTGCTGTCACTGCCTGCTGTCACTCACGTAGTGGAGGTGTTTGATTGACAAGTTCACAGGGCCAAAGCATGGCAAGAGCAGGTATACACACCGGATCAATGCCACCGTCCAGGGTATCTCCTGTATCATAGAAGCTCCTGCACATGTACGTGCCTGCTATTGCTGACCCTGTCAAGACCAGGTGGCCACTGTGTGTCATTTTTGACAAACAACTGTGTACGCACTATTGGCTCATCATGTCAAGGCTAGTACAAGCTGAAACTTTNCAACCCCACCTGACCCTACCCCCAGACACACTGCTGCCTAAATACCACCTCTGCATTGTAGCTTGAGCATGAGGCTGTGCGGTGAACCAGCGCAACATCAGCACACCATGCATATAGACAAGTTGCCATGCTGCCTTCAGGGCTTTGATGCACATGGTGCCAACAGCTTGTGACTAAGCTTGTTGTGATCATCACCCCGTCAGCCCATGCCGCATATGATATGGTGCATGCTGCAGCTAGACTGTGACTGTGATTGAGATTGGCTTGGTCAACATGCCCGTCAGCCCAAGGTGCCGTGACATNCTGACGATCTGGTGGGCAGTGCAAAGAGGTGGCAGGAGTGGATGGAGCTGGAAAGGCCTGAAGACGAGCCTCTGCCTGGCGACTGGAAGCGCATGCCTGAGTTTGAGCGCCTGCTCATCTTCCGCACCCTGCGCCCAGACCGCCTCACTGCTGCCATGCAGNGCAACAACTTCCCACGCACAGTTGCGGCAGTTTGCCAGGTCAGCAATCAAAGAGACTTGCTTGTGCTCAGTGACACCTATCGCAGTTAACACTTCAAAGTACAGTGTGCCAAACACACCTGACATGCATAGTCAGCATGCTGTGTGCAGCCTTACTACAATGGCCAGTGTGTTCAGTTGCTAGGTCAATGTGACCTGATAGGCTCTGAGATCAGCGGCTGGAGTTAGCTGGCGAGGTCAAGCAACCGGCAAAACTGTCTGATGGATGAGAGCAGTGTGAGATGCATTACATCAGCCACCTGATTGTCACGGATGCCGTGTCATTTTGCAACTTACCGTTGTGCATCTGCTAGTTGAGCCTGGGTGCGGCTGAGGTGACTTTCATGGTCAGCAGCTATCCTTTCAAGCCGCTCTGAAGCTTGCCGGGAGGTCAACTTTAACATTGTACGTGCCTCTCCAAGATCAGCCTGCAATTGTGACCGTTGACCTGCATGCAACCTCACATGATCTGTCCATCTTGCGTTATATAGCAGACAACAATCTGGGCAGTCAGTTGTGACATGGATGTACCGCATTGAACCATTGCTATGCAGGTAAGACATGCAAGGTGGACAGCATAAGCTTGCAACCGTAGGGTATCACACTGTGCCGGCGTAAGACACAACAGCTACGGCTTGTTTGCTCATGTTGCAGGTCAGCTTGACCGATCAGCTAGTCATTGGTCACCNAGGTGGCACCTGCAGCTCAACATCTGCAGGGCCATGAACCTGCCAGTCTGATGGTGGGACCAAGCCTTCCAGCTGCACAAAGTCTCCTAGCAGGNGATGACTGAGGCATGTACTGCATTGCAGTCTGACGTGCAGCCTGTCCTGGGGCATTCTGACCGGTAGGGGCAAGTGCCCCTGTCTGTGGCCCTCCTGGCCGCCCATATGCAGCTGTTTGACCAGGCAAGGAGCCGATGTGACCAGAAGGGTGCATACCCTGATGGGCAGTCCCAGGGTATGTTGTGGTGCCCTGAAGTGCTCGATATTTCTGTTGGGCAGTTGCTAGAGCAGCTGCAGTGGCTGCTGCAGCTGGCCCAGCAGAGGTGGCCCCAATCAGGTTTGATCTTGGGCTAGTGGCGCTGATATTTGAGGCAGTAGCAACGGTGCCACTACCTGCTGTTGGGGATTGCACGTGGTTAGCTGCAGTGTATCCAGAGCCAGAGGTGATGAGGGGTCTGTTTGCGAAGGCATTGGCTTGCGCATTGTAACCCCCAGTCATCCTGTCAGGTCCTGCCAAAGCGTTGCCTGCCTGNGCTGCAGGACAAGCAACCTGAGCTGCTGCCTCCTGGCAAGACACGTCCAGACCTCTACAGGTCTGCTTGCAACAGTGCAGATGGACGCGATAAACTCACAGGAAGTGTGTCTTTTGCCACACTTCCTGTGGAAACTCTTTATTGAATCAACAGTGAGATTCACTGTAGAAGTGACACTGCCACATTGTGTCTGTGTGGCTGCCTCAAGGTCATGCGAGTACCCTTAGAGATGGGGTTCCCAGCAAAACATGCAGCCACATGGCAGCATATCACCCACTGAATTTCTGTATCAGAGAAAGGATAGCTTGCTTCAGTGAGCCTGGACAAGTCACAGTAGCTGCTCAAGAACATTGGGACAGACCCCTATCTGGGGGACCTTCTCAGACACAATTGGGGTGTCAACAACCTCAATGTAGAGCAGGAATAGGGATGCGTTTTTTGTGGCTTTGTCGATATGCACATGCTGCTGTGGGCATATGCTTCTCAATCAGAAAACTGTGATCACATTAATACTTTGTTACAAAATAGGTTACAGTAACATCTCTTGGAACCTTGCGCTGTGTCCAACCTTGGCTGTAATGGTCTGAGAGGCTGTGGCGACGCTTGCAGGGATGTGCGTGCTGCAGTCGACTTATGCCACAGAGATGGCAGCTTGAAACAGGCAGTGGCCAAGGATCCAGCCAAGTACATACACCAAGACAAGCGCTTGATGGGCATCATGGAGATGTACAGAGNCATTGACATTACTTCACCATGGCTCCCTGGCAATGATATAGTAGCATCCTCAGGATAAGGTGTTGAGATGCTGTTCATCATGATGATACTTCAGCTGCATGTAAGCTGCAGGCCAATTTATTTAACAACCCTGTGCTTACATATACTGCTCCTCTGTGTAACACATGGCATTGTGCTGCAGCTCTGCTGATCTGGTTCATTGGAGTGCTGTTCCCCTTCTATTCCACCATCAACTCCTTCTTTTCAGCCATCACGGGCCCCTTCATTGGCTTTGCCATTCCCTGCCTGCTGTTCAACTGGTACTACCGCACCCCTGAGCGCCGAGCAAATTGCCCAGTTCAACCCTCCAAGTAAGACTCTGCTTGAGACCTGCCCTGGTACTGGCATGCTTTGTGAAAGGCCAAAGCAGCTATGTGGTCTTGTGACGGCATATGTCTGCCTCATGGGCACTGCGCAAACCTGTATCATGCAGTCAATGCAATCACTGTGCTGGGTATCTGCCTTCATGATGCTGTGTCTGCAATGCCTAGAATGCCACTTTGCATGTCGCCCAGAAGTCATGACAGCTTAGGCCAACTTGCACCGCATGTTTACTGGATGCCTTTGTAAGACAATGCCATGCTCATGCGGCATCTGTCACAAGGCAATGCATGCTGANCGCGTATGCTCCAGCTTGCTGCACCTCTTTCTTTTGTTCCAGCACAGCCTCAAGGGCTACCCTGAGCATCAAGTTTGAGCCAGGGTCACCTACTGCAAGGCTGCTGCGCTGGAAATGAAGGGCTTCAGTGATTTGCCCCAGCGCATCTCCAGCTGTTTCACGTACTAAGGCATCTGGATCCTGCGAGAGGTGATGTAAGCTACAATGCTGTAGAACAACATAGGTCCAATGCTGTGCATGCTTTCTTTNAGGCAGCGGCAGCAGCGGCAGCAGCGGCAACATGGTTACATGATGACATGTGTGTTCTGCTGCAGAGCAGCCAGGGTGTCAAACAGCAGGGTGCCACTGAGTGTGGTTCTGCGACGCACTAGCAGTCTTGTATCTGGCGGGGATGATGCTTCTCCNTCAGACCAGTGTCAGCAACAACACCAAGCACCATTGGGTAGCTGTCCTCGCCAAGTGCAGGTGGGGATGTAAAGTTGAACTCATTGCTCATGCCCAGTCTGGGGTCCCCACAAATGTAATAGTACTTTGTGTTGGGGGTCAGGTCTTGCAGAACCACATGGTGGAAAAGCGGGGAAGAGTAGTTGAGGATTGGGTTGGCATTTGTGAAGTTATATGTCTGCAGCACAACGGCCCAAGTGAGCTGCAGAACAAGCAGATAACAGCAACAGCATGATATTCCAGAAGCTGTTTGAATAGCATGAGGTGAGTACTGTTTATTGCTGGTGCTGCTAATTTCTGCCCATTAATTTCTGCCCAACACAGCTAGTGACTGGCCCTTCTAGAAGCACACAGACAGCACTGCATACAGGGCAAGCGTTTGCTACCAGATCATTGCCTGTAGCAATGCTCAATAGGACAGGATGCAAATAACACAAGATGCCAGGTGCACCATATGCACATCTTACAACTTGAGTCATATGTGCATCTTCACCCATGAGGAGTGCAGTGATGAGCATGCAGTGAGCTCACCTGTGTGTAGGACGTGATGGTTGTTGATGTGACGTTGGTGGTGTACATGCCAGGCATTGTGCCATATGACACCAAGTTGCCTGGTCCAGCCTGATCTGCTGCATACCCAGGCACAGGAGAGGCTGTGACGATGCCTTGGCCGGTGGCCCAGGAGACTGTGACGTTCGTGCCACCATTGTATGTCAAGTGGACCTGCTGGCAAGGACGTGGTCAGGAACGCATGCGGCTCGACAGNTTATCAAATTTTTGTCAAGTGCAGCTTGCGAATGCTCAAGCTGCAGTGTGGTACTGTCTGTCAGCAATCACCATTGGGTTGTACTGGTGTTGCTGTCAGACTGTGATGTGTCAAGGCCTGGTGAAGAACTGTGTTTATGACATGCAGCCATCCTTTTGAATTTGCCTGGCACAGGTGTTCCTTCAGGAGCACTCTGTGTGCACTTTGTTGCTTGTATGCTGACCGAAACAAATATGCCTGCTATGCATTACCTGAGTAGCATTAGCTGAGTGCACAAATACTGCACTGAGGCGAAACGCTTACAATTTTGGCGTTTTGGAGCGCAACAGAGCTTTCGGAGCACGGTGGCACAGTGGTGCAGCGACGTCGTTGTCGCAACTTTGGTGTGAGTCCTTATAACGATGCTGCAACGCAGCCACGACATCGGTGATCTTCGAAATACAAGGCTCCCCAATTGACACCGCTTGTGATCGTGTCGTTGTGCTGCATACGGTTAGGTGTCCGACCCAGGTGTCTGACAAACTGAGCATTTTGTGTGACCTGTTTCCATATCCAGGCAAGTCGCGCGATCGAGCCGAGGACAGGCTGCAAGTGGCCGCCAGCTTGCCCACAGGCTGCCTTACGAGTGCCGTTGCCATACATGTCCGAGTTGAAAGCTTTCGTACTTCGCACAGAGGTGCTGCACTTATTTCGCAACTTCCTGAAAACAGTCAAGCAAGCGCCCGCGGATGCCAAAGGTGTGCGTGATAATGCTGTGCACAGAAGAGCTAAGCAAGCCAGGTCAGTGTTGGGTAGCCACGTGAGCCTCAACTGACACTGCAGGCGACCTTCGACAGCTTGTTCGAGCAGACTTTGATAGACATCGTGGGGCTAAGGACCTGTATAGCATCAAGTACCACCTCAGTGACGGGAGGGTGCAGCTGAAGCAGCTTCAGGAAAACCTGGCAATGAAGATATAACCCTGCTGAGGGCGACACATACATAGCAGCCAAGCATACCACACTCTTGACAGTAGCTGGCGGTATGCTGGATCCATTTGAGCAGCGCAGACAGCAAACTCTGGACCAGCTTAGCAGTGATGAGCTGGACAAGTCCCGAGCTGGAGGCGTCGATGCTCGCATCAAAGCATTCATGACCAGCGTGAACACTCATGCTGATCTGTACACTACCAGCTCATGTTCAGGTGCAGGCCCTGCTTCCTGTACATGCAACTGCTAGACCACTACAGCTCCTTACNCAACCAGCCCACCACCAGCACATCCTTGATTGCACTCCTCCCAAAGGGAAGCAGCTCATGTACACCCAGCATGCTAAGACCAAGCGTGCGCGTAGCAGTCCATCAGGTCATATATGTCTGTCCACACACTGGTGTCCACATCAGTACATGCGTTACGCAGAGATGCAACCCAAAACCTTTGACACTGAGTTGACCTGAGCTGACAGCCTCTCATTTAAAGTACAGAGGTGCTTGGTTTGTTGTGCCCAGGTGCGTTGCCACAACTGTTGCCATGTACCTCGCTACATGCATTTGTATATTGCCGGTGCTAGCTTGCCCTTGGATTGTGCACCATCAGTCGGCATGCTTGATGACTGTGCAACCAGTACGCAGGGCTGCATCCTCTCGGAGCTTAGTTCCAGGTGATGTGATAGTCGTGCTGCCAGGGACTGCAGCATGCGATATGGTACTGCTGCAAGGCAACTGCCTCGTGGAGGAGTCCAACCTGTCTGGTGAGGTGAGACTCTTCTTGCCCAACTTGCTATATGCATAGGGTTGTTCATGCNTTACACAAGGCATCCATCACCTGTGCCTATCTCTGTCATCATGTCTGCTAGACCCATGCGCATCACGGCTTCTATGCCTGCCCTCAACTGCATGCCTATCATCCCTGCTGCGCCTGTCATCACTGTGTCTGTGTCTGTCACTGCTGTGCCTGCGTCTGTCACTGGACTCGTGCCTGTCTCTTCTGTCTTGGCTGTCAGCTCTGCTTTCCCTGATCCTGTCTGCCTCTCGGCGCCTGTCAGCTGAGGCATGTGATCGGGAGGAGCGGTAGTCTCTGCTGCTGTCAGGCCTTCTCTCTCTGNACTAAATTTCAGCAGCTGCCATGCAAATGCTTTGTCAACATCTATCTGTGCCTGTCAGCATCAGTATTACACGGACTTTCTGTGTGCATGCTAGCCTATGAACGCAGTATGGATTGTGTGTTCAGGGCAATCTCGGCAGAGCAGGGAGTACCTGAGACGTGTCTCAGCCAAAGTTGGAGCCAACAGATAGGGTTGCTGGCTACAGTAGTCACCCGCATATACCTGTGTCTTGCAACACATGCAACACATGCACCTAGCAATCTCGCTTAGGCAAACACGACTTCGTGCAGCCTTTGTTCAGTGGTATGTCAGTGACTGCACAATGATATCGTGCTTACAGTCGTGAAATAGTACGCCAAGGATAAAAGGTGCTTGAGCACCACGACGAACATTACGTTCATTGCCAAAACAAAGTTGCTCTTGCATATGTTATTGTCAAGCACCTATGTGACCCTGCGAAATTTGAATCAGCAGCATTCGAAAGTTCCCAGTAGCACTGTGTCGCGAGCTGACATGCTGTGCCCACGCAGCCGCAGCTGGGAATTGCATNCACAAGTCAAAACCGCTGTGCGCGTCTCGTGCAGAGGCAACCCCGCAAGCCATGTTGTGTGTCAAGGGCATTACACACGCAACAATCTGTGGACACAAATCGTGTGCTGGAGCTTGCAAGGAAGGCTGCTGTGCAGGCAGTGCCATCCAATTCTGTGGTAGGTGACCGACGTATACTATATCAGGTCATCACATGTCAAACTAATTCAGCGCACACTCGTTGAGCAAGCCCCATCCTGTGGTGCACAGGTCAAAGTTCAAGGCTATGGCAAACAGCTGGGGCTAACAACCACCTGGCAACTTGTGATTGGGCATGACGGGGCTTGTGTGCAGCATGTGCAAAGCAAGGAGCTCTGTTTCCACTGGGGCACAGAAGGAGCCTCCACCTCCAGTGCCTGGGAGGTCAGCTATCTGGCTTGCAATGTTAAATCCGTGTACATCGGCTTGCTTCCCCAACACCGTTGAGCGAGCCTCTTACTCACAGGAAGATGACACAGGAACACCGCACCTGCTGCAGCTGGACGATAACGAGGTACATCAAAGCCTTTCAATAGTGGTACACTTTGCAGCAAACATCCATGCTTTGCTTCTCAATGTTCGGCAGTCACACATACATGTTGAGCTGAGTTGGCCATGTAGGCGCATGTGGTGGCGCAACTGGACTGTACCCATCTTTGGCATCACATGCAACCTGCATGATTTAGAGGCAACAAGGTTCTCAAGCCGGCCAGGCTACCCAAGTCCATCCCCACATNGGGGATGAGATGTACTACCTGTAAAAGAATTTTATATGCAATTCCGTTGGCTACATTTGAGTTCGCTTAGCATGCAATTCAACNCATCTGGCATCTCTGTCAAACCTGCCACACATACACAGAACATTGCTGGCAAGGAGTTGCATGGCAATAGCAGTGTACAGTCTGTACANTCTTCGCAGCTTGACTTGTCAAAACAGCTCGCAGATATCGGGTCACGACCCGTGACACCATGTCAGGCTTGCGCGCAAACCTTAACGATGCCATCCTGGACTCAGCCGACTCGGCGAAAGAGCTGTTACAGTTTCACCCGAGCAAGCGCGAAAGCATGATCGCTTTGGTGAGTTGACTGGCCGAGCCCGACTGCAGCATTACGTGCGTGCAGTACGCACCTCATCTAGCGCAATCAATTATCGCTGCCTTCAAGTACGCACGTAGCTGCTGCGCAGGCTGTGTTCATTGGGGTCCCTTTAGCTTTTGGTCAAGTTGTTGGCCTCTTGTCTGCAACACAGATCACAAGCTGGTATGCTCCAGACGCCACCTGCATGATGTGTAACCAAATGACATCAAACTGCCTTTTCTTGATGCTGCCTTCTTGACCTGATCNCTTTCTACATTGCACAGCACTGAGTGAGCTGATTAGTTTCGGTTCGAACTGCTGGGAGCCACTTGGCCGACTGATCAAAGTAGTTTCTAATTTGTTAAGATGTTCGGCTTGCTTGGGTGCATGCAAAAGAGCGTACTGTTACCTGCTCAACAGCGCCTCGTGGCAGAACTGGAAGACTGCGAGACAGATTCGAAGTCTCATACTTTTCTGCGGAACACTCACGTTGATCCGACTGCGGCACGGGCATCGTCAACACNCAGCAGTGGCAGCAGCATCAGCAGCAGCTAGAGGAGGATGTGGCAGATGCAAGGAAGCAGCTGGCAGCTGCCCTGAGTGATGCCAAGCAGCAGCAAAAGCAGGAGCAGGCGTATCAGGATGAGCTTGTGGCTGNCAGGAGGGTTACCAAAGGGGTGATGCGACTCGCAAGCCTGCTATAGCGGTGTAGCTTTTCAGCAAGGAACAAGCATCAGGCACACCATGATGCAATGAAAGCTAGCACTCAAGCTCTGTGGTGCTCAGCCAAGCACTGAACTGCAGAAGTGAGCTTGTGTAATGGCTGTTGACATCGGCCTGCAAGGCATCGTATTGGCTCAAGAGCCTGTCAGCAGAGTGCAGCTGGCAACACAGTCTTTGAACAATACACAAAGAGAGCGCACCTGTGACATCGGGCGGAGCTTGGCTGGTTTGCTTGGGTGCATTTGCCGACTGTGGCTTCACCCTGGTATGCCATGGCAGTTGCTGAGAAGCTGGTGACTCAGGCAAGATGTTGTGAGGCTGCTGCTGGGAAGCAGCTGCAGCTGTGTCTTGCGACCCCTCAAACGTGACATGTATGCCATCAGAATCTGCATGCCGCATCNCACGTCATGCAAGCATGCAGAACGCTTGCGCCATGTATGGACACACATGTTGCCTGTAAGCTGTCGTGTACAAATACCTTGAATGCGATCACTCAAGTCTACAGCATCAGCAGCTGTTTGCTCTCCACCTGGTGCCCGCCACNGCTTTGCAAGCATCTGTCTGCTCAGTCAGCTTTGCCTGCAGCTCAGCTGCAAGGGCGTCGTAATCTGCTTGCTGCTGTTGTGAGTCAGCTAGAGCTTGCTTCAGCTGTGTGTGTGTAGCATGTAGCTGCTCGGTCTGAGTCTCAATTTGCCTGCGTTGCTGCTCATTCACTGCTGTCTGGCTGCTGACCTGTGACTCCAGAGTTGAGATCTGGCTTGTCTGAGCATGACAGTCATTCTCAAGTTGGCGACGCAATGCCGATTGGGTTTCTAACTGGTCAGCAGTGCGCTTGAGGTCTGCAGAGGTGCGATCGGCTGCAGCTTGCAACCTATCCCTTGAGGCAGCGTGCTGCTCTATGTCCTGCTTCAGCTGCTGCACAAAGCTGCTATGTTTGTCCAATTCACTGTGCGCCCTTTGCGCCTCTTTATTTTTGAGATCCAACTGCTGCTCAAGGCTTTTGGTAGAATCTGTCTGTGCATCAAAATTGGCTTGCAGTTGCTGAGACTCCTGCATGCTTTGCTGATACTTGAGCTCCAGCTCTGACACATTGCTCTGTAGCTGTATCTGTAAAGAAGTACACAGCACACATCAGTCAGAGTTTTGCATCAACNCTGCTCGTGTACAGCCATCAGCCTGCACAATGCCAAGGGAGCGTAGTTTGAGCTGAACGCTAGGTTGCACAAACACTGTAGCTAGTTGGGCTGCAATTGTGTTTTGTCAGAAAAGCGTATAGTGTTGATACAGTTTACAGATGAAAGGAAGCCAAGTCGTGCTGCCAGGGGTCACCAACATAATGTTACTGCATGGGGGCTGTCAGCTGAGAGTGCCAGCCAAGATGCAGAGTCAGATAAGTGTACATTTGGTACTTTGAGAGCGCTATGCTGATGCTTCTCTATGCCATGGGCTTACTCTAGTGATACAGTTAGAGCAGCTCAGAGCTTGCTTGATTGGGAGCGCCCTCACCTGGATAGCATACAGAATTCTCGTAGTGGTTGTGAGGAATGTGGGTGTTGGTTGCTCCACTGCCCCATGCAAACTGCAGCACTACCATGCCTGGCGCACCAATGTCCTTTCGCAGGTCATTCACATCGGTTGTGATTACGCCAAGGTCCTCAGCAATAATGGCAACATGCCCCAGTTGCTGCACAGTACATAAATCAATGAGGGGATATGATGGTTGCCTATTGTTGCACAGAGACCTGACTGCTGCATGGAGATGCAGAACATGACAGCCTGTGATTCTATATCTGATGACGCCAAATACCCTAGAAAGCTTGACTACCACACATCATCCCGTCCATTGGATGCAGGGTGTTGTACAGACCAAGAATGACAGAGGTTGACAATCAAACAAAGACCATACTGAGAGACAATGTCTTATGCACAGGCAGCAAAAGGACTAGACCGGCATGACTTGGCATGACGGCATGCCAATGTAGACATCAGCCCTGTCACGCGGAAGTGCCTGCTGACGCTGATGTTGAACACAGGATGATGTCGTATATAGATAAAGAAAGCAGCACGTATGAACCCTGAGATAGCATTTCNAGACTGCTTGGTGGGGCATATCGCATACACTTGTGGTATCCTACATTTCTCACTGAACTTGTAACCTCTACTTGTCACTAAGAGCACGGAGTCTGTCTATAGGCATCATCTTGTGCAGTGCCGTTTATAGGAGTCTCGCTCTTGCTTTACTAGATCAATCTCCTCTCTCAGATGCATCAGCTTTGTCTTCCACATTGCATCCCGGTAGTTGTCTGTTGCACTTGCAACTGATGTTCTGTAGACGGTTCTCTCTTTTTCAAGCTGCTCTTGCAATGCTTGCTGCTCTTTCAGAGCGGTCTGGAGCTTGTCTTGCACTACTGCTGCAGTCGTTTGGTACTGCAGAACAGGTGCAGCATCTGAGTTTGAAGCGCCTCATGTAGATGCCAAACTTGACTCATCAAATGCACAGGCCAAGCAAAGACCTGGCTAAGCAGTTGCTACAGCTATAAAACTGGCTTCATGTGCTTAGTCACATGTTTTGTGACATACTTCCCACACACATGTGACAGATAGATGCCTCATAAAGGGGTATGGTTGAGCACCTTGTGATGCACATCCTGCATTTGCTTTGGAAGCACTTGCTCCACTTGATGCTGTAGAGATGCAATCGTCGCAGCATGTGCCTGTCTGTCAGCTGCAAGCGTACTTGAGAGGTCTGCTGATTTTTGTTGTGCTTGTTTGAGCTTGTCTTGCAGCTCAGTCACTGTCTTATCAGTGTTTGCCAGCCGAATCTCCACTTTAGCATGTACATCTGCAACAATGGCAACATCAGAGCACTGGCTTCAGGCTGCATGAGTTGCAATCATATGGTACACAGTCAAGAGGAAAGACGCACCAGAAAGCTGTTGTACGCTCTTTTGATAGGCAGTGTGCAGCCCCAACTCTTTGGTCATGGCAGCATTTATGCTTGTCAGCATCTCTTGCAGCGTTTGTACTTGTCTTTCCTGCTGCGTGAGGCAGCCGACCAGGCGTGCACGGTCCTTCAGGACTGCCGCGTGTTCGGTCTGGAGAGTAGCCAATTTGGACCTATCTGCCTGTGCAGTCTTGTGCAACGAGAGCAGCTCCTCGATCAAGTCCTTCATCGATAAGACTGTGCAGCTGGCGCTGGGAAAGAGTTCATGTTCGGTCGTGGTCTTCATGCAGTGCATGCCATGCCATGCTGGAGCATGGTGTCGTAGCACAGCACGGCCATCTCATGCATGCTAAGCGGAGCATCAGCATAATTGCAATTGTTTCCCGTCTAGTTTGCGAGAAGCTGTACCAAGCAAGACGCGCAAAGCATTGTCACGTAGAGACCTGACATGTTTGCAGAGGCACAAGGCCTGGAAGGGTCAGCCAGCATGGNGTCAGTTGCTTGAGTCAGCTGTGCATGTGTATCTGCACAAGACAATTCAGAATCACAGTCAATTGTGGCCATCATCCCTTCACGCTAAGTGTTGTCACAGTATTGGTCCTTGCTTTGGGGCGATTTGCTGACAATATTAAAAGAATGCAGCCTACTCTCCCACAAGAACAGGTCACAATCCTTCGATATAGCAGCAAAAGCTAAGCTGTGTGCAAACTTTATCAGGAGGATATTCAGTGACGACAAGCCATATTTGTTTGGGTAAACACAAGTTCTGCGGTCAGCATTGGATGCATGTGCATTCAGGGTGGCTCTGATTACCCTTTTGTACAAACATCAGGCCATATAGCACCATGCTTGAGCTGTGAGCAGCTGAAGCTGAGGCATGGGCTCCATCAAACTTTGAGTTGCTGCACAAAGACTCTCCGTACCACACAAGGCATNACATGCAGTCAACATACAACCACAAAGCAAGTCAGCAATCAGCATGACATGCAGTGACAGCAAGATGAGCATGTCACACAGCAAGCTTATACAGAGCATATTCCTGCGTGCCAAGGCATCTAAGTTTGACAGTCACAGTTCCTGCCACAATGCACAGATGGTGCCTGCATCATTGGCAAGGCTTCTGGGTGGCTTGGCAGTAGACCCCATAGCATCCGCCTGCCTCCCTGAGACAGCTCAGGCAGTCATGCCCCTGCTGCCAAGCATCCACCTGCCCTCCTCTCAGCTTGTGCAGGCTGCTAATGCTGCTGATGATCACAAACGCCAGCTGCAGCATGTCCTAGGAGCTGCCGCAGAGGTAGCTTGAAGCTGACTGTGTTGCACAAGAAGCACTTGCCATGAACTCAAGCATGCACATCTGGTGCAGAGCTGAGCAATTTGCCTTTGTCAGGATCGACTTTGCCCCCTTTGCTTGTGCTGACGCATATTTGTCAACAGGGCAAGTCCTACACCAACAATGCAATGCTGGTTGCACCGACCCCTGCAAGCGTGATTTTGCCCGGAAAGCTGTCTTGCAGAGTAACGTGGAGCTTCTAAGGACACTGCATTGACCCTTTGCATTAACCCATTGCATAATGTGGTGCCACTTCTCGGGACATTGCATTGACCCACTGCATTGACCCATGTGGTGAGCATTGACACAATCTTGCTGCAGGTCAGCTCAGGCAATGCGGACGCTGCACAGTGGCTGCATCAGGCCTCAGCAGCATTGCCGGGCCTACGCTACCTGGCCCTGCCTAAATTGCATCAAGCAGTGGCCAGCNCTCCTGAGCCCCAAACAGGTCTCCTCTGAGTGCTCTACACTCAGCGCGCACCTCCAGAGCGCGCCTCACAGCTTGGCTAATGGTGAAATTGTCTTCCGCCCCATGCTGAGATGCTTCCAAAGCCCAAGCCAGGTTGGCTGTGGACTCCTGCACACCGCACAATGATGTGTTACAAGCTTAGTCATTGTGAGCAGCTTGTGTCACATGCGTTGACTAACGGGGTGTCGGAGCAGCCAAGAACTTGCAGCTTAAGTACACAAGCTTGGCAAATTTGAGAATGCAACAAAGACTTGTTGCAAATTAAACTGTTTTACATGTACATTCTGGACATACACTGATCACCATCCTGCTGTAAAATGAATTGTCTCACCAGGCTCCTTCTAAGGACGCCAACCCAGATGCATTTGGCTTTTGGGTACTTGCTAGGAGCACGCATGCAGCACCATCAGAGCTGAGAATGTGCTGAAGTGAGAAGGCTTGGCGAGTATGCAGCGTTCAGTTTTATTGACAAGACCAGCGCTTGCAGTCGCATGATTGAACAGAATTTCAACAATGGGGTAGGTGTTGACAGACAGGAACAGTCATCGGTACTTGGCCTCACATGCACAACAAAGACAGAGGGCTTCACTGACACAAACATTCTAAGAGTCCGCTCACCGCATCCATGTGTCTGCCAAGGGACAGCTCTGCAGATGCGTGGCGTTCTATCTGCTGGGTACTCATTCTGTGCTGAAGAGCCTTGTTGGAGATGCACAGAAAGGCTGTCAAATTTCGTGACAACCAGAGAGCCTCGGCAGTCTCCACATGCTGAAGGTAAAGAACCTCAGCATTGGCATTGTGCTGGACTTTGGCTTGCACGGCCTGCAGCAAGCAGACGAGTCAAGGGTATGGCTGTCTCGTTCGCGTCTCGTTCACAGCGAGTCAGCGGCGTCAAACAACAACACAGGGGATAGCTCAAGCGCCTCTTGAAGCCAAGAATCGCTAGCAGACTCGCCTTGAGCCGAGGCACTGCATTTGCAAATGCGTGTTCCTCTGGGAGACAGAAAGTCATCGTATATCAGGCTAGTCTCCAGTTACTCCGAGTCATACTGTGAACCTGCTTGTACGTGTCGGCTCAGCCCTAACGTCTTTTCAGCAGCAAGAAGTACAAATGTAGCGATGCGGGACATCTCGGTCACCTGCGAAAGCCTGGCGAGAGGCGCGAGCTCGAGGTGAGTGCCAAAACGGTCAAGGCGTAATCCGTAAGCTATTCAGGACTGGCTGCATCTGCTCCGCCGATTTGGCACTACAATGNCTGCTGCCAGAGGTAGCAGGGGCACCAAACCTGGGAGGGCACAACAGGAGCGGGGAGTCCATCAAGGCCACCAAAGCCAAGCAGAAGCAACTGCAGCATGCCGGAGCCTAAGCTCATGCGATGTGTCATGTCTGAAGCTGTGTGCTGCTGGCAGGTGTCTGAAGCTGTGTGCTGCTTGCAGGTAGGCAGTGGGACAGACCCCGGAGAGGGGGCAGCCCTGGCAGGGGCGCTCCTGGATGCCCNGCTGGGTGGCTGCGCATGCTCTTGCAGCTGAGATGTTGCGGCAGGTTCTCCGGCTGAGCCTTGCTGTAAGACAGTCTTGCTTGCAATCTCAGCTGGGCTGGCTTGATTGCCTGAGACCCCCCTACTGATTGTATACAGATTAGGAGCAGCCTCCTGATTTGACCATGCCGGGGGCAATGGCTGTTCACCATTGTTTGCGAGGACATTCGCTGAGGTCTGGCCTGAAGGTGACTGGGTGTCTGCATAAATCCCTGGCTGACTGTGGCTGGACATCTTGGGCATCAAACGATCTTTGATGTCTGCACCAACATATACAGCCTCAGTTCATGTGGAGTGTTGACTTGTGCAGTCACCCTCTCACCCACATGCCAGCATCCCAGCTTCTGCTGCATGACCCATTTCCATGGTGTAAAGCATGCAACAGGCTACACACACCACATGCAATGCTCAGTTGTCATCCATGGGAAGACTTGCATTCCCTCCTTGCTACACCATNTGAGCCTGAAGCATGCACTGCAAGTGACAACATCATGAGTCACAGACAGACTTTGCACATACATGACTGTTGAGTGTTGCTGTTGTACCATACACTCATATCACCCATGGCAAGCATCAAAGCAAACTGAACATTGTGCTGCATCTGCTGCTGGTGATGATGATCGTCAGCAGTTTACATGCATGCATATGCGTGTGCTTGCATGTAGACTGCTGACAGTCATGATCACCAGCAGACATAGCGTGACGTTCTATCTGCTGTCATGTCTGTCATGTTTGTTGGCTAGTATGGCAAACAGCCTTACTGGCTCACATGCATGTGGGGTGGCTCGACCATTGTGTTTGGATCAACCTAATACAGCAACTTGTGCACTGAACAGTCACTGAACAAGCTGATTGCCTTTAGATGTCGGGCNCACGCCTAGTAGGTACCTAGCATTAGCTGCCGCACCTAGAAATTGTTATCATTGTTAACTGAAAATTGACTGCGGAGCATCACTTTTGCATGCCTCTGACTCTGCTGACAACATCATCAATGAAGGGTCGCTTCTGGGGATCGCTGTTCAGACAAAACAATACAAGCTGCTGCATGGGCTCCCAGTGCTTCTGCATTCCTGGCCAGGTGGGTCTGTTACTGCAGATGGAGTACGGTTTGTCAACAGCAAATCATGCATGCAAGCTGAAAACAGGGTACACATGTGCACAAGTGAAAGCACAAACAACATGGGGGCTTGAGCACATGTCTCATGCAGCATCCGCAGCAATCTTGAAGCACAAAGTAAGTATTAGCTCGCAGGCACTGCTTGATCAAGCAGCATCAGGCAGGTCATGGGTGGGATGTCATTGCTGGGATGTGTGAGGTGTCATACTTGATTACTGCAAGTGCTAAGCTACCACCGGCCTCATTCAGCATCCGCTCAAATGGCGAAACACCATACATCATGTAGTACCTACAGACAGATGCTTCTCGGGTACATCAGCGAATGTGCAGCCATTAAGGGGACCACAACAACAGCAGTGCAGACAACAGCACGGGCTTGAGCATGCAGTGCTGTGTCATTCATGTGCATACTTACAGAAGGCATCCCAGTGACCAGACATCTACTCTCTCATCAAGGTCACATTCAGATGGGACATCAAAAAGTTCTGGTGCTTTATATGGAGCTGTGCAATGTGCCTGCAGCATTACAAAGTGCATTGATGCATCTGTCACTGAGTTGTTAGTGCAGGCTTGCTTACAGCATCTACAGCAAATGCTATTCGTACCTCATGCCTCAAGTGCTTGCATGTTTGCTTGACAACTCCTCAAGCCAGCTTTTGCTGTGAGCGTGAAGCTGTGCATGCAGCTAGATTGCACTTACAGGCAGCCCAACAAAACAGGCAGGGGAAACAAAACCACTGCTTGTATTAGTTGCTTCCCAGCAACTAATACAAAGGAGGTCTAAAGGCATGATGCATCTCAAGGCAGAGTGTCTGCAGTTTGCTGCTTTCTGCCGCTATGCCAAACTCAAAGCAAGTTCCCTAGGTCATGTGTGCATGGCCAGCTGCCCACCTCTGCATCTTCCTGCACAGCCAGTGCTTGACTTCTGTTGAGCACCTTGAAGNAGGTGCAGAGCGAGCAGCGCAACAGAAGTTCTGCAGAGGATCCTAGTGAGACATCAGACCCCAAGACTGAGGGCGTAGAGCGGTACATGCTGTCCAACCCTGACTTCCTGCCGTATATAATGGAGAGTGAAGTATGGGACTGTCATGAGTTCACTGGGACTGGGGAACGGCATACCAAGTTTATCCCCAGATATCCAAATTTTGAGGTATGTCTCCAAGCGCATTTTACTTTGATCAGTGTAGGCACCACTTCACATGTTGTACCAGTGTGCACAGTGCTGCAATACTACCTGAAGTGAAATGCAACAGTTGCGACATGCATATCCTATGAATGTCAAGATGTCTCACTGCATGCCATGTATCTGCTTACTGCGTCCTTGCGCAATTGACCTTTTTGCTGGAGCCACCATGTGCTTTACTGATGCCTCATGCTCTACTCACAGCTGTCAAAAGCATNTGTAACAGCCTTTGGCCAGCCAGCAGAACCCAAGCACCTAGGAACAAAAGGATAGCTATGATGGCGATTCAACGGCTCTCAGAAAACAAGCACAGATGAGAATGACACATGGCGTCTCAGCTGACAAGCAGCAGTCGAGGTCCGTCCCACAATGCTGTGTTGTACACGTCAGTTTGATGCCAGTCTGCAGGCACCCACCTGGTAGAAGCCAATGCAACCCATCTGTCAAGAAGGCGCNCTTACCATCAGACAGACCTGAAGGGTGATGTGATCTAAACTGACAGATGAGTTTTAAACCTTGCTTTAAGCTATGTCTAAACCTAGAGCTATATAGCTATAGACCTCCATACTCAACCAAAAGACTGTGCAAGCAGATGCTGCAACTCTGAGCTACCCAAACCATACCATGCATATGTGTACAAGGCTGTCCAGGCCCAAGAGCTGTACCAGACAGCGGATGTCTACGCTAGCAACACATAGGCATACATAACCCAGGCTGGTGACAAGCTTCNTCTAGTGCAGCCAGTACAACAGGGCAGCAGCTCTGTTGAAGCCTCCGGTCTGCTATCAAGCTTGGTCAAACATTTTGGTGCTGATGTAGCAGCAGGCANAATCTGTTCCTCAGCAGCACAGCAGGCCTCCTCCTTATGCCTCAACGCTGCTTGACTTGTCTCCACTTCCTGCAGCGCAAGACGCTAGTCCTATCGCTCACGCTCTGCGTTCACAGCATGCTTGAAAGTCAAGTAGTCACCAGCAGTGACAAATGCTGCAGTGTGTCATGCCAGTCTGCCATTGCGTCATCACCATGCATAATACGCCAAGACATGACGTCTTCATCAGNCATCAGCTGCAAAAGCATTTGTGGCAGACGCGCACCTAAGCCTCTGAAGACATCTCCCTTTGCATCAGCTAGCGTCTTGCCTTGCTCTTGAGTAACATTTGCTGCTAGTGCGTCCTGCGTACAACAGTGTCATCTGAGCACAACTCTGTGCTCGTCCCACCCAGGTGGTTTGAGCGGATTGGTGATCACCATGTTTTCTCTGATCAATTGTTGGAGTTTGAGCATGACACGCTGCCTGTATGGGACTGGTGTACGCTTCCACGCAGGGAAGGCATCCTTTGCTGCCTTCACAGCTTCCTCAAACTCGCTCTTGGTTGCCAACGGCATTCTAGTGACAACCTCCTGAGTCGCCTGCGTACATCAAATAGCCCTTAGCTTCAGTCAAGCNCAGGCTACACCAGTCAATGGCAAGCACATGGTAGAGTCCAGCCAGGGAGATATGCAATGATGATAAGCATGCCTGACTATGCTGGGCAAAGCTGCCTGTGCAGGGTGAATGTGCTAGCAGGCTTGTGATGTTGTGGATGCAGCATAGGCTGAGCAGCATTGCCAGGCGTGGCAGTGTGGTCCAGCAAGGGAGCATAACAGGCTGTACAGCACAGCCTTGTCACGACAATCCTTGCTGTAACACATCGTTATAATGATTGGCTGTCAATGCTGCTTGCTACAACAACAAACTGTCGTGAGAACCAATTGCTTCATGGGGACAGAGGTAGTTGTTATACCAAAGATGTGCTGTGTATGCGGACTAGACAATGGCCCAAACTAGCGTCATTGTACTTAAACTGACACACACATGCTGACTAGTGTTGGGGTTGTTGTGTGGCAGATTGCCAGCAACAAATCGACACAGCATCGCTGAGGATGTTAGTCCCAAGCATAGCAGTCTCAGCATAGCGGCATGGTGAAACGCAGGATCTTCTTTGGCTCAGCACTCAAGCATCCATGTCTTGTATGTCCACAATTGATGCCACAGAGTAAGGGCTGTCACAAAGGGCTGACAGACCTGCTGCAATGAACTGGTCAATCACCACTTGGGCGTTGTTGGCAAAGTCGCCAAACTGGGCTTCCCAGGCCACCAGTGAGGTGCCGGCGCAGCCCAGGCTGTAGCCATACTCAAATCCCAGCACAGCAGCCTCGCTGAGGGGGCTGTTCCAGATCTCCACAGGCNCTACTGTTGGCTTTCCTTTTGCTGCTGCCAGGCAGGGCATCACTGATTTTGTTGCCCAGAATCTGTGGAGCCTCCTTGAGTACATCTGCTGCAGAGTTGAGCACTCCTCCAACTATGCTGAGTGGATTGGTTGCGGATTTGCGTGCTGCTGTCTTGAAGGCTGCAAGGTGACCTGGGCTGACATATTTGTTGGAAGCAGGCTCTGCTATTGGGCTGCCTACCTTGCTCTTGGAGGCAGACCTGTTGGGACTGGTGGCTGCTACAGCTGCTTGCTGTTGTGGAGCATTGTTAGCAGATGTGGGATGTTGGTCCTCCTGCATGAATATCACGGGAACTTGTCGCATTTTGAATTCGAGCGCAATTGCATATGTCATCTATGTCACTCTCATGTCAGTGACAGTTGCCAAAGTCACTCTTCTGCTGTGACTTGAGACAGCNACTCTGGCACAGCAGAAGAGGAGTTTCTCTTGGCAGGCAATTAAGGAAATGTCACACAAGTGGCTTAACTACTTTGATGCAGTGTCTGGAGCAATTTCAGATGCTAGTGACCTGGACGACAGTCCGTAACAAACCCAGCACAGAGTGGGGCAGCAGTGCTGAAGGAGGCGTTTCAACAAGTCGCTGCCACATCATAAAAGGACTTCTAACGCTCCTCTGGCTAAGGAAAAAGCTGGCAGCAGCAACGTGTGCTACCAAGCCTAGAGCTTTAGCTGCTCATCTTGGAGCGCAAAGGAGTCATTGAGGAAGCGTATCAAGAGGTCCTTGTTGCTGTGATCACTGGCAAAGTCTGGTATGTCAGGCTCGCTTACTACATACCCCTGTTGCATACCTTTAGCGATTGCACGTTGTGCATGGAAGTATAGAACACGACTGTATGGATCCACACTGTGATGGGTGCCAGACCTCAACCACCGTCCATCTAAATCACCAAAAGTGTTGATGCCTTGAAGAGATGCCTCGATGGGTGGTCGCATATGCTGTGCCTGTGACAAGATGCAATCTGGTTTACACACAAGCAGACACAAGCAGACAAAACAAATGTATTGCACCCAGTAAGTACTCACCTCCACGCCTTTCCTGGGATCTTTGCTAGCACTCTGCAGCTCAATAAGCTTATCTGTGAGCTGTACACCACGGAGGCTGTCATCTAGCAGGGTGTAAACCCAATGGCCCACAGAGTCCCTCACAAAGATCGCACGTGAGTTGTCAAAACTCCACGCAATTGGACGAAACAACAACAGCCCATTGCGTGAAGAGTTTATATCTTCAATCCCAACCAAGTTTTTCAATCTGCACACATAGTTTAGTTACAGCTCTGTTGAGATGCTGACAAGCATTGGTGAAGACGCACAAACCCTCCTGTGCCATGCCCTCTTCCAAAGATGAACTCCTATCACAAACTTGTCGGGCAGGTATGTATGGGTGAGTTGACAGTAGGCTGTTCCTCCATGCGAAATATTGTCATTGCTATAACGCTGCAGCAGTTCGTGCTTGAAGTCGGGCTCGCTGACTGCAGTCTTGTTCTCATCTGTGTAATCTAGGACAACACCNCCTTGTGTGGCTGCCTTGTGCACAGGCACAAGGAAAGTAGCTGCAGGATACCACTAGCTGTCTTGCTGCCAGAAGTGCACAGCATTACAAAGATAACATGGGTCATGACAGCATGTCCAGACGCTGAGAGCAGACACAGCTATTTGGGCCAGGAACACAGTGCGCTAATGGAGCCTGAACATGCACCCAGCCTCTGGTAAAATACACCCATGCACACTATTTGCGTGGAGTACCTGTTCAGCCACTACTCGGGTCAAGTAGCGGTTGTACAGCTCCATGAGCCTGTCGCACTTCTCAAACTCATTCTCCACAAACTTGGCAGCCACCCTGTCCCTGCGGGAGCCCTTGCTCAAGCCCTGAAACAGGTTGTTGATAACGCTGATGGTGCGCTCTTCTTCCTCCTGCTGTGTGTTGTCAGCCCCCTTCTTGTGCTTCATCTGCACGTGCAATGCAGTCTTGCAGCAAGCAAGTGCAAAAGTCTGGTATTGCAATGCCAGCTACTTCGCTTGCTTACAAGCAGCTGCAGTGAAAACACTCCCCAATACAGTACATTCAGCTGCCACAGCAGGTATTTGCAGCCAGACGTAATCACTAAAAACACAATCCAGATATGCACAGAATGACAGCGGCACCTTGTGACAATGTTGCTGACAATTACAGACTGTGACTGTAGGTGTGTGGATTGCATGTGTGCATATGATACTGGTGACCATCATTGGACAATGCAAATTTACATGTATAACTGCATAACAACTCCAACACCCNCCACACTGGATCATGTTGAGGTTGACTTGATCCCTGCTGGTCAAGGCAATGTCTGCCAGAGCTGTGGCTGCTGCCTGTTGCACATCTGTGCTTGGTGCATGCAGCAGCTGCACTATGGTAGCCAGGGTGTTGGTGTTACCAATTGCTTGCCTGGTCTGCACATCACTTCGAGCCATGTTGGTGATGGTGTTCAAAGCTGCAACTTGGACACTGTGCTGAGGTGAGCAGAGAAATTGCTGCAGCTGCTGAACAAAGCTGCCTCCCAGATATTCTGTAATCCGCTGATTGTCTGTCAGGTTGCCAAAGACTGTAAGGGTTGCTGCCTGCAGCTCTGATGAGTCTGCAGTAAGTTGGCTTCTAAGCACTGGTAGAACTCCAGCTTCTGCCATGTCAATTTGATTGCCACTGCTGACTCTGGCCAGAGCAGATAGCGTAGATACTGCTGCAAGTTTGACACCCATCTCAGACGCTGCTGAAAGCTGTGAGCAGAGTGGAGCTGTGGCTGCTTTGGCGCTTATGTTGTTTACTATCTCAGGCGTACTGCTGATGAGTTTATCGAGCTCCTTTACTGCATGCTCTTGCACGCCTGNCAACTACTGTCATTGGCACAAGCTGCAGACAAAGCACTTCCATGAAGCTAGTCTGAGCTGGACATCTGCTGGCAAGAATTCCAGTGCAGATGCAAGCTTGCATAGCTGCTGTCCATGTTGCCCTCCGCTGGCAGTGCAAACATCTTGCAGCCCTGAGTCTCTGCCACCCTGCCCCTGGCGCGCGAACACAATCTCTCTCAAGGAAGCATCATACACCCATGGGCAACACAATGCATTTACTATGGCACATGACAAGTTCCACAGACTGAGGCCAAAGCCACATTCACGTGGATAGCTGGGTAATCAAGTGGGTATGCTGCATGCAGGCTGAATGCAGGTGCTGGAACATCAATGAGCTGGTGTTCTCGCCTGCCCTCTGGCCAGTATACCAAAAAATCTTGAGGGCTGACTTCAGTCTGTTTGACCAGTACACTTTTCAGCACTCAGGTTGGTTCCTGGTCACAATGTGCTTTGCATGGTCTATACACGCTGTATACACATTTCTCAAGTAGGCTCATACTACAATCTGCGCATACATGTCACTGTTGTCAATGTTTGCACACTGTTACAAAAAAAAACAATGTGACATGTGTATTTGTAGATGCAACTCTGGTCGCCATCACTGTTTTGTTCAAGGAGTCAACCACTGCAGGAGT
The DNA here is from genome assembly GCA_000818905.1 of Trebouxia gelatinosa. Lineage (NCBI taxonomy): Eukaryota > Viridiplantae > Chlorophyta > Trebouxiophyceae > Trebouxiales > Trebouxiaceae > Trebouxia > Trebouxia gelatinosa. Next base: position 726,265 of record KN805353.1, on the reverse strand, counting down.
GGCATGGTATACGCATAAGTCTCATTACAGGCGCTGCTACCACATGCAGCATGACCGCAGTCAGTGCCAAGGGGAATGTGGGTGACGCTACATAGTGTATTGTTTGCAGCATTCTCTGCAAGCACAGCAGGCACGCCATTTCCTCATTGTGTAAGGTTAACTTCTGCTGACAGTGGCATTCGAGCATGCTTCACTGTGTGGTTTCCTGTTGTTTGCAGAGGACGAGCCATTTACATTTCCTGTGCACACATTCCATGGTACAGCAGACTCCAGAGTAACGGCCCAGATGGTACAAGGCTGGCGCCAGTTTACAACAGGCCCTTTCAGCTGTACTGCAATTCGTGGCAATCATCTCTGGCCACTTGACAAGACTGCAAAAGCTGACTGGCTGCAATGCATTGTGGACAAGCTGGAAGCTGCAGGTGCACTAGGTAACCTCATCCCCCTTCTGTACATTCTTGTCAATACCGCATATTTGTGCTGCCCATGCTATGCTGNGTGACGACATGCTGCTGAGTCAGCTGTAATGGTTTGTGATAGTCTACCCACAATTGCGGTCTTGCTTCATGCAGACTGGACAGTACAGCGCTCAGATCTTCTCTCTGGCTGTGTTGCTGTCCAGCCTGTTTGTTTACAATCAGATGGGAGGCATTGATGAAGCTGCCTTGGACCGACTGTCACTTGTCACTGAGATGACCAAAAACATCAGGGTCAAGTCAGGTAACCAGAGCGACCCATGTTTCTTCTTGTTGTCATGCAGCACAGGGTAGTAAGCCATGACTCTGCAGGTGAAAGCAGTGAGGAAGAATTGGCATCATTTACACCTGCTTTCTTGTGGCTGCTGCGCGACTTCTATCTGAGTCTTGAGGAAGATGGTCGCANGCTGTTGCAAAGCATCAGTGCCTGTGTCTGAGCCATTCTGGGAGCCAGACTATGACATATGCCATGACTGCTTCCACAATAAGCCAGCTGGCAGGCTGTTCTGGACTGCTGAGTGGACAGTAACCATGAACAGCAAAGCCAAGGTGATTAGTCTGCCTGCATGAGGCTTGTCTCTACATAGCACACGTGCACCGGAATCTGTGTATGGTCACAGCTGTATCCAGCAATCAGTGTTGAGGACTCAAGCAGGAAGTGATGTGCTAGCTTACTGGTGTTATGGCAGTGGCCGTTGCCATAGCAGATCAGCAGGACGTTGGCCGCAGGAACATGTACCTGACTCATACAGGAGCAGCTGAACAGGTGTTGATTGTAAGAGGCAATGCAAAACAAGGAGATGTAAGTTGCAGTCTGCTAGATCCTGTATTGTGCAGCCAGGAGACGCAGTGCTATTTTCACTTAGCGTCATGGGTGCTCAGCAGACAACTTGCTGTCTGATGGCAGGAATGTCAGAGCTGTGAGTGTTCAGCAATCGGACTGAAGATGTATCAGCCCCAAGTCAAACGATGTGGCCACTGCGAATCTAGAAACGCAAAGTTGCAGCTGCGCTTAGCGAAGAAGTATGGTGTGGATGCAGAGTTCCCCTGGGAAGCCTTCCGCAAAGCAGATCTGACCCCTGCTGAAACACCCAGCCAGGTGTGTGCCTGCTGTGCTTTTGCAAGTCGCTGAANAACCATTACAGCTGACTCAGCAGCATGTCGTCACCTGATCCCAGGCGTCTATTCCTTCTGAATCTAGCAACACCTGCAATGGCGAGCGACAAGGGTGTTAATTGGTACTTGCAGCCAACATCTAACTACAGCGAGCGTGATCACTGCCCCAGCTGTGTACCAGCTGATGCTGACTGCCATCGGCCGCTCTCCGTTTGATTGGCGCAGACCACATCCACAGACCTTTCGTGCATGGTCGGACTGTGGGTGCGACCTGAAAGCCTGTGCTCTGGCCTAGAAGCTGGTTCAAAATAAAGCTTTTGCCTTGTCTAGCTCTTCCGCATACAGCCACGACCCCTATTGGCTGTTTGGTGGCACGCAAGATCTTGGCAGCTTCCTCGCCGACGTGAAATTTGCCAGTGTTGGTGTCATAGCGTACCAGCTCTAAGGGAATACCCGGCTGGCCTGCCTCAGACTTTAATGACTGTGCAGCTGGAGAGGCCGGGGTGTCATCTTGCGTTCTGCGACCAGTCAGCCTAGCAAACATGTCGCCCGCCAATAACGGCAAGAGCTCAGATCAAGCGTGGTGGAGGTCTGCCTGGCTTCTGCAGCACACAGAGTGCTTCACACTGCTCAAATGCTGTCCAGGTCAATGGCTTCGGAGCATGCGTGACTCACGGAGCTTCGAGTACGTGACTCACGGTCGATATCTCGGAGCACTTGTCAACTTCATGCAAATACTGCCCGGCAAGGTGCTGAAGTGCCTCATTAGTCATGCTGTGCCCAGACCCATGCACGCAGGGCAACATGGCAAGCTGCTGCTGCTACAACGTCATATCGCCACCCGCTTGTTTCAGTATGCGCATGCGTGAAATCGTGGCCAGCAGCTTGTGCTTCAGCACTGATATGCCATTTTCTCCAGTTACAACTCAGGCTGCCGTGAGTACTGAGAACGACAGCTGCAGCTCAGACCAAGCTGTAGACATGGCTCAACGTTGCGCATCGCATCAGGGTGCATTGCTTGACACCGTGCAGCATGCACCACCCGTGCTGCATTGCTCGTTTCAAGGCTGACATCCTTGGCCATGTCCAAGCCCGGCTACCTTAAACATGCAGGCAGGCTCAGGCGCGCAAGCCCAGGCAACTGAAAGTATATCATTGACTCATTGCTGAACNAATTCTTTGCTGCAGTAAGCACGGGCACACTGAAAATTTGCTTTCCGTCCAGTATTTGGGCAAGAATCAGTCGTGCTGCATCAGGCGCAGCTGCAGCAGCGATTGAGGCTGCAAGAGCTTGGGGCAGTTGGCTGTACAAGACTGNCATGCAATACCATGTGTCTCTGCAGCTTGTCCCTCATCGGTACTGAGCATTACAGTGTTTTGAACACTGGCAACCGGGGTTGGGCCTACACTGCGTACAACATATACAGCATTGTTGATCGCTGTTGGTCACATGCAGGACACTGCAGAAACTTATGTGACAGTTAATGTGAGGGAATGCATGCCTGGCGAGGTGTACGGCACCAGCAACACCACCTGCATGCCAGGCACACAGTTAGGCAAATCCACAAGACATGGTTCCCTCAACTGTTTTTGCTGGCCACAGCAGAAGTGCTCGTGCTATTTGTCGAGGGCTGAAGAGCGCACCATGTGTTTTGAATAGCCCAATACAGCTGGAGTTTGCGCATGCTTTTGGCGGTATAAGGTGCACAAGTGATGTAACACCAAGTTGCAGTACACATCCGGTTGTTTGGTGCAGAGNGAGGACACAGAACACATCACATGTCAGCTCTACATGTATTTGCCGACAGAAGACAGAGCACACAGGACAGAACAACAATTACATGTACAGCATCATATGGTGCTGGTGTGTGAGCACGAGGGACAAGAGCATAGCAAACATGCTTGACGGTTTGTGGCACACCGTGGCGTGTTTGAAGAGAGCCTCTGTGGTGGCGTCATACCGCTCAGCAGTAGCATGCATCTGAATGAGCCTGTCGTCTTTGCTGACTTCAATGAAAATGTCCTGTTGAAGGTAGCTGTTCCAAAAGCANCAAGTGCAACTGAAGGAGTCCCGGTCGCTATTTTGATCAGGACTTCCCGCAATGTGCTTGGACTNCCGTAGCAACTGCATCTGTGATGATTGCCTTGCCTCTGCCTGGGTGTTGGTCCTGCTGTCCGGCCATGGCATATGATCCTAGCTGTCCTTCTGCAGCCTCAAGAGTCCTGCCTGGCGACTGATCTTCTTGGATTTGACCAGAGGATGGCTTGTCGTGGCTGTCATTTTGTTGCGCAGGTCTGAATTGATGGCCATGCCCTGAGCTTGAACCAGGGTTTGAGGTTCGACCTGAGGATGTGTATCGACTGGATGATGATGAGGACTCAAGAGACTGAGTGTGGTGTTGCCTGTCATTGCGTGACTCCTGCTCATGACTTGCTGACTGATGCGCAGCTGATCCTGCAGCAGGCTGCGAGGAGGTATTTGTGTCAAACTGTGAAGCTTGGGCTGAGGCTACTGTCTTTGGGTGCTTGTCCAGCACCAGGAACATGACCAGCTGCTCAGGCCCACCTCCACGAGGTGNTGTACTGGATGTCAAGCAAACTGTTGTCACTTACAATGCTTGTGACTTCACACACAAGCAGCCTGTCTTTTGTGAGTGCTGCCACTCAGCCTGGGTTTTTGTGTGCAGGGCGATACTGTATTTGCTCCCCTGACTGAGGTGGTGGANGACTCAGCATCAGCAACAGCAGCATCACAAGCAAAATCTCTGCAAGACTTCGCATCAGCAATGCAAGCTTTGAGTCCATGGGCAGATCCAACACCTGCAGGCAGCAAACGGCCGCCTTCTCGCTNGTGCGGCTCATGCCACAGTGCCAAACAGGAGGACGGGTGAATTCGAAGAACAGACCTTGTCCTTGCACCAGAGAGGGCGGAAGGTGGGTCCATAGATGTAAGCTTCCTTGTCGGAGTAGGTTGCCAAGTCTACACCCTTCAGGTGGATTGTCTTCACTCTGGGTGGCCTCTCTTGNTTTGAACCCTCCAGCTTCTATGATGCTGACTGACACCCCAAAAGGTGCTAGCTCCATTCTCATAGCTCTGAACATGCTGTGTACTGCAGACTTTGATGCGCTGTACAGGCCAGCATATGGCGTTACCAGGTTTGCAGCAACACTGCCTGTCACAGCTATCAGGCCGCTGCGTTGTTGGATCATAATAGGCGCTACAGCTTGAGCACATATCACGGCACCAGTCACGTTGGTCTGCAGCACTTCTTGAATGTCTGCAATGTCCATCTCAATGACAGGCCCTATGCGACTGATGCCAGAGTTGCATATCAGGTAGTCTATTGTGCCTGCTTGCTGTATCACGTAGGTGACAGCTTTCTGAACGCTGACTGGGTCGTTGACGTCAAGTGCGACTGTGTCAATGCCTTGTGCTTCCAAGTCTTGCAGCTTCTGAGTGTTCCGTGCGCTGGCAAAGACTCTAAAGCCACGGGTTTCGAAAGTCTTGGCCAACGCTNTAAGCACAGCACTGCAACATTGTCGCGTCATATTGCGTCAAGGTTGTAATCAAGTCGTCCTTTGCGTTCAACGTTGTGAGCAAAGTGGATGTTAGTGCATCGGAAGCCAAAGGATAGGCTGCCTTTGATACGCTGAACAAGTCGCGACGCAGGACAGAGAGCTGGCTATTGCTGCGCGATATGGACGGGGCTTTACCAGCCAATGCCAACCCCCAAGTCCGACTGCCTTCTTCACGACGCCTGTGAGACCAACCAGGCTCTGCTTGGTCCTGTTGTTGCCTGTTACTCTGACTTTGGTGTGTCGTGGCAGGAGGGCTTGACCATCGTCCTCCTCATCCTGACTCACAGCTTCACTACCAGAGCTGCTAGCGACCATGTTGTCTGAAGCCAACATCGGAGTCACCCGTTCATGGTGCTCCTCGACTTCCGGGTTAGCCATTTTTTGCGCCAACTTCCAGGCTTGTGGGCTATCTACCAAATCTATTTCCGAGCAGAAGTCAAGTATGTCTTGCTGTCTCGGCAAGCGGCACTGCAGTACNTGGCTGCGGCTGTGACTGCAACATGTGCATCCGGAACTGACTGCCATACTTGCTAGTCTGACCAAGTCTCACCTTCACAGTTCCACAAGGCATTTGAGCTCAGCAACGCCACAGCAAGGCAACCTNACGGTCATGCACTGTGACCTTGCATCTCTGGCAAGTGTACGGCAATTTGTCAACAACTTCAAGGCCAGTGGAATGCCTCTAGATGCCTTAGTCTGCAATGCAGCGACATACCTGCCAACAGCTAAGGAGCCAACCTTTACAGCAGATGGCTTTGAGCTCAGCACTGCTGCAAACCACCTGGGACACTTTCTGCTGAGCAACCTGATGCTGCAGCATCTGGAGGAGCAGAAGAAGCAGAACAAGCGCTCAGGACCAAACCCAAGGATCATCATTGTGGGGTCCATCACTGGCAACACCAACACTGTCGCTGGTAAGACACACTTAGAATGATTACATGACAATCCTCTTATCACAAGCTTCTGTACGGCAAGATGCTCATGCTGTNAGTGTGTTGTAGCCTAGATGTGCAGAGCAGGCCTGACAGGAAAGTCATCAACCCTGTGTAAGTCCAGCACGTACTTTGAGTGCACAGTCAACGGCTAGGGTTGGTCTCGGCTTATTCCTATGCCTTCATGGTATGTGCGTATACGCTCAGCATTGCCTAGCAGCAAACAGTGTGTTCGCTGACAGCAACATCGAGGTGCAGTCACTCAGTCTGCAGACAGCAACATGGAACTCTGGCAAGACACAATTTTGGATGCATGCAGACCTGTCTATGCTGGTACCGGCAAACAGCCACAAAGGTCCGCAGCAGCAGCTGCAGGCGGTACATGGTCCCCTTGACTAGGTTGGGCTCTGCTGCAGTGGGAATGTCTGCTTGCTGACCTTTGCTCTTCCCCGACGCTGTGCTCTGATGCACGCCAAGGGCTTGAAAGGCTTCTGCAAACTGCTTCTCAGATGGTACAGCTTGTAACTGAGGAGCCGGAGCTGGGCTCTGGTACAGTGGAGATTCTGTAGAAGCAACTTTATTTGTGTGCAGGACTTGTGTGGGCTGATGCTAGCAGTGCTGATCCTGTTGAGCATGAGACAAACAGTGTGTTGTCTACAGTATGCGACGCTGGGTTGTGCTTTATACAACTGGCTGGCATGTTGCTGCATGCTCACCTGCACATGCTGTCCATGCACCACAGAGACAGGTGACTTGTGATGCTATGTGCATGTACTGTCACCAGGGACCCTTCAAAATCAGCATGCATCTAAGCATTCCATGGCAAGACTACTTCCTGTCAGGTCTGCTTTGAGAGATAGTTGTCGACAAGGGTTCCGAGGCAGAGTAACCCACCTGTGGGTAGGTGTGTCACACATCCAGTGAGCATTTCCCTTTGATGTGTGTCTGCCATCAAAGCCATCAGTGCTCGGAAGGCTGCTGTTGCAACCTGTGCACACATGCGCCTGGTTAGTCACGACTTGCATCATGTCTTGCTGAGCAGGAGATGGCGTTGCAGCTTTACATCTCTGAGCATAATGGCTCAGATTCTTGCAGGGGTCCGTCCAGATGTTGTGTGTAAGCGNGCTTAGATGCACTCTAAAGGACCCCCTTTTTTTGTTGTGATTGCAGGTTCAGCAGTGACCAACGAGGCATGCTCTGGGCACAGACACACATCCTTCATCCNTTGTCACCTCAGCATGGTGGCTGTCAGCACACTCCTGGTTCACAGGCCCCAGGATTGATGTTGACAACTCTGATGCCGTGAAGACAAAGTATTGGATCACTGACCCTCCAAAGAGTGGCTTGCAAAGGCTTCTTGATGGTGCAATGACATCCACTCAGCACAACGAGGCAATTTTTCGCACAGTCAGATAGCTGGAAGGCTGCAACCCGCTTGCAATACAACGCTGCTGCAGAAGATCTGACACGATCAATGTGTAACATGTGTGACATCAAAGATCTCATTCCAATGCATGCAGGTGTCAGTTCATGTTTGCACACCAAATGGGACTTCAATAGCTTTGCCACTATGCAGCTAATACTGCACATAGGGTGCACTTTTGATGTCCANACAAGGTCGTCTGCTTGAGGTGCAGCAGCTGCGTGGTCAGTCAGGTCACGCGCAGTTCTCTGTATCTCAGAGGGGCCTGCGGATTGCCGAGGGTTGTACTGATAGGCGCTTGGAGTGAACATGCTGGTCACTGAGCCATCCCTTGCATGCCTGCAGCATTGTAGCAACTGCCTCAGCAACCAGGTTTCTCGGCTATTGCTGAGCAGGCCACTCACACCTGCCAAGCAACAGCTGGCAGGAAGCAAGTGATGCTGTTATCATGGGGCAGCATGACAGACATCCTTCAACAAGCTTTGCATGGACAGTAGCACAGCTACACAGTGTGTATTGGTAATCACTGACATAGCATCAGACATTGCTCAGACAGCATGCACCCTCCAAANACATTATCTATGCTCTACACAATGTGTAAGGGTCTGGAAGTCACATCCTGTGATCATCAGTGTTGTCCAAGTGCAAGTCTTTGTGTGTACAGAAGTGTCACTGTTAACTGTGCAGCATGCGCCTGACAGTGTATGAGGGGGGTTTATTCAGCAAAAGTAATCTGGCTGCCTGCCTATCTCAAAATTTGATCTTTGCCTATCTAGAGTAAACATAAGTCAAGCAGGTCTATATGCCAAGGCATTTTGTTGTTGTTGGCAAGGCCTAGATCATGCTGAATGCACACACGGCTCCTTCTCTATGCACATGCTATATGTACGCAAACGGATCCTGTTTATGCAGGCACCCTGTGATCTTGGCCACTGCAACGCCTCTGGTTATATTTCCCGTTCTCTGCCAATGGACCCTGTGGTCTCTTTCAAAATTGTGCATATCTGGCCTTCGCAGTCGTACTGAGCTGCTTTTGAGCTCAGTGAATGACACTGTGTGGTGTGTTGCAGCTGGGAAGAGCTTGATGGACATACAGAAGGATGAAGAGGCAAGGGCTGCTGCCAGAGCTGCAGCTCAGCCTGTCACATCTGATGTGAAGATTCCTGCCCCTGGCCGAGCTGGTCACTGGGGGGCAGCTGCAGGCCCTGCAGTCAAGTCAGGTATGGCTCCTGTCACTTGTAAACTTCTGCTTGTTGCTTCATATTCGGATTTTCACGCATGCATGCTCTTTATGGCAGCGGACTGTTCACCAGCAAGTCAGGAAGCAAGTTCAGCTATAATTTCAATGTTGCACAATCTGAAATGCTGCGTGTTGGTAACGCCATTTACACAAGTGTAGAACTGTACTTCTGCATGCAAAAGCTCTGCAATGGATACCTGGTCTGCATCAGATTTCTGCTTCTCTGCCTTTCAGCGTATCAAGGGGTTCAGAAAGCTGTCTGTGTGCTGTACAGTAAATGATCAACCCTATGCTCAGGTGGCCAAGCCAAGTCNTTCTGGTGCCAGGACATGCTGATGCTGAGGGAGAGTGTATATTGGCTCCTGCTGTCAAAATGCTTTGAGCCTGCACCACTGTGGAGTTGCCACCTGTCCATGCTTGAACCAGCTGAGCTGGTCCTTCTGTCGCTGATACGAACCTCCACATNTATGCATTGCCCATACAGTCCGGCATGCAGCGCTCACTAAAGCGCAGGGCAAGCTGCAATATTGTCTGACATAAGCAATGTAGGTGGAATCGTACTGCAAATCCTCATGCCATGCGGGCAGCAGCAGGGGCAGCACAGGCGTGAATCACATGCACTGCACCCCTTCAGCAGTGACCAAGCAGTGGTGCAAGCAGTGCTTGCAAATCTTACTGCAGGCAAAGGCACTACAATGAGCATACAGGCTGCTTGTGTGCAAGCCCGCCATGGTGGTGATCAAATTCAGCTGAGGTACAGATATCTCGCACGCGTATCCCATGGCAATCTACTGTACTCTGTCTCGCTATCTTGTTGCTTACCAAAATCTTGGCCGTTCCTTTCCTTGCCTGTGGTTCCGCGGTAACTGCGATAATTGCTCGTTGCAAGTGCTCACAATCCGCGCAAGCTCACACTCGCTAAGGCGCAATGGCTCGTCAAGTCTACGGACCTACAGCAAGANGCATACCTCTGCATGACATTATAGGTCTGCTCTGCAATTTGGTCTGGGGAAGGCTTGGGCCCCGGGCAGTACACCCCGGGGATGATCATCTGAAGCTTGAGTATGCACCCCTCCAGGCACACATTCCGCTGCTTGAGGTGCTTCACACAGCAGGCAATAACTTCCTCAGACGCCTCAGCAAACCTTTCCATAGAGTGGCTGCCATCAATCAGCAGCTCAGGCTCCACAATCGGCACCAACTGACATCGCTGCANATCCCGTTGGTGCTCAAAGGTGCACATGCCAAATCCGCGGAATTTACTGTATATAACTAGGTCCATTTCCGTTTGAGACAAGCGTCATCGCACCAGATGTTCCGTCACAAGGTTTGAAAGCTTGCATGTTCTCCGTTGCGGGCGGAACCGCGCTGTCGGCAACTTCGAAAGCTTGAACTAGCTGTCGTGCTTTCGGCCGGAACTACGGAGACATGGAAGAGCCGACTGGACCACCTCCGTTGGGTCCCATTCCTTCAGAACAAGAGGTCCACCCTCAACTGCCCGTTTCCGACACCCCCCTACTTGCCAGTCCTCCGAGGTTGTCAGCAACAGGCACTNCATGTCCTGCAATGCTATGCTTGACTGGCTGTATTTGGAAATGCCAAGTTGCACTACAGTCATAGCACAGTAGCACCAGTCATAACACAGACGTGTTGTAACAAGGTTGTCCTGAAAGCTCGACAGATAAATGACCAGCTTGATGTTATCAAGGCTGTGGTTGGTGTACAGCTGTCAAATCTGATATTTCAGTCACACCCTTGACCAGCATCAAAATTGCCATTCATAGTGACAACCTTCACGACGACTTCTCTGCAACACAACTGCATTGTGACTGGTGCTACTCTGTGTAAGGCTGTGGCAGGTAGATGATGGCATTGAGCAGAGCATGTCCTGATCATTGGAGACGGCCGCAAGTGAAAGTGGTGCTAGGGCACGGCTTGCAACAGTACTATGATAGCAGAGTTGATGTGTGGATGCAGCAGATATGGGGACAGGGAGAGGACCCCCCGGTGCAACAGAGCCATCATGAGGCGCGAAGCCAGGCGCTGCCCAAATGATGCTGCATCCAATCTTGTACAGTGGTTACAGCGCTTGAATCAATCTGNACCACATGCTCCAGCATGTCATTGCTATACCTTTTAGAGCCAACTTTGCTGTAGTGTGCACCTTACTCAAACTGCTGTTCTTGTCTTGTAGCCACGTACAGAAGAATGCATGACAGCATTCATGAAGCTCAACTACTCAGTTGCTGAGGGGCATGACCACATGGCACACATGTGCATATTTGGTTCGTCTGAGTGTGGTGGTATATGCTGTCAACAACATCTGCATGCTGACAACAACAGTCGTGGTGTCACTGGATAGGCTTGCAATATATGAAGTTGACTTGCTTGCGCCCCCAACATGTACTTAGCTTGGCGACAGCCTCGACCGCGTGAACATGCAGGTTGTGGTGATTCCTGACGAAGTTGCAGCTATTGCAGCAGAAGTGCGGAGCGCTTCAGATGCTTTTGAGATAGTCATCACTTCTGGTGGGGTGGGACCCACCCTGGATGATGTCACCATGGCTGGGGTAGCAGAAGCCCTAGGCAAACCTCTTGTCAGGTGCTTGTGCATCATGATTGACTGCCTGGCCACATGCAGTGCACTTGACTGTATAGACAGCTGTTCAAGATTGACTATCAGGCAGAAGCTAACAAGACAGCAGCCTTGAGCAGTGAGGGTTTTGGGTGATGTGATTGTAGTCAATACCAGTAACACAGAGTGCAAAAGCCTTATCACATACTGGAGTATGAGCTACATTTGGGCCCTAAGCACAGTGGCAGTCCACAACACGTGAGCTGGGCTTGCAAACCAAGCAGCAATGTCCCGACATGCTGACACNCTGCATACAGAGGTGACTGGAACAAGCTGCAACTGTGCCGCTACAAGGCTGTCTAGCATGATGCCGCTGTCAGCACCAACTTTGCAGGCAGCAGTGCTGCCAGCTGCAGCAATGCGGGGGCTGCCCTCTGCATCAGCAACTTGATCAAGCGCACCAAGACTAAAGGTCTTCTTCTGCGAGCTGCCATCAATAGGAGAGGTGCTGGCGGCTGGTGCTTGCAGAGGCACATCTGCATCCTCAAACAGAGGCCCAGCCCGCACAGCTGCAAGAAGCTGTGACACTGGAGGACGGCTGCAGGCAGCACGAACCTAAGTGGTTGCGAATCCCAAAGCGTACCAGCGCAGCCTTCCTCTCAGCATACCTGGTTGATTACAAGACGAGCTCCCAGTATATTGCTCACGACAAATGCTTGAAGCCGCACGAATAAGTTGCGAGCGCTCGCAATATCGGGCTCGAGCTTTGACCTCCCGATACGGAAACCTAAGCACACAAGCTCAAGTCAGTGTACGCACATTTGACGCTCGCTTGTGTCACCAGCCAGAGGGCACCTTGAAACTGCTGCCACGCCCAGCATCAACTGTACGGCGAGCGTCCCGTGCGCCTCGCCACCTTGTACGTCAAGCACGACAGCCAAAGTTTGAAGCTTGCTTGTTGGATTTTGATTCCGGCATTCCTGAACGCGGCCCATACCGGGTGATGTCTTCTTCGTTCATGCATACAACAGGCTCCAAGCTCTGAGCTCCAAGCTCTCAGCGCAACGTCAAAATGGCCGCCCGCGTTATNAACAGTTTGCTCAGTTTGCTATGTTGTCTGCACTCCAAGTTGGCGCAGTAAGAGTGCTGGCTCCCAGAACTATGACAACACTCAACACCGGTTGTTTGCAGGTATTGTACAAGGGAAAGGAACCATTCAGCAGATTGTAAAGCGACACGACTTCTCTTCAATCCAAATAGCTTTCCCAGAGGGCANCGTCTGGATTGCAAACACTGAAACCTCAGTGAATCCAGGTACAATGAAGCTCATGACATGCGTATCGCATCAGCAATAATTCACGTCAATAGCTGCTGCATGTGACGCTTGTTGCATCATTCCTCGCAATATACAAAAGTTAGCTCGGTTGATGCATCACAAACTACCATTCTGTAGAGCAGCAAGTAGCTGCCTGCTCTGGTGTTGCAGAAGCTTGTTCAAACTCAGCCTACCAGGTGGTAGTTGGTTTATCAGACTCCAACTGCAGAGATAGTATGACAAACTACTATTCAATCAGTCATATCGCTCACTACTGNGATTTGCGTCATCAATCAATCAATCAACCTACAGTAAGCAAGCACCAGTTACTGCATGTAATGTTTTGCAATGTTTTGCGAGTCGCACATGTGGTGTCATGGAGTTTGCTCACATGAGACCAGTGTGATTGGTGCAGCACCTGGCAGTCTTGGCATGCATAGTGCTTAGATTAGGGGTGTCCATTACAGCTAGGTCCTATGCTGCCAAGATGTCAGGCTGTGGCACGGTAGACCCAGTTTTAAGTCCCAGTGGTGATAAGCTGATTCTTTGGACTGAAGTGGGTAAAACAGGGAGGGGAGTATCTCTTCTTGCCAACGTGTCTATGGCATTCGCTCTGTCAGCGCAGNTAAGCAAAAGTTGCTGTGCTGCAGAGTATGGGACATAGCTGCGCAGCGGCCCCTGCGCAAGCTCCTAGGCCATACAGCGGAAATTAGAGGCGTCAGTGTCACTCGAGATGGAGATGCCTGCGTGTCTTGCAGCACAGACTGTACAGTCAAGTTGTGGAAGGTTCCGTATGCTGCATCTGAGGCTGGGCCACTCCTTCAGACAGACAAGCCAGTGTTTGAATTCCGTGGCAAAGGGGCATTCAGAGGAATTGACCATCACTGGGGCCGCAACAGCTTTGCAACTGCGGGGCCACAAGTTGACATCTGGGAGCACGAGCGATCTGAGCCTGTCAGCAGCTTCACATGGGGTGCAGATTCGGTCATGTCTGTGCGCTTCAACCCAGTAAGCAACTCTGTTCTTCACGCTTGTGACCAGTACTCTTGNATTGACGTACCTGATGATGCTGTATTGGTGCCTACCAGCCATCACATATTGTGCTGGGCCCGTCAGCATATCCGGACAGCCTGCCTGTAGATAGTTCACGGCAAAGGTAGTGGTGTTGAGACGATAGACATCATNTATTTGGCGAATGAAGCTTCTCCTCTGCACACCACCACCATCGTGGAGCGCTGCACAGAGAAGCTTGTTGACGACTGGCATCGCATGAGAGCAAATGTGAGTATGCGGCGTGTGTGCATGCTGCGTGTACAAGTATTGCTTTGAAGACGTATGCACTGTTCATTATCTCCTGCCAGCCAGCCTGGTGGAAGCTGCATCAGATGCAAAGTGAAGTCACAACCAGCTATGTCTCTGTTATGTCAGCGCTGAGCTGCTGTAGCTACTGTGCACGATTCAATGGCCGCATGAGTCTGTCTAGGCTGAGCAAGTTCCCTCTGCTACCACTGTCTTGCAAGAGCAGCAAGCTTGCCACATACACACAACATAGCGATACTTGCATGTGCACTTCTAGATCATGCTTAAGACACACCATTTGCATTCTCTGCAGGCTGACGAACCGCTGGCTACGTTTATGGACTACTGCACCTATGGTCACATGATTGACAATGTTGTACTCCTGGTGACTGGGACCTTACATGAGAGAGATGTTACGGTATGCCGTTAGCCTTCATCAAGGCCAGTCAATAGTTGCGCCTGTACTTGTGTGCGCAACATCCACTCTGGCATGAAAGTGTGACAGTCCACATACAAATGGTGTATGCAAAGCATCCTGTCATGTATGGCATCACAACCTTACAACCTCAACACGCATGTCGCCCATTGCAGCCTCACATGGCTTGTATACAGACCACTGTAAACTGAGACCATTAGTTCATGCTGACTCAGATCAATCTGTGCGGNGCACAATTGCCTGACACTTGCTCAAGCTTGCAGCCGTGTCTGGTACTTTGCTTCCACCTTCATGTATGTGGTGCAGGCAGCACGGCCTGCTCTCCAGCGGGTCAAGGCTGGACAGTCTTTCCTGAAAGTGCTTGGCGCCCCTTCTGCAGCTCCAGGTGATAGCGTCTTCATTACTGATCCAATCATCACATATCCTGCAGGCACACCACATGCAACAGAGACTATTTTTGGTGAAACATGTCAGCTGCAGGAGAACTGACTGATGCCTGCTGTGACATTTGAGCAAGTGCATGGCAACAAGGGTGCTCTGGCATTGTAACACAGATCCTGTGTATGACGTGCAGAGAGCATGGCGCTGGAGTCTTCAGCCAGAGTTGCTGTGAGCAATGAGCTTGCTTTTGTAGCTTGTGAAGACACTTTGCAATTCTGCTGTAATCTGGCCTGTTCAGTCCCAAGTTCACGTCTCTGCTTGCTAGTCTCGTGACCAGTTTGAGACCAGTTTGAGACTGGTTACCGTCTCTCTGAGACTCATCAGCTCCTACGTGGAGCTGTCATATAAGATGCAGACAGGACCCTATGAGCAAGTTGTTGCTTGTTGCATTGCAGGCTACCAAAGCAGTGCGCCTGATGAAGAGTGTTGCTATGACATTGAACCAGCATTATCCCTCAAGGCTCCATCAGTTGTTTTTTGTAGAACCCCCAGCAGTCATGAAGTGGCCAATCCAAGCAGCCAAACCCCTGCTGCATGCAGATACTGGCAACAAAATCAGTATCTGCTCTGTCTCAGATCCAGCCGTCCCCATTGATCTGACCAAGATACCTGATGTGTGGTGACTGTTGCAAGTCATCCACATGGTATACATTGTCCGCATTGTCTGTACACTAAACTACCTGCGTTCTTTGTTCTGGTTCTGCCACCCCAGCTTTATGTACTGCCCTGCTATCGTTCTTGAGAAGACTCAGTCATTATCAAGTATCTCAGGCACATGCAATGCATGCCACGAAAAGGTCGCCGTCTAGACGAGTCTGTGTCATGCTGTTGTCTTAGTCCGATAATTGGAATTCATGCTGCTTTCTTAGGGTAGCTATGAACCCCATAGGCAACAAACATTTCACGTGGGAGTTGTCGTTTCTCGCTTGCATCTCACACCCCTGCCTTGCAGTACCGCCATTGCTGCAATAGCTTTGTTGTCTCACGCAGTCAATCAGCTGGCAGCTGCAATGTGACAACGTTGTAATCTTATTTCTGGTGCCAGTCGATTTCATACAGCAAAGACAACCACAGGTTGTGTGCGCGCATGTGCAGAGCTTGCAGGACAAGCCTCAATGCTCCATCAGGATGGCTGAAGTGTACATGTAAAGCGCATACTGCGTTGCCTACTAGGCTACAAAAGGGCCCCCTAACCAAGGTACATTTGAGTACAAGTGGGCAAGTGTACAAAGTCGCTTCAAAGTCTTGAGCTGCATGCATGAACTTGTGCGTGTGCTATGTATCTCAAAAGCAGCATTGACAGAACCCAGGGTTCTATCAAAGTGGCACACTTGCAACCCTGTAACTTATCTGTGGATTTGCTGTGCCGAACTGATCACGTCACTGAAAAAAAGTTGCTGCAGACAACATTGGCCATTCACACNGCCAAACAGTCTGCATGTTGGCTGCATCACAAGCCCTGCATCTACTGTGAGACAGTTGCATTGTAGACTGTGAGGCATGTGCTAAACCACAGCTGCCAACATAAACAACTCATTGCAATAGTGTATTGAGGAAAGAATATGCTGTGGGAACGAGATGCATCTGGTTCATCCAATGCAGAGCCCCACTGTGCAGACAGTGTTAAGGTTGCAATAGGCCCCGCAAGTATTCTGTAGCTCACATAGCCTTGAATGCGGCAAAGGCGTACTGTGGAGTTCCTGTCAGTCGTCTTCCATTGCAATACAGCAGTAGCAGTCGATCCATTGACAGATCCCAGCAGTACAAGTTGTTCTCTCACACCACGCTACTGGCATTGCAGCATTGACTGCTGCATGCATCAGCTTGTTTGTTGCTTGGCAGGTGCATCGGGACATCAAGTGTGGCAACATCTTGCTGACAGAGTCTGGAGAGGTGAAGGTGGCTGACTTTGGGGTGGCTGCNACCTGCAGATCTCGCTTAAGCAAACATATGTGTAGCGACCCTGCAGAAAACTGTTGCAGCACAAGTCCAAGCACAGCACAATACTTTACGACCAACCTGCTACCAATGCATGCACCAACATTTGTTTCAGAAGCACTGCCATGGCTGTACTACCGAATTCAAATGTGAGCTTCTCTGACCATGCTGCACTTCTTTACCAACTTATCGCTGCTGCCACTGTTGCACCCTCCTGCTTGATGGATGCCATCATGCTGCGCAGTGCTGCAAGCTTGAACAACAGCATCTGTTGCAAGTCAAAAGCTTGCGAAGCATTGAGGTGCTGTGTGTGGTGGCAGGAGCACTTTCATCTGTGCTGTCCNTGTCACCCTACAGCATCTTGGCAAACACACTGCGCTGACATTGCCTCACTTTGGCCTTGGGTCTGCCTGGCGTCTCAAAGATCTGTTGGAAGTACTCAGAGGTGCTGAGCTTGTCAGGAGCAGGTGCTTCCTGCAGGCGCCGCGTCACCCTCGTTGTCACTGCCATGTTCCCTGCACATTCATTGTCACAGTAAACAGCACAGCTTGACATACTGAATGATGATTTCTGCCTTGTTCCAGCTTGATTTAGGACCACATGGGTGAGTGGAACAGTGACTTCAAAGCATTGGAGCCAGCTGGACCTGTGACTAACCAGCTAGCACTTGCACAAAAGTGCTTTGTACTGGTTATTGCTGGAGCCTGCCTGAAAGTGCTTGAGCATGGCCTATGCATAGCAGCAGTAGGCAGCACAAAACTGGCATGAATCTGCAACATAAGGCACGCACAACCTGCCAGGTGCAGCGTAGGAGTATACTGATTGTGCAGCACTTGCCTTTGAGGTAGTCAAACCCCTTGCAAAATCTGCAATAAGCCTTGCTCTGAGCTTGAAACAGCAGACTGTATGCACCACCTCAACAAGCAGCCAACAACTTGTGACACTCTGAGCTTCAGGTTGTCCAGAAGCAATGCAAAGCATGCCAGAGAGATTCAGGTCAGCCACCCTTCACATGTTGGCCGTTGAATGATGACAGGTCATCTTGTTGATGCCATCCCAGATCACAGCTTGCATAATGCACATAGCCATCCCACCTCTGTGGTAGACATTCAGATATGTATCAACCTTGCACCAGCCATTTATGTCGCTCAGTTGTCATTGCTTGTACCAGTCATAAAGTTACTACATGTGGNCTACCTACCCTGTGTCTGTCTGTATGTGTCACTATCTCCCCAGCTCTGTATTTAACCTAAGTCGCTAGGTGTGTCCGTCTGATTGTCACTACCTCCCTAGCTCCTCCCTTCTTGAGCTTATCACTCACCCCAGGTAGGGTAGAATGCATATGGTCAGGCAGGTGACGATGAAAGGCACATTCTAAAAGGTTGGAACAGGAGCAGCATGGCAATGTGGCTGCACAACCGACGTTGAGGTGTCAATAGTCAACATGCGCAATAATGCCAGGGACAGTATGCTGCAAGAGTTGATCTGCGCAGGATCTGCCAGGTTTCAAGTCCTCCTGCTACAGCATGCCCATGTCAAATGCTTCACGCCACAAAAACACAGTGCTTCTAGCATCGACCAACATGGGTCCATCAGTCGATACTCCAAGTCAACTGCACAAGAACCTGTTTGTCATCACGGAGATCGCTTGGCTGTGATTCAGGCAGGCTCTCAGGCAGTACAAAAGCAAAAGCACCAGTATCAGCAGAGCACGGCTACAGACTATGGAACAGGTTCAGCGCGGCAGCAAACAAGCGTGGTGTTGTCCTAATCTGCAGTCAAAGTCAGAGGCCCAAGTGTTTGCCAAATTTTGAGCACATTGCAGAGGGCTACAGCCTAAGGCTAACTGCACTGGCAGTAACAGCTTGCTGCCTGAAATGATATTGCCCTTACTGCAGGGATAGCCTGCTCAGGGCGACAAATTGCTTCTTGTTGCTTCTTTGTGTGTTAACGGTGCTGTGTTGCTTTGTTGTAACAGGTGTAGCAAGCACATGAAGCTGATCTATTGTCGTACACATCCAGACCAGCTAACAGGATCGCGGAACAGGTCGCCGGTGTGCCACACAGCCAGCAAGATAACCTCTGCTGTTCACAACGTTTCAGTGCCAAAACAATACTGCGTTCAGCGACCCCGCGCAAGTGCTACAACGGGTTTGCGTGGCGGGCCGGTTACATCAAAGAATGCCGTTTGACTTGGCGTGCTAGAACGTGCAGGCAAATTCGTGGCGACTTGCGCTCACACGCTGTGTCGAACTGCGCAGGTCTCGTTTTCATACATATAGGTTCGCACCAAGCTGTACAGACTGTCGACGATAGTTGCCGNTCAGCAGCTACAGGAGCAACTGCAGGCTCTCATTGCCCTCAAGCAGCAGGCTAGCTCTGTGGCTGAAAGAGCAGCTGCCTCAGATGCATATGGAGATGCACTGCAGAGCAGCATTGATGTGCAGCCAACAGACAATGAGGTGCCAGTGGACAACAGTAATGCAGTGGACAAGAATGATGATATAGATAGCAAGGGTGAAATTGCTGCCATCCATGTAGGAGAGCAGGTGAGGCCAACTTTTGGCTGAGCAAGGTGATGCATGAACTCCCTTGAACACCACTTACATGTCTGTTCTTTCTAGTCAATTTGACTTGTGACAGATACGTCCTGCCGAGCCCCAACACAACCTGCTGCAATAATGTGGCAGCATGTGCCAGGCTTAGATAATGCACCAGGCTGTAAATCAGTCAGCAAACAGTATACCTGGTGTCTGCATATCAATCACGTGTACATCGTAGTCATGCCCCTCTTTGCATCCTCATGGACTGTAGCGAGCGAGCACTGCTGCCATGGCACAGCATCTTCTGGGCTTCATGGCCCTCAGCTGGGCATGATGCCTTCTCAAGATGCACTGGGACCATTACATGCAAATGAACAGATGCCACCGCAGCCACTGCCTGTTTCGTCAGTCAACATATAGCATCTGCAAGCAGTAGAGTGTCAAGTCAGCAGGTACCAGTCACACGCCACACCACGGCAAGTCAGTGTACCTGTACAGCCCACATCTCATACTGTAGTTCCTGCAGAATGACTTGCTGAAGGAGCGGTCCCTGAAGTGGCGCCGAGTGCTTTCACCACGCAAGGATGGCTCTCCCCGCAAGTCAGGCATGCAGGAGGACTGGGTCATGCGCGGCCTCACCCTGCATCAGCTCAAGGATATCATCTGTGATGTGTACGCCTCTAAGGCCAAGTCAGATGCCAGGTATGGTCTGAAGTTGAGTTGCTAGGACACTGACACTGTTTGGAGGGAGGTTGTAACATGTTGCAAGGATCTGCCCTCAAGGAGACATGCATGACAGTCAACCATTTGCAAAAGGACAAACTCAAAGGGACATTCTCGTACACGTAAGGTTGCAAGCTTTCACCATTCCCTGCAGCAAGTGGGGTTTGTTGACAAGGATTGTGTCGTGGCATGCTGACTTGGATCATGCAAAGACAATACACAGCACCCATGGAATAGTTTTCATGATGTACATGCCTTTTGACATTCACGTGCAAGCTGGACTCAGCCATTGCTGCCATCTGAGAATGGTGCAGCAGTGGCATGTATGTCCTTGCTTTTGAGGCCTGCAAGCCGCATTGCATCTTCTTGTTGCCTGATTGCACATGTCACATACGCTTCTGCAGCTGTCATGTTGCAGCTCAGATGCATCACAGCCTTACACCCGTTTCTGTATCTNCATTGATAATGATGCCTCAAAGCCTGCATACACTCTAGTCACTTGTTGATGTGCCACCATTTTTGTTGCAGGTTGTTTCATATTAGTGGTGTCTTTTAGCTAGTTACATTGTCTCTGGCGCCATGTGCTATGTGTCTGGTTTGGGTGCAGTCTGCTTGTGCGCTAGTATGTGCTGTACCCAAACAATCTACATAAGATGCTGTTGCTGTTCTTTTTACTTTCAAAGTAAAGTCTGGCTCACCTGTTTGTGCTTCCTTAGTGTGGATAACACCTTGTATTTGCAAGCACAGGTCTGTGTGTCGTCAACGTAGTATGATTCAGTACCTATGCTAGGCTTTTAGTGTGTAATGTGCGCTATATGTAGCAGGATGGGATTGTGGTCTTGCTTTCTGAGCTCAAGGTTGGTGTGGCTCAACTTTGCGATCTCTTGTGTACAACTGCAACATTTGCCTGAAGTAGTTGTAGCTGAATACCTAGGGTGCCTAACAGACCCTATGCAATGTATCCTATAGCTGATCCTAAGTGTAGCCTGCCTTCAGTGTCGGAGGAGTTGTTGTTCTGGGGTATGCCTAACATGAGTCCTAACATGCTCAGAATGTAAATGATGGTCGTTGGATTGTGGCAGCCTTACAAGTCACGCCTTGCTGACTATACGCAGCTGCAATTTGCAGTAAGAGCGCTTCAATCATGTTCAGCGCGACTGCTGTGCATCATGGCTAAGTAGACCAGCAGGTAGGCCATGGTCGCTTGAACGTAAGGGCAGTCCATCAATGACGTCAATGTTGGCCTGTCAACTGCACAAAGAATTCCAGTATTTCTGGGTGTCCGTCAGCCGTTGA
The DNA here is from genome assembly GCA_000818905.1 of Trebouxia gelatinosa. Taxonomy (NCBI): domain Eukaryota; kingdom Viridiplantae; phylum Chlorophyta; class Trebouxiophyceae; order Trebouxiales; family Trebouxiaceae; genus Trebouxia; species Trebouxia gelatinosa. The sequence continues at coordinate 704,933 of KN805353.1, read as the reverse complement.
ATTGTACGAATTCTTCTTCGCCAGTCAAGACCAAGCTGTCAGACAGAGCTGTGTTGATAATTTCTTTGGTCTCCTCTTGATGTATGGCAAGACTTGCAGTGGCTGCAGCAATAACACAACAGTATTAGGCCACAGCTGATCAAGATGGACCTTGTCAATAGAGCCTGCACTGTCGTGTCATGTGCCATGACAACGATTGTCCCATGATCTGTTGTTCTCCACAACAAGGTACACTTACTTGTCACTTACTTGCCACTGCACGGGGTATTGTGTCTGCACATGTTTTTGCACGCATCTTTTGCTCAGGTAAGACAGTGTAGGCACCCAAATTACATCATGCACCAAGATCATCGCTTAGTCAAGTCCATTTATATGCATGTAGCGACTTGACACACCTGGGGATGCAGCAGCTGATCGCCCCACATATCGGATGCGGCGAGGAGCATCAGCGTTTTCTTGGGTCTCCAATTCTCTCATGGCTGTGTCAAAGCGGGGTTTGATGTAGCGCCAAGCCCCCATGTTTTTGGGCTCCTCCTGGCACCAGATGATCTGTGCCCCTGCATACTGCATGACCACCTGCAACATCACACGTGACGTTCAGCTAAAATATATGAAACAAGCATTTCCTGCAAAGCGTCACCTGCTGTACACAAGAAATGGCATGAATCAAAAGTGCAGCTCAGAATGAGTCAATGACAAGAAACCATCTACAGCTGCCATGCACACCTAGCACTGCGAATGGACTAAACGGGGTCAGTGAATTGCAAAGTCACAAACTTCTGGCATGGTATGCATAGACAGGCAGCACACCATGGTCGGGCACATGCCCTCACATAGCCCCCAAGACACTTGTCAGATTGCAAGCCAGCTTTTGCAGGCAAGGCACATGAATCAGCTTGGCACAAAGGTAACCTGCACCTGAGTAACCAAATCATGTGGGAAGGGTGCAATCTGCTCCAGCCGCACCAGGATGATATCACGGATCTTGCGAGACCGCCTAGCACGTGACAGGGTGTAATATATCTGCCCACTACATAGGATGACTCTTCTGGTCTCGTTTGGCGGCAACAGGTAGCATTNTGTGAGGCTATCCACAGCACTGCTGGATGCTGACATTCGCAGGTCCATGTACCGGCATCCTTGGCTCAGCCAGGACAAGTATCGAGGTAAAGGTGCACTTGTAGTGTATACCATTGTGATGGTGAAAACTGCGCAACATAGCCTGTATCACATTGAACTGCAAAGTCAATCGTTGTTNGTAGAGATATTTCAAGCTGTCACTGACACCCGGCTCCCTTACAGGCGCATAACTTGTTGCGTCCGAACGTGATAATGGTCAACGCACAGGCAATAGGCTTGTACCCAGTGACTTAGCTGCGCATCAGTACCCGTAATCAGCGCTTAATGAGCATGACGTCAAATCGCGCTGGCTCCATGATTTTGCAAGCAGCAGCGGCATCTGTATTGCGCAAGTATGCCACACAGACCATGGGCCGACCAGTGACAAAGATCCCGATACCCGGCATTGACCACATTATAGCAGTGGCTTCCGGGAAGGGCGGTGTAGGAAAGTCAACAACTGCAGGTAGCTTTGGTGTTTGCACTTGAGAGCAACAGCAGTCACGTTATGCAGCCCAGTGCGTGACCAGTCGCCTGCATTGTCATAATTCCGGCTAATAGCCATATTTGAATAGCCTGTGCTGAACAGGCTGGGGCCAGACTTAGGGCTAAGCACTCAAGCACACAATCTTGTATGCAGCAGGTGACTGTCAGGCATTGCTGTACAGTCATGCACGCGTCAAGTTGACACCTGCCGCCGAAGTGTATGCTGAGCTTCTGAGCCAGGGCTTTGCACAGAGAGGTCTTGCCGGTGCCGGGAGGCCCATGCAGCAGCACCACTCTGTTCCAGCNGCACTCCTGGAAGGCTGTGTGCAGACTGTCAGGAGCGAGCCATACCAAGTCATCATCACGCAGCCAACACTGAGTCNTGTTCAGGACAGCCACTGCAGATGTGCTGAGCAATAGACTGAAGACTCCAGCATGAGCCAGCATGGAGTTGCAGCGTGAAGCTGGGTAGGACATGCACAGCTGGGAGCAAGTGTGGTGCTGATGTCAGGAACCAAGAGTGTGCATATGTATCCTACACCTATATTGCAGCATCTTGCTGTGATAAAAAAGTGCAGGCCAGACAGCGAGCAAAACCTGCATGTGTATTGCAATGCTGGTTTCCACATGAGCATCTTACCTCCAATGAACATCCTGAGCTTTTCTGGAGGTGAGTTGAAGGCACGGTTGGCTGATACTTCTCGACGCAGCTGCCCCACATAGCTGTTGCTGCTCATGCATATACTCTGCTTGACGGCAAGGTTGGGGTGGGTGACATGGACCGCCATGGGGCGGCCAGTGTGGGATGCAGCATGTGCAGGCTTGGAAGGCATGGTGCGGCCCTGCACTTACATCAGCACCCATTTGACATGCAAATCACAACAGACGCCATAATGATACAGTTTTTGCTTACTGCTGCAAGCAGATCGAGGACTGCTAACTGTAGCTGTATGGAGNAGAATTGCAATAGATGTGAGGGGCAAGGTTGCCGTGCACCAACAGCTGTCACTCCCACAAAAACACAGGTCATCTGATGTAGCTGCTTTGCAATTGTGCATGGCACGTCGCCCTTTGCACCCGCTGCATTATGAGTCACTCCAGCTGCTTTGGTAGCAGCAAGCCCTGAAACGCTTTTGACGGGTACCCACCTGGCAGCCTCTTCGTGCCATCTCAGGAATAGACTGCAGCACAACATCAGGGCCCTTTTGGAAGTCCAGGCGCCCAATCCAGCCCACCAGCGGGATTCTGGCATCCACTGTGAAACCCAGCTCCTTCTGTAATGCTGCTTTGCACTTTGCCTTTCCTGTGGGCAGAGCAACATGCTTCAGTGGCCCAGCACAAGCATACAAGGTACTTCAAGCTGCTTGCTGACCACTGTCCTGGCAGCTACAGGGAAGCTTCCTTTGTAAGGCTGCTGTATGCTTGACCTTTGACAGGGATAGCAGCACTCCTGTGTAGCACAGCGAAAAGGTCTTCAACTACGTGTTGTCAGGCAACAGCAATAGGTGCACACCAGATGCAAGCCTAAGCTATTGCCAGGTTGGCTTGGAGGCTTGAGGGTGCAAGCAGTAAAGTCTCCAGGCATAGCAGTACGCATGTGCACTGCACAAAAGCAATATCACGAGCATGAGTATACACCAGTCCAGTTGTCNAGCAGTGCAAGCCTATGTGAAGCTGGCTGCAGCGCTCAGCATCTCTCCTACTGCTCTTGCCCTGAGGTGATTCCTACGCAACAATGAATAAGTCATGGGCTGTGGTAGACGCTTTGCAGCACTTCAGTGTATGCACAATAAATAGCGAGAACCCTGCTTGGTGGCAATACACACTTATATGCTTTAGTCTTATGAGCCAGTGATGTTCTCTCTCTGCTCTTCACATGCTGATGACAATGACATGCCGTCACTACAGCACAGTGATCGGATACAAATCTGACTGTAGTATGCAGCTTGACATCAGATGTGCTGGCTCAACACTGCTGACATGTTCTGCGCAGTGCCTGGCAACACAGCCTGATACAACCATCCAGTCTCTGTCTACATTGAGTTGCTTTGTGACANTGTTTGACAGAGATGCTAGGTCTTCAGGCTTGATGCTGACAATTCTGCTGCGGGTGTGACTGAACGTCATGTAGTGTCGTATAGCCATGGTAGTATGCAAGCAATCAACCTGCATATTTGTTAGGATATCTTGGGTTTGTCAGGTGTGGGCACAAGTGCCTTCGGTGGCACAGGACCCCTACTTGTGACTGTTTGCAGACTTATATATTGCTGGGACTGCTGCAAAGCTGATGTGCGGTATGCTATCCCAGTGGGCGTACCTGAACTGGTTGAAGGCTGTGGCAAGCTCCCGCTGCGTCCAGAAGCTGACTGCCAGTGCAAGCTGCTCCCGCTTGGTCTGCTGGACATCACAGAACTCCTGCCAGCTGCCCCACGCTTCCAGCAGGCTCCTGTTCCTTATGCGTGCNTCCCCCGTCATGGCCACAATCTCTGTGGGGTCCGCTTTCAAAGCTGCATCACAACACAATCACTGCTCAACACTCGGTACAAAGATGGTAGGCTTGCACTCTACATCAGACCACTTACGACAGCAAAGAGACGGTTTGTGCTCAGGTATATGCTCTTGTTGCTTTCCTGGTGGGGATCGCAGTTGGCGGCAGAGATGGGATGGCTGATNAAATCAGACCCATGCATGTATGCACATCAGGTGCGGATCTTACCTTTGCCTCGTGTACATAACAATGCTGGTCAAGGAACTGCAACGCTGAGCTGAATTGTGGCCACTGCAGTTGCTTACACCAGTGCAAGTGGCACGATGTATCGTCCAAGGATGGCCCTATACACCTGATACGCTAGCCATCTGCTCCTGGATAGCAGCAGAAGATGGCGATGCAGGCGCCCTTGCAGTGCTGACAGCCTCAAGCAGGCCGCTGCCCCCCAACAACGCATCCTGGGGTCCCGTCAGCACACAACCCAGCTTTCCAGGCAACGAGAGCAGGAGCAGCTATGTGGCTGCAGACAACAGGAATGGCTTTGCACCCAGCAGCAACCGCGGTAGCTTTGATGCCAATGACATGAGGGCTAGGAGAGGTACGGCATCTTGCATAAAGCATTGGTGTCATCTGTTGTTGTGGCCCACTTGCACCAGCTGTCACAGCACGAGTCAAGACCAGGCAGTGGGTGCAGCTAGGAAGCAGTGGACGCTGTGCAAACTTTTCGTCATCTTGCTTCAAGCTCTACACTTGTGAGTACAACCAGTATGTGACTCATGATCCCAATGCTTGACATGTCCTGCACATTGTTCAAAGGGTGAGCTCTCAGTTTGTTCTTGGAATCAGCAGAGAGTGGCAGGCACAAATTTTCACTCTCACCAGCCGTATGTGATTATACAATGTCATATCTTTGGACGTTTAGTTGTCTACTTGATCATGTCCATGCCCATCAACCATGACGCAAGTGTGACTGGTCAGATGCCCTTTGGCTTTGGCACTTGAGGTGTGTGTCGGCATGCCACCCACAACAGTCTGGAAGCATGTCACAAACAGTCTGGCAGTCACTCACGGTAGTCTGGTAGCAACTTGCGTCACAACAGTCTGGCAGCATGTTCACGACAGTCCAGGAGCATGTCACAAATGTCTGGCAGCATGTCTCTTGCAGCATGCTTGACCAGTGTCCTGCTTATGCAGCACTACCCGGCCAGGAGAAAGTGTGGCGCCTGCTGGACAACCACAGTATCGGGCATGTCATGTCCAAAACAGGCAAGTCATGCATTACAACAGACAACTATAATCATACTGCCTGTACATGCCCAGCTACCCACATGCTTAGCACACCTGCATGCATGCTGACTTTTGCCTGCACCCTAGGCAGATGGGATCAATGTCAAGTATGGGTCTCGTGCATACCATGCAAGGTGCACTCAGCCGTAGACTTTATGTCGAACCCTCGGCTGCACCCTACCACTTTTGTGGTGATCTACACCACTACACGGAGTGGTGCATGTCTCTGTGAGCGGGTGTATGTGTTATGTAGCATACTGTAGCTGGTATAGAGTACATGTAGTGTACATTCCGTATGCATATCCCATGCCTTGCAGCTCTCATACATTGCTTGAGCTTGCACACTGAGCAGCCTTTCTAGGTGCAGTGGCAACCCTCATCATGATGCCCGCCACTGTCACCTGGAATCTAGTCGCCACATTCAACTGTTGTCATAACAAGCAGTCACAACCGTCAAGTAGACACGCTTGTGCCCAGCTCTTTGGTTGTCAGGTTGCAAGCTTGCATGCAGAGGCTTGCTACAGCAACAGTGTCTGTACACTGCATGAGTTTAGGCTTTGGCATTTCAGTTTTGTATCATGCTGTTCAGAGAATGCTGCATGCATGGATGTCAGTTTCAATTCAAGCTTGAGTGTTTCNCTACTTCAACTGGTGACGGTGCTGGCAAGACAGTCCGCTTAGTCAAGGGCTCTCAGACCCTAGCCAGGCACCAGCATGCACAGCGTGACGCTGGCAATGCCCAGGACCTAGCTTCTGCTACTGGTCTTGGAGCAGAGCTTGCAGCTGGGGATGCTGTCAGGGTGCAATCCAGCAGGGATGAAGATGAAGAGGGCAGCAAGCTCAGGTCGAAATGTTCTGTTTGTGGGGGCACAGGGCACAACGCCCGGACCTGCCCTCAGGTGGCTGCAGCAAAGAAACAAGAAGAGGAGAACGTTAGCAGACAGGTCAGTGAAACAACTTCAACAGACATAATGTCNTGGTACGGACTGCACAGCACTAAGCAGCATGATCAACAGTAGCAAGGAACATGTTGGTACTTACTTCACCAAAGATACAAGCCGTGAGCAAATCTCATGGACGACAGCTTATCATTGTGTAGGTCTGGCAGGCATGAAAAGAAGTGACCATGGATAGAAGTGCTCACTGTGTACAACCGGTCCTCATCAACCCGGAAGTAGCAGTCGTCTGGTAAGTTCTCCAGCTGGTCATTCAGCGGCTGCAACCAAAACAAGTCTAATCTATGTTTGTACACGGCATAACAATATGTGAATGCTTGAGACACTAGGGCCTTGCTGGAGCCTTGCAACACATGTGTAAGCTTGCTANTGCTGATGTACCGGCTCTGCTGCCTTTTTGAATGCCAAGTAGAAGTGGAAGGATCAGCTGGTTACAAGGTGGTTTGGTCCATATACTTGAAGCACAAAAGCAGCGGGCATTATGTAGGCTTCTCAGAATGGAAGGCTAAAGCACTTTTTCGCGCAAGCCAATTCCCTCCCACTGGCACATATTTTGATGAAGACTGGATTGAGTTGCTGAACCTACTGCTGGATCCTCGCTGCCCACACCCATACGATGGCACAGTAGCTGGAAGTGTTGCATGAGCAAGCTTGGTCATGTTTTGTCACATCATGTTGCTGACAGCCAGTGTACAGCATCTCAAATGAGTTCTTGTTACCCTCCATCGCTGCTGTTGTAACGCAACATGCAATTTCTTTTTGCTACAGGCAGTCAGTGTGCGTTNTGTAGTGCTGATGACATGCCAGGCAGCACTTCTGCAACCACAGGATTGTTGCAAGATTAAGCAGAACAAAGTGCTATATTATTGGGACTAGTTACAGTGTCGTCACAGTCAGATGACTGCATAAGCAGTGACCACAGAAGCTGTTGTTACAGGGGCCTGAAAATGCCAAATGTTGCAGCTGAAGAGAGGACTTTGAATTTACATTAACACCTTTGGCCGGATAAGCTAAGGCAACCCGAGCCAAGTGCTCCATNAATTGCGCACTTCTTGTTCAACAAGCTGTGGCTACGTGTCAATGTGGCCTGCTGTTATGTCACTGACTGTTGCAGAAACTCTGNGCCTGGCATTGATTGTTGCACATGTGCTGATAAGGTGATTGCTATCCTTAGCGTATTTACAAGTGTGTTAGCTGATACAGCACTTACACACTGAGCTTGCGAATGACTCATAATGCATGACATTTTATGCATGTGTATTATGTGTATCACGTCATGCATGCATCAAGAAGCAGNTAATTTTACGGACAGGCATGCATTTATAGACACGCATGCATGTATTTAGCAGGGCAGACAAAAGCAGGCAGAGGCTCACCGATCCATCTGCAAGGAGGAGGTGAAAACGGACCAGGTTGCCAGTCGCTGTGTAAAAGGGTAGGTAGGGGATGTCACCGTAAAACAAGGGTGACAGACCATGGCGAAACTTTTTCATTGCATCCCTCAACGCATGAATCTCCATATCTTCCTGCCTTTCTTCACCATAAACCAGCAACAAACCCTCTGTGATAATGATCATGTCAGGGCGATAGTNTTCCCTCTGTGACTCTGTGCTGTATGAGCAGCCATTCCTGTTCGATTTTGACATGTGCGGACAATGACGCTCAGGGTTTACATCAGAAGCANGGACCAATGCTGGCACCAAGCCCCTTCAAAGCAAAAACACTGACACTATACACATCAATCACGCCTCACAGCATGGCTGAAACGCCTAGTGACATAGACTATACATGACAAACAAGGGTGATTGCATGCTGATGGTGAGCCCTCCTGTAGGGTCCAGACAGCCTGTGTGAATACATCCATCCTTTGACGAGACGGAGGCAGTGGGAAGCAGAGCATGNACACATCAAGCTGCATTTGTCACATGTCAGTGGAGGTTATGATTTCAGGTGTCAGCCTTCAAGAGGCCAAGCTATGCAAGGGCAGATGTTGTGGCTTGTAGGTAAGAAATAGCAAGAGATGTACAGTCAAGCCATACAACTGTCTACATCCCAGCCAGCAGACTGCAGTGGAGCTATAATGATACCTTCGCAAGTAGTCACAGCTGAGCGTAGATCTGCATGGTCAAGGCCATGAAAGCACAGCTAGCAAGCCTGTCTAATGTGCTGCAGGTTTGAATACTGTACATTGCTGTACATGCCAACCACTCGGTGCATCANACATAATCACTGTTGTCTGTGACTGTGTCTGTTGTGTCACAGGATGGTCATTTCAGAAGAACGGTTTGCAGACCCGCCGTGAAGGCAATGTTACAATCTACGGCATCCCCTACTCAGAGCACTCCTCCTTTGCTGAGCTGCGTGACTGTGTGAAGCGTCTGAAGCCCAAGCGCCTCATCCCCACAGTCAACTGCCCAGATGCANTGTCAAGTGCAGCAGCTGAAGTGTGCAGCCTGAGACTTGCGTCCGTCAGCATTGCAGCTAGCAATTGATAAATGTAGCTAGCCTGCCTGCAGTCACAACCGCAGCCATGCCAAATTGTAGTAGCACTGCAGCCAAGATTTAATCTCATTTGATCTGAAGTTGTCAGAGTCTAAGTGNTGCCTCAGCTCCTGCCTGTTCACCTTCCTCTGCAACAGCAGTGACCAACGTGGCAGCGCTAGCTTACTCAACACAGCGGTCTGCAGCGTCAGCTCGCACCAAACTCTTTCGACATGCCATTGAAGCTGAGCCTGATGTTGACCTCTATGTAAACCAGTCAGAACAGCTCAGGCCGGCCACCCAGTCTTGCCATGCCTCTGCTCACGGCCAGCTAGCAGTCAAGGCAGAGCCTACGCAAGTAGNCAACATCAGTGTGCTGCCTTTGTCTGGGTTTTGGAAGAGACCATCCTCAAGTTCCACAAGTGCACAGTGGTACTTGGACAATTTGACAACACCACGCTCATAGTGTCCATAAGCACCTTGCTCCACGTCTTCCCATTCCCGGCGTTGCAGCTCACTGAACTTGGCTTTCGCTTGCTTCAAATCAGTGAAAAGNGCCAACAGCCCTGCCCTGCTGCATGGCCCCCTTGCTGCTCTTGCTGGCTTGTGCCGGGCTTGNGCACGTGATGCTCAGCAGCAGTCAGCTTTGACTCTGGCAGCAGGGAAGAGCAGCATCGGGCACACAGAGCCGGCTGCAGGCATGGCAGGAGTGCTGCATGCACTGCAAGCCCTCCAGTCGCAATCTGTTGATCCCATTCTACATCTCAGACAGGTATGGGTGTTAGCACTGGTACATTGACGAGTCAAGCACACTCATGCACACTGCACAGACAAAAAACATCATTGAAGCACTTGAAACGGGGTGCAGTCATGTCAATGCGCCCATGGAGCTGGACAGCATCACTGCATCTGTGCCGACATCTGACACGCTGCCGCTGAGCAAAAGTAGATTCCTACGTGCTGTATATGCTTGACAGTGACAGACACCAACGCCGCATTATAGCTGTGATTGCCTACTTCGTGTTCTGTTTGAGACAGAAATGAGTGCCAGCTACATTGTTTCTTCATGTGGAGCCATATGTCATGCCTCTGATGCACATGTGACATGGCAAATAGACTAAATGACAACAGGTGATTGAGCAGTGCAACAGCACAGAAGTTGCAGAGTCTTTAACTGGAAGAGTCGTGCCATTACAACGATGCAGGGGCCTCTCTGCAGCTCCCAATGCTGTCATGCAAGAAGTGCAAANCATGCTGCATACTATTCTGCCTGCTTTGATGGTCACCCTCCCATGGATTGCCTGGCAGACTGGCTGACATAGGACCCTGATCCCATCCGCTACACTGCCCAAATGCTGCATTTGGCATCTGCCTCGGTACACCAGACTGCTGGCTGTCAAACCCGCCATGCATGTTGGCACTGGATGGTTGAGGCCAATTACTATGTCTGCTGTCATTGTCTGCTGCCTGCAAATGGTTCTGTGGCATGTTAGCTGATGCTGTGTGCGCTGCAGGCCTAGTCAAAGGCACTGCACCTGCAGATTTCAGACGCTGCTGAACCTGCAGCAGGTGCTTGCGCTCCTTATGCAAAACAGCCATTTGTTGCGGTTCGCACATAGCATCAATGATGAGGTTGCTGAGATCTACCAAACGCTCGTTGACTCCTTGCAAACCCAGAGCCTCAGCAGGGTACCTGGGCACTGGCTGTGCAGCATTTGCAGGCTGTAATGTTTCCTGGCTTTGGTAAGGCTGGCCAGCAGCACTGTGTTGCCCAGTAGAGAATCCAATTGNGTGCTATAGTTGCTTGACAAGGCAAAGCCAGTCTGAGACAAGCATTTCATGGTTCCCACAATTCAGCCTCGTCATGGAAGACAGCAACACAACAATATTGGCAAGATGTTGTGTACAAGGGCGGGTGCACTCCCCTACTGTTCCCATCAACAATCGCTTCCTGTTTGTTTTGCCAGTGAACATACTGTCAAACTTTTGAGCACTAATACCTTTCTAGAAGTTGCCTCGCATCACGCACTTGGCATGACTCTGTGCAGCACTGGTGCATTTGCCAAAGCTTATTGTAACATCAAGCAACGGCAGCTGTCAGCTTGGCCTCAAGCTCTTTGAGGCCAGTCCTGCCCTCAGTCTGTTATCTAAGCTTGTAAGACAGTAGGTTCATGTATGTCTCGTACAAACAGCGGGTCATTGTGAGGGTGCCCAAGGTTGATCAGAAGCTGTGCTAACCACCTGCACATAAGCAGTACAACATTGTGCAGGCAGTGCCTTTATACATCATGCACTGTAGGCACTGTGAATGCAACATCAGGCCAGCATATGTAATGCACGAAGCAGCGCAACCATGCAACATGGCATTCATCAACTAAAAAGCGTGGCTGAGCCTTACATCCTGGTCTGCGTATCCTCTTTGAGGCAGGCTGTGAAGGGAGGGCTGAGGAGATGGTTGGGCAGACACTGCCGCAATGCTTCCCGAGCTCGGCTGTTATCCGATAATCGCAGATAGCATCGGATGATGTGCTTCAGGAGCCGTACACTAGGCGCATCAGCAAGACTCTGTACCATGCCGTTCAAGACAGCACTGACAGCAAAGAAGCGTTCTGCTGTGGCACAGATGTAGTTCNGTGAAAGCTTCTGATTGTGCAAGCACACAATCTTACCGTAGGTCAGTGAAGGCCAAGCTGTCAGGATTGTGGGTGAAATGTGTGAAAAACAGTTAAATGCTCATGCTCCATGCTTTAGGCCTGCATCTACTTGCACTGACATATGTACAGGCAATTTCCGTGCAGGCAATGCTTTACGTTGACTGAAGCTCCACAACAGTATCCTTGACATCAGGCTGCACATCGTTAGACAACACAAGAAGACCCAGCAGATCAAATCTTTCAGCACGGGACTCCAACTGCTCCTGAGTCATCAGGCCCACAGCTGCCTTGTCCAAGCCCCTGACTATGCCCACAGCCAGGGCTAACAAACGGAGGCTCTGCCCAGAAAGTCTATCTACTACCTGAGCAAAGACGTTTGTACTTGGCATGCTGAGCAGATGTGTCTTGCATTGGNCCCCGACACACTGTCATCATCATGTCTGTCATACACAAGCAGTACATAGGCTGGAAGGCAAACAGCATGGGAGTAATCTGCTATGCATGCAAGGTGCATACACATACGGGTAAGCCAAGGCGGTGGGTTTATGCCATGCGCTTANACTTGCTGTTGGGCTGAGGGCTTGGGGCATACGTCTTCCTGGCTGTGTGGGGACTGGTGCCAGCAGGGAAGAGGGCTCCAGGAGATGTGCCTGCAGCTGGGCCGTTGGAGCCAGCTCGCCTGCAACCACACATCAGCTAGCTTGGGGATGCCAACTATCGTTACCACAAAACGCNTGTGCTGTTTCTGCATGTCTGACTGCTTGTCGTCAAATGTGATGCCCTCTGCTTCTTCAGCCCACCTAGCAAGCCCTGCCATCTTTGGAACCTGCCCTGAGTACTCATGCCTGGATGCATCAAACAGCGCATCAGATGCAATCCAGCTTTGCTGCGTGGCTGCATTGCTGGCATCTCTGTTGTGAGGTGTCTGGAGCTGTGTTGCTTGAGGCATATCTGGATACGACTGCTGCATGAACGCCTTTATGGCGGCATTTCGCAGCTGCTGGCTCTTTGTGGGGGTCGATAACCTCATGGGGGAGGCACGCGCAGGGGGCTTTGTTGGGCTGACCTGTAACACATGATGAAGAGTAGAGCCTGCCGTAATCCATTCCGTCGCTTCACTGGATGCAACATGCAGTATTCATCACACTGAACATAACGCACACCACCACTATTGTTTGTGCTCTGCAGACCAGGCATGAGCGCGGGCATTGTATGACTGCGTGTANCTGTAAATTATTATTATTATTATTAGTGCCTATTGGAGCCTGTCAGTGTTGCTGATTGTCCTTAGTATTGCTGTCAACAGGCTGCTCAGCCTCTGATGTGACACATGTATACTGAACACNGTCCATTGAGTTTGCTACATATTGCATACTGTCTTGTTCAGTAAGCCATCACTGATGTATGCGTTATAGGCCTTGATCTGGGAAGCCATTTATGATTTCAGCACGTGTGATGCTTGTGCATTGGTGCAGACAATGTTTGCCAACGAAGTGAAGCTGGCTTGATGGCGTATCACTAGGAGTGGCAATGTGTCTTGTGCAGTGGCTAAGCTGTTCTCAGCTACAGGTCTCAGGCAACTGCCAGCTGCAACTTGACAAATGTGGTGCAGAAGGTCCCCCGTCTATGCATCAGCACACTGCAAATGCATGCACAGCAAATCTGGCTCTACATTCCACAGATCAAAGCGACTACCGACATGTCTGCTTGGTAAAAGCTCGCCTATTCTGCATACCCGTATTGCATTCATATATCNGCAGGCATGCCTACCAGTCTTGACACGCAAAGTCTTGTGACCCCCAGTGGGAACAGCCTGGAGAANATCACATTCACGCTATAATTGACACTGCAGCTGAGCAGAGCCCAAGCCTTGCCTGCAGGAATGTGTCGGCAGCTTGTCTCTGGTCCTCACTGACAGCATACATGGGCCTGCCACGCATTCTCTGCTTGCCAGCAGCACTCAAGATGCTGTAGGAGGGTTGCAGGGCTGCCAGAAGGGCCCTCTCGCCAGGGAGTGCGGGCAAGTGCCCTGCCGTCTTGATTTTGTCCTTGTAGACATTCACCCGCGTAATGTTGGCGCACTGCTGCCTGATTTCGCTTGTCTTGTACTGCAGGGAACAGGGCAGGCTGTGCACAAGCAACATGTGGGAAGGTGCATAGCCTGGTCACTGCATAGCAGTCAACAACTCCAGATTGTTGCCTGTACATAAAATCTGGGTAACAAGCCACAAGGAGGAGTGCATTTCACATCGACAAGGCTTGCACACCATGCGAATGAACCTAAAAATCTCTGATGCATATGCACTGTCTTTCACATCTGAGTTGCAATAATGTGAGATCATACACTACACTGGTACTCAGCTTGTTTGCGTATGTTGGATATGTGTTGAGTGCACATGCAGCACAATGCGTCAGCCTGCATGGTACGCACTTAAATAAGTGAAGGCGCCGACGCTTCAGGTCAATTTACTGGAGCATCACCGTACCAGACAGGCATCGAGTGCTCTGCATGTTGGGGACCAGCATATGTCACTTGTGCAGCTCTCCTACGTCAAACTTGTTTATATGCAGTAAGCTGTATCAAGCCTTACAAACAATTTGCATGTCTCCTGGACAGCTCTAGCCCATTCAAATGCACAACCAATGCAATTAGTAACCTGTATGTTGTCTGTGCAATGTGTATGCAGTGACAGAAGCAGCCCAGCCGTTGAGCGCTTGTCATTCATAAAGGAAGACCTTGCTGACNCTCTGCCACCCGACACTTTCAGCAGCTGGATACATGGCAAGAGCCTAATTGTGGCTTGTGTGGGGCATTGAGGATTCCCAGCCATGAGTCAAGCAGTTGATGCTGTCATTACACAACGTGACCTTGAGGTTCTGAGCATGCCCATGCAGCTAGGCAGCAAGACTGACCTGGCTGGCCCTGAGTTGATGCTGGCACGACATCAAGGTTGAGGCCCTTGAGCTGGACTGTAGTTGCTAGTGTGCCATAAGCACCAGCCTTTTGAGTGCTCACAGACAAGCCACGCAGATGGAGTGCCAAGCTAGAGCCTAACCCACTTCCCTCACCCATATCAGCATGACCTGCACACAACTTGACTGAAGCTGCATAATTGTATGTTGGCAATGCACATGACATGTCCATAATCGTCCAAAAGGATGCTTGTTGCCTACCTTGGTTGCCTGTGTTGTACCCTGTGNAATTGCATGTGCTGCTGCTGCTGCTAGCTGTACCTGAAAGTCCACATTCCAACCACACTTCTGTCCCTCACTCCTGTGGTGATGTCTGTACACTGACTGATGGCAACTGCAGACTCGACAGTTGAGGGAATGCAAGTAGCTGCAAGAGCTGCTGCCGCTTGTTTTTCTGACATTTGTTTCTGATTGTTTCTGACACGGTCGCCTGTGCTGTCCGTGTACCAACCTCTGTGTTCATTGTTGCACTCATGACAGCCTTGCAGTCGCATCTTGACAGAGACTTTGTAGCCAATGACCCCCTTGTTTGTTCTACACTGGCTTGCCCTGGGTTGCGCTGCAGGGTGTTTGAGAGGCGGCTGTGGTGCCGACACCTGTGCCCCATTGGCGGCATGAATGGCATGTTTGCCAAGCTGTCCATGACAGAGCTGCGCTCAAGACAAGGCGTCTGCTCAGGTCTGCTGCTAGTACAGCTAGTGCCCCTGCATTATGTGCAGTACAGCTAGTCAGTACACTGTTTGAGTGCCAATGCACCTTGGCAAGCCCAATTCACAGAATGGTCTTCTGTCAATGAAAGGGTTGTTAGTCAAGTGAAGGGTATCCTGTAACATCAAATGACATGTCTGGCAGGCGAGTAACAAGCGCTTACCCTGAGCCTGTGCTCATTGCACAAATGGCAAGAGCATTTTTCATGGTTGAGCCCACTCTATCCAGAGCCACACCCCCCAAAATTGTACCCACCACCCCAGTCACAACTGTCACAGCCCCAAATTTCAAGTCTGCCCCTTGGGGTGCCAGATGAAACACTTTAGCCCCAGCTTTTGGTCCCCAATAGGCGTAAGCCCCCAACACACCTNCACTCTACGGTGTGCAGCACAGATGCTGCGGTCAGCAGTGCATCGTGCACGGCAAGCTGTTGGTGTAAGCACAGTTTTCTAGACTAGGCAATTGATACTCTCTGTTGCTGGCATAACACAAACACCATGTGGCAGTCCTACCGTAGTACCGTGCATACTCACTCGTTTTGTTTGTTTGTCTCATGTCTGTATCTCTGTTCTTGCAAATTCTGTCTCTGTCAATTCGACTCTGTGGTGCTTGCAGAAATTGCATCCAAAGTGAAGTATGGTCAGCAGACTTTTTTGCGTTTCCCAGAAAACCTGCTCAACTCTAGGGCCCGATATACCAGAGCTTTTCAGGTGCACAGTACTTACGTTTCCGTGCTTGATCATCTGCTCGACAAAGTGGATGTTGGCCGCAGTATATCATGCAGCTGATACAACATGGCATTTGCTACATATCAACACAATCTGCCACTTACGCTGCTGCATGCAGCATAGCATGTGAATCGCTTGTATGAATTTGATGCTGACACAATACTTATAGTGTGCATAGCAGCAGACATATGAGGTGCCTTGACATGACTACACTGCATTGTGGCATGAGGGGGTGGGGCCGCGCTGGGAGGGAACTGGGGAAAACCGTTTGACAGCGTCAAACGTCAAGCGTCCACCGTTTGACGCTGTTTTGCATGGCTGATTTCAACAAGCAGGCGTACTTGAGCAATTGAGATTCTCTGTGCATTACCAGACCCACAGCTGATGCTGGTTGTCTTGGCGACAAACACAATAGAAGTCAGCAGTACACCAAAACATGTAGCACAAGTAACACAACAGGNAACGCCTCTGTGTGGAGACAAGTTAGGCATGTTCACGGCAGGCTACAGCGAAGCAGTCTGTGCGAAAAAATCCCAGTGTGTGCATTCAAGTCAGGCGCTGTCAGGTTTGTAGAGAGGCAGTCATGCATGCAAGGCTCAGTCAGATGCATCTTATCTGCATCCCAGGGTGCACACTAACATGTTGTCACCTACAGGTCGATACGGACTTCTCCAATGATGCAGATATCCGGACCATGCTGCTGGTGCATGACACAAGGCCTCCATTCTTGGATGGCAGAATGATCTTCACCAAGCAGGCTGAGCCGGTGCTGCCTTTGAAGGACTCCACGTCTGACATGGCTGTCATTGCNCAGCATCTCCTCCCAGATGGCCACCTCCTCAGCCTCTATTTGCTGCACAGCACATGTGCAAAACTGTGCATACACTCAACGGGTACATGAAACATCATCACCATTNCAAGGTTTCTCTGGCAGGCACTGCATCTGATCTCTGCACGGCACACATGACTATTGCGTGCATGCACAATACAAAGGGACTCTGCACTGGCACCAGGTCTGTTAAAACATGACGTGCAGGCAAGACACTTGGTCATGCCCAGGCTGTGAAGGTGTAGCCAGTAGAAGGAACCCTCAATGGTCGGGCCGCACGATCTNCCGGATTCGCGTTCTGTCTGGTAGATGCCGCAATAGTTGGTAGGCTTGAGCCGCTAAGCTGCCTTCACGTCAGAAGTTTGTCACCTGATCTCAGCATATGCGGTGACCTGCAGGTNCGGCCGGCTAAGCGTAAAGTGGTGCGATGTTTGCAGGCGCGATCATAGGCCACCTGTGCACCCAAGCAACAGCAAGCGCCCTCTCTGTCCTAATGCGTGATCGGTGGTCGAGGCCGTTTTGTGCGTGATCGTCAGCCGACCTTGCGACTTAGCCGTTCCTCTTCTTACCTTCCATCACACAATGAAGGCGGTTTTTGCAATGCTAGCATCTGTGGTGTGCAACAGTCTGGTGGAGGTATCAAGCACAACGATGTGCAAGGCACGACCAGCACAGCAGGAGGACAGCATGTCAGCTCTTATGTGCAAGTTGTGTCAACNAGCAAGGCAATGCATGCATTCTGCAGCACGAGGGTTTGTGGATTGCCGAGCTATGCTGGCTGATCAGTTGCACACGCAGCAGGTGCGAATGCACAGACTGTATGTTTATGCCGGCAGGTAGGTGTGCTAGAACTTACTGTAAAGCGCCTGCAGCTCTGCAGCTCCACATCCTTCCTGACGGCCTGGAAGAGGCAATGCTGACCCCTGAGCTGAGAGACCCTACACACCATCTGCAGAGCACCTGCAACAGGGCATGTGTATCAGCAGATTGCCCAGTAAAGCAGTAGCCAATGCAGCACGAGGGATGCTCCACAAGCTCGACGTGCGGGCCAGTGACGCTCGTAGGTGCTTGAAGCATACCGTGCAGAGATGCAAAGCTTATGTATTTGAGGGTCTTGACATCTATGCAATCCAGTCTGGGCGCTGCCTCACAATGACTTCCGAACTGCATGTTGCAAGCTGACAGCACACAGGTGCCATGTGGGCGGCGAACAGGTCAAGCTGTTCTATACATTGGACTTTGCAAACTGCGCACACGCCTGTACTGGGCTTCTCACACACAAGCCCTCTTGTCTGTGCAATGCTGTGGTGCTATGCTGTGGGGGCTCACCAAAGAGCTGCAGCAACACATCGTACTTGGCGGGCAGAGGTGTCTTGCCAGGCCTTGCAGATTTGCGGGAGCCCAACACCTCTGTGGCAGGGGCCTTCTGTCCAGTCATCAACACAGAGCCTGCACAAATGCTAGCAATGTACCCTGTGCGCATGTAGCAGATGCAACTGCAGGACTGTCACAGGTTGTCAAAATTTGCAAACACATGTATGTGCAATTGTATGCACCATGAGTCATAAGCCAGCAGTGGCTGAATAGACTGTTGGCACCATGTTGGCTGAGCTGTTCAAACTTTGGGNATTCCTACAGCAGACACATCACCACTTGTCAATGACATCAACTGATTCACCAGAGCTAGCATTCAGCATGTCTTGGCTGATTGTGGATTCTGGCAGCGACCACAGCCAGCAGGAGTGGTAGAGTGCAGACCTGAAGGGCCTGGCGAGCAGCAGAGGCCTTTTGCTGCTGATCCCGCTTCTCAGCATCCGACCTGTCCAGGGCTCTGCGCAGGCGCTCCACATCATGGCGGGCCTTGTCCAGCTCCTTGCGGCCCTGCTCCCACTGAGCCTGCACATTGCCCACCCTCTCATATGCATACAGTATAACATATTGATAATAAAGTGGTATACAAAAGCATCATATGCATATACATGCTTATGATGGTACTAATAGCTTATTAGCTGTGACTTGTGGCTTCATGCTAGCGTCGCCTCGGCATCGGAACAGCACTGATACAACATTGGCTGTCATGCTGTGACCCATCGCACCAAGCCTGAAAGTCGCCCTTCACATCATGCTTATCGCTTGGCATTGTCATGGCACCGTAGAGCGTTGGCTGTGACTGGTTGGTTCATGCTGGCATTGACTCAGCATTGGAACAGTCAGGATACAACATTGGCTGTCGCGCTATCGGTCATGCTTATGTCTTGACATTGTCATGGCACTACTATAGCATTGGGTGGGACAGGTTGCTTCTTGCTGGCGGTGACCCGGCATCGTAACAGCACCGATACAGCATCGGTATGACACCGGGTGCCTCGATTGGGCTCTGATTTTCTCACACCGGCAGTGCCTTGCTGTACAGCATTGCCTTCAGGAGCATGCTTGTTGAATGAGCATTGATACAGCAAAGAAACATCCAGGACACAGCGCGGTTGTTACGCGGTGGACCATGCACTGTGTCAGCAGAGCAGTCCCACTGCCATATTACAGGAGTCACTCAATCCTCAGGGGTTACTCTGAATATCCTAGTATGACTGGAGGCAGGCTGACCTGCTGTGCAGTGTGCATGGCTGCAGCGCCCTCTAGTTCTGACACCTGCTGAGTCAGGCTACTGCAAGACTGCCTGCTGGCTTGCAGCTCGGCTCTCAGCTCCTCTGCCCTCTGCTCCACTCGAGCCAGCTGAGGTTCAAGCTGCGCAACTCGGCCTGCAGCATGTCCCAGTGTGATGTTATGAATGTTTTATACGTCCTGTTCAACATGGCAGAGCTGCCACGCAGCACATGTCCTGTGCGTGACTCTACACAGCTACTCACGGCTGAGCTCAATTCCCATCAGCTGAGGCTCACATCAAGCAATGCAATGTACGGTGTAGGCAAGTTTTAGAATGAACAGCTAATGTCACGGAGACTCAGGCCTGCAGCCTTGCCTGCCTTATGCAGCATGCAACAGCAAGTTTGCTTTTGCCAGTGTTGATAAGAACATGTCTGGAGGGTTGTTTCATATTTGTCAGCACTAACAAAACAAAATTACACAGCAGCAGTTATACAGCAGCAGCTTGCAGCAATCCAAATCACAGCCAGAAAGTTGAGTTCAAGGCAAGGCGCCCAGCTACCATCATCTGCTGTGCCAGAGAGCAACACCCCCTTACAGGGCATGCACCATGCTATGCTGTGCATGAACCTCACATGCAGGCCCATACATGCCTGCTGACTCAACAAGCACCTCTACTGCCTCTTGAGTGCAAAGCTGATAGTGCAGTGTGTTGCTCACATGAGACAATAGTCCCCCTTACACACTGCACAGCAGCCTCTGTGTACTCAAAGTGGCTGGATAGTCAGTGCTGAACCTACTCACCTGTGTTGCAGGCACCTAAGCTAGCTTTCTTCTTTGTTGCTAAGCAGCAGCAGAGCTTAGATGCTGTATACTTCAAGTCGCTGGATAGTGGGTGGTGGACCTATGCACTTAGGCTGGCTTTCTCATCCGNGCAAAATTTGTTTGGGACCAGAGACTGTCAGGCGACGAGTGTGCTGCCAATTTGGAGCGATGAGTCATGAGCCCCATGTTAGTCACGATTGCGGACAGTGCCCCAATGTAGCACAGGCTGGCATGATTGTTGCTCGTTAGCTGACTGAGTTGAGAGCCTGTCCAGTCGAGCCAGGTGTTAATTTCGAAACACTGAGCCAGACTGCCGTTGTCAGTGCAACATGCCTACATGGTGTCCACATGGCACCCACATGGTGCCCACATGGTGTCCACATGGTACCCACAGGGTGTCCACTTGGTGCCCACATGACTGCCACATGCACACTACCCTGCTCCACTGCATCAGCCCTCCCTTGTCCAGAGTCTGTCAACACCCTCTAGACAAGTCTCAATCAGTGCTTTGTTGTTCAGTACACCCATCTTGGGCACATTCTCCAAGGCTTCTTGCAGGCAAGAGTTGTAATGAGCGTACCGTTCTATGAGCTTAGGTGCAGCACAGATGACATGCTGCCCCTTTTGGTACTGGATGAGGTTCAAATGCTGCAGCGTGCTGACGACGTCCTCCANGCTTGCAAAGAAGGGCAGCAAATTTGTTGAGCTACCGTATGTAGTGAAAGGCATGGATGTCTCCTTTTCTGGGCTGCTCAGCTTTGTTTCAGATGCAGCAGCCAAAATGATCAGTACAGGCGAAGCTACACCTGCGGATCTGTGTTTCTCCCTGCAAGAAACTATATTTGCAATGCTGGTCGAGATCACTGAGAGAGCTATGGCTCATTGTGGCAAGAAAGATGTACTGATTGTGGGTGGGGTGGGCTGCAATGAAAGGTTGCAGAAGATGATGGAAGTCATGGCTGGAGAGCGTAATGGCTCTCTTTATGCAATTGATGAAAGGTATTGCATAGACAATGGAGCCATGATTGCCTGGCCTGGTCTGCTGGCATATAAAGCAGGACAGACAACACCTTTGGCTGACACCACATGCACACAGCGATACAGAACAGATGATGTGTATGTGCAGTGGAGGGATGATTAGGAGNACTGTGTGCAAGCTTAGTCCTTTAGCTCATTGATGTGAGTATGTACTATTGTAGCTTTTTCTGTTGTTCAGACATGGGAAGTCCGTAGGTATCAAACTTGGACTGGTGACATGCATATACTGAACGGCATTTGTGTGTGAAAGTTGTTGTAATAAATCAGAGGTGCCACAGCGTCATATAATCTCAAAGAACCCCTTCAGAGTGTGCACAACCCTATCGCTGGTGCATATGCTGCCATAGCGTGCATGAGTCTCCCGCCAGATTTGCATTTGTGGGNACAGCAACCACTCTGCAAGGAGTGGGAACAGCCTCCTTGGTGCCAAGCACTTCCTCCCCACACACAAAGGAATCTCGAAAGTGAGCGGCAATCCGCCCAGCAAGATCATCCAACTTGTATGTGCTATGATGCGCCATACGAATGATAGGCTCCTCATATATGGCTGGGAACTGCAACAGGCTTAGGTGTCTCAATATATGGCGATTGCTTACATCGAAGTTGCTTAGCCTGGATGTAAGGAGCTATGGCATCACCTTCTGCAACCTGCTGCTTGAGGCTTACATATGGACACTACATCCATNGTGATGGTAGATGAGGCTCATGAGCGCAGCCTTGCCACTGACATCCTGCTCGGCCTGCTCAAGAAAGTCNAAGTCAACATTGCACCTGTCTGAGAGCTGCTTTCTGCTCTGAGCTGAGTTCCGGAATTGCAGCTGTGATGAAGCGGTTGGCTGCCTGCACATTGATCTCGGTCTTACGTCTTGTAGTCTTGAGGATGGTTTCTGATTGCACCTTGCTGAGCTTCCGCTTGTATCGATTGATGCGCTCCTNCTGACGAAGACAACAACACATCCTTCCTCTTCATTGGAGTGCTGTCTGTGGCTAGAAACTCAGGTTAGATGCTTGAGAACTATCTGGTCTATTTGCACTCTGGGCTCAAGCTTTGCAGCTTATGCCGACTCTTATTCACAAAATCAAATGCTGCAAGCCTTGCTCGTGTCTTAACATCTTTGTAAGAATGCAGGCCGCAGAACAGCAATACGCCAGACATGGATGGCATCTGCTCCTCAGAATGTTGCCATAAGGTTTGTACTTTACGACAAAGAAAAGACCATTGACATCTTGAGGGAGAGCAGCCTGCATCAGGACATCATCTTTGTACCTGGTGGCAACACAACAGATTACCGCTCCATTGTTTTCAAAACGTTTGCCTTTGTTCAGGTATGCGTCATCATGCACTTAGGCTGCAGTTGGAATGCAATTGGAACTCGTTTGTGCCATCACTTCTCGGTGCAGATAGCACCACTNACTGCCAAGGGACGCAACACCAAGCAGCATCAAGCAGTGCAAAACAACAGGATGCTCAGGAAGGCTGCACACTTCTCATGGTAGGTCTGTAGTGCCGGTAGGAGGCGGGCTTGCATGAAGGGACCAGGACGCCTGAGCGCTAAGTTGACCAGAATGGACTCCATGTACTGGCGCACTGATGACACCTCTTTGCTCTGCAGTGCACAGCCCATNACGCCTCGTATGCAGATCTCACCCCAGCTTCGGTCGGTGCAAGCAGCCTACCCCGGTGACAAAACGAGACGTGGCTGTCGCGGAAGCAATCTTAGCTGCAGTATACAGGTGCTCGAAGAGCAGCGCAAGCGTCCTTGTGTACACGAAACGCTTGCNTCTTTGTTGCTACTGCTGTCCATGCAAAGGGCACAAGGCCAAGTAGGCACAGGCTGAGCACGGCAGTGATTTGCAGTGACACTGTACAAGAACCACTTCATTGTGCATAGCCTGCTGCTGTTGTTGCTCACCTGGCACATTTTGCACCCATCCTGGTGGCCTTTGCTATGGGGTCATTGCAGTGAAAATTGCACGACTCCTTTCTGCTGCTGTGTAGGTTCCAACCAGGTTGCTGATGGGTCCTGGCCCTACCGACTCTCACTNTGCACAGGGATGGAGTTGACCTTCTCTGTCATCCTGCAGACAGCGTGAGTCAGCCATCCATCCACCCATTACCTTGGAACAAACAGTGACCGCAGTGTCCATCTGCATGTCCTGCATGACCTTCCAGCCCTGATCACTGCCTGCGCATCTGCCACTGTCCAACACCTGTGACAAAGCCAAGCTAAACAACCCCTTGATGATCCAGGAAGCAGGGCAAGCAGATGCACAGGCCCCAGGGCAACCTGTGTACATTGCCCTGATTGACTTGACATGTAGCGTAGAGGTGCTAGAGCTAGTGAAGAGTNAGTACTCAATATAGCAGGTGTGTGCCGCCGGGAAGAGTTATGTCAAAGTTCTTGCAATTTAATTGTTGTAGTGCCTTGCACACGTGTGATCGTTAGCATTTTACCTGTGGCTGTGTGATGTCTGTCGGAAACTTGTATCCATGCACATGAGTGTGTACATGGTATATATGACATACATATGCATGCCATGATATATAAGATCAATTCATGCAAACCAAAGAGATAAGTAACTGCTGCATGGTTGTTGTGTTGATGATGTCGTCATGGGAAAGAGTGCTTATATTTCCACTTGTGATCCGACTTGCGGGATGTTTCTGACGTGTGTCCACGCAACGGATGTGGCGTTGGCCTATATGACAGCGTGGCTGACGCATGGGACTAGTTGTGACCGAGTTAAGCACATCTGATACATTGACTGATTTTTCAAAAATCAAACATCGTCCTTGACAAGGACTCCTTGTGTTGCGCATCTCTGGAAGTCAGCAACATCTGCATGACACAACTGCGGCTGCAAGTCCTTGCCATGGTCACGACGCGCAGGCGCACCTTCCTGAACGTACTGTTGCTACTTTGCACNTCGCAACAAGGAGCGCATGATGGCGCTGCAGCTGCCCAGCTTGGCCAACCATGCGGTCCCTCAGAAGGAAGCCCGCCCTGCCAAGCCTAAGGGTATCACTGCCAAGCGCCAGAAGACCAAGGTCAGCTTTGGCGCCTGATGTCTGATCCCATTGTCACAACCATGCTGTTTGCAAGGTGCATGCTGACTGCTGTGGACATGCTGCTTGCATGTCCGTGCTGGTTGCAATGGCATGCTCCTTTGTAGTCAATTCATGCCATAGTGCAAACAGTAGTCATATCACACCAACACACAGGACTGCTGAATATCAGTGTGTAGTGTCACCCTGCTAGCTGCTGCCTGTTGCACGTCTGCAACTGAGGCAAGGCATGCTCTGATGTGTCTCTGTGTCAGTGCTTTCAACGGAAGCGGTGCATAATGCCCACCATTCACACCTGCAAAGACCTGCTCTCGTACACTCACCTACACTAGTGAAAAAGACCCCAAGAAATCTTGATGCCAACAAATCCAATTTGGGTGGTTTATTGATCTAGCTAGGTCTAAGATCTGGTTGGCTGGCACGCAGAAGGAGCCCGGCCCAAGGAGGGCCAGCTTGAGGCAGCGGGGGGTGAAGGCTGATGGTGCGGCAGTGGACACTGAAACCAGAGGTGGCCACATCACAGTGGTGAATGGGGAGGCCATCCGCTACCTGGAGCCTGCAGAGCCTGCTGAGCCCCGCGAGAGGCACCCTGATGGTGCGCTTCTTCNAGCAGCAGGAGCGTGTCATGAATGACCTTCCACGTGCTTTTCCCAAGATCAGCTTGCTGCTGACTACTCTTGCCCACGAAACCTGACTTCAAGCCTCAATTCTGCTTGGTAATTATGCCGCCGGTTGATGTTTGTAACGATAATGCATTTTNGGCGGTGGCCATGACTACACTGACCTGGCAACTGCCATGCAACAAGCAGATGCTGACTCAGACCAGCAAGAAGAGGATCAGGACTTGTCAGACCTTGATTCAGATGCTGAAGAGATGCCATCAGAAGATGAGCTTGTGCATCTGGGCAGCGATGACTCAGCTGGCGAGGAAGAAGAAGCGCTCACNGCATGTGCTGTAGCTTGTGCTGACATTTGACCATGCTTGTGCTCCTTCGTGAAGGGTTACTGTCCTGGAGCACCGCAGCAACTGTAGTGGTGTCCAAGTTGAACGCCCTGTCTGATGCCTCTGGGCTCAAACTCGGAAGAGGCGTGCGCGGGTTCCGGCTCCGCACAAGGCCGGCGGGACTGCCAGACATTGCACACCCGTGAGGCCATTGGCTGCCTGTGCCTGCAGTGGAATATGCCGTTATCGTGTTAACAAGCGTGCTGTCACCTCAGCAGCAAAAAAGGCGCATAGGCACCTGGCAATCGAAGGCTGTCCCAGCTGTTGTCGCTGGTCACTTTTGTAGAGCCGATTGCCGTGACCATCTGAGCACTAGTTTGTGCATGCGATTGAAGCAAGCACACGCTTTGTCCATTACAAGCCGGCCTTCCTNGGTACTTCTTGTCCTGAACATCACCAGCAGCATATACACCAGGGATACTGGTCACTGTTGACNCCTTGCTGTGCTGTGCTGTGCTGCACCACAAAACACACGTGTCTGTGACCTCCACTGTACACAAGACCGCTTGTATACCATGCTGCTGGGAGCTAGTCGATCTCCTTAAGCTGTCGGGCTCAAGCTAGATCACATGCCCCGCCAAGCACTAGGTGTAGCATTTACTCAGCTACAAGAATGCTCAAGCTGATGCAAGGCGTTGTCTGCAGGCAACTGCGTGATTCTGCAGAATAGGTATGAGGAGGGGCAGGTGGCTTGGGACATCATCCGCAAAGGCCCTGAGAGGCTGCAGTCACAATTTGCAGCTGGCTATGGCATGGTTCTCAATTTGCTGTACACCCGCACGCTGGAGGAAGCCAAAGCCCTTCTGGTAAAAAGGTGGCGGTGCAAGCCTGCCTGTGATCTACATCTGCTGATATACTAGTGTTAAACACATTCAACTACAGCACTTTGATCCTGCAAATCTCTAGGTACAGAATGTACAAAACTGCAAGGAGAACCTCAAGCAAANGCACCTTCTTTGTGTGCCCAGATGACAGCATCAATGGCAGCAGCTAGACATCTTCTGCACGGTGCTTGTGTGACAATTTGATGCGCTTACAGCACCAGACCAGCAAGGCATCATCTCCTGTTGTCCAATGATCTGATTTTCCATGAGTGATGTGCGGCAATTCTGGGGACAGCTGACTGTGATCAGCATACCCTTTGGTGAAAGACTGGCAGACTTTAGCAGCTTATGTGACTCACAAGTGGCCACACACTCCACGGACACCTGTAGAGTTTGATAGCATCAGCAAGGTGTATACAACAGCTGCTTGCAACAGCTGCAGTCAGACCAAATTGCTTCAAAGACCTTCAGCAGCAATTTGTGATAGTGGCAAATGAGAGTCATCATGACTAGTATANCACCACACCACAATCACACCAATGCTGTTGCGCATAATGCTAGTGCAGATGAAGTGCAGAAATTTGTCAAGAATGTAGCAAAATTACTGTGTTGGATGCAGACTGTATATTGGAGCCTACACCCCAGCTTTCCTTGCACAAAGAGGGACTGTCCTGCATTGGCCATGCACATGCTGACTTTCAGAACGTTATGCTTCAGAAGCAGCTATACCTGGTCTAAACCAGCAGGAAGCGACGTGAAATAGCTCATGAGGTCAATGAAACCTGCCAGCATAAACGCCAAATACATGGCAGAGTGCTGCCAGTCCTGGATGTGGTGGTCTGTAAATCGCCCATCCGGCTCATACAAATGCCTACATACAGACTTGATGTGATGCATCGTGATTCAGGCTGGTCTTTTACGAAGTGCTGAGCAAGTCATGCAGTGTTTGTACATGCAGTTTACTGGCGTAGCATCTGAGCAGACCTGTAATGATCATGACCGGCCCAAAGCTCCCCGTTTATTCCAATGAAGGGGAAGACGACCTTGAGCAAAGGTTCCAATGGTAGCTGCTTTGGCCACGGGAAGGCATACCAGGCTCTCGATCTGTAAGGCTTTTTCTCAGTGCTCTGTAGGTGAGCTCGGTACACACTGGCCAGCCAGTATGTGCCCCAGATCAGAAAAAAGCAGCCAGGTAGCAAGTGGCCCTTAAATGCTCCATGTGTCGGATGCCTGATTGTGCCTGGAGCAAGCGGAGCTGCCGAGACTGTGTCGTGAGCCATGCCTTCCATAGTGCTGCTTCACACGTTGCAGCAGTGCAGGCGAGTGCTTTTTGCTGCTTATTGTTTGCGTAGTTTCAAAAGGCGGAACAAGTCAGCGCTGAAGCGCGAGGTGGATCGACTNGCGCCCTTTGTCAGGCAGCAGCCCCACAAGCACTGGCAGATCAAGCCAGGGCCTTTTCAGCAGGTTGGAAGGTGGTCTCAGAAGCCTGTTGTACAGAAGNACGTGTGCACAGCTGTTGCAGCAGAAAGCTTGCCAGCTTCATGCAAGTGCTAACAATGGCATATGTCTCATACATGGTTTCCATGCAGATCGTGCATCGCGATGTGAAGCTTGAGAACATCCTGCTAGACAGTGCCAACCACATCAAGCTGATTGACTTTGGTCTAGCAGCCAACACCATGCCAGGCAGAAAACTCAAAGTGCACTGTGGCTCGCCCAGCTATGCTGCGCCTGAAATTGTTGCCAGGAGACTGTATGATGGGCCACCTGTAGATGTGTGGAGCTTGGGAGTGGTGCTGTATGGCATGATCTGTGGACACCTGCCCTTTCATGCCACAGACAACAAGAAGGTGAGACAGACATAGCGCTATGTTTTGTCACCAGCACCTTGAAGTGGAGCAGTNTGAGCAGGAACTGCTGGCGAGCATGTCTTGCACACATTGAGGGAACATCATCAGAATGCAAAGGGTTCTGAATTGCTAGCTGATCAGCAAGCACGCCTCAAGCCGTTACATGCAAGAGCCCGTTTTGCACACTCACACACTGCAACAAGATACCACATGCAGCCATTGTTGAGCCTCTGGAACCTCTCCAGTAGCAAGTGAGTTGAGACTTGCCTTCAGCAACAAAGTCAGCAGGGAAGTTGCCCTCAAAGAAGTCCTTGTTCTCGAAGGGGTAGTGAAGCTGGCCGTAGGGCANAGTTGACCTTGCCAGCATAGTGCTCCACCCCAAAGCTGTCAGGGGGGCGCTTGGGGGCCTCAAATCTGGGCATGCCTGTCAATTTGGTGCGCACTGCATGTGCCAAGTCCTGCATGATGGTCAACAGAGAGCTCATTTTGCCAGCATGATAACAAGTCCTGTCTGTGGGCTCAAAATGCAATTAATGTCTGGGCTGATTAGAAAGGTCTGCAAGTTGTGAGACGCCTAGGCACCCACTGCATGGTACTTCTGTGACAAGCTGTGAGCAACTTCATCGGTGTCGCTTAAGCATATGTGCATTGGGCTTGGGAGGGTCACTGAAAGCCAAGCAGACTGAAATTCAGCAAAGAAGCACGCCTCCAAGACACAGTGCGCCTTATCTGTTCAACCCAGCAATGTCCATCTGCAAATAAGACCATAGCCCTGTGACATGATCGCCCAGTGTGTGAGTCAATCCCCACCTGATAGGTGGCTCGTGGCATCCTACAGGCTTCATCAATGAGGGGGAACACAGCCAGGTTGGGGTTGACTGGGGACCCCTCCAGTAGGTCCAGGCAATCTTGGTTGTCAATGAACTCAACATAGCTCCAGTCAATGCCCTCNACAGCGGCTTGGCAGCTGCAAAAGCTACACTGCATTATCTCACCCGAAGCCTACATCCCAAGCAGAGATTTGGCATTACTTTATGCTTCTCCGCTGATGCTTTTAAACATAATCTGTGCTGTCAGGTGTGAGTCACTCAACACCAGCGCACAGCCTATCAGGTGCTTGCAACATTACCTGGCAGGTTGCAGACAGGAAGGAAGACAGTCGTGATTGGTGCCCAAGGTCAACACTAACCTTGAGGGCTGCACCGAACTTGGCACTNCTGTTCTGCAGGGGTTCAGACCCATCAATCAGGCTCGCGAGCCATTAGCAGGGCGCAAAGTGTCTCTCAGTTTTTGTTGCTGCACATCAGCATAAATTTACAATCACACTTCGAGCAGTTCCAGATCAAGCTGAGCAAGGCATTGCAGTACAACTGGACTGACTAAACAAGCATTGTGACTGGCTGAATAACTGCTGCCTCAGTTGTAGCAGCACAGTCTGCTTGCCCCATCTTGAAAAAGCCAGCAGAGGGCGCAAAACGACATGATGGGAATGCAAAGTATCTCACCGCTTGGACATTTGCANATCTTCGTTTTGCCATATAACCATTTTCATGTTCAACAAGCTTTGGGTATTGGGATTCTGGTCGTCAAGGTCTGCCACTAGCGATACAGGGTACCAGTGCTTTGTCCACTGGAAGCTTCCCTGTAGACTTTGGTGATCTGGTTGATCCTTAGAAGCTGCACTGCTCGTTGCGATCTCATTTGCAGACGTAGCTGCAATAAAACAATGAAGGCTGTCGCTGACTGCCGGTTCATGATGCGAAAATGAAGCACGTTCCATACAAAGACTTACCTTGTTGAAGAGGCTGAGCAGTCGAAGTTGCACTTGTAGAGGTACTAGTGCGGAGCCGACCGCCCTGGCGAATGGACGAGCGTCGGCAGTGTACACTGCAGCATACGCGCTGGACCTGTGCANCAGCTTTAGCTTCAAGAAAGCTCAGAGCCCAGGTAAGTATGCCGTTGGAACACAGCAGGGAACAGGACTCAGCTCACATTGCAAGCCCATTTGCATGTCGATGTCTGTGTGCAAATGCACCACATTTGCACCACTAGGTTTTTGCAGGTGACCTGTGACATCTGCCTCACTCAGCACTGTACTCGCACTCAGCCATACTTGGCCAATCAAGCTGATGACGCTGATGACCAACCCATGCAACACATGACCAACATTGATGGCAAGAACGTGTGCGAGTGGTGTGCCCTGTGCCATTGTAATAGCTGCGGCAGATGGACAGTGGACATGGATTGCCCAGAACCTAACAGCTGGAAACGCACCGACTTGCTGTGTGCCGGCTGTGATCGTCTTGGCACAATGCAAAATCATCAAGCTGCACAGCAGGTGAGGAACAAAGTATGACATGTCAAGTCTGTGTGAGCTGCCCACATTTTGTTGAGTCTGGTTCATGCAGAGAACCCTCTCACTCAAAGTGCCTGACTGGAATACAACGGTCTTTCTGTGGCGGGACTGCACAAGCACCTGCAACTGACAGATTGCAGGTGCAAGCTGTGTGCTTCAGGTGCTTGTGCAGTCCAGCTACAGGTTGTCATGATAGATAGGGAGTGACATCAAGTGCAAGCTGCACCACATGCATTGGAANCGCAACCTAGAGGCTATGGCTTCAACAGGTTTGCTACCTAGCACATGATTACTGTTGTGCTCAGTACTGTTGCATGTAAGCATGCTGTAAGGCTGCAAGGGCATGAGACTGCACAGAACAGTATCTCCTGCCGCACTCAGGCTGGCTTCAGACATCTAGGGACAGCGGACAAACGTAGCAATACTCTGAGCGGCCACACANGAGATATCTGCAGTCAAAACCAGTTGCTGCAATGTATAACATATCCCGTCAGCATGGTACCAGCGGCGATGTGTGCCATACTGAGGTTTGGCACGCTCTTTCGAGCTCACATGCCTCGAATTTGTCAATCTTTAACAGTATGGATAAGCATGTGGGAGCCTGGCTTAGTCATGGGGATGATTGTCTTGGACTCANCCTCAAGTGGCAGCAGTACATGTCATGAGTGTACTCTGCATATAGAACACAGGTGAAACACAACACAAGTCAGCTTTACATATGCCCTGCCAGCAAGCGACAGAGCACACAGGACACAACAGCCAACACACCTCCAGTATCGTATGGCGCTGCTGTATGAGCGTGAAGGACAGAAGCAGAACAGCAGGCTTGGACAATCAGCAAGTNTGTCATCATGTAGGGTCTAGGGTCAGCGTTCACGGGTTATACAGCTGGTGGCCAGATGAGTGCTTTGTACCACATGCAGGCTGATGCTGCTGTGAACTATATCACATGTGCCCGTTGTGTACAATTGCATAGTGTCACATTATGGCTCCAGGAGTGACGCTCTCGACATTACTCATAGCTTGCTTGTTTCAGATGGTGTCTCAGCTTGGGTGCATCTGTCCCCAAGGTTGCCTACATGGTGGTCCATTTCCTTCACCTGAGTGCACACTGGTCTGTCTGTGTGCAGGTACCTTCCAAGGCTACTTCAAGGTGGCACCTCATCGCTGAAGCTCACCGGACCCTTCTCGAAGGTGAGTGNAAGTCTGCCTGATGCAGCAATTGCAGCAAGGGCACCCCTTGAGACCATTCATGTACAGATGGCCTCCTGTCATCCTCATCTGCAGTAACAACATATGCTGGTGCCTGATGCTATGGTTGTGCAGCAAGGCTCAGCGCATAGTCCCAGCAAAGCAAGACTCAGGTCAAATCAAGAAGGTCAGCCTGGCATGTGTATACCAGCTATAGCTATCAGGATGCTACTACACCACTGAGGTTTGTGACTTTTGTCACAAACGTACACATGAATCAATACACACAGACTTTGTAAATAGGTCAAACAGCACAAGGCGGCAGGGTACTACAGCAGCAGCTACGGTGTCCCATCAGCCTTGTTGAATGGGAACACACATGCACATTGTGCACAGATGCACAAGTACATGCAGGCAGCTTGCAGAGAGCTTGTAAACAGGGGTGTACAATATCTAGATAACTGGGCATGACGTTGTGCAGGGAAGGAGGTTACCGGCTGGTTGAAGGGAGAAGTAAGTGGCGCTGCAGCACAAGGCGGGCAGCCAGATGGATGCTGCAGGGCCCACCAACTGCATCAGCAGCAAAGCGATTATGTTTGAAGTAAACAAAGCTGTATTCTGCAGCCTGATGCAGTGTCACGAGAGAGGCTGGATTGGTGAATAGACTGCAGGTTTGTCACCATATGGTCCATGAAAGCAAGTGCGCATGGCATTGGATGCTGCCAATTGTGACAGGCTTCATTATGCAGCCTTGCACAAAGCAGGTGGAGGGTAGACTGTTGTGCTCTGACACAAACTCAAGATGTGTGCTTGTCGATGCAATGCATCATGATGCGTCATGGCATTGGTGCTAGCACTGATGGCACCTGCGTAATTTCTGGCTCCTCATGCTCACTCCTGCCTGGCCAGTTCTGGTAGATGCCAATGCACAACCAGACTTCTAGGGTGTTGCGCAGCTTGATGCCTGAATGCAGGGTCAAGCCTGCTCCACCCCTGGGCCCCCTTGACACCTCACAGTACACTCGGAACCTCTGCTGCACTTCTATGCCTGCCTGTGTTACTCTGGTGAGGACGACCTGCAAACAGTGGCAAAGACTGTCAGAAACACGCTGCTTGTGGATACAGAGGAAACAGCCAGTAGCTCTGGGATAATTTAGCATCTTGTTTGCATGCAGAAAGTGTAGCTGAGGGTTATACCCGCATGCTGCTGGTGCTGCCTACATATACAAGACACTGAGGCAGGGACAAGGCCACAGAGCGATGTGACTCATGTAAGGGAGTGATGTGGGAGGCTGTCAGACCTGTTTGCTGTTGCATTGCTCCTGGTCCAGGCCCCAGCTGCCTAATTGCTCAAAGCCTTTGCCTTGACCGTGCAGTCTGATTAGCACCTTGAGCCCTGCCTGTCTGTGGCACACCACGCCCTGCGGTGTCCATGCTGCCGGTCCTGCTTGCGCGCTCTCAGCTGCAGATGGCTTTTGTGAAGGACATGCTTCACCTAGCTCAGCCAATGCCAACACATTATTGGGTGCCACATCTGGCAAGTCAGTTGCTGGTGTGCTGTCCTGCTCTAATGCTGCATCTGTTGCCAAGGTTACTTCCTGCTCAAAGTTCACCCGCTGCAATGCACAGCTGTCTGCATGTGTTGGTGACGAGGTGCAGGCATCAGACATGTCAGAGCCTGTGGAAGATGAGGGTGAAGACAGGGGGTGAGCTGGGTCTGTTACAAACAGCTCAGGGCTGCCCACGTGACAGCCTTTACAGCTAGGNCGGCTACTTCATTCAGGTCAGAGGGTGCCTTGGGGCCGCCAAGCCTGTGTGAGTGTGACCACTGCTGCAGTTCCTTGCCATCAATTTCCCTACAAGGAGGTATGCGTCAACGTACGGTGCTGCTTGTGGTGCCAAGCCGAGCAAGCATACGCACTCCATGACCAGGCACGTGTCGTCTGCATGGGATCGAAAGCCAGACACAAGTTGCACTACTCTGGGAACTTTGAACGCAGCTGCAGCTTGCAGCGCATTGATCTCGTCGTGAAGGAGGCAAGGGTGTGTTGCGAGGTACTCAGCGTCGATCTTTTTGACAGCGTACGCGCAGCCCGTCACGCTGTTGACGCACCTGGACCAACAAACGGCAAGGCACACTGAATACAATCGCGGGTTGTCTTTGACGTCGGCGCAACATGCTTGCACGCGNCAATGGCATCTGGTGTTGCCTGGCGCACGTGCGCCATGCGTTTCATGTGAGCGCCAGATGGCATGATGCCTTCCGAAGCAGTAACTTCACAACTTCCCGAGGCCGGAACACTGAAAAGTTGATGCANCACCAAGAGCACTGCTGACAAATGGGAGTTTGTCTGTATGGCGGTGCGGTGGAGTAAGATTGCGTGAGTGCCCACATGTGCAATGTAGTGCCAAATGGTCAGAAGCTGTCTGCAGCTCAGTGCAGTTCAGTGAGAGGCACAGATGCACACCTACAGAAAGGCGCTGGGGATTAGGCTTGGAAGCAGAGAGGAGGTAGAGTGGCGTAAAGGGCAGGCTGCAGTTGTCTGTCATGGCATTAGTCCACATGCGTGACTCCTGAGACAGCCAGATGGGCCGCAACGGCTTATCCAACACTGCTGCTATCTGCCCTACATCCCCTGTCACCTGTACCCAAGACAGAAAAGCTGCTCAAAGTGCATGATGAGCCACATGTTGTGCATGACAGCTGCAGTATATGCTGTGACACGTTGCATATCGATGCAATTTGTGTTCTCACCTGGCTTCCCTCAATGCCCTTGCCATCAACAATCCAGCCAAACCTGCCTCCCTTCTGACATCGGCANACGTCTTGTTTGATTGCTATGCACAGACACACCTGACCAGTCAGGTACCGCTCAGCACATCGCTGATAACGCAGCCATGTAACGCAAACTTAAGGGGTCTTTGGACACCATCTATTTTGTGGACTAACAAGGTGTCTGTATGGGCCTACTTCACAAGAAAAGCAGTGCATGCAATTTCTAGCAAAAGTTGAATGTATGTGCTTCATTCGCAATAAGATGCGCAAGTCATGACATACTGCAGGCAGCCTACAAAGCAGCAGTGGCATCAATCAATACCACCCTACTACACAGGCTTCACCTGAAAGGCCAGATAAGCAGATTCAGGGGTATAAACTACCTACACCCCAAACAGTTGAAACAATGCTTGCATGGCTCACCACGACCCAGACCTCCTGCTAAACCCAAAATATATGCATGGGCACAATCTGTCTGTTGTTTTGCAGCTGCTAGCTGTAAATGCAGCTGCAACTGGACTGCTGCTTGCNGGCTTCTCTGCCCTTTGTTTCGCGCGGTAAACCTCTCAAAATGTGCTCTCGACTGGATCTCACGCAGCGGACAGACTTGTCTAGCGCAAGGCTGTCGACTCAGTATCTAGGCAACGCGGCAAGATGAAACCAATTCGCAAGTATGACCAAAACGCTACAGGCGGAGCTGGTAGTCAGTATGTCAGCTACTTCTGCACGCGCTGCAAGTCGTCGGTGCATGACAAGCATGCCCATTACTCAAGACTTAAACGATGCTGGCGAAACGCGCATCATCGTCGTTTCCGCTCACTGCTTTTCGCAACTGCAAGTCTGCATAATGTCTGGAAGCCCTGGTTACAGCACATCGAGTGTGTCAGGTTTGCTCATAGACTTGCAATCTGCCGAGCACTGCGCAGTCCATGCTGAGTGAACACAGCTTTGGTCTACACAGTTGTTCTACAATTCACTGTGAGTGCCAAGTGGTCTTTNCGCAGTGTTGCTAGTGAGAACTGCATGCTACCTCTTGCAGATCAGAGACACACGCAACCTTTTCAACAGGTATGGTGCTGCAGGTGATCGCTCAGGTGGAGCGCAATGAAGCCTACCTCATGGCTGACTTTCTAACCAAGAGGGGCCAGCACCCTCGAGTTGGTGCCACTGTTGCGNGTGCAAACCGATTCAAACCCCTGTCTCTTCATAAAGCAAGGCACCTCATAAGAGATCTAGTGCACAACTTCAGCAGACAGTCATGCTACACCCCGTGGACCTATTNGTTCATGTCCTTCCTGCTCACGCCCATCTCTGGTGTTTCTGGTGGTGTGTCAGGGCGTCTGAAGCTTGTTGAGGCATACACATCTGGACTGGCCCTGGCACTCCCNCAAAACCAATGTGCACAATGCATACAGTGCATGTATCAGCATGCAGCGGCACATCCAGGAACACTATCACTTTGTTGGGGATCATCAACCCCTGTCAGATTAAGGTTACATCAAGATTGTTTGTGCATGATCAACAAACATGCAATGTCCCTTATGCTGCCACTGCACCATGGCCAGTCTTGGTTGGTGTCATGCTTGTTGCGCCGAAACTCTACCGATACATGCATACTGTCTATCATACCTACTTTGTACCAGCACATTTTGCAATAACGCACTGAAGTCCTCGGTTATGTGGCAATAGTTGATGCTCAATATGGTGTCGCTGCAGCACACGTTTCACTTGAGACACACATTTGCACTGCGTATCATACCTGATTTTTGATGGTACAGTGGGTGACGAAGCACTGAGCCTCTCAATCGTGCGGTGCTGATTTTAAAATTGGTGAGCTGCAGCACACCTTCTATTACGAGCCACCAGGGGCATGCACCCCTGAGCAGCTCCCCCAATTTCAGCCTTCTCACGAAATGGAGCTGAAGCGCCTCAGACACGAAAGGGAAGAGGCAAAGAGGAAAGGACAGCCGCAACCTTCCCAGCAGCCTGACTCTAAAAGGATGCGCCACAACAATGGCAGTAGAGGTGCCAATCAGGGACAAAGCCAGCAGCCAAGTAGTAGAGCTCCTGTATTTGCTCCAAGTACGTTGATTCCATTGCAAGCACTGCTGTGGGCTTTACAGTGTATGCAGCATCGATTTCTGTTTTGTAGTGTCAGCTTGGACCATTGAGTGCTTCGGTGTCAAGCTGCCTTTTAGTAAAGATGTCAACATGTTGTGTGCAGGACTTGCACTTGCTTGCAAAGATGCTTTGCATGTGTGGCGTGGATTGTTAACGGACCTTGTGGTATTGAGGTGCGGCATGTGATCTCGTGTGGTGTCAGGCAGAACTGCCTGCAAGCCCTGCCAGGCACAAGCATCTGGTTCAATTCATTTGGTTTTGCAGGTTTTCATGCCCCTGCACCGAGACAACCCATCCCTGCAGCGGCTGCAGCTGCATTTGCACAAGGCATGCCACCAGGCAGGCATCCAAACATGCCAGGTACACAGAACCAGCGAGGGCAGTTTGCCAACCCCAGAGCAGCTGCACCCAACTCCCAGTTCATGCCGCCACCCTTTGCAGCTGCTGGTCAGGCACAGATGCCTGCAGTAGGGGCCATGCCCTACAATGCACAGGGGTACCCTGCTGGCTTTGACAGGGGTGGCAGGGGTGCAGCAGGTGCTTACAGTCAACAGACACAGTACCCCCCTGCTGGTGGGTATGGTGCGTATGGCACAGCAGGCCACCAGGCTAATGGGGGAAGAGGGGCAAGTATGCGACCGCCCAGCGGTGTGGCGTACCCATCTCGCGCTGATCAGCCTGCGTGGACGCAACAGCGGCGCTGAGGCTGACCATGACTCTGCGTATATATGTTTGTGTCTCGTTTGCGTGTTGATAGAAAACAGCTAGATAGGATAGCGTGGCAGGGTACACATCAACATCAATTTGATTTGCGTGATCCACCTTGCCGTGGTGTGGCTGTCAGAATCTGATGTCATTGGGATGCATGCGTATACCAACAGTGTCAACGTGGTTTCAGAAACCAGCATGTTGCATCAACAGCCAGTTGTATGGTGAATTGTTGGTCACTCCTTTACAATCTTTATGGAGTGTCCAGCATATGCCGCCGAGGACTGCTTTTGCTGCTGCAACGTGTTCTTTAAGGCATAGGAGAGCTTTGACAGAGCATGCCACAAAAGCTCTGCAACACAGACCCACAAATTTGTATGTTGAAACCATACTCCGTACTTCTCCTTCAGGTCGGAAGAACACCTCAGCATGAGCTTGAGGTACAATGCCGTGATACAGAAAATCACGGCTTTCAAATACAGGGAAGGCATACTTTCGTGTTATATCCAGACATACTCAGGGAACCTTCTTGTTTTGCACTTGAACGCCATTTCAGCTGAAGATAGCGCAGACACGTGACACACTGAGCATGAGAAGAACAACATGCAGCCAATATGCAGGCCAAGGTCAGGAAGCTGATGACCTAACAGCTGATTCATTGATCATTATCAAGCATGCCACCTGGCTGGGCAATCCTGTTCTGTGAACAGTCTCTGACCAGCCTGCAATTTCAAGCATGCCTGATCTGCGCGACAAGGGTCATCATTTTCTATTGGCCTTTGAGCTTCCAGGTTGTGAACTGTCTCCTGCCTTCCGTTTGTGGGTTCTGACTTGTGCACCAGGTGGCTCATAGCCAAGATTCTGCATCAAGGTCTCTCCATCAATATCAGCCACATCATCTTCATCACCTACAGCAAACACGCTGCGTCTGCTGCAAGAATTGTCCAGAGTCCATGCTGCTAGCAGCATGTGAATGACGTTTAGGGCCCTGCTGACAGCTAGAGATTCTTATGGCCAGAGCCGTTACTCCAGAAAGCATACTGCAAAGCGTTGTGCAGTCGCCATAGCAGGCCTGCATTAGTACGAAGTGACAATTTCTGAACAAGCCGATGTGCACATGCCATGTCAAGGCATTCAAACTGCACAACTGCATGGCCGCTGTTTAATCACCTTCATCATCCTCATCGGAGTCTTCCTCATCGCCAGACTCCTGACATGATGCCATCAACATGAGGACTGACTGCTTCATTGCCTGCAAGATCTCTTTCTCACCCATCCGCACCTTCACAGCCATCCGCCACCTGCAGAACTGTGCGCAAGTCTTTGGAGACCCTCATCTTGATGATATATGCTGTGCAATCCAGATCCAAGGGCCCCATGACCTGTGAACCCTAACACGCTGCCACACTACTACCAAAGCGAAGATGTAAAAATTCCAAGGGCATGCAGGAATTCCTATACTTGTGACACTGCCCAAGCGGCTGCTGGGTTTGCCAGACAGCAGTCTCCCATAGGGCATGAAAGAAATCAGGCTTGACCTGTATGGCATTGGTCTGTCTCTGTGAAATGCTGCTGCATCATCCTTCAACTTGGTAGGGTACCGCCCCAGCAGCTTGTCGACCAGGCGCAGCAGCGTGGTGCAGACAGCCATTGCATCTGAGGTGTCGCTGATGAAGTTGGCCCCCAGGAGGAAAGTAGATTGAGGCTGAGCTGCACACATGACACTCCAAAACTGGATCTTAAGCTCTGGTCACAAGATGCCATAATGGCCTGACCTGAGGTGAGGTCATGACCGCGACATGTATGCAGAGCATTTTGCAACAGAGCATGCATGCTGACGTATGTTGTTGCACGGGACACTCACAAGCCAGAGCATGACAACACCTGCTACCACCTGCATGCAGTGAAGATGCTGTGACATTGCAGAGCTGAAGTTTCCCAATGGAACTGGGCTTTTTGTCTGATAGCAAATTGTAAGTTTGCCAGACAACCAGTGAGATGGCAGAGTATTGGATGCCCAGCACCACCTGTAATGCTGTGACATGAAGGAGTGACACACCTGCAGATGAGGAGGGTTGTGATGTGGAGGCCTCCGGCACACCATCTGGGGGCTCCACCTTTTCTAGCTCTGTGAACTCATGTGGGTCCATGTGCATCACCTGATGGTTACACACACAAAAGCTCGTGAGATCCTCTACAGCTCAGCATTAAATGGCAACTTGCCCTTGGCCATATGCCTCGGATGCAATCATCGTTTGTACTGACTTGCAGCTCATACTGTGGCCGCAAGCTGCAATGAAGGGACACAGTGACACAATTGCAGATCGTACTTGATGAGGTCTGGAAGTTGTAATTGACGCGTTGTTCATTCAACTCAGCCGCCTCGTGTCGATGTGGACGAGTCCCTGTAAGTGCAAATGCAGACTGTGGAAAACATGTGCAGCACAGTGGTAAGTGGTCATTGCAGGCTTTCATGAACAGCTGGGCGCCACATCAAGTTTGGTCACAAGATCTGGTCTGTGTTATCATGCTGTGTTAGTCACATGGGTCATGTGACTTTGAACTGGCACCTGTATTGTCGTTACAAGGTCATCTGGCAGAGTGTCGTCTGCAGTGACAATGAATGCTGTCTTCAGGATGTGGCTTTGTTGGAGCAGTTTCTGCTTGTCCTCAAGGCGTGGTAGCACAGACTGCAGATCCATGGCACAGGATCAGCAGCAGTTTTAGGAAGCTCTGTTAGAACACCCTGTGCAATGCACGCCTACACAGACTGCAGTTTCTGTGCAAAGGTGTGGTGGACTGAATGATGCCAAACGGACTTGACAAGCTCATGCAAGTCAAGTCTGGTTGGCAAGGCCCCCCAGCCAGCTCAGCATGCTTCCTGAGCACCTACTGCATGTCACAGTCACGGTCACCACATCAACAACAGACGAGTCCATACACACTGTCAGTCTAACAGTCGCACACACGACACTCGCCTTGTACAAGACTGCAACAGGCCATTCATAGGTTACGGTCTGCAAGCATGAAGCTGGTGCTGTATTGCAGTCACAAGATTTGTTGAGCTTTGAATGTTGCTTCACCTTGAAGGCATACCTCTAGTCCAGCACCAGCGGCCTCTTGGCAGCTCTCCATAACCAGCACAGATGGAACAGGCACAAAGTTGTGGGGGTTGTCAAAACCCGGCTCAAACTCCTCCACAAAGCCATATGTCTGTAACAGTTGGGCATCACTCAAGTCTCCGTATGTATGCAGCAGCTGCTCTCCTTTGCTGATATCCCTTTCTGCAGGCGCAAGCTGTTCCGGAGTGGCAACAAGCAGGCAATAACTGTTGATGCATGCTAAGCTGTACAGGCGTTGACTCAAAGTTGTCATGCAAGAGCCCATGGATTGAGATGCATGGCAGAGCCAATTGCAAGCTGTGTTGCAGCGCCCTGCAATCTCCAGCCAGGCATTGGCGGCCAAGGACATCATGCAGTGAGACCAATCCCGGTGGTTTAAGCCGATGCTGGCCAGTGAGTTTGTGCATCAGCAATTTCTCAGCTATGCCTGTGGAATATCCATGGTAAGCTAGAGCTGCCATATAGGTATGCAGGCTAGCAGATGGTGAAGTGCAGATGGCAGGTGCTGCTCAGGACGCCTAGATGGCAGGGCAACATGAGAGACCGGTGCAGGGTGCAAGCTGCCTGCCACAGCAGTGTCCGACCTGTATGGGCCCTGTCACACAACCATGCCTCAGCTGAAGTCATGTTTCTGGACTTGGACCGACACTTAAGCTTTAAGCATATGTAGTGCATGTGCATTTGTCTGTATATGTGGACGTACAAGCATTGCACGCACAGCCATACAGAGTATCCATGTACCTCTTGCCTAGACAGAGGTGCTCCTATGTGTTCTGCGCTGTCACCGCATCACCAACTACATGTTGGTGATCTATCTGCTATCTGTGCTTGGCTAACCTGCTTTCATTGTGAAGAAGCCTTTGATGTTGACATCAGCTCCATCCACTGTCACAGTGGCCTCTGCATGGCTGCGCCGAAGCAGGGTGTTGCGCTTCTCAGGCTCAGTGGCATGATTGATCATGTCTATTGCCGGCAGCATGTACAGCTCCTGGCCTGCATGAACATTGCTGGCTCACCACTCTCTCATCAGTCTCCCTAGTAACTGCAGTGACCAGTCACGGTAGCAACACGAAGTACCATGCAGGCAATTCAGCACACTGTGAGAAAGTCTGATGCTGTTGTTGCTTTCCAGTGATATGTCTTGTTGCACTTATCAGCAGCTGTCTGCAACTGCTCCTTTTCTGGACTGCCTACATGCAATGAGGCTGCCAACACACGTGCTTTGCTCCGCACATGTGGACATCCTGCCATACAGGTATAGGCCACCTGTTCACAATCTGATGTGAACATGTGTTGAGCGCTTAAACAAGCAGGACTCAATTCCTCAGGTCACATCCGATCATCCACCTGGGCTGTCATGTGATATTTGTGCCATGCCAATTGGAATATGCCTACCAGGTATGGCAGCTGGCAACTAGGCAACACAGTGAGCAATCAGCTGTTGCTCAGCTACAGCATGTCTTAGCACACATGTCAAGTCAGAGGTCTCTGATGCACTGCACCTTCCTGTGCAGATCCCGTGATCCAGTTCTCGGCCAGCATGTGGAAGGCTCGGGACTGTACCAAGCCGGCGTATAGCTCAAAGGCCTCAAGGGTCTGCACACTGGCTGGCCACAGGTTCTGTTTGGCTTGCATAAGTGGCAGAAGCTCCCGCTGAAACACAGTTGCTGTGCTGTCTCCACCAATCTCAATGGCAGTGCCTGCAACACTTGCGGTTGGACATATGGTTCCTGATACAGCAATGCATGTCACAACAAATGCCACAGAGTGTGTCAGCAGCACGTAGGGCACAAACCCTTACAGGCTAGAGCAAAGGGGTTTTCAGCCATGGTCATGGTAGGCAGACACATTCTGTATGCTGCTGCTGTCGGCTGTACCTTGCAGTTCAGATAGTTGCCCTTTTGACCAGCAGATGATGCAGTCGTGCTGCTGAGGAAGCGTTTCAATGTAGGAGGAATACTCAGACGAGGACCCCTGCGGAACAGGATGAATTGCGGAGTCTCCTGCACTTCTCACCAGTGACAACAGTGAACAAACCTGGCCAACTTCATACAGCAGGAGAAGCACAGTGGACAAGAAGGGGCTCAGACTGCCATGCCCACTCATCAGGTAATTGACTGCCGGACTGTACAGTTCCTGCAAGCTGTTATAGCTGTCTATGTTTGAGAGTACAAAGTGGTAAACGCCTCCAGACTGCAACATACCTGTTGATCAGTCCATTCTAACCGGGTTGGCATATGCAGACAACATTTCAAGGGTACAAGCACGAGTTGCTGGCCTTCTGGGATGTCCTCTTGCGCGAAGACGCCCCGGTCACCGTTATCATCGACCTCATCGAACAGCTTAAGCTTGGGGTGTACAAACCCGCCCCGTTCCTGTAAAAAGGCGTGGAAGCCACTCATCCTCGCTGATTACTACGCACGCGTTGGCCTGACCAGCGCACCACATAAGCTGCGCTCTGCTATGCCAGTCAAGGTCAAAGTCAAGGCTTGCAGCCTGTGCGACCATGCTGTGCAGCATGCAACATAAACCGGGCCGCAGCTTATGC
Source organism: Trebouxia gelatinosa (assembly GCA_000818905.1). Taxonomy (NCBI): domain Eukaryota; kingdom Viridiplantae; phylum Chlorophyta; class Trebouxiophyceae; order Trebouxiales; family Trebouxiaceae; genus Trebouxia; species Trebouxia gelatinosa. Next base: position 662,194 of record KN805353.1, on the reverse strand, counting down.
GTCACAGCACGACAGTGACACTGTAAACGTTTGCCGAAGCTGACATGCATTGTCGCTTGGCGACGTGCGCAGCGGCATCCAAGTGATCAGCACTAATGCATCCTTGCACGTGCTGCTGCTGTGCCGGTTTCACGAACTAGCCTGGGCAGCAGCGCAATCAAGCAACACATTTTCGCCATGGAGACAAATCTTGCTGGCACAATGTGGCGAGACGATATGTGGCTCACAAGTTACCCTCTGAACGTCCATACAGCACTAGACTATTTCTCCTGTTCGCCATTCTGGGATGCTGGCTGTAACAATGTCAGGGCGAGACTAGAACAGAAGAACTTGAGGTCTTTCAGTCACAGCATGACCTGCAGTGCACCTGGCACACAACCTGAACCCTTGCATGCAACAGGGATCTGCAAGGAGTCGAGTTTGGTCTAGATATGGTGCAAGAGCCGCACCTGTTTGTGATCAGTAAACACCAGAGACAATCGCAAGACTCCATGACACCTTTGATGTTCTTCTACATTCTGGATGGCAGCATATACCAGACACCAACTCTTCATGCATTGCTGCATGCTCGTCTGGTATGTAAAAGCAGTGCAAACAACACAACAGCATTTACATGCGTTCAAGTTCAGCTCAATTAGCCTTGTTATGGACCTGGTTCTGCTTCTTGCAGAGCAGATCTATCTACCAAATCAAGCACGCTTTCACCAGGCTGCAGTCAGACCTAGACCCAATGAGGAAGGCTGTGCCATCACTGGGCGGTGCAACAGAGCAGCCAGCTGTCTTGCAGACACCAGCAGAACCTTCGCTGACTCCTTGTAACAGTGAATGGCAATCTGTAGACCCACATGCCATTGGCCAAATCCTGTCCCATGTGGTCAGAAAGGTGGGTTGCAGCTTCTGTAAGTTGGTATAAGCCATTGATCAGCACCTGCTTTGCTCGACAGTGAGGCAGTAGTCTATATCTATATCTCGTATGCCTATGGCATTGCCAGCTGGCATCCACGTGCATCTGGTTCAGGCAATACGTGTTCACGCCACACTTGTTGTGATTCTGTTGATGTGCTGTCTGCTGGCCTGCCTACAGATCGTTGCTGTTACCTTATGCAACATCTGTGGCACTGATGCAGAATGCTGTGAAACTGGAAGGCGAGAAGCCGAGCACAAGTATGCTCTCATCAGAGCCGTCAGACTTTCATTTGCCTCAAGTCAGGGCAAGTACACCAGGTGTCAGCGGCGCTCCCGCTCAGTAATTGTCATAAGTTGTCAAGGTACTTGCCTGCTTCTGTCGGCACGCAGTTGAGCCGAACTTACTTAAATTTGCTTGCAACGAGACCGTGCCACATACTAGCAATTGCAATGTTGGCTTGCATGTCTGTAGGAATGCATGCTCTGGTCCTTACCTGAGTATGTGGTGCAGTGTAGCAGGCTGCAGACAGGCACGTACAACCTAAGATGGCACCATTTGTCTGTTATTGCGCTCCTTCATCTTCCAATTTCCCAGACTTGCGAAGATGCCACCATTGACAGGTATGCAAGNTTGATGACAGGCAGCATCTCTGCACCATGTTGAACACTGCCATGCATGTGCTGTGGCCACAGCTCCAACATAGTTGGCATCTGACAAGCAATAAATAGCATGTGTGAGTCAAGCAGTACACATAGTAGTTGGTTGAAGGCCTCACCAGATGCTCAGCCTTGGGGTGTGGGGGCATCTGTTGCAGTAGCATGGTCGGCCCTACAGCAGTGGCCTTGATAGATTCTTGAATGATGTCACCTCCGGCCAAGTATCGCATGAGGTCCACAAAATGGGTGGCTTGCTCCACAATGCAGCCACCGCTCTTTTGTGTGTCCCACCACTGCGTCTTCTCTATGTTGTTGTAGGGGCATGAGTAGCGGCCCACGATCGAGGTTGGGGCAATGCCAATCTGCAGGTGAAGTAGTACATGGCTCCGACAAAACAACAACACATTGACAAGGGGTGTCTTGTGTGTATATCTGCCAGTGCTGATTCTTGCACACCAGCAGAAGTTGTGTCTTGCATTGAGCAAAGCCAGTCTACAGGAACATGCACTTATGCTGCATCACACAAACCACAACACATATTGCTTGAGGCATGTACTTGTCTTCTGCAGGCATGACTTGTGTCTCTTTGCAGAGCAGCTGAGATTCCATGAAACTCTCTTCTGTAGCATCAACTTAGCCAAAATCGACAACATGGTGACTCACCTCAGCCATGAGTTGTTTGGCTGCAATGACAGCTNCTGGTGCTACTAGATGCTCTGACATGTGTCTTGCACCCAGCACATTTCAGGCATAGTTGATGTGTCAACCCAGTCATGATGCTGACCAGCAGTAGGTCAAAGACTCAGGCAACCCATTGCACAGCAACTCATATGTAACATGCCAGGTTCTGTCTGTCACTACTGCTGCTGTGCCGGCTGTCATGATGATCTGTATGTTGCAATCGCACAGGGGGCATTACACTGAGGCTACCAGCACTACAGCTTGCCTCTGCGGTGCTGTGTTGGAGGTTTGAGCTATCCTGAGGTGTGCTGTGATTTTGGCTATGCAGCTGCACCCATTCCAGGTTGCCGACTGCTACAGCTGAGCCTTGAACTATGCCAGATACGCCACTTCCAGGTTCCTGTCTGAATGTGCCATCTTGCACCTCAAGATGCCTCTCCCCTGCAGTCATGTTTGCATTACAGCTACGCCATACGTGATACGCATGTGTGTACATAAGATGCAGTATGTAATATGTGACTATATGTCGTACTGTTCCTTCGTGATGTCAGGCAGCTATCGTTGCCACACAACCTGACGGCACCCACAATCAGACAGAGGACTGTAGACATGTGTTGGCAGTTGCTGGCTCGCTGGACGAATATGACATTTGTAGCAATTGTGAAATCTTGATTGGTTAGCTATCTACCAGCTATGCTATGCAAGGGGAGCAAAAAAGCAGTGTAGCTTGATCTCAGCAGCCTGCAGACAAGTGCCGGTGTACATTCCAAGATGTGACATGCAGGCCTGCATCATGTTATGTTGACCCAGACTTGTCAAGTAGCTATGCCTCATGCAACCAGCATACAAGCCAAGCAGCTTTCCAACAAGCAAAATGCATGGCGAAGGCTCCAGATGAGCGCCTGTGATCCTTGTGAGCCATGGCCTTCAGCATTGCAGCAAGACACGGCATGTCAAAGAGAGGATGCAACTGCAAGCAAACATCTGTTGGCTGGGAGTGTGAGGCATCTTTTCCCAGAAATTCACAAAAGATAGTGTCTGGAANAGGCCTCAGAAGCTGCTGCAGCTGTGGCCGTCAAACACAAGGCCGCCAATGCTGCCAAGGCGGAGGCAGAGCGGCTGGAGCAGCAAGCTGCTGACTTCAAGCAAGCTGGCAAGCGGGATGCAGCCAAGAAGACACAACAGCAGGCTCACAGGCACGTACTGCTGTGCATACATCTGGGTACTTTGCCATTGGTGCTGGAGCGTGACAGATGCTCTTGGGCTGTGCTGCATGACAAGCTGCCTTTGCTGCAAAGGCCACCAATGCACCTCATGCCAGGCTGGTTGTGCCGCAAGGGTTTCCTCGTAGATTCCTTCTCAACTGCATTTTGACCTCTGTAACTCATGTGTCAATGCAGCTGCACTTGCTGTGTGTATTTATACCTTTGAGCATATGTGATTCAGCACTCCTTACAGCTGCTCTCCATCCTTATACACAGCAAGCAGCAACCAATATACATACTCGATGCTATCAAGCAGTATGCAGCCAGGCATCTTTGGCGGTCATGCTGACAGGNGCTGCATTTTGGCAAGCAGCCAAGGCAGTATGCTGGGTGGCATTGTAGGCGCCACTTATGAGTTGCAGCGTCGCTATGATAAAGGTTTTTAGGTTGGTATACAAGCTTTCTTACGCCTAAGNGTCATTGTCCAAGCATCTTGGCTGTGCACTAGGTCTGAGGCAGGTGGGTGCACCTTCTCAAGCACGTCTCCTTTCAGCCGCCTGTCATAGCACTAATTATGGAATGGCTTGATGATAAAACAACACACTCGTGGCATACCTTTTTGCCTCCCCAGGGGGCTTGGCAGAAGCATGGCTGAGAGCAGTTTACCCACATGATGCCGCACTCCAGCGCCGCAGCCACACGCTGACACCTCTGCACGCCACATCACCCAGACGTTTTGATTACAGCATTCAAACGCAGCCTCGTTGACACCTGCAGTACTTTGAAGACACAGATGTAGCTGTGCTGGCACAAGTGCGCTAAGACTGTGCCATGTTGATGACTCCTATATCAGTAGCATTGTGTGACATAAGCAGAAATGAGATGTGCAGTCTCTGCACCTCTTCATCAGCTGAGATGACGGCGCCTGCAAGACCAAACTCTGAATCATTGGCCAGCTGAACTGCTTCTTCTTCGGTCTTGAAGGTAGTGGCAGCTAGGACCGGCCCGAAGATCTCTTCCCGCCAAATGCGCATGCTGGGCTGCACATCTGAGCGCAGCACACAGCCTTTCATTCACACATGAGACGGCAGCTGAAGCTGAAGCTGATGTGTATATGAGGCTGCATCATTGACTAACCCACTGTCTTGTTTGGCTAGTAGNGGGGCCAAGAACCAGCTTGCAACAGTCTAGTGCGCAATTCTTGTCAAATCCGTTTGCAATGTTGAGTTTGGTGGTTGCTGCTGTGTGGGATGTCATATGGGATAACCGTGCAAGCATGTACATCACCTGGGATGAAATTGCTTAAGCCCTCATAATCTGTTAGTGCACCCCAAACAACTTCCACAGGTGCTGCTATCTGTACAGCTCCATATAGGCGTCTGCTGTTTCGTTCACCCCGCTCTATCACAAGGTCTACCCCCTGAAGAGAGTTTGCANGACGCCCAAGAAGGGCACCCGCAGTATGCTGACAGCTCTCAGGAGTCCAACAACGCGCTCTGCAAGCAAAGCAGCAGCGGCTGCTGAGAGGGGGAGCAGCCCTGAGCAGAGACACACAGCTGCTCAAAGCCCCGAGCTTGCCAGGCTGAAGCAGGCTGCCCGGCAGATACACAGAGCATCAATTAGCCCTCCCCAGTCTCCACAGCAGGGGCAGCAGCAACAGCTAGCAGCAGCAGCAGCATCCAGCAGCATCATCAGCAGCAGTAACATCATCATGCAGCACCAGCAGCAGGGCAGCAGCAGCAGCAGGATGCAACTCAGCAAGCCAGCCATGCACCAAAGATGCCAAACCCTGCAGATGCACTGGAAGCAAAAGCATTGAAGTTGGCCATGCAGGTAACTTGTCTGGACTTGATTGTGTGTCACATCTTATTGGCAATCTGGCCGACAAATCGTTGAGCATCTTTATACATGTGTCTCAGAACCTTTGGCCATTCTGATAGCAGTCGATTCAGTTTCTGATAGCGTGCCAAAGGTTTGCATGCTGATGCAATGTCTGTATGTTATTGCTACTGCATCTGCACACTCTGGCCCCGACACACACAGAGGCAACTATAGTCAACACAAGTCTGGCTTCCTGGGATCCTTTGAAGCAGATGTGAGCAGGGNAGCTGCAGCAGCAACAACCACAGCCACAGGCTGCTCACCAACACCTTGCAGGCTCCCTGCCCATGCACACACCTCAGGGCTATTCGGGTCACGGTGCTGGTGGCAATGAGGCATACCAGCGGCAGTACCAGAACCAAGGAGCTTCAACATACACAGGTACAACCCCCAACCCTATTATGTAAGCCTCAGCCAGCTTGTGTTGGGTGTGCATTGCTTGTGCAGTCTTGCATGTGACATGATGCCTGCTCTGCAGCCGCTAACTGCAGCCATGTGGTTTGTAACAAGACTGGGGTACTATACCAAATAGTCACCCTTGGCAGGCCGTGAGACAGTGTCTACAGCAGTGCCATGTGGGATGCATCCGACATGGCATAGCAATGTTGGAGCGAAGGCACCTGTTTGCAGCACATGTATATACTGCTAAANGTTTGAACTCTGTCTCTGACATGGTTCAGACTAGACCTGCCAGGCGTTTGAGCAAACCTGGCTGATGTTTGGTAGATTTCTTTCGTTCTTTCTGATAGCCTTCGCTGTCCTGAGGTGTTGTCCGTTGTGTTGCAAGGATTCATAAGAAAGTCAACAGACAGCTGCGGTCATGTGTAGTAGCCCTTGCTGGCTTGTCTACCTGTTTCATGCCCTTGTATAGTGTGTATTGATGTATATGTACAGTTATGACCGCAGACATGATGTTGTAGGCAGGCAGCAGACTGTCACATGTCTTACTGGACCCTGCATTGGCATCTTGCAGAGCAGAAAGCTATCACTGCTCACTTTGACAGCCACTACCACGTCAGCAGAAACAGCATGGCAGACAGAGCAAATGACGGTGCTGCACCAGCTGATCATGTTCATGATGTGGCCCCTGAAGACTGATGCCAAGNCATCTGCTAAAATTGGAACGATACAGAGATTAGCATTATATAGTCTGCACATCAGGACTGATGGAGCCAGAGGCATGTATCGACAAGGAAAACCATTCGCTGCTGATGAGCTGCCGTGGACTGGACACTTCACGCCACTAGAAGAGCTGCGCAAGCCGACTCGGGGTGCAGACATCATGAGTGCCACACCTGTCATCGCATTAACACAAATATTCATTAAATCCGGCTGCAGCCGGATGCAGTGCGCATGCGGTAAGCGCTTGCATCAAGCACTCACCATACTTTGCTGGCCACTCACGCAAAGGCATGCCTAAAGTTATACTGCATCAGCGTGCATTGTGAATGGATTGTTTGCATGGCTCCCGCTGAAGTGTGTACGCAGTTCCAATAGTTGATATATTGAGTACGCGATTGGCAAGCGCAAAGCTTGTCTTCTTTAGCATACCTTGCCAGGTGTCTGCTTGCTGCCAGAGCACTACCAAGGGGCAAGATAGCTGACCCCATTAAAAGGTTATGTGCGCCAGGTGACGGCATCACCGAGTACTTGAGAATTGGTTTCCCCAGCTGTGTCGCGGTGCTTACCCATGCACCTTGTACAATATGTTGTACAAAGTCTTGAGCAAACAAACTGTTGAGCCTCCCTNAATTGCAAGGACTGCTGTGCTGTTGTCTCTGCAAGGGCATGCTAGAGGCGCTGCATCAGCAGGTAGGTGTTGGCTGCCCCCTGTGTCAGCCAGAGCTGCTTCTGCTGACTCTGGTATGGCTGACAGCTACAGCAAGGACTGCTGTACTGCTATCTCTGTGATGATCTGCCAATGGCGCTCATCAGCAGACAGATGCTGGCTGCGCCCTGTGTCAGCAAGAGCTGATTCTGCTGCCTCTAGTATAGCTGACAGCTGCTTCATTTGACAGGGGAAGCAACATGTTTGGCAGAAACCTCATTCTATCATCTTTGTGACTAAAACATGCAAGGAAACCAGCGACCACACTAGCCGCAGGGCAGAACAATCTTTGAGTAGAAGGTACACTTGGCAAAGGGATGCTGACAGTCAAGGCTTTAGCCACAGCATGCACTGACATGACAAGCAACATTTTCTTACCTGGCAATTGCCATCACCAGAAACTGAGACTTCACACAGACCATACATATCCAAGCGTGACAGCAATCTGCATATGAAACATGAGATTGAATGGCTGCTGCAAAATGCATGCAACAAAGCAACTAGAATGCAGCGCATTCAAAAAATACCTAGCTCTAGCTGTGCTGGAGTCTTCGGGTGTGGGTGGTTGACTGTTGACNCTTGCCCGACACATTACAATCAAGGATATGAGTGCTGACCTCATCTCGCTCAGCTGCTGGCACAATGAGCTCGATCTCACCCCACAACGTCAGCATCAGTCCACACGCCTGCTTCTGCTTACGTTGGCTCGCCTGAGCTTATGAGTGTGATCTCACTTTGAGACGGCCCAAGTTAGTCTCCCTCTGTGGCACGCTCTTTGTTGCACAGCAATCAGTAGCAGGCACAAGCATGGCAGCAGGTCGCTGTTGGGCTGTTGGCCCGGCGTGTATAGCGTTGAGCGTAGGAAGGAACCTTCTCTCTCTGCGTCAGCAAGCTGTGTCAGATTCACAGAGTGCTTCGCTGTTGACCTGATCCGACGTTGCCATTACCGACATCGACAACAGCAAAATGCATCTATGCTTAGCAAGCAACGGCGCGACCTTTGCAACGCNCTAAACCGCCCTTTCGTGCTTTTCAAACCGAAGTGGACGAGTCGTCGCGGCAGCGCGTCGCAGCCAACAGAGCGGTTTTTCCTACCCGCACGTCACACAGTAAGCTTCTGTGTCTTGGCCGCTCCAAAACGTTTCAAACATGGAGGAGGGCGTGGACGTAAGGCACGAGGTGGAGGTTGACGGAGAGGGCCTGTTCGTCGCTGTGTCCGNAGGCTGCAAGATACCAGCTACAGATGAGCAGCGTGATGTGTGTATAATGGAAGAACTATGCTTGCTGTGAGTGCCAAAGCGAGTGGAGTACAGCATGNAAAGGCAGTCAAGACCCACCTGCAGAATGCGTCAGTACTGACTGTCAGGCTTCATCACCACAGGCTAGGTACTTGCATGCTTGCTATGGTCAGATAGTACCTCGTGTTTGAGTGTCTCAAGCTTTGGACCTCTGAAAGCACAGAATCATAGCTAGCCAATGAAGGTTGTACCTTACAGTGGCACAGGCACCTTAGTGCGTGTGTGAGGTCCAAAAGGAGAAGCATAAAACACGCACAGTAGTGCCGCACCACAAGATAGTTGCGAGCTAGCCCAGCGCTGAAAGGCATGGCTTGTCAGANAGCTACCACAGTGTGCTTCAATGGCTACCACACTTCATTGCATGTGACGTTCTCTCAACCAGGTCCACCGACACACTAAAACCAGAATTTGGGTTTCATGTCAAAGTGAATTGCTGAACCAGAATTTGGGTTCAGCAAGGCAGCCAAGTGAAGGTCTCCGCGATTTTGTTCCAGCAAGCCTCTGAGCTGCACAAACTGAGCGGAGTAGAAGCAGGCAGACGGGCTTACTCTGTGGTCAGGGCNCCATCTGACAGTCTGCTGCCAGGCTATGGACAGTGTCAGTCAGTGTGCTCACAATTGCTAGCGCGCTTTCTGCAGCTGAAGGCAGAAAGCACGGCCGCCAGTCAGGCGCCCAGCAGCAGCAGCAGCAGCAGCAGCGCTGGGATAGCCTCAACACCAAACACAAAATCCATCTGCTGACCACAGCCTTTTTCCCCAGCAACAGTCATAACTTCACAGCTACTACACCACCTAAATCAGCCTCCACAGACAAGTGCTGCACTTGCTGTAAACACATGAAGACGAAACATTGCATGCCGACAAGCACATCCGCGCTGTAGCCCCTCATTCAGCATGAACAGACTCGCTGCACTGCTGCCGCCTGCATCTTTGCGTCGCATTTGCACACAACAAGTGCCTCCAGCATTCCAGCATACCTCATGACACACAGCAGACATGCTGCACTGCTGTGTTTGCACCTCACAAGTTCCAGATGCACTGCAGCACATCATTCAATTTACATGCAAATGCTACCTTGCTGTCTTTGCAACCCCACAGGCATTCAAAGCACTGCAGCACATTGTTCAGCAGTATGCATGTGTTGCATTGCTGTGTTTGCAATCCCACAAGCATTCAAAGCACTGCAGCACACCGTTCAATTGTACGCATGTGCTGCACTGCTGTGAGAGCTGCACTGCTCTGGGTCATGCCATTCTCACCGCTAGAGGAAGTTGAAGCTGCTTGTGAAAAGATTGCAGGTATCAGCTGGTCTCAGTACAAGGACCTGAATCTTGACATGCGTGATTGCCCAGCAGTCATCAAGCAAGTTTGGAGATAGCCTTGACGGCAACTCTGGTTCTGTGAAGCATGTGAGGCTGTGATATTGGAGTTGTTGAACACTCTGGTGCTGCAGCAGTCTGCAGATGACTGGCACTGATGTGGCAACTTCATGCCAGCCGTGCATTAGCAACTTCACCCAGCTGTTACCACTCTTTAGTGTATTCAGTTTCATGTATCTCATGTTGTAGTAGACAAGTCAGTCCAATGCTTGCGACGCTTCTTGCAGTTTGTAGTCTATGTAAGTGGCCTGCTGCCGTCTGAACATTCACTGANGTGACGCGATACAGCAGCCATTGGCGTCTGATACTGGCTGGAGGGATGTAGCAGGGAGCAACAGTTCCAATTTTGCTGCAGTACTGCATGGCGCTACATCACCATGCGCATCCGCACATGACCCCCGGCACTGCACTNAGGGCACATACTTGTGACTGCAGTTGGCAGCTTCAGATCAGCTGACATGATTGGACATCCCGATACTGCAAGGTGAACATGCACATCACAAGGCAGTGCTAGGCATTCTGCATCGCCTGCTGCACCTATCTGGCTTGACATGCAGGCCATACAACAATAGCACGCTGCGTACCGGGAAGTACAGGCGGTACATGAGGATCATTTGCACCAGGGGCAGCAGGCGGACCAGTAAGTTGATGGCCTGAGTCACCTCATCCCCCAAGGCTGAGGGCTTCTGTGCACGCCTGAGGGCAGTCAGCTTACTGCCCCAGTATGTCACAAACAGCCCTGCAATTCACATCAGCACTCAGGGTTGCATAGCCTGTATACAGTGCTAATGCCAAGATGGCAGTGCAGCGGCCGAGGGTCCAGCATCGCAGAGCAACCCTTTCCTGATGCCAGTGTACAACTGCACAATCGAGTCACAGCCTGATCGCGNCATAGCTTCTCACTGCCATCAAACAGCAATTGAGTGTTGGGCTTTTGTTGTGTGTGTCTCATCTGGCATGGTATGGTACCTGCAGGCATCACTCAACAGCAGAGCTGAGCCTCAGCCGCAACTGCAAGCACACCAGCCTCACAAACCTTCTACNACAAAGGGCAACAGCAGGGCAGGGCTGAGTGTGGTAACCCTATGTCCTGATCCCATACCTTCACTGCTTCCCACATGCTGTGCAAGCCATACTAGACATATCGTGGTAACAAGTGTGCCAGCTGTCACACTGCATGACATTCTCAGGAGGCAGGGCTCTCCTGGTGAGCTTGCAAATGAGCTCAGCCCTTTATCAGTGCCTCATTTCGTGCTGGCGTGGTGCNCATGTATGTTGGTGTACCTCTTTGTCGTAGAGACTCAGCCAGGCATCTCGGCAGGTTTGTGACATCTTACTTGGGTCATTGATGAAGCCCAGGAAAACCATCATCTTCTGCGGGTCAGCCAGGTTGACAATGCGTCTGCACTGCAATCATACGCATGTGACATGTAACATGAGTAGCTGTACTCGCGTCTGCCAGCTCAGCATATGTTTTTTCTTACCTGAACTGATCTATGCCAAGTTCACTGAGCCGCTGTATGACTAGGTAGGCATACACTTGGTACAGCTGTATGTCTCCCCGAAGCACACTCCCACTGCAAACGGCCCTCACTGGTCGTCATCAACAATGACAAATACATGAAGAGGCAGCCATGCTTGCACTACATTACCTGTTCTTGTGGTAGAAGGCTTTTAGGAAACAGGTCAATAGGGCTTCATACCGAACCGTACCATACAAGACTTGCTGTACAAACGCGCGGTCAGAATCTGCTTGAACTTTGTGCTGTGTCAAAAATGTGTCAGCGTGGGCATCGAGGCTGAATTGCGCAGGCTTGAACGAAGCACAACACTGTATGCAAAGTTGCATCAGCTCTTGAACCCCCAGCAAGTTGCTGGGGCTCTCTTCGACAGGCAGCTCGTCTGACTGNAGCTGTGTGTCCTGTGGGTGCAGGTCCGAGAGATGCAGAGTGGACAGGAGTTCCGGTATGTTGTGGACAAGCAGGATGTCAAGGAGCGTGTTGGCGAACTGCTCAAACGACAGGATCTGTCCAAATATGTACTATAAGCAATGATGCAGGAGTTTTACACTGTGATGCTTGCCCATTTTGGTGGGGTCCTGCCACACTTCTGCAGCTGCCCATCCCCCAAACCTGCTGTATGTAACAGTGAACCCGTTGCCGCTTCAACACTCTCAGTGAAATGCGCTACTTGCTGCTTACAACCCTAAGGCTGTGCAGCCCTGGCTGTGCTTCTGCATGTACACGTTGCATGCATTAATCAGGGAGTGTATTTCGAGAATTAGTGTGTGAGCTTGGTACCAACCTTGCGATCAAGCCAGAATCGTTACATTGATGTGACGCAACTATTACACAGAGGATATGAAATATGACCCACCAACNTTTTTCGACGACAGCTAGGCAGTGCGGCTGGTTTGTCCTGTGACTGCCTTTGCTATTGCACGCACAGCTGAATGGCTTCATTGGTAACCGTTTTCCATCTTGCTAGACTTATCAGAAGGTGGTGCACAGCAATTGGCACTGTCTAGCCAGGATGTGCATACAAGGGTCACTGTTACAACAGATCGCAGTACGTCTGTCAGGCTCAAGGTATGCGCCTCTTCAATACAAAGGCAGCCCTTGGCTCACTGCTCACGCACCTCCTTTTCATGATTTGGTTGCTTGCAGACACACATCAGGCTGGGTCAAGTGCTGCAGCACAGCCATCTCAGCAATATTCTTCAGAAGGTGCCACACAGAAGACCGGGATCAAAGTCAAGTTCAAGCGCCTGAAGAAGGCTTAATGTCTGAGTCTGTGCTTGTTACTGAATTGCGGTATTTGCCAGCNCACACCTGTAAATTATTATTATTATTCTTAGTTGCCAAAATTAAGCTTGCTGTCATCGCAGCTGCATTCCCTCCTTTCAAAGCCAAATAGAAGGCGGGTATTAGACTTGGTCTGATCAACCAGGATCGAACCCCACCTGCGATCATTGGTTTTTTTCCTGTTTATACTCAGCGTTTTTGCGATTTGCACCCAGCAATTTTGCTACCTGTGGCAATCAGCGCGCGTGAAGTATTCAGCGCTGGTTAAGCACGACTCGCTCTCAAGCATGTCGCTTNACTGACATAGACGCATTGGCAAGGACACATACTCCCCTTCGTGTGCACTGCGCCTCAGAAAATCAAAACGCATTGACATGGAGCATATCAGTCACCAGAAGCAGACTTGTCAGACATATTCAAGAACCAAGGTGTTAGGAGTGCTAGGACTGGTCAGACATATTGGTCCCCTGGTGCATGCTTACACGGCTGCACAGATGCAGCGCTGGAACCAGGGCCTAAACTGGCTGCTTTGCACTGAATGTTGAGACTGCAGTGGACATTATTTCGCATCACGGTTGGCACCTTCAGCGCAGTGTTGCAGATGGGTCAATGCTTGACCCTCAGCTGGTGAGTAGCCAANAATGTGCTTGCAGGCAGCAGCAACACTGCTTACAAAAGCTGTCGTGCTTCTTCTGAAGCATGACAATACTCGACAGACAACTTGTGACAACACAGACAAGCCTGCAGGTATATTGCCCTGTCTGCGTGCTGATTTCATGAGCATCAATTCCAAACACCATGTATAGGTCAAGCTCACTTTGCGTGCCATCTCGTCTTTGGATGGTTGCCTGAGGAACTTGATGTCATTGACTTTGCCATCACTGTTGAAAGTGTATACAAAGATGCCTGTCAGCATCAAGAGCACACTTCAAGACTGCATGTAGACCCAATACAGAAGAGCTGGTCAACAAAAGAGCTGTTNTCTGCTACAATGCTGCCCACATGTACGCCTCATGATCCGCACAGTAGTGCAACTCCAGGTAGCTTCAGGTAGAATGTGCTTATTGCTGACACAACATGGCAATGCAGCGCAACATCGCTTATCAGTTGAATCCAATGGTTGACAACATGGAGTTATTGTGCGTGTGGACAGGCAACATAGATTCCTGATCAACAGGTCGATCATGTTCTGACAGTTGTACCTGACGGCAAACACGTATGCCTGTTGCGCTGAAGGCCATGATCAATCATGACAACATGCCATTCGGATTGCAGCTACAAGTACAAAAAGCAGGAGCAGTACCAGTTCGCACTGCAGCGGGCACGAACTGGTTGAATNTGTATCTTACGAGCTATGGCTTGTTGCACATGCTATCAAGAACTGCAAAGCTGCCCCTACTCACCTCACTACGCTGTAAAGCTGCAAGGCATATTGCTGTCTGGACAACAAGCTGGCAAGCCCACTCAGGTTTGCATTGACTGCACCAGCTATAATGCTAGTAGCTGATGATATGTAGTTGGCGTTGAGTTACGCAGGGCAGCAATGTAGTAATGCCACAAAGCTGCAGGCATGTGGACAGCATGATTTTGCATGCAGCTGCCAGTACACAGCAAGGTTGTGTCCAAACTACATGGTGGCATTGGCGTGTGCAAAGTGGGCTCACCACTTGTGGAGCAGGCGACAGCGCAGGAGTAGTCCAAGGAGCTTGTGATGGTTCCAGCCACACAGGCTGATGGTACTGAAACNCCAGCCTGAGTTCCAGCTTGTTGCTGCTGAGCTTCAGGCTGCTCATTGAGCTGGCGGTGTTGATTTGGTCCAGCCTGAGGCTGCTGTTGCTCCTCATGCGCAATGCCAAGAATCAAGCGCAGGGTCTGCACTTGCTGGGAGAGCGCCAACTGGAAATAGCAATATAGAGTCAGCTGAAGCAGGGGCGTCAGAGCAGTCAATCAGCCAGCAGCCAAGCAGCAGTAGTTCACTGGAACCAGGCAATGTCTGTCGTCAGCGGNGGCAGGCAAACACATTTTGTGATGCAGCTTGTGGCAACAAATTGAGCTGCAAGTAGTGCAAGGGTTGCAACGCTTATCAAAGTTGTTCCAATGCTTGCACAAGCTTTTCAGGCTAGTCAGCACAAACATACACAACACACATATATATCCACTCTGCCNGTACTGAAACCTGCGCAACCACAGCAGCACCTGAAGTCCTGATAGAGTACTGATGTGGGCTGACAAAGTGCCAGGTCAAGCCATGCATACATGTCTGTCATGCACCATTTGCCATTGCTTGTCAGGACTGCCTCCTTACAAGCATGTCCTCAGCCAGCATGGCATCAGACTGTATTTGTACCAAAGGAGAGACCTTGAGACGGGCCTGAGATCAGGCAGGTCGCTTGATAGTGCAATCAAGGGGTCAGTGGGAAAGATGCCGTGCATGATGTTACTATAGTTGGANGTTTTCCTGAGGAGCTTACACTGGATAGTACAAGGGCACTGAGTACATGTACAAGGGCACTGCTGAACGGATAGGGTCAAAAAACCGACAGGGACAACCATGAATAATGAGTGGTAACTCAGTTACGCAACTNACTGTCGTCCTGCTGTGAAAGGACAATAAAGACAGCGATCGTTCGGTGACGTGCAAGATCAGATCTGCCAGGCACCACGAAACGTAGTATATGTCCTTATGACACCACTGTTCTATGGACTCTGGAGGTCAAAGCTATCAATGCCAGAGAAGCCACAACACTTCTGCGTATCATGCTCGAGAGCCTACTCACCCCTATCCTGCATCAGCTAGGCAGGCGCCAGCCGCAACTGCCGTGACTGTGAGGCTCCTTGTTTCAAGAACAGTGATCTTCAAATCTGCTATAATTGCTTTGAAAAGGTGAGCCAANGGGCAGTGCACATAGCTATGCCATGCCTGAGGTGTTGTGGTACACCATCCCAAACACTCCGTCGTCATGAACAANCTGAAGCATGCACGTGCTTGGCAGCTGCACCCTTGCAGCATTAGTTGTCATGTCAATCTGTTGCTGCTGGACAAGATCCATATTTGGGTGCAGATTCTTGCCTTGACTGCCTGCATCTTGGCACTACACCATATGCTGACTGGCTCACTTCTTTGCTTCCATTGCTGGCTTGCTGCAGGAGAAGTTCAAAATGTAGCATCCGTGGGTTTGCCATCACAGTGTGCCTCAAGGAATGCTGTTTTGCCGCATGGTGGAACTGTGACACTAGCAACAACACTCTTGCAATACAAGGATGACTTCGCCACATGTGATCATGCCACAGCAGCAGCAGCACATGACCATAGGGCTCTGTGACATTTACAAATTGTTCTAAAGGTTTCCTGTCGGGTGCAGGACAAGCAAGGCAATACAGCTCTGCACCTAGCAGCTTTGCACCGGCAATTTCCCATCGTCCACAGATTCTTGGACTATGGTGACAGCAGGCTCATACCTCATGAAGTATGCAAAGCCATGGGTCAGACAACCAACCGTGCTGGGATGATCCCTCTACATGCAGCTGTCGTTGGTGGCTGTCCTCAGTGTGTCCGGACATGCGCTATGGCAGGTGAAGCTGCAGACCTGCGGCAGGTCAAGGACAAACGGAGACTGACCGCTGAGATGGTGGCAAAGAGGCAGGGCAACATGGTGGGCTTGTTGTTAACTGCATACTGTGCATTCTGNGTAGCTACCTTCAACATGTCAAGCTGGTGTTGGCGGCTGTGCTGGATATGCAGATGCACAAACGCTTGTGACGTACTACAAGGGTCTCACGCATATGTTGCAAGTGACGCTCAGTGTGCAGTTATGTGCAGCCCACACAAATCTGCTGTCTTGGCTTGAGGATGCCGTGTCCAGTGTGTTGCTGCAGCAATCTGCTGAATGCAGTTTGCCTGTATGACCTATGATACCTTTCTGATGTCCTTGATGCAGCCATGTGCAGAAGTAGCCCATATCATTCAGTTAGCTTGCACTGCTTGTCGGTAAGAGCTGCATTTACTGATGCATGTGATGTGGATTCACCACAGCCATTTAGCAAGCGCGGACAAACATATGTGTCTGCAGAAGCATGCTTCAGCTGGCACAAGCCGATCCCTTCTGCAAAGCGTAGAACTCCCACAACAAGTTGGCGATCTGCAGCTGCCCTCATTTGCTGCCTCACTATTGGCACCTGACACATATTTGTGTGATGACAAGTGCTTCACCCAAGTAAGGGTGATTGAGGTGTTTATTCTCTTTGTCACGGTCTTGACAGCATTGCTGTCAGGCATCTGCATGATGAACGTGCTGGGCACCCCCACTAAGTTCGAGACTGCCAAAGATGCTAGGCAATCTCATGAATGACTGGACAACTTACAAGGACCAGTGGTGTCAATATGAATATGACTAGCCAGCCAGGAAATAAGGAATTATTTTGCTAGTCTGCAAGCAGGTGTAATGTACAAGTTGCTCAACTGTAAGTTTGACCATCGTTGTTGCCTTTTTGCTCGAAGTCAACATGTCCAGTCTGGACCTGGAATCTAATCCAAGCAAGAAGGTCTCTTTGTAAAATATGATCGTGGTCACCCTGCACATACAAGCTGTCTGGAGGTGATACTGCACAAGCCGGCCTGAGGCATCATTCAGACTGTAGGATACGCCCAAAGCAACCCATTTGGTACAAGAGGACAGGCACAAAGCACACCATCTCACATGGGAGACACGTGTGGATTGACAAGGTCTATACAACCTATTCATCAAGGATGATGCCCACTTACCTGACGGAGTTCCTTGTCCATCCATCCCACCATTACAGGCATAGTCAAGGCAATAGCGTCCTGCATGAGGCAATTTGCCTGGTTTTTGCTTAAAGTAAAGCAGCCAAGCAACAAATGATGCCTGCTGGCAACCCAACAGAGGATGCCTTGCATGACGCGCACAAAAAACATGCAAGCAGCAAAACGTAACCGAATGCATTCAGCAGCAAAACTTAACAGCATGTACTCGGCAGCAAACAGCATGTCGTCGGTCTTAGTTNTATAAAGACCTGAGGTATGACAGCAATTGTTGCAGGTGTTGAAGATCATAGATACTGCACCAGTCATTGTGTAAGTCTTTCCAGACCCTGTCTGGCCATACGCCATAATGGTGCCATTGTAGCCATCCAAGACAGATGTTACAAGCTCCCTGGCACACACCTACAGCCCATTTTGCTGAGCATCAAGAGTGTGGTGGTTGAGGCTTTGACAACATAACGCCTGACCACGACCACAATTTGGAATTAAAGTGTCAACAAACCTCGTGTGTGTAGCCTTGAGTAGTGTCGTTCAACACTTTCGTGAAATTAAACTGCAAGCACATCCGTTCAGCCATCGTACGAATTGGCTGTGTGAGTTTTAAGCACAGTGACTTGACACTAGCTTGGCAGATTCCGCAGACAGTTCTCAGTGAATATATCCAGCAATACGTGAGCGCTTAGGTACCTGATACAGGCCGTCGTCGTCAGAGCCCTTCTTCAGAAGGAGGGTCGGTGCCTGTGACAGAGCTCGCTGTTCAGTACTGTCGTTTAAGTGATCACTGCAGGTGTGTTGCTCGCACCGTTGCATTGTCAATGCACTGCACAGCTGTGTCTAAAGGGTCCTGCTTCGGTTTGAGTCGGACGACGACCTTGCAGGTTGAACGAACCATCGCAGCAGTTGAGTGTCACTGCACCAGGCTGTACAACGCGGATCAACGCCCTACGTAGCCCTCAGTCTCGACCGCGTGACGGCGCGAAAATACCGCAGGGTGCGATCGAAGCTATAGGCCTCATCGGCAAGCGTTGAGCGCTTACTGCGATCAGTTGATCACCATCGCTTGAGCACGGATGTTCGCGCCCTAACAGCATGACTGACAGTAGCTTCACGAGCGTTACACAGCTTCGCTTTTTCATCGCTGAAATGTCAGCACGGGCACAACAGCACAAATGTGAGCTCATGGCTGCAAAACAAGAACAACAAACGCAGGAGCTGCCCTTGAACAGTCCAGGAGACTTTCCGACAACACAGTCCTTTGTCACCGCTCAGGAGGAGCTAGAGCCCGTGCCTTCAGGCATGGAAGACGCCGACGTTGATGAAGTCAGCAGCCCGAACTGGAAGCCTATTGGCAGAAACACAAAGCGCCAGGTGATTCAGCNCCAGAACACTTGCATTGCAATGTTCCTTTTATGTATAATTGATTTGGAATGTTCCTCAGCATCTGCATTCAGCTTTCACGTGATCGCCTCATGCGGTATAGTGTAGTGGTTAGCACCCCAGACTCTGAATCTGGTAACCCCGGTTCGAATCCGGGTACTGCAAGCTTTTGCCAGTATAATAACTGATGACTTGAACACCAATTAATGATACGTAAACCGTGGCTGACAAGCAAAGGTAGATAATTGGTAGGTCATCTGCGTGATGATGCGTGATGATCCGCTTTGTATGTGCTAAAAGCTGCATCGCATAACAGACCAACATATAGTGGACAGCCTATCGCTGGTGCGTTTCAACATTGTGATTTCAGACAAATTATACTGGTGTATCGGTCGGAAATTGGTCTGAGCATTGCAGCAGCTGCAAAGGCTTGTCATCTGTCCATCATGATGGTGATAGAACGTCATCGGTCATGACCATAGCTCGACTGTGAGGCTTGTAAGGCTGCGTTTGNTGTATACATTGTTGATGCTGTTGTGGGCTTGCTGGAGTTGGTGAATGGCTCAAGCCTAGATCTTGCATGCCGTGCAGAGTCACTAGTGCAGTGCCCAAAATGAAATCCCCACCAGCAGAGGGGCAGCGACCTGAGATGTACTATGCAGAGGGCGGCATGCCTGAACAGGTGAGTGAGTTCTGATGGCTTGCTGCATGGCATGCTCACAGTGTTCATCAGCAAGAGGGCAGGCTGGCTAGAGCATCGCTGCTTCTAGGTTGACTGGATCGGCCAACGTACTCAGATTGATCTCGCAAAGGAAGCTGGCGTGAAGCATGTGGTAGTGGTTGGCAGCATGGGTGGAACCAATGAGAACCATATGCTAAACAGCATCGGGAATGGCAAGATCCTGATCTGGAAGCGAAAGGCTGAGCAGTATCTCATTGACTCAGGCAAGGTTGCTGACTCAATCCTTGCGCTGCTGGGCCACAGTTTCCAGCAGATAATTGTGTGTCTGATCTAAGATGCATTGACAGGCATTCCATACACTATCATACATGCTGGAGGGTTGCTAGACAAGCCTGGTGGTAAACGACAGCTTAAGGTGGGCAAAGACGATGAGTTTTTGGCACTGAAGTCAAGAAGCATACCACGAGATGATGTCGCAGAGGTATGGCTGCTTGTTGCTGTATGTAGTGTGTGTCGCCTATGTGCTTAATGCNCTGCATCTGCTCAGTGCTGGCCTACACAGTCCGACAAAAGCAACATGACCTGTACTGATGACCTACACTTCCTGACCCACTGGCCTGTACGATGGGTGTTGTACCTACCTGACACACACCACTACATTTTGCACTCTGCGCTGCACCAAACTCATGCTTGGACATACACTCATGTCTACTGCACATAGCGCCCATAGCAATGGTACATGAGCTGTTGCTGTGTGACCTGAACTGTTGCTCTGCAGACTGCTCTGTGCTTGGCAGTGGCAGAGGAGGCATGCCAGTTTGAGCACCGGGATCTGCACTGGGGCAATCTACTAGTGCAGCGCAATAGCAACAAGTCTGTCTCCTGCAAGCTCAGGTAAATGACGACTCACAGAGCAACCATTGTTCACAGATGCCATCGGGCGGGCCACATGGCACAGCAGCTCACTAAACTGCATGCTCTCTGTTGCTACTCTTCAAAGCTTGCAGTTTTCNATCTGAAGCTGCTGTAGGTCAGGCTTTGAGAGGCAAAAGTACTACGAGCTGGTCAACATTATGTTCATAACGACCAGTGTTGGCAATTATCTCTGCCCCAAATATAGCACCTACACCCGCAAGCATTGTACATGCATAAGCGTGTACCTCTCAGCAAAGCACATATGCAATAACAACATCAGTGGATATGCCAGCCCACCTTCAAGATCTTGGTCCTGGCTCTTTCACCAGCAAAGAAAACAACAAACACTGCCTTCTCCTGCTTTTCACCAGAGGTGGGGTCAAGCACGCTGCCCACAGCAGTTGACTTCAGAAACATGTTCCCCCTAGTTGCTCTGAACAGCAGCCTCTCAAAGGCAATCAGCTTCTCCTGCTGAATGACGCCAGCAACAAAGCCAAGCCGGACAGTCTTGGAGTCAACAGTTTGCTCACCAGCAAGCAGCGGAGCCTCCATTGTCCCTGAGGAGCCTGCATGACCAGAAGGTCTCGACACTTGACCATATGCTCTAACACACAGCAAGCAGCAGTAGCTCATATGTTGTCTGTACACTGGGGCTGAAGTCTTCAGGTTCGCAGCAAGCACATGCAAGCAAGACCATAAGGGATGTTGATAAGCATAGAGTGGGNCATGGCACAACAGCTCACACAGCTGGGCTCTGTGGGCTGCTGCCAAACAAGCAATATCAGCATTGCAACAGGTTTGGTGCTACTGCAGCTTCCAGGTGACCCCGCTGTCTGGCCTCCAGCACAAGGTGCAACATTGCAGACTGCTGGGCACATTCAAACTTGTTTCAACTGCACAATACACTGTTATTTCAGTTCGCACACCAGGTGCGCTGTTCAGCAGAAAGGTTGGGAATTTTCAACTTGAAGATTAGGGCAGCCAGGTGGTGCAAGTTGCTGAGAGCACCTTGTTTCTTGGAGGCAGCATTGTGATTGAGCAGCATGACTGAAACTACATGCAAGCAGAGACACCTCAGAGATATCTTCAGATAGACACGCGTGGACACACCTAGCATGAGCTGAGTTGCCGGCAGTGTCATGACAGTGGTCCTCTGTGGAGATCTTACCGGAGTGTTGCAGAGGGTTCTGTGAACAATCGGCCAGAAACCTTCCGCAACTTGCCAGTATCGTCCATGAACTTCCACCGATGGTTGCTGCCTGGTTGCAAGCNCATGCAAGACCAGGAAGCGTCCACCACAAAGTACATGTTTATGTGTATGCTCCAGCCCATGCTCATTTGCCATGGCAAGATCATGCTGTGACTGGTCATTTGGCCTTGTGAAACATGCAATGCCTGCAGCAGTATTGCGTGCACATTATCACGTGAGCAAGTTGCTATCCAGAATAGGTGATGAGTGATTTGATCAGCATCATGACCCAGCAGCAGCTGGATGTCAGCTTTCATATCAGTACCTTAGCCGGGTCCAGGGTATGCATTCTGAACTTCAGGACTGGAAAGTTGTGTGCGACAGTCTCAGTTACGGTCATTGGTCAGGGTGCATGCTTCAGCATGGCAAGTGGTTCCTCAAGCAAAATTAGTGGCTGTCACATGACATCACTCAGATGCTAGTTGCTGCCTTGAGCCAACTNTCATGCACAATGACTGTGTTACAGCTTGCATAATGACTCATGTAACGTATGTCATCGTGTGTACACCTATCAGTAAACAACAATGCACCGCACCTGCCTTACGGCCTATTTTGCAGCTATAGCATGCAGCAGCAATGTGCTGGAGTGTCTATGCCTGATCATGATATACATACATGGTACTGTACGTGCATGTGTGCACAGCTGCAGCCACTAGTATGAGGCCGTCTCATTTGCAGTCAAGAAGACGTCGAGGTTCTACCCTGTTAGTAAATGTCCTGCTGGCCAGCCAGGTGTAGCCACGTGCGGTAGCTATCAGGTCTCACCAGCCAGCCCTACTTTGACATTTTTTATGCCATCAGGCAGGGTAGGCAGGCAAATTTAGCAAGTCAGCACGAGCAAGATGGTTCCACATCAGACGAGGGCTAACTGGCCTTTGAATGCAAAATATGTAAATGAAATTCTGGGGCTTCCTGAGCAAGGACCGTACTCTAAANTCTTGAGGGTTGTTGATGCTGCATGCACATCAGCACAGACGCCAACTCAGACCTCAGCAGAAGCCCACACAGTCTCTGCTGTGCCTAGTCAGCAAGGCACACAACAGACACATATACTCAAACCAGCTCGAGCTCTAAGGCTAGACTTCAGCAGCCCACAACCATCACAGCATACTATCCCTGCTTCTGCAGATATTGCATACGCCATGACCACAGATGCTGACTGTAGTGCAGTCAGCAACATCTCAACGCAGCATGTACCTCCTGGTGCAACTGCTGCAAGAGCAGCACATCTTGCACAACCAGCTGAACTCCCAGACACGAGGCTGATTGCAGAGCCAACTCTTTACACACCCATGCCACTTGGAAATGTCACTGGTGTTGGAGCTTACATCCCAACTCCTGTGATTGTCAGCAGTGCCTTGGCTGGAAGTACTGTCACATCAGCAGGTGGCACACTGGCAACTGCAGGAGCGTCATCTGATGTCTTAAGAAACATAGCCGCACAAGGAGATCATAAAATGCCAGTAGTTGACAGACTTGTGGCAACAAAACATCACCACAGCACAGTGACACCTGAGCACACCGCAACTATTACAGCAGGCAATGTTCTAGGCACAGCAACACAGCTACAGCGTCACACTACAGCCAAGGACGGCACCAACACCGTCTTCACTGCCCAGACTGACAGGCAGGCTGTCAGTGATGATGCTCATGTCAAGCTGTCAAANCCTCTGCGGCCCTGCAGCCTGCCATTGTGCTGTTGTGGCTGATGAAGGACTGGGTACTACAAGGCTGCTCTTCTGTTGCAGTCTTACATTGACTTTGAGATTGCGGAGGGCAACAGGCAGAACACCAGGGAGCTGTATGAGCGCCTCCTTTCTAGAACCAAGCATGTAAAGGTATGCATTGCTGTATCTAAGTAGATGTGCTGTTGCAGCTTATGACGGTTGCAAGCAATGGCAGGATGCTACCAAAATTGCAGTTTCATGTTCTGGAAGCCAAATTAGCATCCTGAGAACCAGGTTCCAATTGTAATTTGCCCGTACAGCTGACAGTGCCGGCATGTGTAACCAATAGCAAGCTGCATTTGCTTGAACCATAGACTTTCCAGCTTGTTGACATACACCATCTACGTTTTGCCTTTACAGCTCACAAAGCTGGTACTTACCATACAATCACAACATAGCAAACTATGAGTGCTGACACCCAATGCCTGTGCATGACAGTTGCACAGCAATGTGCCAGGCGCCTTGGCATGTATACTTAGAACTCTGATATAGTTGGAGTTGAGGCAAGTCTCAATGTCTGCTGCGACAAACCTGTCATGTATGTAGCACACTCCGTGTTCGATCTTGATGAGTCAAAGCAATTGCATAGGCAACGTGAACATGTTGACAAGCACCTTGATGGTGTCTGAGTCTGATTGTGTAGTCAGCATATTGTCATCGATGTTGCCCATAGCACTGAATGAAATGCACCAGAGAGCCTTGCACCACTCACTGTTGAGCCTGTCAGCGAATGTACCGTGTGCCTAATCTGGCTCTGCAACACAGTGTCACATGTAGGCATGTGCTCGGCACCTTCTAAGCATATAGCATTGAATACGCACTTACATCAGCTAGTACTTTATGCAGGGTGACAAGGAGCGATCCCTGGGGCTTCCAATCAGTCCTCTGATGGACCGCACCCTGCAGGGGGGCATGACTCGCTCCCAGGTACACATACAGCAGCTGTAGACCCTAGCCGCTACATCCACACTGTTGCATGAGACCCACCTTCTCATGACAGCATGATTTTCATGATTGTGCAACTGCATGCTGTGTAGCGCATATCACTGAAGCTGTGCATGCAGTACAGACCAACCTCCACCTATTGACAGTGTCCTGTTGAGTGTCTCTAGCCAAGCCCGCAACCCACATGGGCTAATGGTAGGCTGGCATCTACACATAGCTGATGNCGGTCTACATGCATGCCTCACCCATGTACTGCCGGTACAAACCAAAAAAGCAAAAAGATATTGGCGTTCGAGAATATTCATCTGACCTCAAGGGCCACGGAGGCTAACTCGGACTCCCCTCCTCAGGCTATCCGGCTTCATCGCGACCAAGTCGCTTGGCAGCACGGTTCTCGGAATCGTCACCTGTCAAACCATGAAATTTAGTTTGATATATAGACCACAACGGCAAGGCGTCCGAATGTTGAGAGTGCATATTGCGCCACGGTCGTCTGCGAGGTGACACCGTAGGCCACATCTGTCCTACTTTGACATTTGACATCGTCAGAAGCGGTCGCGAAGTTTATATGTACGGATGCTGCCAGATGTTGCACAGCTGCTGCAGTAGGCAAGCTGTTGCTGTTTTTCAGACTCGCTGCCAACCCAATGCCAGTGGCAAATTGCTTGAGAGAGCGTTCCGGCGCGCGATGGTTGGGAACAACACGAGTCCCAACGCTGCATTGCAGTGCTTCGTTGTGTGCAGAGTCACCTAGCAAATGCAGATGACCACAGCTGCTGTTTGTGTTGAGCTGTCTGTCCAGCCCTACAGGTGTCTAAGGTCGTCCATGCTGGCAATGCTAGCTGTCAAGGGTGTGTGGCATTTGCAGGTGAAAACTCAAGGCAGCAATGGATGCCAAGGCANATCATGTTGAGCCATTGCTGCCTGAGCTGTGTCGGCGACAGGACAGCACAGATCAGGTTGCTCACATCAAGCAGGAGTTGCATGATGCAGCTCTGGCATATGTACCCATTTCGCATCTCATGTGGGGCCTTTGGGGGCTGATCCAAGCAAAAACTTCTAACTGTGAATATGACTTCATTGAGTATGGCAGGCAGCGGTTAGAGCAGTATCATAAGACCAAGCCTGACTTGGGCAAGCTCTAGCATGGCCAAAGTCTTAGACATGCTGTACGGTACCAGAGGCTGCAAATACAGACCCATGCAGACGATACGCTTTGCCATCCTCACAGGTTACGTGCGTGCAGATTGCACAAACTACCTTTGACCAGTACTAGTACAAGTGTAGTAGGTGTAACAGTAGTTGGTGTTGAACAACTNCCTGTATAGGACATGTTGGTGATGCTGTCTACGGCAGCCCAAGAGCGTATTCGTTGTGACAAATCTTGCTCCTGCAAATTCATGTTGCCTTGCAGAGAAGGCAGCTCCTTTTGAAATGTGATCAGAGCTGGCTGCAAGAAAGGCATGCAAGTCATAGCAGCGCAACCTTTGTAGCAGACCAATACTGTGCACAAACTCAGTGCTGCCATAAG
Source organism: Trebouxia gelatinosa (assembly GCA_000818905.1). Classification (NCBI taxonomy): domain Eukaryota; kingdom Viridiplantae; phylum Chlorophyta; class Trebouxiophyceae; order Trebouxiales; family Trebouxiaceae; genus Trebouxia; species Trebouxia gelatinosa. The sequence continues at coordinate 636,350 of KN805353.1, read as the reverse complement.
TGCATGTCAATACCTTCACTTTGTGGGGGTTAAACTCCCATTGCTTCTTGCGGTCCAAAGCCGGAACATCAACTCCCCTGGGGATGAAGCAGTCCCCACTACTCAATGCAATGGCCTTTAGAGGCCGCTGAATCCCATCAAAGATTGTTGTCAGCAACCCTGGTCCCAGCTCCACTGAAAGCGGCTGCAGATCATACAGCAGGTTTTTGGTAGATAATACTTTTGTAGCTCAGTAACTCAGTGCTGTGGCGCAGCAACTGCTGGCCTGTATGCTATGACCAAGTCAACACCCTGGTGGTGCCACTTAAGTACAGGACAAAGCTGATTCCATGCAATGTGTCAATGCTATCTGGCATATTGCAACACAACCTCCCCTGTGAAGGGTCTTGCAGCAATACATGCCAAGCTTTAATTTTTGCATGCATGGCACACACTGGTGATGGGTCTTGTGCCAGGCTGCAGCAACAAAACTTCTGTCAAACAACTTATGTACACAACATGACACCCTTGCAGAATCAAGTGTGGATTCAGTCACAGCAGATGTGGCAGATCTGAAAGTGAAGGATCNATTCTGATCAGCATGTTCTGCAGCAGCATTTGCAGTGCTTCCATGACAAATGGTGTCGACAGTGGCTGTGNGTAAGTCTCATTGCATGAGATGCATGTCAGCATGTTCAAGTATGTAGATAACCAACGGCGGCTTGTTTGAGCCTTTCCATAGCCAGAATCAAACAAACAGGATGATGTTGTCAAGGCTTGGTTTCATGTACTTTATGAGTTGGTGCAAGGGCTGCTTTCATCACAGGCATGCTGAAACGCGCCTGAACCTTGCTTGTCATCTCGCCTGCAAATCTTGCCATGCACATGCGATGTTCAGCAGTGTCATCTTTTCAGGGCCTTGACAGTGTGCTCTAATTGCAGGGCGCTATCAAAGTCGCAGCAGGAGGTGAGCAGTCTGGAACAGCGCTTGTTGAGGACTGAGCAAGCGGAAGTGGAGCTTTGTCAGGAGCTGCGAGAGGCTGTGGCACATGCACATGAGCAGGAGGGCAACTTGCTCAGAGCTGCAGCCCTTGAAGACAGGCTGAAGGACTTTCAGGCTGAACAAGGACAGCTGGACAATTACAAACANGTAGCCACGCTCAACTGAGTCTGCCTCTACATGCTTGCGGTGGCGCGAATCTTCCAGGCCATGAGACTCACCTGCAATGAACGGACGAGTTGAAATTCTGTAACATGTATCAACTCGAACTCATACTTGCCTGCACAACAAGCCAGATTTGATAAGCCATGAGGCCACGTTTGCTGCACACCTGTGCGAGTTGTCTGCACTTCAGAGTTGCCACCTGCTCCTCCCAGAGACCTGTCTGACGTAGTGCCTGCTCGTCCGCCGGTGGTTCCAGCTACTGATGAAACCTCCGACCGGGGCGTGCCAGCGGTGGAGCCTGCTCCTGCAGCAGAAACTTGGCTACCAGGGCTAGCTTGGCTGCCAGCGTAGCCCTGCTCTGCTGTGTTGGTGCGAGCTGTGTTGCCGGCTGTAGCAGAACTGCCAAGGGGACCCTGCGTAGGACGGTGCGTTTATGCATGGAATGTTCACCGCTGCTGGAATGTTGCCTTGTGTGCAGCACAGCGTGTCTCTAGGTCGTTAATGCTATCAGCTGAAACTGCTTGCAGCGACTTTGCCAGATGCTGGCAGTCCCTGAGGAGGCCCNCGTAACGCACAATCTGCACATGCGCCATTAATAAGGGCCCTCGGTCAAGAGTCCCTCACTAGCCCTCCAGAGAAGGGGCTCTCAGCCCGCAGTCGTAGAAGCCGCGCAATGCATGCCGCCTGTACACTGGAGTTTGAGCGTCAGTGCAAATGCTTTTCGGTTCGTTGCGGGCTAGCCCGAAGCNGTAACCATGCAATTTTATGATTGGAAAATGTCATATGCTTCGACCAGAAGTCTGGCCAACTGATGTGTATGTCCGCTGCAGTACCAGCCCTCAACAAGTCAACAGCCCTGGATAGTCAACAGCCCTGAGTAGGTCAACAGCCCTGAATAGGTCGAACTGGCACATGTAGAACCGGTCGTTGAGGAATAAGCTTGCTTGGCATGCTGAATCTGTGTCACGTTATTGGTGTACAAAGCTGTCAATGCTACATGTTTAGTCATGTACAATGTCAGCACTCTCGTGAAGTGGCGCGTGGCAGCGTGCCTAGAGCTGCATGGTTTTTTACTGAAAGTGCCTTGACAACTGACCAGGATGTTTACGGACAGTTTCAGCAATCCGTTGACAAGACAACAAATTTGCACCCATGCTGCTCAACCTGTGTTACTCACGGCACACTGATTGTCCCTTCCTCTGTGATCAAGTGTGCCATGGCTACCATGANTGTGGTGTCTGCTGATGCATGCATGCTCAGAATTTTGACTGGCCAAGCAAATTGCAGCCGCCCCTTGTCATGCTCTGAGGTACATCAGCAAGCAGATGCCCCAAGTCCATATGACTCATGAGGGCATGTGAGAAAGATAAGATGTTGAAGGCCTACCTGTACAATAGCAAAGTAGAAGGCTGTTCCAGAGCGACTCACAAAATTCTTTTGGTGCAAGGAGCGCTGCTTGGGTGTCCATGTAGACCACAGCTCACTCTGTTCCAGCTCTCTCAAGCCTCTTGGTGGCCAATCAGTAAGCTCAGGGTCTTTGAAGAGCTCAGCAGCCATGCGATCCCACTTGTCCCGCCCATCAGGCAGAGGCGGACATGTATTGGGATCAGTCAGAGACTTGATATATCTGCTNACAGTTAGGTGCTGCTGACCTGCCAGCCTCATGTATGCTTGCTCCTGCAGTACACAGTGCTGAATATGCTGACAGCTGTCTGTGCTGACAGGGCCCACCAGGAACAGGCAAGACCAAGACCATCCTGGCACTGCTCAGCATCATCATGCATTCAGCACCGCCAGGATCAGCACGTCTCATGAAGGGCAGCACCACAGCACGGCCTTTGATCAAGCTGGACCTGAATGAGCAGAAACGTTTATGGCTACAGTCTTCACCCTGGCTCATTGGCCACAACCCTAGGTGAATACTCCAGGCCCCAGATTGGGNTGTCTGTGCTGTGTTGTGCTGTGCTGTACATAGCACCAGCACATGACATTGCTCAGCGCAGCAGCCCGGTGATCGGTGTTGCTTTTCTACAGTGCTGAAGCATGCCTTGGTGATACAACTACACGGCTTGGTCACTCTACATGCATGGGACACAGCATCCATAATGGGTGCTGCGTCAAATGGGCTGAGGGCACATCCAATGCACAGACGGCCGCGCCGTGAGACATGCAATGATCCTGTCTGCAAGTTGTTTTGCCAGACAGCAATGACAGCAAGGGGGGATGCAGCTACAAAACTATTATTTTCCGTACATCGCTCAAGGGAAAATCGCATGCCAAGGTGTTGCAGGCATGATGTTGGGGCCCACAAGGAATAAGGTTGCTGCAGGCAAGCTGCGCTGCAGATCGTCTTGCTGAAACCAGTCTTAGTGTGCACCGTGGAAGATATCACTGGAGGGCAACAGAAGCANCCACCTGTGGAAGGCTGTCTGTGACTGGTAAAGCTGCTGTGACACAAAGCTCGTGCAGCAACCCCTGAAACCCAAGGCTTGAGTATCCTCACTCCCCACTAAGCATACAAATTGCTCTTACCACTCAAAACAGCATTGCAATTATGTCTTTACAGCTTGTGCATGTCAGTACTACCCTTTTCAAGACAAACTCTGGCTACAACAGGGTACTGATATCTTCAGTGTCGACCATGGTCGGCAACACATGGCTCAGAAGCCAAAGTCAGCTTGTGAGTTCAGGCTTCAAGTCTGGGACTGTCCGAGTACACAAGCAGTGTGGTGGGTGCAGTGATGAAGTGAATGGTTTAGGGAGATGCTGCTGTGCAGTNAAAAAAAAAAACAGGGGGATTAGTGTGTGACCCACAGCTACTTGTCACGTTGAGAGCTGCATGTTCACAAGCCGTTTGGGCAATGTAGGCGGCTGTTCTCAGTATCAGCAGGGCAAAGGAAGGGCAACTCTGCAGAATCTGCTCATGCTGCAGGCACCACTGCAGCCTCTACAAGACAACCTGGAGTCCCAAACATACGAGACCTTTGAGAAAGACAGGACCAAGTACGACACATATGAAGCTGCCATCCATGCAGCCTTGTTGGATCAGCCCCAGAGGGCAGGGCAGGAGGCTGTCATCGTCATGGTGGTGGGTGCTGGCCGAGGACCACTCATCACTGCATCGCTGCAGGTCAATACCTCACAGCTGCAGAGCTGAAAGTCTTCTTCTCCGTTTATGATACCTTTTGAGCTCTGTGCACAGTCACGCTTTAATGCAGCACGTTTTGGCACGGCTGCTCTGTGCTTGTTCATGACCTTTTGCATCATAACACACACCTGCAGGTNTCTGCAGCCCAGCAGCATCAGCATCCTGCACAGCAAACAAACGCTCCTGCTCAAACATACACGGCAGCTCGACCCACTGGTACCTACCCCAACCACGAAGCAGCTGCAAGGTACAGTCTGAGTACAGACTTGACTACATGCCCTGGGCAAGCTGTTTGGTCTGTGTTTGTCACATTGTTACATGCAGCAACTGATGCAGTGATGTCCATGCAGTGTGCCAAAAGCTCAGCCAGGCTACATAGCCTTGCCGAATGGCCAGTACAAGCCAATTCCCAGGGCGGAGCCTGAACAGTTGAAGCCCTTTGTAATCAAGCCAAACATGCCTCACAAGCAGAACAAGCGCAGGTTTACTGTGACTGCGCCTGGGACAGCTGCAAACCCTGCATACATCAAGGTCTGTCTCGCAAATTGATCGCCTCTTGTGTTGTTCAGTTGGTGTTCATGTCGAACATGTGTTGTCAATGCCTCACGTCANTCGCAGTGCTGCACTGTCAAGTGTATTTGCTCTTTAAGGGTGAAAGCGCAGTGCTCAGAGGGAGTCCTGTTAACCATTCTGTCCTGTCCAGACTGCCATGCTTTCGCACAGCATGTGTCACATCTGACAATGTCATAGGGGTCCAGTGGGATAGGTCCAATGGTGTAGGTCCAATGGGGTAGATTCTGATAANGCCTGAAGATAGGGCAGGGCAGCAGGGGCTCTTCCATCATGCCCTCATACACCCTGCCCAACACGGCATAGTGGAAGTCCACCCCAGCACAGCTTGACAGGAAGACCACCCCTTTGGCCCCCTGGGGACCCCTCCCCAACCCACACTGGGAGCGTAGCACAGCAGCCAAGGCAACCAGGCGCATTCGCCCTGGTACCTGCACTCACAGATCATGTGACACATGTGNCTTGCACTGTTCACCTGAACACAATTGCAACTTCTGCAGCAGCCTTCAGTGTACAATATGGAGAGTCAGTACTGTCAAGCAATGAGGAAGCTGATGCATGACAAACGTTTAAATGCCTGCTGTATGCCAGTACACTGTATGTAGATAAGAGCCTAAAAAACCTTCACTGCAGCAGAAACTTGCTTGCACCAGACATGATGTGCAAACAGGTGTACTGCTGCTGTATACCTGCGACAAGTTGCCATGCAGCCTGAAGATNGCAGCAGGACCTGGGTGATGGTCCAGCGCAGCCCCGACAGCATGCTGGCAATCATGACCACCACAAAACCCAGCAGGTTGAAGCGGGTTTCCCCATACACCAGCAGCAGCAGGCCACATGAGATGATGCCCACCACTGCTGCCAGGTTCCAGCTGGGCCTGCAGGCCCACATCAGCATTGCTTAAATTTCTTTTTGGAGTGTTTTTGGCAACAATGTAACACACATCCCAGACAATCTTGAACATATATCTGGGTGTGCCGTTGTAAACTTCAAGAGTAACAAGGACGGTCCAAAATCGCAGAGATTATCGCATATGGAAGTTTGGAAGCTGCGCTATAGATGCAAAACACTTTTCGTCTACAGCACAGCAGCCTGACCGAGAAGTGTAGCAGATTGAAGCGAGTCTCGCTTGCAACAGCAGTAGTCTATGATGTGTTTACTCCTGCCGCAACTCAGGTGGGCCTGCAGACACAAGGCTGTTGCTCAACTATGCAGCAAAGAGTGTCTGTGTTATCCCATATTGTGTGCAACGTGGCTCAAATCGGAACAGGCTTCACCAGATATCAGCAGCAGCAGGCCAAACAAGTCAATTTCCCTGCTAGCAAAAGAGCTTTCTTTTGCAGTGACAGCATGCTCACGAGCAGTGGCAGCTTCAACCAAACAGCAGCAAGCTGCACGATGTGGTCACTGCTGCCACATCCCAGCTGGGATCTACAGGCACAATACTGTTACACATTCATGCACAGCTGGCTGGCTGTGATAGCCCAGTCTGTGGGGGATGTCGACCAGGCATAAGCAGGTCTGCCTCAACACCACNAGATAGTGAGGGGGCCATGGCAGCAGTGCTGGTCTGGCTGCGCTACAGCTCCAGTCGCTTGCTTACTTGGAACAAGAACTACAACATTAAGCCAAGAGAAATCAGCGCAGCACAGGTCTGTGCCTTTGCATCTGTTCATTGTCTATGCATGCAATGCTGACTGAGGGCAAACACTGCCGGTATTAAGTCACAGAAACAAGGTATAAGTGCTGGCGTGCACAAACACAATGTAATGACCAAAATCCACAGTGTGCCATGGTCGTGGACCTGAGAAAAATTCCTGATTGCCTGCACAGATGAGCAATTTGTTTGTTGACCGCTGTCTGGTGTCTTGTCATGCAGCAAGCCCACTAATGTAAGGCTGCTTGTTTCAATGCCTGCTGTTTGTTTGCTAATGACTTCAGCTGGAGAGTGGCTGTCGAGCTGTGTCCTTGAGCTGAGACCATCGCTGCTGACAGCACTGACAGAGAAGGAAGGAGANTGGTGGCCGATGTGAACATCCCTGTGTGAGAATCACAACCCTGCTAACCACACAGTCTGAACCTGGCGAACTCANTCTCATGGCATGGTGTACATGCAGGCCGACCCTGGTAGTATGCCTCAGAGAGATTGTATTCTGGACTTCCTGTTTGCCATTGCTTTGGTGGTTTGCTTAGCAGCTCTGAGGCAGCCAGCCATGGTCATTAAGCAGGCTGCCCTAAAGCCTGATAGGGCCCACAGCACCATCATGTCCCATGTCCACCTGCTGCTCTTGCAGCTTGCAGTGACAGCATTGTTAGCGTGACACATGCTTGTGTAAGCGATAGTGTGTGGCCTGCTTCACATGCGGTTTGGTCGCCTTGCAANCACTGCAGGGTGCACAAGCTCATGCTGCTGGTGTGTTGTTTCCTTCAGATGATGAAGTGCTGCAGAGGACCATCCTCATTGCCAACATCAACCCCCTCATCAACACAGAGCAGGTATGTCACGGTCCACCTACTTTTTTGCCAGCTTAGCGACCAATCTCAGCCTGTTGAGTTTACTGTGTCTGCACAGGTCAAGCAGCTATTTGGGTTCTGTGGCCAAGTCAAGAGTTGCCGAATGGTTGGTAACAACCAATTTGCTTTTGTCGAATATGCCTCCCAAGGGGTGAGTCACTCTGGCGCAATGTAACATCCAACACAGCAACATTGCCTTACGTACCTTTCCGTCAATGGCTTGCTTTACATTGCAGTGCGCTTGTGTAATGCTGCCAGCCTCTTGCCTCCGTGAACAGTTCGTTGTGAAGTCCCTGCTTGCTCAGCATGTGCGCTTTATGATACGGACATGTGCAGGAAGCTGGTGCTGCAATGGGCTTGAATGGTCAGCAGCTTGGGGATCGTGCTCTCAAGGTTGAGAATGCAAAGTCCGCCAGAGAAACCACACCACAGGGTGCTGCCAACCCCTACACAGCANGGGACCACTCCCATGAGCCTGTGCCTTTTGCAATTGCGCATGTGCGCCATGTGGTAAGCCTCCAGGAACAAGTTAGCTAAAGAATATGCATGAGCTGCATAACATGCTGCTATGACTTTCTCCTGCAATCTTATTGTAAGCATCTCTTCTGTCTAAGGAGAACACTGGGGGTCTCCAGAGTCCATGCAGCCATGGATGTTCACGCTGNCAGCCAACAGAGCAGCAGCAGCAAGCTGAAGACAGAGATGGCAGTCCCATGCCATCCTACATGCTGTCTGGCAAGAGGCGCTCTGATGACACTTTCCCCCAGTCTGAGGTTCCCTCAAAGCGGCTGGATGTGGAGCAGCCCACTCCGCCAGGCAAGCTTCTGGAAATCACTGTTGCTGCTTTTCTTCTTGGTGTGCAACTTACCCGCTTTGACCCTGCATGCTATACACGCTCACAGCTAAAGATCTGTCTAGCCATGTGAAAGGCTGGTGCGACAATTTTGTACAACTGCCGTTTTCTGCTGCAGGCTTCAGTCAATCCCCACCCGCCACTGCTGAGACCCCAGCCCATTCATCTGAAAACAACGCTGCAACCCAGTCTACTGCCCAGCATGCACAGCAGGCCAGCTCCAGAGATGTGCAACAGATTGAGCAGTCCAGCAGGCTGCCAGATCTGCCCACTTCCGGCACAAGAAGTGAGACCAGCAGGCAGCCCAATAGCCATGTCAGGCTTCCAATGCCTGAGGTATCACCCCTCTCAGCCACCACCCCCACCCCCACCCCCATCCAGGCCAACAACGCCATGTCACTCAAAGAGACACACGGCCCACAACGACAAGAGGGTGGCATGAACTCAACTCAGAGTGATGCACAGCAGGACATTGATGACCTGTCAAACATGCAGTCACAGGCTGCTGGTGAAACTTCCGCAGCAGTACTGGCACAGCGCGCAGTGTCTGACGCTCCACCACAGGAGTCACAGCGCTCCGGCAGAGTGCAGCCCAATTCAGATGTGAATCGCACCACCAGGACTGTTGAGGATGTCAGCGCAGGTGCAGCATCGCAGTCTGCAACAGTTGCAGGGGACACGCCATCAGACACCAGTGACAGCATGCATACAGATCAGCAGGCAGAGCATCTGTCACCTGCCAAGGAATCAGCTTTGCTCTCAGACACTGCACAGCAGCCCCAAGCTGCCAGAGCCGAAGATGTATTTGATACAACTGATGCCAGAGATGTTAGCAGAGACAATTCCAGCAGCAATGCACAGGCAGCAGAGCCTGAGCCTGAGCCTGCTGCGACAGGCCAAGCTGCTAGTGGTAAGGCTGCTGACACAGATGCACCAAACAGGAGTGGTGTTACCACATATGGCAGCGCAGCATCTGCAGGTCTGGGTACAGAAGAGCCTGAGCCGAACCCAGCAGGCCTAAGTCATGCAGAAGACGCAGGCACAGCCAAGGTCAGCACCCACCCCAGCTCCAGCAACCCAACGCACCACACTGCAACAGATGATGACCATGATGATCATGCTGACCCGAGCGATTGCTTTCCGCAGAGCAGGTCAGCATCTGGTGACACTGATATGCAACAGCCAGAAGCGGGCTTGGCAGTTCAGCCATCTTCTGCAGATGCGGCTCCCAAGTCAGGTGCTCTCGAAGACACATCAGACAGGAAGATTGGCATACACAGGAGCAGNTTTTGCATGTGTATGCAGGCAACTTTGCAACAGTCCAGCAGGCACTAAGCTGAAGACTGTCCACAGAGAAATGAGGGAACTTGTTTGCATCTGTGACATTGGCAAGAATGTCATGAANGCTGGATGCATGACCCGACAGAGCGTCATGCAGATTTCGGATAAAGTAATCTCGGTAGTCCAGAGGCAGTGACATGAAGGTGCCACCCATCAGAATGAACTCTANGTTCTTAGCAGCAGTGGATGTGGATGCTTTGCGGGCGCACCTGGTCTCCGCCAACGAGCTGAGTGCCATAGTTTGTGGCAGTAGCACCTCCTGGTCACAAGCCGTCAGGCTGCAGGATGTCTTCCATATTGTCATGGATACACAGCTGCAGCAGCAGTACAAGATGCTTGCTGATGTATTCTGGGAGGTGTGTGTGAGCCAGATCAGCCTCACCACTGCAACAGCTTTGTCTTGCGTATTTTAGTGTGGCTCATCTGTTGGCTTGCAATAGCAGTGGTTGCACAAGGCATGTTGTATCCCAAGCCTTGGANTGCTACATGCATTGCAGGGGCCAACAATGTCTGCTGGTATGAAATACGAGACATGAAATGGCATGATACATGTCTTGCCAACAGAACTCGTGCCAACAGCTAGCACAGCTGACAAGTATGCTCGTCTACAACTACAAAAGTGATGCGTGGCCTTACATGCTGAACACTGCAACATGCTAATTGACAAGGGGGCTCAGCTCGTGATCAACAAACTCTCATACTTGTATCAGGCTCACAATGCATGCAAAGTCTGCGAAGTACCTATCATGAGTGGCAAGAACTTGAGAATGGCATTGGTTGACTGTGATGCCTCGTCTTGCTGTGGCGGCTGCAGGATCTTCTGTGTGATGAACTGGGATGCAACCAAAGCAGCTGGTAAAACCAGATAGGCAGCAGCGTCTGCCCAGCCAATTGGCGGTGCCCCATCCTTGAAAGGGAACAGCCATGAGAAGCCTCCACCCTATGACATAGCAGCCGGATGTACCTTGCCAGAAAAAAAGTGCTGTGCAACAAGAGATTGTATGCCATGCTAGGTAAAGCTCATTGCAGAAATGTTTGCTATGTCTACCCCAGCAAAGTTGACAGCTTGTGTTGTTTCTGACCTTTTGCGACTGCTTTACAGCGGAACCTTAGGACAAGCAGACACGCATGAACAGCAATAGAAACGTGTGGCTCAAGCGCAACAAGATCAGCATGCTGTGTTGTTCAAGCCATCACAGAAAGCATATGCAGTCTAGCTTGGACAAGCTGTAAGTTGTGCTTTTTGAGCATTGAGGCAATCAGTATAGCAGTCACAATGCCTGCTGCATACCAGGAAGCATGTGCAGTGTTATGACCAAAGCAGGAAACAGGTGCAGATGAAGGTTGTTATTGGCAGCCACGCATCTGACAGGCCCAAAGAGATGCAGATTCACGTCGTCAGGTGAGCTTTGAGGACAGAATGTAGAGCGACCAAAAGAAGTCAAGGTAGTAATGACACTCACAGATGCTCTGCTGGCAAGTGAGGAGGGCCCTGCAAGGGAAGGGATCCAGAACCAGCCCTCTGTCAGCAAACCCTCATCAGCTACATTGGACAACGCTCTGCACAACACACACAACTTACTACAGGCTTTGCTGCAAATGGTATAGTCATGTGAAGTGCAGCAACTGATGGTACTGCTGCTCTGGTGTTGTGTCGCTTCCTTAGACTGGCAGTCAGCTACGCCGGTAACAACGCATGCAATCAGCTGCATACAATTTCAATCACAAATGCACAGCAGCCCTATTGTAAAACATCAATTGACACAACCCAACAAGAGCTTTTACAGCCACAGCTAAAATGCCCAGCAGTTCACAGCTAGCTGTATTCAGATGTGGTATGCTGTACTGAACGGCATACAGAGCTCATGCTGCACCTGCCTAAATGAGACTTTGCACAGCAGCATGTGCATAGCCAATACACATCAGTATGTGTCACCTGTACAGTCCAATCCACACCGGCAAGGTTGCTAGGGTTGGCAAACAGCCAGCCAAAGGATTCACTCCAGCCTTCTTGTACAGCTCGCCCACTTTGATCTGCATTTCAGTCTGATCCCGACCCTTGTACTCTTCCTGGATTGCCTTCACTTGAGGAGCAATGTTTTGCATTGCCACTGTGGACTCCACCTACGCAGGGCAAGCTGTCGGTGAGAGAATGTAGTTGACACTAAACTGACAAAAATGTATGTCAACATTAACAATGTCGCCGACTCACATGATAGGGCTAATGAAAGCTTGGCACCACAGACACAGCTACAGGTAAACCTGGGCCTTCTGTGCTCGGCAGCACAAAGATGATNGAAGACCTCATGCAAGCGGTCAGTACACAAAAGAGCCGTCAGCTGTTAGCCTGCTGTTGTTATGCAAGAGTGCAGGCTGTGCAAGGCCCTTGCAGCCTTGCTGACAGCACTTTCCTGCGGAACTCAACTCCTTTTTGACCGAGAACTGTAATCCTTCTTCCACCTTGGCACAGCATGTCATGCTAAAGTCTGTGTTCTCTGCCATCCACATGTTGACACAGCCTGTCATGTTGCATGCCGTCTTGGGCAACTTTCCTACAATCCCATCTGGGCACATCACAACACTGTTTGTGTTGCAAGATTCAAGGATAGAGTCGACAAAAACGCGCTTTAGCTGTACAGTCTTGCCAGCATCAATGTCATTATATGCTGGCCTGCACATGCGCCTCTGAACAAGCTCAAGGAGGACGCTTGGCCAAACATGCAGGGCAAGATGGGTAAAGAGGGGGTTGAGCTGGAACAATCAACCAAGTATTCCAGAGCCCCGGAGCTGCTCAAGTCTGNCGTCGGTATGGCATGTATGACATCACCAGATTCCATGTTATGGTCGGCCACAGTCATGCCCTGACTACACAACACCAGTTCTCCATCATACATGAACCTGAGGTTCTCCCACGAGATACCTTTCTTTGACATGTATGCCTCCAAGACGCGTGAGACAGGAGTGGTATTGCAGACCTTGAAAGGGAGCTGGTTTCCAAGTAGATCAGTGACTGCAATATACATAGAGATGTTGTGTGACTAGAATGCAATGCATAGGATGTCGATTTTTGAGGTAGTCACTGCAACATGCCTATGAGAGTATACAGCATGCACCAAGCCAAAAAGAGCATGCAGGTTACTCAAGCCAAAAGAGTCATGCAGACTACGACATGCAGTTTTTGAGTGCAGACTCAAGCTCTGTGCTATGACAACCCTGGCAGTTGNCACTTCCAGCTTTCGTACCTTCGGACAGAAGGCAATTGCAGAAACCCTGATCGCTGTGCAACTGCGCGTGTGCTTGTGAACGCCCTGGTGAACGCTGTACGCTTCACGTCGAGAGCAAACTTCCGTGTTCAACCCCTGCAGTGCATGTGCAGGGAGGTCGCGTTCACACCCGTAAGTTTTGCACGCAGGGCGCGCAGCAGATCTTCCGTGTACCTATAGCTGTAGCGTTGTAGCATACTGCACATGAGATCTCATCGCCCCTCTGTCTGTCCATGCTTTGTCCTCTTCTTCATCACGTTGTGTTGCGGTCGTTATGTGCACGCACAGCTGGATGCTGCGTTCGAGAACCAACTTCTACAAGCTGAGGCAGCGCAAGAGCAACGTCAACCCCCGATTGAAGTTCAATCCACCATCGTACCGCAGTCTCCAACAGCCACTTTGCCGAACGGAGATGGTGATATATCAACATTAGGTAAGACTGTCCAGGCAGACGAGTCACCCTGTCTTTAAACACCAATGACGCTGTGCTACATAGGAGAATGTGGTGGAGACGTTACTACTTTCTGCCAGTCAATCAAAGCTGGTCGCAGGCGCTTAGCAGACTGCTTGCAAACACAAATTGATGCAGAAGTGGCAGGAAACGTGCAGGGTGTGTGTGTGTAAAGCATGAGTGGTATCATGTCAGCATGCAAAACAAGCAAGAGCACAGTGCATACCTCATGCAGGCACAAAGGTCAACCGGGATTCCAAGAAAGAGCTTGCAGCATTCCAGGCCGATGTAGGCACAAACATCAACAAGGACATCCCTTTAGGTAGCCCTAGTCAGCATGATTTGCTAATTGACACAGATCAAGACCATTGCCATGCACTGCACCTGTAGTCAAGTCTGTTCACCCTGCTAAAGTCATTTATGGGTATGACTGCAGCTCTGGCTTGCCAAAGTGATGCAGCCACCTTCTGTACTGGTCTTGAGGATACCACAGATCCAGCTGTGGCCTCCTGCCTAGGGTAATTCTTGCTTGCACACGTGCTGCCTACAGGCCTTCTGAACCCAATCTTGACATTGAGGAAAGTGTGTCCAGTCCTCACTGCAAGTTGACCATAAGGGACCTGCACTGCATGCTCCCACTGAGACACCTTCTTCACCGGGCACAAATTCATGCTTCTCTGAGCTTGGTAAACGTCTGGTTCACATGTTAGTACATGCTCACAAGCGTGCTATCAACAAGTGTGGCTCAGGTATTGTTGAGCCACATCCCTTCCTGCTCAATGCAGAAGCATTGTTGGGGTCAGCAGGCCCAAACTTTCTAGATTGTCCGTGATGCAGGACTCACAGAGAGGACCTTACTGCAGAGTGCAAGGCTCAAGTCCTGATCAAGCAGGAGCTGGTATGCTGCCATCCTGTGCATGTGGCACCNAACGATAGAGTAGCATGGTCCCGGAGCAGGTATTCTGCTCTTGTGTATCAGCTCGTGTATGGCAACAACGTAGATTTTCTCTGCAACACAAGGCTGATCTTCAAACTGGTAACAGTCCTTCCTCAAACAGCAATCCCAAGCAAATCCCATGCATGCCTTGTCAACTCATTGAATAACTTGCATACCTATTACCCAAGCATTGCATCATATGCAGACAAGCTGGACACCCCTGCATGAGCTGACATGTGGTCATGCATTACCCCTCAGGTTTGGTTGTGAATGCATGTCAATAAGCACTAGCTGATGCGGACAATACTCATTTGTTGTTAGCTTGCTGCCCGTATGTAGCTACAAAGTCCTTCATTGCTAAACCTCAGTCACAGTCTCGGTAGTCACACTCTCATTGTCGACATCATATTCAAAGGCTTACAAATAATCTTAAATCATGTTGGCTTTTGAGAAGCTACAGGCAGATTCAGTGTTTGAGCTGCAATCACCATGCTTCTACTGTTCGCTGTGTGGCACACACCATGCCAACAGACTGGCCTCTACATGCAGGTGGCAGCAAGACATCTTCAACAGGCACAACAACACTCCTGCGCACCCTGATGGGCCCTCCGTACCATGGTAAGGCCCTACGTGGTCTTTCACTGTCCTTGCTCCTGCACATCATTGCAATGATGGTCCTGTTGGCCTTGTGTTGTCATTGCGCATCATGCATGACATAGCAGTTGNTCAGTCTATCTAGGGTCTGGTCCTGCTCAGCACCTGTGTTCTACACAAGAGACAAGCCAAGCCAAATCAGTTCAGACAAATTGCAACTGACAGAGTACGCCTTTGCAGATGACACAAAGAAAGCAAAGCCATTCGTTGAGCCATGACTGAAGTTGCCCAGGAGTAGTCAGCAATGTGCTAGAGGCAAATCAGCTAACAATCCCACCACCATAATAGTTGGTACACGTAAGCCATCAAAGCTGACAGGTGCCAGGTACTAAAGCTGCTTACCAGGGCAATCACACATAACAAAGCTACACGCTGCAAGAACAACACACGAACAACACACACCAACTACCATATATCACGCTGATATCTGTCTTCACTTGTCATCTTTTTCAACCGCTCTTCAGCTGTTGTGGTGCTCAGGCCTGAACTGCTACAAAGAATATCCACCAAAGCAGAATGTACATCCTTGGCCATCCTCTTTGCATCACCACAAACATACATATGGCCTTTGTTCTGATCAGATAGCAACTCTACAACATCTTGTGCGACTTCGTGTATATGCTGCTGTACATACACCTTGTTGGCACTGTCTCTGGAGAAAGCCACTGAGAGGCGCTGCAAGACGCCATTCCTTGCATACATTGCAAGCTCCTGCTCATAGATGTAGTCTTGAGACTTCTTGCGGCAGCCAAAGAACAGATATGCTGGGCCCAGCTCAGTTCCTATATGACACACAGATTGTGGGACTTTTTGCAATTTTGCTTGGTACCGTAGCTCAGGGTCTCGTCACTACTCGACCCTAATTGCTTGCCACACAACATCACCCAAGTCTAAGCCTGAGTCTGACTACCATGTAAGCAACTCAAGATTTGACAACTAATACAACCTCAGGTCACACGTGAAACAACAGCAAGATACCAACAATCACAGAATGCCAAAGCGAACCACCTGTGCCAGCATGAGCATCTCCTTGACAGCAAGGTATTCCTTTGCTGATACAACTAAGCAGCTGCAAATGGAACTGATCGTCAGCAAACTTGCAATACCTGCTTTGAGCAGAGCAGCCCGCTCCTGCAGAAAGCCTCTGAAGGGCGCCAAGCCAGTGCCTGGACCCACCATGATGATTGGTGTGCTGGGGCTCTTGGGCAGCCTGAAGCTGGAGTGCCTGACAAATATAGGCAGCCTGTCACCCACTGACAGCTGTTTGAGCCAGTTGGAACACACTCCAAGATGCTGGCGCCCTGTTGCTGTAGTATCCGCCACCACTGCACATGTGACGTGTACGCTGTCTGGGTGCTGCTTGGGGGAGGAAGATATGGAGTAAAATCTGGGCTGTAATCTAGGGACCATGCTGCCAAAGAATGCACCTGCAGACACAAAGTGGTTGGTGCTATGTTATGTTATACCTTAGTGAGGTGTCATGTATTGTGGACAGCTGCTCAACAGCCAAGGCAAACCTCAGCTTTGACCTTGTCGACCCTGAGCTGTATACATAGATATAGTTTCCACATGCCCTCCTGGTGATGTACGCTGCTTCCTGATTGCAGTAACAGGCATTGGTGGAGCTGCACATGCTGGCTGCCGCTCAGCAAACATTGTGTGAGGTGACAAAGATGCACCTGATCACACATGATGGCTTGAGATGCCTATGCAGGGCAATCATGCCTCTCTGCACTGCCAGCTCCAGTACAGATANGTACAGGACGCGGCCCGCTGAGTGCACCCGGACATGCGATCACTTGCGCTGCTGTTCTACTGCTTGTCGTTGTGCCAGCAAGTCAAGCTAAACAAGGGCTGACCTACCATCGATTGAAAGCCAACGAACAGTTCCACGCGGCCAAGCAGGCAAGCTTACAAGCCGGACAGATCAGTCTTCTCACCAAATCAACAAGTGTCAACCACTTTGGAGCGGTGAGTCTTGCTTGATTGCAAGACGACCCGTGCAGCTTGAGTGCGCGCAACACGCANCACACTCGGATGACAATGGCTTCTCACCTGGCCTAATTGTAGTGAAACGGTCTTGCAGGAGCATCAGCAGCAAGTCTCAGTCAGCGGCCATGAAGTCATTCGACATACCAGCATGCGCCTTTTCTGGGTCAGGGCTGCAGGGCAGCGCCAGGAACTGCCCTGGTCTCAGTTCTGGGCTGCTTTCCCGTCCAGTCTACATGCTTCAGAAAGCACAGCCTTCATGCAGCAAGCAGTGACATTTATTGACAACAGGTTTGTGTCCTGGTTATTACAGCCCAAGATCAGATGCTTTGACATGCTCATTACTGGTTTCGCGTACATCATATTTTGTGACCTTGGGCTATCCTGGCATGCTCACGAATGCTTAAGCTTGACGGACAAATTGCTATGCGTGAAGGCTGATGTAACAGCTGCATAGGGTGTTGTTGTTGTGCTGACCCTAACACATCTCAAACGTTGAGCATGTTCTGTGGCATGCTCAAATTGTCCATGAGTCTACATGTACACTCAGCTCTGTCATGATGACAAAGCTTGGCATGCTTGCTGTGCAGTCATCAGCAGCGGATTTTGACTGAAAGTGCACTTTGCAGACCAGTTTTTGTGGTGCAGGTTGAGAGGTTGCAAAGAAAGTTTGCTACCATACATTCCACCTTGGCGCAGCAGCAGAATGTGAAGCCTGGTCCTGACACACCCCGGATGTCCTCACTAGCTCAGCTCCATGCAGAGAACACCGGCAAGGTACTTACCTGCTTGCACAATGTAGCTGCCAATCTGTTAAAGTGCTAGTGCTTCCACCCAGCAGCTAGTCAACCTTGCGCTGGTCACGTGTTGCCATNGCACGCCCTGAGCAGTATGGGCAGCCTTTACTTCTGATTCCATTTTGCACTTTTGCTTGCCAGCTATGCAGGATACCATCTGGACAATTTCGGCAGACCCACCACACTTTGCGGCCGCTGTCAGGCTTGATGACAATGTTTGACTACACCAAAACGGGTCATTGTAACACTACACCCTACCACATCTCAACCCACATGGGGCTGTCTTGCCGTGCACAACCTGCAGTGGTGAGTGTGCTGGTGCTGGTCACAGGTATCTGACCTGGAGGAAACCCTGGAGCGACTAGACAACAGATGTAGTCGATTTGTCAAGGGGTCTAGACATTACAAGGAGGGTGTCAACAGCCTGGCAAAGGCTCAAACGTCGTTTGCAGACTTTCTNAGTTACCTGCCAATGACGTTTGACTCATCCTCAATTCTGCAGGCCAATGCCGCTCAGAACTTTACGAAACCTCCGTATCCCGGACAAACCCACCTTTGAAGGGTAGGGTAAATCTACCCTTTCTCATATCTCATCTCATACACGAAGGTCATTCCCACATTTTATCACTAATTTCATGACCTCGTTACTTTATAATAAAGNATGGTACAGGCTGATGCTGCATGTGCATTTGCTGACTGACCACAACCACGTCATTGTCTTGCACCTGTGCATTCTGAAGGGTCCCACTGCACAGCAACTACATTGTCACAGCCGATGCTATTGGCACTCTGTATCAGGAACGTGCTCGACTGGCGAGTTGAGGCTTTTACTACACTTGACTGGTGTTGTGCTGCTGGCAATGGAGTCAACTGTGACATCGTCACCCAGTGGGAGGCCCTGCCTTTTGATGTGTGTACTCAGGATTTCTTGCCTGCCTGTTACAAAGTCGTAGAGTCAGAGCTGTTCCTTGTGAGTGGCGGATCAATACAAGCAAGCCATGCACTCTCAAGTATGTGCTTGCACATATAAAGAGGCTTTCTTTTTCTGTACACAGCAGCATTGTCACAGTAGCAGTAATGCCTAGTCTTGAATGCAGCAATGTGCCCATGGTCGGAAAGATGGTTGCAGTGATACAAATTAATGACTTGCAGATGGCTGTGTGGTCAGACGAGGAGCAAGGCTGAAATCAGAACAGTGACACAATGATGTCATATGCAGCCCTCAGCACTCAGGAGACATGCCAGCACAAGATACTGTACAGGTGCAGGCCAAAAATGTTGGTGTCCTGCCAGAGACTTACACAGCAGCATGCTTACATGCCTGACACATATAGAACATGCATCAGTAGCTGCAGCTGAACAAGCAGCCGCAGCCGCAGCAACAACAGGACCTAAAGAGGGCTACTTGAGACGGAAGATGCCGACTCCAACAGCAAGGCTGTTGCAGCAACAGCACATACAGCAGCAGCAGCAGAGCAGCAGCAGCAGCAGGGCAGCAGCAGCAGCTGCAGCAGCAGCAAGTAGCACGGCTGTTGCAGCAACAGCACATCAGCAGCAGCAGCAGAGCAGCAGCAGCAGCAGGGCAGCAGCAGCAGCTGCAGCAGCAGCAGCAACTGTGTAGGGAAGTCTAGTTCTGGCTTGAGCTCAGCAACAGCAGCAGCAACAGCAGCAGCATCCAGCAGCATCATCAGCAGCAGTAACATCATCATGCAGCACCAGCAGCAGGACCTAAAGAGGGCTACTTGAGACGGAAGATGCCGACTCCAACAGCAAGGCTGTTGCAGCAACAGCACATACAGCAGCAGCAGCAGAGCAGCAGCAGCAGCAGGGCAGCAGCAGCAGCTGCAGCAGCAGCAAGTAGCACGGCTGTTGCAGCAACAGCACATCCAGCAGCATCAAGTAGAGCAGCAGCAGCAGCATCCAGCAGCAGCAGCAGCAGCAGCAGCAGCAGCATCGCAGCAGCAGCAGCTGCAGCAGCAGCAGCAACTGTGTAGGGAAGTCTAGTTCTGGCTTGAGCTGAGCAGCAGCAGCAGCATCCAGCAGCAGCAGCAGCGCAGCAGCAGCAGCAGCTCAATGCGGTAAAGTTGTTTTTCAGCATCTAGAGGTAAAACGCTGCAGGACTGCAACTGCAGAGAGTTCTTCGCTATGTGCATGTTGCACTGGTTGAAAATATGTACAACATATGCCTATTGCTCTTGTTGCAACTTCAAGGTCTGCATAATGCGTGCAAGCATTACTCACAAGAACTGTACCACAAATCGGCAACTGCAAACATTGCTGTAGAACCCACTAAACAATGTGCACGCAGCTCAAAAACTTTCAATGCCCTGACTGCTGATGCGGCAGCAGCCACAATGAAGCAGGCTTCATAGCAACAATAACTGGCAGCTAAACNCAGACGAAGGCTTGATGAGCTACAGGCTTGATGACCCAATCAACTGCTGCCCCACGAGAGTTGCTGGACTACTGAGTTGCTAATGCAGTAACAAATCAATGTGATGCTGAGCTACAAACAGGGCAGGAATTCAAGACTTACTGTGTCACAGTCTATGAGCTCTTGCTCAGACAAAGCAACAAGCTTGCCAGTCTTGATGGCATTGATTCCTTCAACACTGCCAGTTGTGCTGAATGCCCAGCAGGAACCACACATCTGTTGGTTCTTCACAGGTGTCACAGCACCTTTGGCACGCCAGTCAACAATCTCAGGTGCTGTTGTGTCAGCATGCAGGAAGCCAGAATCTGATGATGCTTGCCTACAGAGCAACAAAGCTCCTTAGGGAACTCTGCCACATGCCAAGTCACAGGTTCACTATGTGCACTAAACTTTGCCCTAACAGGTGGCGCCACAGGCAAGTAGCAAATGACAAAGCTGCTGCTGGGCACCCCTTGTCCAGCACATGACAATAGCAGGAAAGCCGGCACAATNAGGCTAGGTGGAAAAACACTGCCAAGGTGATGGCTCTCATGAGTGCTGTGTGAGGTGACACCACTCCTGAAAGCCATAAAACCTGCCTCACAGCTGCTGTATAAACGATCATCACGTTATGGTCAGTGATGCTCACCAGCACACACTCAACACTGACAGCCTGATGCTGCATGCATACCACCTGGTGAATCTATTGGCTGCCTGTGTTCACAACTTGATTGTTTGCAAGCTATACTCTGCCCAGAGACATACCTGAGAGCATCCAGGAAAGCCTCCCTCTGAGGCCAATCCCTGTCAAGCACCAGCACTTCAGCCGCTAGGCAGTTGTGGGATGCATTGTGAGTCAAGGCGGCTGCGACTGTGCCAGCATGGTACTGCAGGTCTGCCTGACTCCACTTGCCAGGGGCCACTATGTATGGGGTG
Organism: Trebouxia gelatinosa; assembly: GCA_000818905.1. Taxonomy (NCBI): domain Eukaryota; kingdom Viridiplantae; phylum Chlorophyta; class Trebouxiophyceae; order Trebouxiales; family Trebouxiaceae; genus Trebouxia; species Trebouxia gelatinosa. The sequence goes on along the minus strand of KN805353.1, from coordinate 615,339 downwards.
ACACAGCCCAGCTCTGCAGATACTTCCCTGGTCTGAGTTGGAGGATCCTGCAGATCACATGCTGGCTCTGTATAGGGAGCTCTTATAGCATCACCACTTTTGACTTGGGTCCGCAACAGATTTGATTTGCATCAGCTGTGCCATGTCACTCTTCAGATCCAGTGCATAGGAAGGTGCAGCTTCTACAACATCCCGCCTGATGGCATCTGCCCCGCTACCAGTGTGGCTGCTAGACTCGGGCGCCGGCACTATTGCAAGTGTGTTGCCAGATGTGCCGGCTTCACCNTCAGCAATATGTTGAGCTGGCTGCAATGTGTGTTGTGCTTGGCCTTCCAAGATGGCTTTGTGATTGGGGTTTGNCATAGGTCAATGTGTAAAGACAGGCTACCTGTTGTCGGGGCCCCATGCGATGGGCTGCATTGACTNATGATAGCCTTCAAGCAGCTTGGAGGTGCAGTTGACAGCGCACAAGCGCTTGTATGTAATTGTAAGAAGATGTTGGCGTTGCAACTACAGATTTGTCTAGACTGCACTACACTCGCATGCATTGTTGTTATGTTCAGGANGGCCAGCTCACCCCACCTGCTGCACAGCTACAAGATTCAACATCAACAGAAGACTGCTCTTATCATGCTGCATGCAGCCTGATAGTCTCTCAACAATGAAAGACATCAGCTGTGTCAGATAAACAATGACGCCATTTCCGCTAAGAGACTGGTGACCTCAGTGCTGAGTACACTCAACGGAAAGGCTGAAAGGCACAGATTGGACCCTGACGNACTGTTGTACCACCAGACTCTAGCCGCTGAGAATGCTGTGTAGTCACTGGGCAAACGCTTGTTCTTGGTGTGGTCCCACTTGGCAGCCACATCTGGGAACAAAGCCTCCAGCGAGTTGCACACACAGGCTTTGCGCCCAGAGCAGCAAGCACAGCCATGACCTGCGTAAACATTGTGAATATTTGCCAGCCACCTATGAGACTGTCCCNGCTTGCTGTTGCTGCTCCTGCTCAGCATGGAGCATGCTCTCTGGCTGCTGCACAGAAGAAGCCATGCCCTCAAGGCTCTGACATGTCAAGCAGAAGCAGGGTGCGCCACTGCCCAGTAGCAGGCACGCCCAGCTGTCAACTGAAGCTCAGGCTGCCGGGAATGGACCTGGCTGCCAGATGCTATTTGCGCCTAGCATGCAAAGCTGGGGCTGCTGCTCGCACACTGTGATCACATCTACAATACCAGCTGCTTTATACTTGGCTGCTATGAATTCTGCCATTGCTGCTGCGGGTGTGTTTGCTGATGTAAGTACAGCCATGGCGACACCACAATGCTGATCATTGAGCCAAGGCCAAAGCTGTTAAACGTGTAAACCTCGATTTTTCACCTGCTGTGAGACCTGCAAATTTGTNCTACGGGTCAGCAGCACCACACTGGTGACACTGTGCTCATACATACTCAGCGAATGTAAACCTGACTTCGAACACACCTTTGAGTTACCGAAGGCAGTGTTTAACTGCTCGATCACCCTCATATCTGCCGCGAGTCGATGCGTTGACAAACAGACAGCGCCACAGCAGCTTTGCTGGGCGCAACAAAGCGCCTAAGCACTGTCGGGTTGAACAAACAGCTTGAAAAGGCACCCGTTGAAGGGGTACATTTCGCGTCACAGTATGCAGCGCTTACTCATGGGTTCCAGTTATCCGGCCGCAATCACATTAGTCAGATCGGCTTAAACTCTACTAATATTTGCTTTCGTCTTATGTGCAAATCGTCTTGATTGTTAACGATTTTCTTGCTGCAAGTTGCGCATACTCTTGCTGGCTATGGTACGTTACGTATACGCAAGAGGGAAGGTGTCGAAAAGCAACAAACTCGTCCATCAATAACATACGCCTCGGAAATCAGACACTGAGTGCCTCGTGACATTGCAGTGTGTGTCGCATGTCCCATCCTCTGATCATGCACACAGTCCGTGTTGCTAATGACAAGCCACATTGAGCATTTCTGTGCAGAATAAGGGACACATGAATGGCGGCTGACATANGCCCCCCTGTTTCTCCAATGATGGCGGCATTAACAGCCAGAATGTACGCCATCTGCACAGAGCACCTTCAACTTGTCTCGAGGATGTTCCGAGAGTGCACGCATGCGGTATGGACACGAATACTTGCTTGGCTGTGCGGCAATACTGTTGCAACANGGACTGCTGACTGTACAGCACATGTGCTGAAGCTGAACTGTTTGTCGTAATGTAGCTAGAGTGCACGCTTGAGTGCAAGCGCAAACGAACCGCTAGCTGAGTAACAGCGCAAACGTGAAAGGACCCTTTTAAGACATGACTTTTACTGGTACTGGTGCAGTCAATATGTGACTAAACGTAATGAACATATTGACCCAACGGTCTCTTGCAAAGGTCAGTTGACGGTACTGTACCCGTACAGTCGTCCCGCTTTTGGAAATGGTTCGTATTACAATTCTCCACTGTTGTGTGCGCTGCTCACAAAAATAGCATGGNCTCAAACGCCAGGTACAAATAGGCAGCATGTGATAATGCATCCTCAGCATGCTTTCTGTGTTGTTGACATTCATCAGCTGGCCTAGCCATTATGAAATGCCAACTTGCAATGCAGGTGGCTGAACGAGAGTTGTTTGTGTGGCATCAACATGTTTACGCTGAAGGGTGAGACGCTTCGTTGTCTTCACTAACTGTCACTTTGAACAGCACTGCCCAACAGCTTGGAAACAGCAAACTGACTGTCTGCCTTGCCAGCTGCAGCCTGACATCACAAACTNAAAACATTGGCTGTACAGACATGTGGAGTGTGCAGTACTCTAACAGATGTCACTCACTGTGATAGCATGTAACAAACACGTTGACAACTGGGTATCAATCACCGCATGGACGGCTGGTGGGCGTGAACAATCCAAAATTGTGGCGCACAGATTAGACATCTGTATTGATTGCAATTGCTGACACAAAAGCCTCTTTGGGCACCTCAACCTTGCCAAACATCTTCATGCGCTTCTTGCCTGCTGCTTGCTTCTTCAGCAGTTTCTTTTTTCGACTTATATCACCCCCATAACATTTTGCCAACACATCCTTGCGCATAGCTGCACACCAAACAACGTTGATCAAAATGACAGTGTGCTGTTACAAGATTGTACTTGCAGTACACAATAATATAGAGTGAAGCACAATTGCAGACAGAAATCGTACCCCCACAAAGACACATTAACAGCAGTCAAGGCATGTAGCATACAAAGCAGACCTGCGTGCGCAATCAGATCACAACATTCAGAGTGGTGAAANATCTTGTCACATGTGCATTGCAGTTGTTGTATACCATGCAGACGGCCATGCTTCACTTAGGGCTGGGGCAGTTTGGGCAGTTCCTATAGTCCCGAACTGTGCTGCACTATACTCCTCNACCTTGCACACACATGCCATTGCTCAGCATGTGGTCTTCAGCCATGATGGCTAGCACTATGAGAAGCTCCGCCAGTCAACAAAGCTCACTCATTTGCCAGTGCTGGCATGCTGAATTGGAGGCTATACCAAGCATGTCATGTCACAGCTTNCCCCCTGGTGTGTATGACCCTTCCAGCTTTGGTCGGGCCATTTCCATCAGCAGTCAGACCTCCTCTCCAGCTTCGCAAAGACACTCAGACGCTTTCCACCAGCCCTTTGCCTCACAGGCCCTTCCGGGGCAATCTAGCCTGGCTGAAACTGTCCCACAGGGCACCACATCAGCGTATGGCGACTCATCATTCGGTACTAGTGGACCAGGAGTAGCGTCTGCCTTTGCTCAAGCAGCATTCCCCACCGCACAGTCCCCTCAGCAGGCACAGCACGCTGTGGGAAATTTGACCGAGACTGGAAAAGAGCGGCAGCTGGCAAAGCCAGAGGCTGCCTCGCAGCTGCAGGAAGCTGGTGTGCAGCCACTGCCTCACTCCGCCTTTGCTGCAGAGCACAAGCAGGAGCCCACGGCGTTCNTCATCATTGGGCTGCACACTGAATACAACATTGTTGACTCTTACATCAATCACAGAACCTTTTGAGTGCATGCACCATCCTGGCACATGCCTACATCCGCCCACAGCCCTTATGAAGCCTTTCACCTCCATTCCAATTGTGAAGCAAACACAAGTCTGGCATGCAAAGGAAATGTCATAAATCATTTGACATCGACAGGCTAAGTTGACCATATATGCCAGCGCTTTGCTGCAAGACATACCTGGGTCTTGCAAGCTCACATTGGGGTCCTGAGGGAGGCTTGGGCGCTGGACAGTCTGGCTGANATGAAGAAGTAGAGGCAGCAGAGCGGGAGGAAAGGAAGAAGTCCACCAAGAAGACCAGCTTGAGCAGAGCCACTGACTCCTCAGGAGCGGCGCCTGGGGGCTCCTCTAAGGTACACATCCAGAAATCACACATTTGAATATATAAATGCAATTCAGAGCATGTAGCTGCCGTAGTAAGGCATGACGTGAGTGCTGCCGCTGAGAAGCACTGCTCACGGGCCCGCTCCTCAGTAGGAGCAGAGTCATGTGAAGCTGTGTAGCAGCTGACTGCCATTGCTACACTGCTTTGCTGATGCGTCTTAACTTGTACGCTACGCTTCTGGATCACTGGTGACCTTTGTCAACAGCAGCATTTTGCAGTCATGAAATAAAGGGTAGTGTGCGTCATTTGCACAAACCTCGCATGAGTGATGCATTTAGTATGCTGAGAGCTGTCATGGTGAATGTTTGCAGCAGTTCCAGGCAGTTGGTAACAATGTTTGTTTATGCACAAATCGCTTTTTGCATGTGTCAAGGCACACTCAATCTCTTGATACGTCAGCAATACAAGCTGTGCGCCTAAGTAGTATGGCCCCTGCAGAAACGCAAGACGGCATCCTCAGGAGGGCCCCCAACCAAGAAACGGTCTTAGGTGTTGAAGCTTGACATTGCGTATCCCTTGTGTAATGCAGCGGCAATGCTGCATTTCAATTGAATCAGTGTGATTGTGTGCTACGGCGGTTTATTTTTGCTTTGTGTTGTTTTGATATCCTGTATGAATTGTCTTTGTAGGCTGTTCTAGCTGGGACACCACTGATGTCTCATTGGCGACTGCATGTGTAACAATAATTTTAACAAGCAAACTGCTGGTGTGAAATATGTTCTTGACTTGATGCTGTAAGCGTACGCGNGACCCTAGACGTCAGGTGAGCACCTGCAAATCATGTTCACATGCCAATATGATGTTTGTGCACCAAGAGAATATGTAGCACAAGACCCCATCAGCCCTTGTGCATGCCTCTGTTGCCATCCTCAGGAAGCTGTAATATGAGCTGGCTGCACGCTTTCACATAAGCTGGTATGAAAGTGCGTGTTCGTCATACACAATGACAGGTACCCTGATTCTTGGACAAGACCCAAGCCAAAATTTGGTAGCCTGCATCAGAGGCCAGGACGGAAAAGCTGGCCACATCAGGCTGTCTTCCAACCCCCCTGATGTTGATGTTAAGGGCATGATGAACACAAGTAGCGGTACACATTGGCAGAGCATATGCATGTACTTCTAGTAAGAATAGCTATGTCCTGATCTCCTAAAAAGCTGCAAATTACCTGTTGCTGCTGCTGCTTCCTTCATGAACAAGAGCACTTTTGCGTCGGGAGGCAACAGACTTGACCCATTGCTGCTGCCGTTGCTTGGCTGCAGCATCTTCTTTGGGAAAGAAATACTCCTGTACTCACAATGTCATTCTGNCTTCTCATTCACCCTTGACAGACGCACCTTTCAATGCAGCATGGCTGCTTTGCACTTGTCTGTGCAGTTCAGAAGTTTGTTGCGCATCAGCAAGTCTAGATTGTTCCGCACACAAAGGCACAAAGCCTGCCTTGGTTCTGCTCCTTGATTCCGCTTCTTGATGCTCCTGAACACTTTCTGCTGCATCAGGGAGGACTACATGAGTGCGCAAAACATGACAGAAGCAGATCAGAGAACTCTCTGGCACAACCTAGCATCCGGGGCAGAGTCAGGGATGGACTTCACATCCCGCTGGTTCCAGGACCCCCAAAACATCAGCACCATCCAGACAACCAGCATCATCCCAGCAGAGCTGAATGCATATCTGTACCAGATGGAGAACAACATTGCAGACTTCGCCGACATGATGGGCAACGAGACTGAGGCCGACAGCTTCAGGGGGTATGCAGCTGCCAGGAAGGTGGCCATGAACACACTTATGTACAATGCAACTGAGGGTGAGCTAACTGTGTTGTCAAACAGAATGCTTTCTTTGTCGTTTTGAGACCAAAAACATGGAGTCTCTATGTCTCACCTCTGGCTGTGCTGATGGAACATTGTTGACTGGCTTTGCGACCCAACCAAGCAGCAGCAGCAGCAGTGCCAGCAGCAGCTGTCTAATTGTTGGGCTGAGATATTATGCTGTGATTTGAGCTGCAGCTGTGCAGCAACTCTGGCACTGGTCATGCTTGCATGTGTGACTCCCTTGGCTGTGAGAGTATCACGGCGCACCNGCAGGTGAGTTGCATCATGTTGTGTTGAAGGATTGCGGCACGACTACATTCAGCAAGAGTGTTGCAAGATCACACCCACGAACAGCAAGACTGTCAACAAAAACAACACAAGGCAGCAGCTCAGCAGCACATGATGGCATGTACACCAGCAAATGCTTGTTGCAAACAGCATCAGGAGACCCAGTGCAATGGCCTACAAAGCATAATGCACTTCAACAGCTGCAGTGGCACAACAGCTGGCATCAGTATGAAATGCTGGCTGCAGCAGGAGCAGGGTATACCTCTAAGGTAGTCTTTGGGTTGTCCAACATCCATCCAGTACCCTCCAAGAGTGTAAGCATACAGACCCCGATCCCTGACTATCAATGGGAAGGTTTCCTTTTCAATGGAGGTTGGTCGAAGCTCAATACGCTCCAAGACTGCTGGGCTGAGCACATAGATGCCAGCATTGATTTTGTCCCCCACGAATGTCTGCACCCGCAGCATGGCTTGGTTTCTGATTAGCAGTGCAGTCCTGCTGTTTGTTGAAGTCACCATTTTCTTGGCTGAGAGTGACATGTGCTATAACGTTCATGCCAGCAACAGCATTGACGGACGCACTGGACTGCACTGATATATTTACTTTTTCTTATACAATCCCTGACTCAAAACTGTAACAGCTTTCTTTGTATCGATACTATGCAAAACAATGCAAAAGACAAGCATATAGGCTATCACACTCTTGCTTTGAACCCCATCAATGTGTTCGTGCAAGCAACGCAGATACACTGTGAACCAATGCTTTGTGTACACGATGTACATGCAGCTGCTCCCACAAAGTGCACATAAGTGCATGTATATCATATACAACATGGCACGCAGCATGCAGCATGCTGACCTTTGGCTTCTCCACAAAACGGTCAACAAGGCCTGAGTCATCCATGACTACAACTCCATACTTGCTGGGGTCATCTACCTGCAGCCTACAATTGTGTCACACAGCACGCGGCACACATGCCTCTGCCTGACAGTCTGCATATCGTCCCACACCAACATCGATGCACACGGTGATGGTACCATAACTGGGTATGTGCGAGCCTATGATGGGTTTGATGATGTGGCAGGACAGAATGCCAAATGCAAGGACAAGCAGCTACCTTGGTGACAAGAATTGTAGCTTCCGCCCCTCTGTCCTTGTGTGATTTGAGCATGTCTCTGAGTGGAAAGTCACAGATGACATCACTGCAGCAAGCAAAGTCAGTTTGTTACATGACAGCTGCAGTTGCAAACAAATACACAAGCAAGCACAGTTGACAAGCACCTATTGAGCACAAAGAAAGGATCTTTTGAACCATCATCCAGTATGTCACTGGCGAGTCGAAGAGGTCCTGCTGTACCCATTGGCTCTTTCTCCTACATGCAACATGCAACAGTTGCCCAGTGGCTAACAGTGCAAGCAAAACTTATCTCTCTCAAGCTATGCACTCAATTTTGATCAAATGCTGAGATACATGTACCTACACCGCAGGACATGCATGTACAGAATGACACGTGNGGGTCATTGCACCCATGTATTGCATCCTCTCAGATGCTCCTGCACTCACTGCAGTTGTGTGGGCGTAGTTGTGTTGGTTGTGGCTGGATTCACAAATCTTGTAGTGTCAATGCTGATGGGGTGGTAAAGAAAGCAACGCTCCTTGACAGCCAGCAAGCTACCACAACAAGCAAGTGATTCCTGCTTGCAGTAGTGAGTAGACTGTGGATTGCCACAAAGAAACCAGCTAGATGTGTTTTACTAAATTCAAAGGGCAAACTTCACCTGCAAGGCGATGTGTTGGAGGCTCAGAGCCATGTGACAGTGCATTATTGCACATTCCGTGGATACTGCCTGGTTATCCTCCCTCAGTATACATGATATACTGATTGCTTCCGTCATGTAGTCATAGCAGGTAAAAAAAAGACATCTGCGGCAACTTGTCATCCAGTTCAAATGCATACAGGAATGACCAACATGGATGCNTGCCACACTTGCACCTGCATCAATCAAGGTCAGGGGCTTGCATAAGCAAGGACTTGCCAGGATTCAGCACAAGCAGAAGTCAAAGCCAAACTTTAGGCACAGCCCACTGGCCAAGCTTTGCTTGCTTGCNTTCAAGTATAGCACAAGTGTTGATGCCTGCGACAGCTAGAAGAGCGAGATCATCTGCCACAGCAACAAAATTGACTCACGGTGACCTGCTTGCAAGACGCTTCTAAACAAGCTGCGTTCAATATGCTGTTATACTTTGCGCACATGCGCCTACAATGAACATGCCGTAAGACTCACTGATGATCCTAAATCTAAGCTTCAATCACTGGTACAGGCACTCAGTGGGGTTGTGACCTGCAACACTTAGCAAGTAGATGTCTGATTACCATTAGTGCGCAGTGAACAGACATCTACTTGCTAAGGTAAGTTGAGCTGCTGTTCGTCAAACGATGGTCAGGACGGCAACATTGCAGGCTACAATCATTTGTGGGTCCAATTGTCAAAGCAATGCTACAAAAGCTGCGCAGGTATACAAATAAATCGTTGTTCCAGAGCAACTAAGGTTGTCCCACTTACCCACTATGTCTTTCTACCCTACTCTCCGCCCTGGTAAACAAATTCAAATTGTTGTTTGCTAGCAANCCCAGCACACAATCTTGTGTTGCTGTCAACACTCTGAGGACCGTTTTCATTGTCGCTGTCCTGAGCTGCTGCTTCTTCAGCTGACAATGACAAGGTCACTTGGCTGCTGATGCCATCAGGTACAGCTTCTGCTGTCAAAGCGGTGGAGTACACATTTCGCTTGCCAATTTTCAAGCTGTACACAACTTCGACTGCCTTGTAGCTCTCCTCGAGTGTGACAGGTGGCAACTGGTACACAGCCTGGTCTGCCACTATCCGGAAGGTCTCGCGAGAGTTGCTGACAGTCAGTTTGTTTGTGGTGCTGCTTGCAGTGAGGCAAGGACGACCAACTTCATCAAGAACAATGGCTGCTATGTCTGTCAGCTGGCTAAGAGCTGGGCCTGAGCAAGACAAGCTGCCATCTGTAGACACTCCTGCAACCCAGACGATGACAGAGTCAGCTGTGATGCACACACTGGGGTGACACAACATGCTACAGATTGACNGCAAAGTGATACAGCTTACTGTCAGACCTCTCTACGGTACATTTGACGCGATACGACCCTGTCGCGCCGGCCGGTCTGCTACAGAGCAACGATGCTCGCTTCTCTGTCAGTTGTGATCAAGCTGCAGAGTCCTTAGCTGCTAGCTGCAAAAGACCGATGTCCTGCTTGCTACCGCAGCATTTGTTTTTCAGCTGCCAGTACGTCTGTCTCGTCGTGTTGATGTGTTGTACCTGCGTACAAAATTGGCACTTGTGACCATGCAGNCAGCCTGCCAGTGATATCAAAGCCACCTATACAACATTTCTGCTGCTTGTTAGCTGGAGTGTTGCAAAGCTGTGCTTGACCCTGGCTTGACTTTTGCACTTGAGGTGCAGCTGCTGTGTGACCAAGCTTGGTGTAATTTGCGCTGTTGCCATCTGCCACTACTTCCAGCAACCTTTATGTTGCTGTTGGTGAGTCTGCTGAGTCTAGGATACACACAGTTGAAGTCTCATACTTGGTGTTTCACTAACCTGCAGGTAGAACTCATGATACAAGTGCTTGTCAATCTTCTTGGCGTCACGGTACTTTCTGAGAAGCCTTCGCAGCACGCGCAATCGGCGCATCCACAAGATCTTGGTGGGCAGACGTGCCTCACGAGTACCCCTGCGCTTACCTGCAAACAAGGCGTTTTCACACTTCGTCGCACAAAGCACGATGACTATTGCGACGATGTCTATTGCAACTTTAGCGTCGAAATATTTGCCACGCACCGTAGCCAGTGTGTCTGCCCTTGGCTTTGGCCTCCTGTGCACGCCTTGCCCTGGCTCTGGAGTGGATCTTAGTTGGCTTCTGAATCACAAAGCCGTCCTTGACAAGCTTCCTAATGTTTTGCCCTACAGACAGATNCAAGCAGGCAGCACAGCAGCAGGAGCTGGTAGTGCAGCAGCCAGTGCTCATTCCCAAGCTGACACCAGAAGAGTTCCGGGAGTGGGATGAGAGACTGCAGAGGCAAGAGAGAAGGCAGCGCAGGTAGTGGTCCACACTTTTGTGCTTGAAGTCGTTGCCTTGAGCTTACATGTGAGAGTGGTTATGTGTCTGGCAGATTAGGTTTAGCTGCAACATCACCCCCTTGTGATGTTCTATTGACACATGTTCAAGTGAAGTTCACATGCATTGCTTAAATATTACAAATTTCGTACTACAAACAGGAAGTACAAACGTCACATGATGTGTACAGCAAGCTCTGGCTGGTGTTGGAGAAAGTGATGCAACCCATAGAACTGCTGACACGAGCATCAAGCTCTTTCTGTCCACTGGAAATTATTGGAGTCACGGCTTTCTCTGCACTCTGGAAGTGAGTCAACACATGCGCAACCGCTCCAGTTTGTGGTGCAGGTCATAACTGATATAGTCAAAGCCTTAGGTTTACTTGCAGTTCAGCAGCAGAAGCACTTGAGCTGTGCTTAATGGCGTTGGNTGCTGACAAAGGTAGCAGACCTGTTTTTGTCTATCCAGTCTACTATGAAGCAACTGTGTTGGTTGTAGACTGATGTATGCACAATCTGCGAGAACGTTCAGTCTGATTGCAATGAGTTCCTCTGACCATCTGTACTTCATATATTTTATGCACTCCTTGCACTCCTTGCAGAAGATGAAGAAGATGAAGATGACGTCAAGCCTGTAGGGGCAGTCACTGGTGCTGACCAAGCGTCAGTTGCAGAGTCTACTGTGTCTGCAACCAACAAAATGGTAAGCTCACAGCACATAGCATGGTTTTGGCTCAGCTACTTTCAAAAAAAGAAATGTTGTGTATGTTATGTATTATAACTATATATAATGCATACCATGTGACAACAGTCTGTTTCACACTGCAGATGGATGACAAACGTCATGAGGAGTTTGCGCGTGCCAAGCAGTTCAAGAAGTTGAACAAACTGCTCAGCACTCCAGAGGCCAAGCGACCTATCACGCAATTCCGAACTTTTGCTCTGTATGTGTTGGCAGCAGTTGTCATCCTGCAAGTCCTTTGCTTTGCAGTAGATCGTGTGCTGATGAACAAAATCANTTTTGCATCAGCTGCACTGCAGCAGGAGCATGCGTGCAGCACTCTTGACCTGCACTCCCATAACCTCTGAGATAATTTAGCTGTGGTACCTCTACAATTTTCTGAAGCAACCTCAAACAATGTCAAGCTCCCCCTGAACAATCTGTCCTCAACATGACTGAGCAAGTTATGCAGCATGCGATGAGGACCTGTTTACATCTGTCACGTTTGCATGCAAGGCTATACCATACTGTTTCAACAAAACCAAAACCCCCTGCTTTGTAGTCACCAGCAGGCTCATACCTGTGAGCACTTGGGTGGCAATGACAGTCGGCTGGGTGCGAGCAGGATCCTGAAGTGCGATATTGTAGTAACCTGCAGTGGCGCGTGAATTGCCCCGTGCCTGGGGAATTTGGTACCCATTGGACCCCCCCAGATAGGGGGTGGACCCCACATCCAACACTGGCACAATCAGGGCAGGCCGTGATGTTGAATCCCCAATGTCTGCAGTACAAAAATACCTTTGCAGTGATGTCGTAGGGACAGCATTCACATGAAGGAGGAAAACCATATGGTATGGAGGCTTATCTAGCAGCTACAGTATGCTGAGGAACCAAATCATACCCTCTCTATATCAGCACAGCCAGTAAGAGCTCTATGCATTGACCGCACTCACAATGTAGTCAGCCACCTAGAGTGACTAAGGCTGTTGCTTGCAATGAGCTGCTGACGCAGCATATGTGGGTGCTGCTTTGATGGAAGGAGCTGCACTGTGACATGATTCAGTCAAAGCAATGGCTAGATGCTAGCTGCAGCCGACCTGGGATTGGCGGAGCGGTCCCAGTATACATGGTGATGATGCCTTGACCATTGGCCTGGAAGACTACATTGCTGTTGCCTCCATCAGTCACAGCTCCTATTTGGTTCTGCACAACATAGCAAACTGTTTTATGCCAGGCAGCAGATGCTTTGCAGTGCACAGCGCTAGGGCTTTGCACTACTGTATAGTGTTGATCTTGACTGATGTTTGTCTTCAGGACTTCTGGGAAAGAGGGGCAGCAACTCATCAAGCACGAGGTTTGCATGGTCCAGCTAGTGCTGCTTGTGAGAGCATGCTGCAGCAACAGTGNCATGCTTCCGTGACAGCTGTCAAGAAGGCTTGGAAGATGAAAGATCCTGCATACAAGCCATGGGTTAGTAAAGTCTGCTAGCCGACTCCCAAGTGCTTGTTGCTGTCAGATTGCGACATATGCTGACATGTGTCACGGTCCAATGCAGGAGTCAAGCAACGCTACAAAAGTCTGTCTAGCAGCTGACAGTGAGCAAGAGCTACTAGCTGTCAGGGATCAAGCCAGGAAAGCAGGTACAGTCCTTGATTGCATTGCAGGTGGCGTTCCTGTTTTAGGGTTGACTTGCAACTCAGGGCATTGCACTATGGCTGGCAGCACTCCCTTAGCTGTTACACACACATGTGCACGCTTGCAGCTGAACTTGCTGAAAGGTGCATGGTGCAATGCAGGACTCCAGACTGCTGTCGTGGTTGATGCCAGCAGTGGCAGTACCAACAGGAGTGTTCTCGCAGTGGGACCAGGAGCTAGTTCAGTCATTAACTCCTTCACTCACCAACTCAAAATTTATGATGACTGATTGCTCAGACCTATGCTGCACAATGGCTTGGCAATGTTTGGGCACAACATGTGCTCAGTGCAACTCTGAGAATGGGGTTTGCTGCTCAACACAATGCCCACATGAATATCTGCTGCTGACCATTGGCCTGGGGGTGCAGTGACATGCATGGTGCAGCAGTACAGGCCTACGTCTTCTTTTGTGACCAGCCTCAGTGCTGCGGGCATGAGCTGAAGAGACGCACCTCCACAGCATTTGCCAGGGAGCCTTGTGTGCAGTTATCTGGCTCTTGGCACTGTACAAAAGCACGCATACAGCAGGAGCCATTAGCACAACAGGCCAACCCAAACTTGCACCAGAAGCTACAGTTGCAGCCATTGGCAGCTATGCAACCAAAGCTAAAGACCTGGCAGGAATTCTTTGCACACCAGAGACTAGTTGCGCAACAGAGAAGGGCTGTGCAGCAGCCCATTGTCAACCCTGAGGGGTACCCAAACCTCATGGGNTGATATACAGTTTCTTGCCACATGCTGCACAAGACATGCCATAGTGCATTAAGAGCATTTACAAGCACCAGTCTCATTTGGACTGCATTCTGTCTTGACAGTCACTTGCGCTTTATCTGGCCAATTCTGTAAAATGTGCNTCGCCATAGATGCACATGCAATGATCACATGGTGACAACTTGGCAAAGAGCTGCCAAGTTGATGTCAAGTGTCATCTCACATGTCGTCTATTGCAGGTCAATTGCAAGAAGCTCTCATGAACAGTAGCAAGGCGGATGCAGCTTTAGCAGCAGTGCAGGAGGTCAACACTGACATGAGCAGCCGCCAGCCGAGGCTTGAGCGCCGCATACAGCTGCTCACCAAAGAGGTTGACAGCCTGAAACAAGTGCTGAAGATGTATGAGGACGAAGCACCCAAGGCAGCTGCACCTTCAGGTTGACTGAACTGACTGCCTGCAGACATGTTATATTGCACCACACATGTGATGCCATATGTAATGCTGGCGATTCAGCAGTATGTGATGTACGTTCTTTCAGTTTGACGTGAGCATGCTGACAATGGCAGGCAATGTCACTGGTAGGGAGTGACTGTTATGAAGCCATTGATAGTCTGTCTGATACCTGCAGATGCTACACCACAAAGAGCAGCGCAAGCAGCTCATATTGCACAGCTGGAAGGCTCACTAGCTGACTTGCAGAGTGAGCACCAGCAGCTACAAGCTCAGGTTGCAGGCAAGGAGGCTGCCAAACAGAACAGTGAGCAAAAGCNGGCTCTGTCTCATGCACACTTACATTTGACTTGTCTAGCCCGTGTGCATGCATCCTTTCACTGCGTTGCTGAGCAGCATCGTGTTGCTCTTGTCTGGTGATGGATGGCCCTACATCTGGCTGCTGTGCATGTCTTGGATGCCTGGTGGCTTGTGTCACAATATCTATTTTGTCAGGTGTCAAAATCTCCAGTACATCCAGGCATTGTATGTATCCTTCTTCTCTGGCACCTGGTATCTCGTTATAGTTGTATGCAGNAATTCAATAGAACTCTGACAGTACTGGTCGGTTCTGTGTTGGCAACCCAATACATGCTATGACAAGCAGATGAATGCGCTNTGCCAAGCGAGCAGCCCTGGCTGCTGCCTTCCTCAACACAGCATCCACTCGGATATCTGTCTCAAGCGAGTCACATGGACACGGCTCAACCTCAGGGTCAAACAGTAGCGCCCTGTCGCTCCCGGCAACACCATGCAGCAGCCTGCAGAGGCCTTGGCGAGGCTTTGTGACTGTAGCAAAGTGATTGAGAGCTGAGTTGTGGGCAGCATGTCTGCCTGCTAAAGCTGCAATGACTGCGGAATCTGAGGGCATCAGGCTCTTCGTCTGTGCCACTGTGCATAGCTGCTGCCATCTGGTGGGGCTGTTGCTGCTATCTGGGCTGCGGATAGGCTGCACCCGCAGCAGGTTGGCTGTCTTATCCATCTATAGAGAGCTCAAAGGGAACAAGCTTCGCGTGTGGCACATCGCAAGCCATGTCTGGCCAGAGCTGACTCCAATAACTTGCTGCACCACAACACTGCCATCAGATGATTATGTTGGCACAACAGGTTTCAAAGAGGACTCACACATGACTGCTTGCAGACAGGACTGCAACTCTCAGCAGCTCTGCACCTATGCTTCCTCCCAAGACTCGTAAGAGGGCTGCCAGCTGCAACTTTAATTTGCAGTCCTCAAAGCCTCAACACCAGCACCAGTGGAGTGTGTAAAGTTTTCAGTTTGTAACCATTCACCGAANGCCAAGTTGTCTAACTTGGCAGCTGACACAGAACATCCTGCCTTCTGATGTGAGCCGGTCGAGGTTGATTTTGCAGTTGAGGTNACCTGTTTTGCAGTCAGAATTTGCTGTCCTGTTTACAGAACATGCCGTTCTGGTGGCTAGAAGATTCACCAGCTGACAAGCTGTGTGTTAAGTGTGATGCATGACATGAATCCTGTTGGTGAAAGGTAGCCAGCATACAGAATGGCTCACATGGTGCACCTCCACCTGTGAAGACAGAGATGGTATNGCACAACCAAGCAGCAAGTCATCATGCACAAGACTCACTCATGGCCATGCTCATGACCCCATCCAACAATGCTGAGCTCATGATTGGGCATTGGCAGTGCCACATGCTCCTCAAAGATGCCGCCATCATACTCGTAGAACTTCTTGGTGACATCGATCCCACAGGAGATGGGTCCTCTGGCATAGATCTCTGACTTCAGCTTGTCAGCCAGTGTGATCTGCAATGTCGTCACTGCTTNGCTGAGTCAGAGGGCAACATTGACAACTTTGCATGAACATACATCCCTGACCCACAAATACCCCTGGTGAGACANAGGCTGTACCACAGCCTTCCCAATTTTTGTTATCTCCCCTTGTCAGACTGGGGCAAGCTAACGCTGGGCCGGCTTGCGTTACCATATCTTGAACATGCACACACAGACCTCCTTCAACTGTCATAAGGTNGAGCTTCCTGACATGCATGCAAACTATGCCAGACAAGGCATACTTCTTCGCTGACAGACATGGTGAGTATCGACACATTGACTCAATGCACAAGCTGTTGCATGCACATCCAACAAGGCACCATTGATCACATTTGAGCAGTCATGACATGCAGGATGGCACTTACTTGCTGATCTCCATGTCAATGGCACCTCCTCCAGGTACAACAGCTGCATTCTTCATGGCACGTCGCACTATCATGATAGCATCATGCAGAGAGCGCTCTGCTTCGTCAATGAATTGTTCAGAGCCACCTCTGAGGACCATGGTTGCAGTCTTGGCCTTAGGACAGCCAGTGAACAGGTTATACCTTTCTGCTCCCACCTGCAATTGCAATATATGACCTCAAACAGATGCAAGTGTGAAGCCATAAGCGATAATTTGGCAACTTGTGAAACAGACACAAATATGTAGCCTTGCCTCAACACACAAAATGATCAGCTTACTGGACCAAGTCGCTGCTTTTGAATTGTGCTGCATGTGTGTCTTGCACATATGCACATACACCCAAATGCGAATTTGGACTGCTCGACACAATGTTCACCTGCTTCTCCTCAAAACTGGTGCAGGTCCCCAGAACACGGGGGTTCAGGTTGTTCACAGTTGTCTGTACCTGAGCACCAGTTGCAACGGCAACCCGGTGCAAGTCAGCTTCTTGTACCTGTATACAGCATGCACAGCATCATGCATGCAGCAGACTAGATGCTGCTGTGCACAATGTGCAGCGACTGTTACTAAACATTGGATGGGTTCTCAGCACAATCAACCTCAACACTCTTTTGGTAGACCTGGCATGTGGGTAGACTGGCATGTGGTAGACTGGCATGTGCAAAGTGTACGCACAGCATCTGACTGTCCAGATCTCTCATACATTGATCAGATGCCATGCAAAATGCGTACACAACAGCACATATGACAGAGAGCAGTATACAGCTTGAGGACTACGTTGCCAGCAACCACAGTAACACGTACAGAGCCGTTGATGCACTCTGTGCACAAATGCCAATAGAAAAGACAAGGGCACTCACTCTGCCTGCACAGAAGATATCCCTATCTGCAAAGTATTGCGTGCCAAGGTCGCCAATTGCAAGTCTTGACAATACAACCTTGGCGCCTGACTCCACACATCTGTCTAGCTTGTCATAGATGATCTTCCACTCAGCATCTACAATGGACTGATATTGAGAGGGATCATTCAGCCGAACCTGCAGCATCGATGCCAGTTACGTTGACAGCAGGTACAGCCATACACCACATACAGCCAGTCCCACTAATGTGTGATCTGGGCAGACAGCAGCTGCTTCCATGTACCAAGTCAGCATTGCTGCAAGGGCAAGTACCCCTGAATTGGGTAAACACTTGGTGTATGCTGTGTTGTTCAGTACAACTGACAGTATGTACAGAACACTGGGATATAGCAAGCTTAGGCTTGCTGTGCATAGATCCACAGCATGAAAAGCTAACCTCAGCATTTTCCTTCTCAGACTTCAACTCAAGCTCAATGTTGAGCAACAAGATCTTGGGGTCTGTATAGCTTTTGGGCTGCATCTCAAAGCCAGCATAGGAGAAGGTCTTCTTAAAAGCCACACCATCCACAAGAAAGCTGTCTCGCAAGCCACCACCTTGCACCTTCTTGGTACCAATCATGCGCAAATCTAGCGTGGAAGGATCTAGCACAGAGACTGCATCCACAACCATCTGTGCAAAGAAGTCTTTCTCGCCTGACACCTGTGCCAGACACAGGCAACATGTTCTCAAAGTTGTGTTAGACACATGCCAGACCACTGTGCTTCAGCAGACTTTGTGGCCACTCTCACATGGAGCAACTCTGAACGCAAACAGGCAGCTCTTTGCAGAAGAGGACAATCTAGTAGAAGTTGGCATCTAAAGCTAACCTAGTCTTACCAGCTTGGAATTGAGCGACGTCATGGCACACTTTTTCAGCATATCTTTCTTCTCGTCTTCACCTTTGCCTTCAATGCTGATGGAGAGATCCCTGACCCGCTGTACTGCTAGCTCACCAGCTTGCCTAAAGCTGCGTATGAGGCTTTGTGGATGCACTCCCTCCTCAACAAATGGTTTGCTCTCCCTGAGGAACTCTCCAGCCAAGATGACAACTGTTGTTGTGCCATCACCAACCTGAATGTACGGTAGTTTTGCAACAACCATGCTGTCAGGCAGAGTTGGAATCAGCCTTTTAAGTTTAGCTTGTCAGAGGCGTCTATAACAGACGTGCGCATTTCTTGTCTGCCACATTTACGGGTGGTGTCAGTATGCGACTGCCAGACTGTGTGAGAAAGTCTTGCACTAACCTCAGCATCTTGCGACAGAGAAATGTCCACTAGCGTCTTGGCAGCAGGGTGAACAATCTCCAGCAGCTTCATAATGGTTGCACCATCATTCGAAATGGTCACTCCCTGTCACCACACATGAGTTGCTGTACAACAGCACAGTGGGAGGTTACTAGTCAGCCCAAATTGGCATGCTGCAGAAACTTACCCTATCAGTGTGAATTAGTTTGTCCATGCCTCTAGGTCCTAGGGTGGTTCTTACAGCATCAACAACTGCCACGCATGCATTGATATTGCTGATGAGCTGTGCTTTCCCTTGACTGGTGTCCGTTCCCTCTTTCAGCAGAATGATTTGCGGTTGCTGTGAGCACAGTAAGAGCTTGATCAGAAGGCTGATCAAGGCTAACAAGGCTATGCGCAGGCTGTGTAGCCCCGATGACAGACAGTTGAGCGCACCATCATAGGATGGGCCATGACGGCCTCTGCCTACTCCGCTCGCACAATGCGAAACACGTGCGAGCCTCTTATGCCTCTTGACTTTCGCAGTCAACACAGATCTGCTTTGAGCAGCACGATGAGGGTGCAGCGACGCAAGCGGCCTGTTGAGGTGATTCACCACCTATTGATAAGCTTGGTGTTATAACTGAGCACGGTCTTTCTCTGCAGAAATAGCTCCAATACGCCTAACAGAGTCTTGCGGCAACCCTAATGCATACTGGACTCGGAGCGAGCATCACTTTTCACCACTTTGGCCCCGCATGCAAGTGCACGCCTTGGCGTTAGCTTGCCGTTGAGGAACATCGTTATCTCCCTTGCCATTGCGTCAAACGCAATACATGATTAGATCTAGCGTACCCCTTAGTAGCGCTGATGATGTTGGCTGCGTTGCGCCCCTCAGTTTACATCAGGCACCCGGTTAGTCACAGTGCAGCTAGCGTGATTCCCCTCAGACCAGCCGGTCGCTTATGGGACAGCTGCAGAGTGGTAGCTCTCAGTCGAAAGGGTAGAGACAATATAGGTGCAGGCGTTTATCATGGCTCTGTCAGTCTGATCAGCCGAGAGCTTTACCAGACACACCCAGCAAAGCAAACAGTCACCCGTCCACCCATTAGGCATGGTGTGAGTGCACAGGCATCATAGAAGAGGAGGATGATGAGGACGTTGTGGAGTCAACATTCCGGCAAGCATACAAGAACTCACAACCCCAGACAATTTGTGTGCCTGGGTTACAAGAATTTGCAGGCGCGGTAAGCCTAGATCATACAGCGTGTGGTGGCATTGTCATGTTTTGACATGTGCGACCTGCAACATGCTACGTCTTGTCTTGCATCTGTGTACCATGAGCTGCAGATTTGGGACAGACGAAAACACATCTCGTCAGGAACAGACCCTCTAGATCACATTTTTACTGAGTTTGATGAGGATCACGATGGGTACCTTGATGCTGAAGATTTGTGCAGTGCGCTACGCTCACGTAACGTGAACATCACTCATGAGCAAGCCCAAATGTTTCTTGAAGGTAACTTTTGGCCCCAGCATGCGCAATGTGTGGAGAGTGCACTGCATTGTATGCATCCTCTGTCATGATCACTGTGACTTACAATTTCTGCTTGCAGTTTCCGATGTGGACCATGACCACAAGGTGGGGCGCCATGAATTTGCTCATTTTGTATTTCACATGGCAGCAGCAGACCTTGTACATCAAGTACCAGATTCCGATGCAGAGGTAAGTGTGACTGTAGCAGCATTCTGACAGGTATGTGACAAGCACAGCGCATTCAAGCGCCTTGTGGCCGCACAATGCACATTCTTATCCCGAAACCTGTCATGTGACTTTCAGACCTCTGGGCCCAACAGCCCTCATGGAGCTTCTATAGATGAGCAAGAGACTGTTTCACATTCTGTGGAGGCAGGGGATTTTGCTGGGGGATTGCAGGCTTGGTTGAGACTCACAAACAACACTGAGATGTTTGGCAGCGAGGACGTCTGTGTCCCAGAAGGCAGCACTGATGAGATTGCGTGACATTGGATCGCAGCTATTAAGTTTGCTACAACTGGTCATGCTGTCCAAGACGTTGCTGCCTCTGACTTTGCTTTCTAGAAGATTTTTCATGTGTGCCCTGTGTCATCAGACAGCAGTGATCACTAAGATGGGCAGTGTATCACCTGCAACAAATGTTTGTGATTTGTTTTAGCTGTGTTACCCATCTCACGTTCACCTGCGCCTGAAAGGCAGTGCGCTGGCTCACGTGCTCCGCTTTTTTACTTCGTCCCGGTTCCGCCCATAGCTCCGGGTTGCACAGGCTCAGAGCCCAGCTGTGCCTTTTTCTGGAAACAACAATGACACGATACAGATCGGCAAGCCCTGACAGACGCAGGCGCAGCAGCCGATCCCCGCACCGTCGTCGTCATGAAAGACAGAGGGAGGAAAGAGATGAACCTGGCAGGCACAGACGTGCCAGCCCGTCCTACAAAGCGGAATCATTTGACCGTAGGTATGTTGTACATTGCACAAGCGTAAAACGTGGCGCAAAGATTGCTTGCTTGCAAAGTGTTGGCCCGTTCACTGCATGAGTAGAGGCTGCCTGCAGGGATACGTATAGAAGGGGCAGAGAGGAACACCAAAGGCCTACGTATGAGGTAGATTTGGACCAGGACATTGCACACCTTCAGCGTGAGAACAGGGCAGAGTGGTGAGCTGTTCGCTGGTACACTGTCAAGGCTAGTACTGTGCCCTTTACACTAGCCCCTTCAGCATTGCTTTGCACACAGGCGAAGATTGAAACGGCAAAGGATGGCAGAGCGCTGTGATAAGTGCATTTGGAGGATCACGCCATCTCCTGAGCGAAAGCCTACTAAAGGTGGCAATGGCAGAACCTCAGAAGACGAGTAAGTCTATTTGTTTGTCACAGCATGCTCATGTTTGCAACAGAGTATGCAATGACTACTCAAGCTGTATATCAAAGGGCGCATATGCTAGTGGTGCTTTGCTTCAGGGAGCTTACAGCTGCAGAAGTCTCAGACGGGGGCCGAAGCATAAGGCCAAGGAGTGCTGGACAGCGGCGAACTGCTGCAGCAGCTCAAAACTCATCAGCCAGCGACTCTGATGCAGAGGCAATTGAAAGTCGTGAGGTATCAGAGGCTATGGCAGATGCGTATGCACAGAGAGCACCAGCTGAAGAAGCTGTACAGTCTGATGATCAGCAAGATGCTGAGCCCATTGGAGTTTCGGAGATGGAAGCTCTTGAAGCACAGGCTGGTCAATTGTTCAGGTAAATTGCTTACAAGTTTGTGACAGTTGCTTGCAGTGCCTATCGTGTTGAAAGTGGATGTAAAAAAGGTGACAATCATGCTTGCTTGCCGAGCATTGTGTGTGACCTGCACACATCATTCCTGCTCCAAAATTGGAGCTCGCCTGATCAGCTTTGGGTGTGGACCATGAGAGTGCAGAGTGCAGCTGCATGTGCAGTTACCATTGCAGATTACAATTATGGTAGCACAGCATGCTTGACTGACATGCCATACCGGCAGCATCACTTACCTTTCTGGTACTGAATAAACTTCTAGGTGCTCGTCGAACATTGCTATCAAGCTGTACTCTGGCCATGCTACATGTAAGGCAGGGGATCCGCTTGCTCATGATGGTAATGCTGTGTGCTGTGCTCACAGCATGCAATTGTCACACAGGCATGCATGTTGAACTGGTGTGACATTGCAGGGAATGGCTTGCCATGGACAAAGCACGAACAATTGCTGCTGAGAAGGCTCGCATTGAGGAAGAAGAGGCTAACATGCTGGTAGGGCCAGAGGTTCCTGCTGGCGTGAGCCAAGCAGACATGGGCGACTATGGTGGTGCTTTGCTCCCAGGTATGTCTCACAAGCAGACATTCTTACTACTCTAGGCTACATGTCCTTTGACGGACACATGTTGCTGTGCAAATGTGTCAATAGCATAACAGACCCCTATCATGTTGCTCACTGCAGGGGAGGGAGCTGCGATGCATGCATATGTACAGAATGGCAAGCGTATACCCAGACGTGGAGAAGTGGGCCTGTCAGCAGACCAGATCAGCCACTTTGAGGACCTCGGTTATGTTATGAGCGGCAGTAGGCATTCACGCATGAATGCCATCCGTATCAGGTATGCAAAAAATTACCAGCAGGCATTTCTTACAGGCTTCATGCTTAGACTGCTTCTGAGTGTCTGTCAGCTTCGTGTGCTGAAAAATCGCAGCAGCCAATGTACGTAATTCATGCCTGGCTTGCAAGCTGCTGTTGTGTAGATTGTGTAGGTTTCTGTCTTGTCACATACGTTATACATCCGTCTGCTGCAGGAAGGAGAACCAGATATACAGTGCAGAAGAGAAGGCAGCACTGGCAATGTACAATTTTGAGGAAAACAAACGCAAGGAGCAGAAGATTCTTGGTGATATGCAGCAGCTGGTTCAAAGCACTCTTGGTGGGGATGAAGGGGAGTATGAAGCCCCAGCAGGCCCTGAGATGCCACCTGAGGTATCATAGCATGAGGGCATGTCGTTCGCCTTGCAGCAGGTGGAAAACACTGATCAAGTCACATTCCATTACCCGGGACATCACAATAGGCACTGAATAACGCACAGACTGGCAAGAGTAGCCCACCAATTGCTAGAAGCAATCTTGCCACTCCTGCCTGTTTGCGTGTCTATATGCATGTGCCGGCATTGGTGTCATGCTACAAGATATACATTCACAATATGGTGAGCCATTATGTGCACATGGCATGTGCCACGTGGTATGTGTTATGAACGTTTTAAAAACAAATTTGAGCCAGCATGCCCTTGATACATGTCCCTCGATCGTAAACAGAATCATGGTGCAAGAGTGAGCTTGCCCCCCCTGAGAGGAGTCGGAACATTCGCACATGCGTGTGGGGCAGCGTGTGGGGAGCTTTCAAGGGTCAAGTGCGTGAACCGCGGCCAAGCTGTCGCACCTGCTTTCGAATATCGCAATATCTGATATAGCTGAGTCATTGCTGAGCTGGCTTAAGCGAAACGAGACACAGGAACTAGGCACGCCCTACCTGCACGCTTGCTGTTGGCGCTCCTGCAAGCCAGCACTCATCTGTTGTGAGCATTACATCGACATGACGTTGTCAAAGCTATACCCACCGCCCGCTCAGCTCCAGAAAGATGCGCATATTAACTCCATGGAGTTATACGAGAAGCTATACAAGCAGTCTATCGAGGACCCCGACCTGTTCTGGGCAGAGCAGGCTAAGACCTTTCACTGGGAGAAGCTCTGGACCAGTCCCGTGCTCAAGTATGTTTGTCACCTACTGGCACGCGTGCAACGCTGCTTCCGGCACCTGGTACACGCGCTGAGCGTATCGAAACCCGTTTGCACGCTTATCCTATATACGTCTTGCATGTAGCTAGCTTGTAAACCCTGCGCGTTGCATGTGGCAGCACTGCAAACTCACGAACGAAGCTCCGCCTGGCTGCCCTGTAGTCACTAATCTGACTGGCTACCTGCTGACACGCAATTCTCGCTTGTAGGTACAACTTCGACATGAACAAGGGCCCAATCTCCATCGAGTGGTTCAAAGGTGCACAGACCAACATTTCATACAACTGCTTGGACAGGCATGTTGAGGCTGGCAATGGAGACAAGATAGCAATGTACTGGGAGGGCAATGACCTCAATGTTGATGATAAGATCAGCTACAAGGATCTCCTCAGCATGACATGCAGAATAGCAAACTATTTGAAGAGCATTGGTGTCAAGAAGGGTGACGATGTCACAATCTACATGCCCATGTTGATGGAGCTCCCAGCTGCAATGGTGAGCCTGTACTTCTGCTGTGGCATGCCTGGTGGTCAGCATTGTTACAGATGCGAGTCTGCTGAGGTCAACACGTTTACTTGTGTTGTTGACTGGTTACACATTAGCATTGAGTACACAGCTGAGCAGTAGCAAACTCTGTTTTACCTCCTGCAGACATGTCCCCGACCAATGCCTGTGCTGCACTGTAGTATGTTTACCTTTTCCTGTTGCTTCACATCTCAAGGCCTGGTGTCACACACGTCATACAGCAAATATGTGTACTGCCAAGGCCTGCCAGAAATGCTGTGCACTGCCACTGATGACACATTGCTGCACTGCAGTTGGCATGTGCCAGGATTGGAGCAGTCCACTCTGTTGTTTTTGCTGGTTTTTCAGCTGAATCATTGGCAGGGCGTATGGCTGACTCTAAGCCAAACGTGGTGCTGTGCTGCTCAGCTGTCAAGCGAGGCCCCAAAGCTATCTCCCTCAAGGTGACTGTGAATGCTTGGTTCATAATAGCACATCTGTTTTGGCAGATATGATTGTACAATTTGCAGCTTTGTGGGTGCATTAGAGCTTGTGCTTGTAGCATGCAATGCCCATCGACACGCCTTTGAACAGGAGCGAAATATAACTTGTGCCACACAAGCCCACTTGTGCATGCCCTGCTATAGTCAGAGAACATGGCCTATTTGTTTTCTCTGATGAATGCACACCATGCTTCTGGAATGGCTGAGAGCAGTGCTCCCAACTCAGGTGACACTTGCAGTGCATATTGCTGACACTAGCCTGTAACACACATGCTTGAGCCACATATATTATGGGAGTAACAATGTCAGACTCTGCCTCTGCATCTGCAGACTATTGTGGATGACGCGCTGGAAATCAGCTCAAAGGCAGGCCATGCCGTTGAGCATGTGGTGGTTATGGACCACAAGCATGCACAGGCGCGCAGTGAGGTGCCATTCACAGAGGACAGGGATGTCTGGTGGCAAGATGTGGTGGACCCTCAGCCTTCTGAGTGCCCTGTGGAGTGGATTGATGCCGAGGCTCCCCTGTTCAAGGTGACTTGTTTGTAAGGCCCATGCCGGTGTCTATGCATGGTTGAACAAAAAATGCAGGGTTTGCTGTGGACAGCTCTGTTGTGCTTTGTCTGCTGCATCAGCCCACGCTCTGGCGATACCAATCTGCTTGGCAGTGATGCTGTCACATGAGCATTGCATGCCTTTGCCTTGCTGTTGCTAGCATGTGCATGTTGCCCCTATGCATGCTGTACAAGTCTATGCATGCCAGGCAAAGTACAAGCAGGACAAAACAGTATCTGCAGCTAATGCGCAGCAAGTTTCCTCAGGTGTTTGCTGGCGATTTTGTCATTTGTCCACAGCCCCTGACATTTGCATAGCTGTATGCTGACACAAGCTTGTTTGGAAGCATGCACAGTCAGCTGACAGTCTGGTTGGTGGCTGCAGCTATACACCAGTGGCTCCACTGGCAAGCCAAAGGGTGTCCAGCATACCACTGGTGGCTACATGGTTGGGGCAGCACTGACAACCAAATATGTCTTTGATGCCAAGGATGACGATGTCTACTGGTGCACTGCTGATTGTGGCTGGATCACTGGCCACAGCTATGTCACCTATGGTAAGTCCAGACCACACTGAGTCCAGACCACAACTCAGCCTTCAGATGCAACATTTCGGGGCCAACAGTCTGCACTCCTGTGTGCTGTCTGGTGACAATGCATGCGTATGCTGAGCAGAAGGTGTACTGCCAGGTGATGCAAGTGAGCAGATGCTCAGCTGCACACTGCACAGCCATCAATTGCACCTGCCCAGCTGAAATGCCTGCAAGCTTTCCAAATGATTGTGTCTGCGTGGCCAAGTGTCGGAAAAACAAAGTCATCATCAGGCATCTTGATCAGTGCCAGGATGCAAGGACACATTACAGCTGTTGGGGAGACGTGACAAGTAAAGGTGACAATGTGAGACTGCCCAACGTCGCAGCCGTGCTGAGTGGTGATGTGGGTATGCTGTTCAGGCCCAATGCTGTTGGGGTTGACTCAGGTGGTGTTTGAGGGGGTTCCCACCTACCCAGACTCTAGCCGACCATGGGACATCACCGATAAATACAAGGTCCGGCCTCCTGTAGTCGATCATGCTGTACATGTTTCTGTGGTCACAAGACCTGTCCTTCTGCAGCGAGTTGCACGGTCAGATGTCTTGCAATCACATCGCTGATGCTAATTGCANAACAACTGGTCCACTACATGTGGGCATACAGCTTGCAGGAAAAAGGCTAACACGTAAAAGTCTGCCCATTCGCTTATGCAACCACTGAAACATGCACTCACTGTCAGCGCTATGCGTGACAGCTGCAAGTGTGTTTGCTGTGCAGCTTAAACACAGTTGTTTGCCTAAATCTACAGATTTCCCTTCCTTGAGCGCCTGTGGTGGCCGGCGATGGAGAAGTCAGTTTTGACATGGCACGAGACTGCTGTTACAGCAAGTGCCCAGAACACACCGCAAATAAAGCCCAAAGCAACTGTCAAGTGTATTTCTTCATCTTGGGATATTTCTCTCGAATAGCATCCATCACAGAGCCAAAGCTTTCCTTGACTGGGGTTGGTGGGTTGGCATAATGGCTTGCAAAGCCCTCAATCTGTTTGGAATGATACGCAATCTTAGATTGTGTAAACTTGAGTCCATGCGCTGTGCTGACAACTACTGTACGCTCGTCCTTGCCAATGGTGTTGTTCTCACGCAGCTTGATGAGTGCTGCCAATGCCACTCCTGTGTGGGGGTCATTGAACATGCCTGCATGACACACACATATAACACAACGGACCTTTCTCAAAGGAGGACCAAACAGTCATGACGCTGTATATGAAGCACAGGGGGTGCAATGCCCAATGATGTCCAGCTTCAGTGCGCATCCATGGTATGGCAAAGATAAACTGCCTGAACAGCAACTGTAACAGCAACAACAAACCACCCACAGTGGTACCACAGTCAACAAGGGCTTGGTGCACACAAAGCAAGTCTATGCTCTTCAATCCATCTTCTGCTGAATGTTAAACATCATGCAAGACCAAGTCACACCTGTGCGGTCTGCTCTGGCGGCAGCATCCATCATCTCCTCCTCTGTAGCTTCCTCAACAATGCCGTTGGTTTCTGTCAGTGCCATGNACAGCAGATACCTGCATTGATGTGATGCAAACTTGATGCAGCATGTGGCACAAGCAAATGCAACTCAAGAACAGTGCATTGCAATCTTTTTGAAATAATGTATTGCATGCATACACATATCTGCATACTGTGATACTTTTGCTGGACAGCAACATGGACTGGGAGGATTTGTGCAGCGCTTACATGCGGGGTAGCACATAGCCAGCATGCTGGACTAGCTCATACAGGTCTGAGTACTGCCGACCTTTCTTGTGTTCTTCTTTGAAGAACATCTGCATGACATGGTATACCCAATGAGCGCAAGATGTACCAATCAAATTATGTTTTGCTGCATTGATTAGCAACACAGGCGTTCAGCGTTGCTCAGGGAAGCTGTAATTCGTCACCTCTAGGTGCTGCAGCTCGGTGAATGTCTGCATATACAGCTCAAAATATTTCTGTGGCGTAAGCTGAGACGTCCTGAGCTCGCCCAACATGGCTGCAGAAAACCTGAGGGCTTCTCTGAGATTGTCGTCATCCTGACATGAAGTCGTGTGGTTTGTTCGAGCAAGTGCATGCAACCATCACTGAACTTATGCACGTTACAACACAATATACCAGCGCCTTCTTCATGAAAAAAGCATTCCGCTTTACAGACGAGCTAGCCTCGTCTAAGAATCTTTGTTGTTCCTGATCCGATGTGACGAGTCCCCCAGTGTCTCCCTATAAGTAGCATAAACGAGACTTGTTACAGCCCTAAACACAAGTTTGATGGCTCCACGCTGCCGCAGCAATGCACAGACAACGTTCTGCTGACGCAACATACTCTTACCATGACAGACATGCTTCTTGTGGATCCTGAGACGTTGAAGTCACAGCAATGCAACAAAGTCAATGCACGAGCTCTCGTCGGGAACGCATGTACGGTTTCGTGCGGAGTTGTAACGGTNCATGCCTTTGCCTGCAACTAGCACACACCCAGCCAGTGCAGACTTTTAGCATGTGCAGCCACAGCGCTGTTGCAAAACTTCTGTGCATGCAAGTACAGATACCATTCCACAGTTCAATATGTTGACTCGGATAGGTTAAACGCTTGACTGCTCTAAGCAAACGCTCGTAGCACAGCGCATAGTGTGTGATAGGTCGACCCAAGCGATCTCGATTCGTGAGCATCCTGTGTTCGTCATCGGCCGTCGTCTTACGGGTCTCGACCGGGCTCGAGCCAAGCTGCAAGCGTACCGCTATCTCGGGTGTTAGCAAACGTATTCGGCCTTATGCTGTCATAAGACAGCCTGGTGGCCGTGTGGTCAATAACGGGACGGCAAGGACTATGCTTTGCACTCTCAGCTGGAGGACTCTCCGCAACAGCATCTGTCTTTGGCAAGCTAGCAGGAGTGGCACCCAACGGTGGACCAGCCTTAGTCCTCTTAACAAGCATTGCTTGTTACACAGCTCTCGTGCTGGTATGGAGTTCGACCCTTGTGCATCAGCTCACCGTCCATGTTCAGAAGTCAAACTGACATGGTTTACATTTGGCACATCTTGCCTGTAGTGCAGTGTAGGCATGACAACCGTTTATGTCAAGAGCTTGCAAAAAATTCCTTCCCTGCAAGCCACTGTACTGAGCGTGGCCACAAATATCTGCTTGACGGTNAGGCTTACAGTGCAGACCTGTTTGCTGAGGTGCACTTCATTTTGTACCTGCTTGTGATATAGGGGCTTCCAAGCATCAGTGGCTTTTGTCTTGGCTTTGGCTTGGGACTCCGCTTCTGATGTTTTGGCTACACACCCTCAAAATGTATCAAGATGTGTGCAGTAAGCAAGAGGCAAACGACTTTGCAGCCATCTACATAGATTTGATTGTTTCCACAGACATGGAGCCTGTTCCAAGCTGCATGTGCATTGCAGCACTTGCCCACACTTAGTGCCAGGGGCATAGATTGCAAGTTTCCTGGCAAAGCTTTGCAATTACTCATAGGGAGTGTGTGCACGGCGCTAAATAAAGTGTTGTCATACATCACCTTTATGGCATACCTAGCACTAACATTAGCATCACGAACAGCAGTAGAGTCGTTTAGTTCCGTCTCACACTGCAGTGAATTTATTCAGCAGTGAGTCCATGACAGATATGATCTGAAACCTGGGGCCTATTGTACAAAGCTGCGTGTAGTATTGCACAGATGCCAAGAAAGTACAATGTGATGCTGTAGACATTGATGTCAAGGCCGCAGAAGGGTGACATCTGTTGCATTGGCCTTAGGCACCAGTTTGCCCAGGACATCTGCGGGCTGCACCAAAAACTTCACAGAACTTGCTGCATTTGGAATCAGTAGCTGGCATATCCGATACTCTGATGCAAAGGCTGTGCCTGTCCACACCCAGTCAGATTCGCCTGGTGGCGCAGCTGTAGTGTCTGGATGCACTGATGCTGCTGAGTCGCTGTCTGTGACGAATTTTTGGTACACTTCGTACCTGCTGACTGTGTGACCATCAGCCAGGCAGACACACAAGGTGGCATACAAACACAGGTCAAAGGAGGATTCATGGTGCCGCATATCCGTCTCCCTTGCAATGTCCGGTGCAGATTGGCTTGAGCCTGAACAACATATGCATATTTGCAGGTTGCCCACGAACAACACTGTGCACTATACTGTACTCTGTGATTTCTCAACAGAGCAGTTGAGCTTACACTCAGAGCATACATCACAAGTATTGTCTTTTTGAAGACTGCATGCTGCAAAGCTATTGCCCCCCATTTGGATTGCACAGCATGAGCAGCTCTGCTGTGATGCTTGTGCACATTCAATACACCACTCTAAAACACCCTTGATCATGCACCAAGATTCGCGCCAGTCNTGATCTTCATGCAGCCAGCAGCAACTTTTTGTGTGAAAAGTGCAATGATAACCACATGCTGTCTGCAAAGTTACACAATATATATTGGGTAACTGCTCAGCACTCGCTGTCACTCAACACAAGATGAGTCACTGATCTGTTGTTGAACCCCTCAGCAAGATCATCACTGTTGCTGTTGCCATTGCAGAGAGGCTGCCCAGCTGTTTGTAGGACGACATGATTTTACTCACTTTGCCAATATTGGTGAAGCTAGCCAGAATCCAGTCAAGACGGTGACACGGTTTGATGTCATGGCCGATGAGGAAGGCTATGTGTTCCAAGTGGAAGGGCATGGCTTCTTGTACAAGATGGTATGCATTAACAACGCATGCACTATGCATACAGCTTTATCTGCTGACGAGATGCACTACTTGACCTTTTTTGCATGCATGCCACATTGCAGTGGCCTGCGTTGAATGCCATTGCTAGCGTGGCACCAACGCCTCTATCTGGTTTCACACCCAAAGTAAATGCATATATAATGCAGTACTAGTAAGTCATGCCTGAGTGTGTTGCGCGCAACACTTCTGGAAACGCAGACTGCTTTTGAATATGACAGGTGAGGCACATGGTAGCCGCTCTGCTGACTGTTGGGTCCGGCGCTATGCAAGCCTCAGTCATCACAGCGAAGCTGAATCTAGGCATTGCACAGCCACCAGGCAAGTCATGCTTGTCTTGTAAAACATCCATGTACAGCGCCATATGATACAGCAGAATGTACAAGCCTGTCTTTTGCTTGGAGGGCTTGACATGCATGTGCAGCCCAGCTGTCACTTGTTGCACGACACTGCAGCATGGATAGCGCTAGCTCCGCAACAGTTGTGCACATTGTGTATGTTCGTGTAACCTATGATATGCTGCACCAATGATGATGCTGTGAGATTGTAGACTGCCTATGCAGGTGAAGACTACCGTGGTTGGAGTGTAGCAACACCTGAAGGGCTGTTTCTCATGAGGGTTGATTACCCTCCTCATGACAACCCAGGTGTTCTTTGTCATCCGGATGTACGGCACGATGTTCATGGGCGGCCTATCCTGAGCACAGCGGCACATGAGCACTAGAGGCTTACATGTCTTTGCACCAGCCATGGATCCCAGCGTCATGTCTGCTACAGTGCTTGCTTACACAACGCTGCTTTGATACTGGATAATCTGGCAGTGCCCCATGTGGCAGCATATGCTGTCCACCCTGCAACCTATGTAAGCTTGGATCAGTGGCTTCGGCCAAATATAAGCTGGAGCGTGAGCGATGCTATTATAGGTTAAAACCCAGACAGTGTACTCAGGCTAGGTAGAGCCCAAAACGGTAGAGAAATGAAGTATCAAGTCAACTCGTTGTTGGGGAGATAGCATGGGCTGAGGCTGTTCTGGATTCACCTGCAAGCTTCAGTAAAGCGATGTACTGCACATTCTTTGGCGTGCAAGCTTCTTTTGTGTGTCTGACGAGTAACAACAGATGCCCAATGTAGGCAATACATAGCTAGCCTAAGAAATGTTGCTGCATATTGTTTANGTGTTATGCATGTCTGTGCTGTGCTGAACATCTGAAGCAGGCAGGCACAAAGGCCATTGCATGCCTAAAGCATCATGCATCTGCACAACAAGGTATGGCACATGCCAATGCATCGCACCATCACAAAGATGTGGGTGACACCGTGAGGTTAGGTGCATGCTCTGCACCAATTCCTGCCCTTATCTGCATTCATGCTCTTATACAGTGTTGCTATTGTTGCAAATGAGCATGTGCAGCATGGAATGAGCAGCAACATTGCTGTGGCAGATGGCTGTGTTGTTTCGCAGTTGAGGTGTGTGTTACTCAATCAGAGCTGCATGGTCAGCCGCACTATGTCTATGCAGGTTCCTAGACTGGCACGCCAGATCAGGGTGGGCTTAGGAAGGATGGACGACGCACGCAGTATGATAGGCTGGATCAAGGGGGAATTGCAGAAAGCAAAAATGAAAAAGAACTTGGAAGAGAGAAAGCAGCTCGAGGAAGAGCTGCTAGAAGCATCAGAGGTGGACAAAGAAGATCTGCGATCTCAAAAGAGACTGGTGACCAGCTCGGTCAAACACNTTGAGCTGTCATGCACCCTGCAAAACAAATGAACGAATGCAGGAATGCCTGAAGATCCAGGGAGCCAGGTGAAAAGCGAACGCTGATTGGGGCTATGACATGTCCTGATCCCTGTGTGTTGCTGGGGCCTTGTGGGCGTCTAAGCATGATGGGATGCATGTGCAGCTGCCCAGGAAGCCATTGCATGCAGGACTGTTCACTTTGTGTTATACCTCGGGCATGCCTGTACCTGCCTCTTTTCGCTGTTCTAGCTGGCTGACATAGATGCATGCCAACACGGACAAGCCGAGATCATGTCACCAGGGCATTTCTTGACGCTGTCTCAAGCTGAATATACCAATCAACGAAGACTGCTGACATGACACAGCAACTGTCTGCCATTGTAGGTGAAGTTATTGAAGGAGAAGTTCAAAGCAGCCCTTCCAGATGCCGTCATGAAAAATGTGGACATCAACACCATTGATGGCTTCCAGGTCAGCCCTCTGCTGGTGATAAGGACACACTCAAATGCTTCTCCTGCAGCTAAATGCTACTTTCCTCAGGATCCAAAGGGGGGAATGCATGTGTCTGCTGCCATGAGTCGCATAGCTATACCTTGGAATGCTCCAAGGTATATGCAAATACACCATTCCGGGTCTAGTGGTTGCANCTCACACTGTGGCTGCAGTACATCACGCTTCTGGGCAGCGTGAACATCTCAGCACCCCCTTCTGTGAGCTGGATCATGACCGCAGCCAGCTTTTCGTTTACTACTGTCACCAGCGGGGCCTTGTCTACGGACTGCCTGCAGTCTGGCAGCACCAACACAGCAATGCAGAGGGTGCTGCTGCACATAGCCATGCCTCTCATTGTGCTACTCCTGCTGACAGCTGTTCAGGCTCTCAGGTAGGCATAGCAACATACAGTGCTTGCACTGCTCGGAGCCATTTTGTGAGCCTGACTGTGTAAGAGGATCAGAAAGCATGCACTTTTCAGATAAGCAGAAGTGTCATGACCATATGTCTTTGACTGCACAAGGGCCATGNAAGCGTGGCTGTGGCATTGACTGCTGCTTATCTGATTGCTCAGCACTGGTAGCATTGCCCTGATATGAGGCAACTGCTGGTGACTCAGCTGACTGCAGAGTTCCAGCAAGCACTGCTTCTGCGCTGGCAGGGATCACAGAGGAGTGCTGTGTGTCATGCTGAGGTCTGTGCTGTGCTGTGCTGGTGTGCTGCTGTGCTGGGCAGCGCTGTTGCAGCAGTATCTCCACCACCAAACTTTTGGTTTGGCTACAAAGCCTTGCTTGCCTCAGCGCCTTGCAGCACTAGATATGCTGCTTTCATGTAGCAATGGACAAAGTCATGCCCTCCACATGGGCCAAGTGCTGCACTAGTGCTCAGCTGTCCATCACGCCCTGGTACACTGCAAGAGGGATTACTGTACAGCAGCTACCAGCTGACAGTACATGCCAGGATACACAACAGCGCTGCACCCTATACCTCTTTACCTGTTTGCATCTTGGCTGCAGGCACAGGCATTCGCAGAAGCTGGCAACCTTCCTTCTTTGAGGTTGACAAACTCCTGCTGTGGCAGAAGACATGCTCTGCAGCTGAGAACACAACGGTGCTGGATGCAGCGTTTGCGCTCCAAACAGGCAATTGTATGGAGCACAAATGCTGCACCTAGTTGCCTGGGTGGCACAGAAGAGGGCACAGTACATGAATGCAGCATCTATGTAGTGTGCAGCATTTATGTACTGTGCCCTATTCTGTGCTGCCCAGGCAACTAGATGCAGCATTTGTCNAGTCCTAGAGAATGCACAGACCAACAGCCGTTTTCAATGGTCCTTTTTTGGTCCTAGCTCCATTGGTCTTCATAAGATTCATTCATTCAGTCACATGCAGTGGCACATGTCAGGAGCAACGGACATACATGGCATCAGCTTTGCACCCTTGTGTTACTGGCCTCCTCTTATTGGTGCAGCCACCCGGCGTGACAATGCCTGTTCACTGTGTGCCGTGAACCTTTCACACTCACGTTACATCTGCAATCATTGTGCAATAGTGCATATGTAAGCGATCATTTTGTTGTTACCCAAGTTTGTTGACGAGGTCTGCAGGTGCATGCCCAAGATAGTAAGCCCAAGATAGTAGAGCTTGAACATGGGCCTCGATCGAAAGGGTGAGGTAGCGGGTGTTGTATATGCTGCATCGTGTCAAAGCATATGTAGTGCAATGCAGCGCAGCGATCAGTAGAGTCTCATTACAGTTTGGCTGTTGTGATGTAAGCAATCATTTTGCAGATGTCACAGTGAATGCTACATACNAAGCTTAGCACAGCTCAGCTGCAGAGGCTGAAGGAACGGAATGAGCAGCTGATGCAGCGCAGGGTGGAGGCTGCAGCACTGAAGCAGCGACAAGAGGAGGAGCGCATTGTCAGAACAGAGATACTTCAAGAACAGGTTCAGTATAGAACAGCTTTGATATGCCTGATGTACAGCATGTTTTGGAAAAGCTGTATGTCTGTCAAAATGGCCAACGAGAGGTTTTGAGAGATCTGATCTAAGTAGTATGGGACTGCTAAAAGGGGTCATACACAAATCAACCCCAAAGCTCGGCAACAGCCGCGACCAGCCCAACATGATCAAGCTATTGGAGGTTACCAATGCATATGTGCTTAGATGTTGCTTGTGTCTGCCAATGCACATGTACTTCAGCGGGTCCAGACCCCAGCTCGAGGATCACCAATGGCAGCAGACGTGCTTACACACAAGAATGCCTAGGCAACAGCGCCCCAATTCTGCTAGGTATCATTTATGGCGCCTTGTTTGTCAAACAGACTGCTACAGAACAAACAGTAAACACTGCTTCTGACACTATTTGATCTGCAGGTCAGTGCCAAGGTAAATGCCAAGGTGCAGAAGGACCCACAGCGCATTCTCAAGGTACACTATCAGCCTGAGGTGTTCTGGAGCAAGCATGTACAATCACTTGCGGACACCATATGCCTATGTGCGCATNATATTTATGCACCAGGCTAATGTCTGTCTACAACCTTATAACAGGATCCCCCCACAGCCACTTGTTGAATTGCATGACATGCCATATCATATGCACAATGCACAAAGAGTAGCGTGCTGTTGGGAATTGGGCATTAAGGCATCGTATGGATTTGCTGCGCGTCAGTACATTAATCAGTGACAGCCCAACTTACCTTTTGAGGCGGAGGAACAGCTGTGTGAGGTGTTTGCTGAACCACAGGCAGTACAGAAAGCACCAGAAGCATACGCCACATGTGAGGGCAAGCTGAGTGGCGCTCTGGTCACAGTCAAAAATGGCAGTAGCACAGTTGTTTTGTATCGCCTCAGTGATGTGTTTGTGAGCTGCACTGCATTCATTGTGTCAGCAATATGAACATAATCGTAATTTTGCAACTGAGCAAGTGATTTATGGCTGCAGTTTTGTGGTGTTTGTAGGCATGGTGTATGATTCCATCAGTTGCGTTCATGTATGAAGAAAGGGTAACAGGTCATCAAGCGCAATGAGTCAGCTTACAACAATCAGTGGCTATGCGTGACAGTGTGTTTGGACAGCACTCAATTGCAGCCGAGCTAAAGTGTTACAATACATGGTGCACTTCACTGGCGTGACACACAACTCAGCAGGAGCAGAGAAAGGCACAAAATAACGCAAGCCACTGCTGTTCGGGGCAGAAGAAGTGAGAACACAAATCTGTGAATAGGCTCACTTCACTGCCTGTTGATTGTTACGGGGGCTGCTGCATGAACTGTCACAGCAATCAGGTTTGCATGCACAAATATCATAGCTATGCTAGCATCATGCTGTTGCATTGCTATGTGCAAGGAGGCTGCATGCACCTATATATGCTGCTGTGGACGTTGAAGTGATTATCCTTGCAGGCACCTGCACCTGCACAGACAATACCGACTTATCGTACATTTGTCACGCCTACTGTACCCACACCACTTGGCTCTAGTCCGGCTCCTATGGGTGAAGCATCAGCTGGAGCACTCATAAGCGTGAAGAGACCTTCCCCAGTAGGCACAGACAGCAGTCAGAAGCGCTTCAGGAATGCTGCTCTTGGCAAGAAAAGCAACATGGGCACTGGGAATGGCGGCAANAGCATAGCACAGCATGACACTGCACAGTGACAGCATAGCAGGTACAGCAAACCATAGCATTGGCAAGGCAAAGAGCAGCCCGCATGTAACAGCACAGTGTAACATGCAGAAGACACAGAACAGCGCAAGATAGACACTAGCATATGCCGTCCACTAAAAGACTTCATAGCTCAAAATTTCTGTGGCTTTCACAGTTCCCAAACAGCAAGTCAGCATGATCTTGACATGAGGCCAGACCTGCGATTGGATAATTCATGTCACTTGTTCCCCAAATCTCAACAGTTCCAGCGCTTTTGTTGTGGTGGGCTGATACAAGAAAGGGCGCATAGGTGGCTTTCATGGTGTAATGCAGCAGGCGCCAGTTCCCACCAAAGTCCATGCCACTCCATGAGGGCCCCTGCAGAAGCAGCACACATGCTCAGCCCTACCTAGCAACACAGCACTACATAACAGCACAGCATACCAGCACTGCATATCAGCACAGGAGAGTCATCCTCTTTGTTTTTGGCCAAAACCTTGCGGTGCACAGGCACTGTTGTGGCACATTTCCCATGGCAGGATGTCGCCACAGGATCACGCATCAACATTAGCGGCTGTGCCAATCTTTGCAGAAATGCATGGCTGCACTGCATATGTTGCAGAACATGCATGCTAATCTCAGGCAATGAGTCATTACAGCATGGCATCATTGGGTAGCCCTTACATCAAGCCTGTGTACATTTGTGTAATAATGCAAAAGAAGATTTCAGATTTTAGCCAGCCATTAAGACTGATCATCAGTACAGGGTCACAGCATGACCAAGTGACATGGTCTTACCAGCCATACATCATTGAGCTGCCAGTACAGCACACCCATTGTTTGTGCTGCAGTCCCTTTCAAGCGCCGCCACAGCGAGACTGCTGTCTGGTATGTCCAAGCCTGCTGCAGCTGAGTCACATAGATCCAGCGCCTGAACACTCTGCATGCAAAGTGGCCTCACACACACCTTGCATNCTGCCTGTAGATCCAACCCTGTTGTGCAGCCAGGTAGACTTCTAAGTCCTTGTACATGCTGTGCTCAGTACAAAGACGCTCGTGTCAGGGTGGACGGTTGTCGAGCATGCTGGCTTTTCATGCTTTTGACTTTTGTTTTGTTTTTGCTTTAGCCCAGAGTCTTTGGTCTTTCTCAGCTCTTGCCTACGATCATTGTACAACATACATCAGGGTTAAGAATAGTGTGTCCTGACTGCACACTAGCCATGTTGGCAGCCAACAAGCAGTTGCGGGTCTTATGATGCTTAGATATTGTGACGATTGATGTTTAGAACAGCAGAATTGGGTAAAGACAAGCGTTCTACATTCATGATGGTGGTTGAGGGATTTTTTTTGGAAGTTGAATTTATTAGTGATATCGACTGCCATGTACAGTAGCTATGCGTAGAATGCTACTGTATAAGACCAGCGCAGGCATCACATTTGCATCACATGCTGAGCCAGTGCATCCTGCCTCTCATGCATGGCTTAATGCATACAAACATGCATAATATGTTGCAAACAGCGCAATACTGGTAGTGGTCTGACTGGGTGCCATGCAGTGATCGACATTTATTAGACAATTATTACATTTCGCTTAATGACATGGGCAAACTTATAGCGTGTTGCATCACAGCATGAGCACTGGCACATAGAAACCCTATGTGACGTCAACTAGCCTCCGTATAACAGGTCAGGACACAGAACGAATAGACATGTGACTAGATACACCTTGAATGTTGCCCTGCCTTGAAAATTCAATACAGCAGGTCTCAAATCAACACATCCTGCAGGGCTCCAGCCCCAAGCGTGAAATTGTTAAGGGACAGTCAACACGCCTTATTCATAGGACCCCAATATAGGGGATGCTGTCCATCTTGCTAGTGCTATCCAAGGTCAATGTCACCATCAAAATGCACAGGTGCAGGTGAACAGGGAACCTGAGCCATGTGTGTATGGCATTCGCAGTCATCTCTCAGCTGTCACAAAGCTCTTGCTGGTATCACATCTGCAACTAATGTGTTTCATGGTGACAGGTTTCAGACACAAGCAGGCTGAACACGACTCATGATGTGCGTGCTTTACATTCATTCACGCAGCACACATTGTGGACACAGTGCAGAGATGGCCAAATATATCTCAGCTGCACAAGCTGTGGTAAATGGGATAGAACGCAGGTCTGCCCATGCACCACTACCACGGTCCATGCATGAAGTTGACTGCGAGTGCATGATCCTTGCATGATCACCTTGGGAACCTGCATAGCTTTGGAGGCCGAGGTGGGTCTCATGTAGCTGGGCACCGTCTTTGGTNTAGTGCATGCTGCATGCCATGCTCTGCTCGAGCCCAAAAAGGCAGGGGCAAAGGGTCAGAGTGGTGTTTCTTGGGGCTGGCACATTCCTCAAAAGGGGGTCCAGGAGTCTGGAAGGGAGTGGGAAGCTGTTGCATTAGGTTGGCGCGAGATGGGTTGGTGCACTGGGGGACCTTCACATCTGCAGAATCTGAGAGCTGGTCATTGCTGAGCTGAGTCCAATGCGTCCTGCCACCAAGGGCGCTGTTGGCCTGGGTGCTGCCAAAATTTACTGCTGGGTTGCCTGAGCTGTTGTACATGAAATTTGAAGGTAGTGGGCTTGTGTCACGCCTGCCACGCTTCTTGCATTGCTGTGCTGCACTGGTTCGCAGCATTCTGTCCAGATCGGACTCGTTTGGGTAAGATGTGCTTTGGAGCTTGAGGCGCTGCTGAGCTGCCTCTCTGGAAAGAATTGATCTGCGACATAATGCATGTAAGAACACTTGTCACCTTATGATACTGGCACTACAGGTTCATGTTCAGGCACTGGNTTTGTCAAAGTGCAGCCTGTCCTGCAGCATGTGCGGTCCAGCCCATTTAGCTCCTACTTGGCTGCGTGGTGATGGCATGCAGCGCACATGATGTGGCAGCAATGCAGCTTCCGACATGGGCACAGCTGATTTGCATCAAACTAGACCACAGCACCTACTACCAGCCCATGGCATGCGCTAGTGTTTCTAAGCACAGCGCAGCACATCGGCAGCAGCGTCACAGCACAACACATTTGCA
This sequence comes from Trebouxia gelatinosa, assembly GCA_000818905.1. NCBI lineage: Eukaryota > Viridiplantae > Chlorophyta > Trebouxiophyceae > Trebouxiales > Trebouxiaceae > Trebouxia > Trebouxia gelatinosa. Next base: position 575,555 of record KN805353.1, on the reverse strand, counting down.
GTACTGGAAACAAAGCTTTGCCTGCTTTTGGCATCACCAAAGCATATGAATAGCACATCTGCAACCAGGTTGTAGCACCGCATACACTAGACCAATGCAGGGACATTGCAGCAGCTTCTGAAAAGCCCATACTACATGTCTTGTGTGCTGTGGGGCTGCTGTGGGGCTTCGATAAAGGTGCTGCTTGATCAGCAGATGACACACACCAGCAGGAGTTGTCAGCAATTCAGCACTGCACGCATCAGCCTAGCACTGCCAATTAGCTAGCACTGGTCATAAAGTGCATCTAGCATTGTAGGCAGTACCTCAGCACTGCAACAAGTGCTGTAACACTCAGTGCACCTCTGACATCATTGCACCTGCATTGTCGATAGATGCTAAGCTGTGTGGTTATAATGTTGACCTTACCCTTTGCAGCTTTCCTGCATATTAGTGAGCATGCTTGCTACCACTCTGGTCAGTCCTGCTCCGTAAGTTTGTCAAGGGTGCAGGATAGCATCTGCACAGGTTGAGCGGGTCCGCATCTGCTGTTCCACGGTGGGAGGTGAACCATCAGGATTCATCTGGTAATCAGGCGTGCTGAGGGCACGGCGGCTGAGCTGAGATGAGTAGGTGTGGTCATCCACGACCACTTCTTCTTGTTGAGATGTACCAAGCCTGCTGGGCTGAGTGGGTGGCTCCTCTTGCAGGTTAGCCAGTGCTGACATTGGTTTGACATGAGCAAAGTGGTGGCTGGGGGTGTGTAGCACACCCTGATGGAACGTGGTCGTGCTGAGGCGCCGATCCTGTACACTGGATACAGGCTTTCGCTTGAAAACGAATGCAGCATCTAGTTCGATGACACTGTATTGCATTTCTGGGGCAATCGCTGGCAGAGGAGTGTCCTCTGTGGAGCTTTCGCTGCCTCTTTCACTGCCTTGGGGTTCCCAGTCCCCACTGCTTGCCCCCGCATCAGGCCCGGGAGGGTTCTGGCTGTGTTGCTTGCTGGCAGCTGCAGAGGACAGACCGCTGCTGGTATGATGGGAGCCGAAGAGGCTTTTGGACATCTGGGCAGCAGCGGCAAAAGGGGAGATGGGTNGTGCGATAGGAGAATTCAGGTTCTGTTTCCTTGCGCCATCGTTGATATACAAAAGGAAGCCGCGAGTTCCTGCGCAGCTTGCCCTAGAGGTTTGCATCTGCAGCGACGCATGCGTCACGCAAGTTGCTGTGCGTCTTTTGGAAGTTCAGAGGGGGCGCTCAAAGCACTGAGTTGATAGGCCTGCCTGGCTATGTACTATAAAACTGACTTCAATGGATATGCTGTCAAATGTTCCCCCTTTCAAGACGGACGCCTTGCTGTTGCGACTTCGCAAAATTTTGGCATCATTGGCAACGGCAGACAGTATGTTCTTCAGGTGAAATTGCTATTCCACTTCTGTACAGCCCGCTCTGCATACTAAGTGATCGTGTTGTGCAGGCAACACAGCAGGACAAAACGTCACTGGCGAAGCATGACACGTCACACATCCTGTTGTCCTGTCGTGCGCTGCCATACGACAGCTACGCGCGAATGATCAGTTTGGCCTAATTCGGCTTGTGTACGCGCAGCTATCCTGAGCTCAGCAGCTGCATGCCCACGACTCAGAGTTCAGGGCAGTGAATCAAGATGGGAAAAGCGCGGAAGGTATTGTCAACTATCTCTTGTTTGTAGCTGTGATGCCCAAAATTCACCGTGACTACTATTGAGTGTGCTCAGCAGCAATATGTTACCTGTACAACAGCTCTCCTGGTGCATTTAGCAGNTTCTTCATCACTGTCAGCATTGCCAGATGGCAGCTTTTGAGAGTCTGTCAACTCAGTAGGCACCTCTATCTGGATCTCTAGATGCCCACTGGGTGTCAGCCTGGTGTTGTCCCCACTCAGAGATATGCTGCCACTGACACCTGCACGGGCTCACAGAGCCCGCTGTTCACTATGCCTGTGTGGCATACCAACCGCTTCTTCTTGCATGCATTGCCAGACGGCAGCGTCTGTGAGTGTGCCTTGTCACTGGGCACCTCTGTCTAAGTCTACAGATGTCCACTGGAGGCCGCTTGATGGAAGCACTGAGCTGCATGTTAACCCAGCAGCAACATGACAATGATGCCAGTGCGGTCTTTGCCATGGGTGCAGTGCATAGCTGCTGGCAGATTTTCCTCTTCCAGCATAATCCGAAGTGCGATAGCAATCCTTGCCTTGCTCTGCAGACCCATACAACAAAACTGCTACAAGTGCTGGTGGGTTCAAGGTAAAGTGATATAGGTGGCAAGTTAAGTTTGGCGCATTGCTGTGACATGCAAGGACGCTATGTGTATGCCTGTTGCTTGCCAATACCCCCGCTTCACTCAAATGTGTGTTCGATATCAACGGTTCTCGTTGACTTGTCAACTACTGTATGTTGCAAGCTGGTGCATGCTGATAAAGAGCATGCTACAACAGAGCCAGCCCAGCATGACTAGCAAGGCAAGACACAACCAGGAAGGGTTGAAGATAGCATGACTTTGCAATCAGCAAGTGCATGCAGTCATTGCAAGCAAGAAGACAACTCACATTGTCAAGGATTGCTGCATACAACACAGCGTATCCAAACAGTTCAGGATCTGGGACTGCTGGTTCTACAGTCCTTTTGGGGCTTCTGGCACAGAACAGCTTACATATGGCCAGACACTTGATGTGGGTAGGCATCAACCAAAATATTGCTCCTTTGGCCCTGGGCTGTATGATTCCAGCTGCAGATGGCACAGCTTGTCAAGGAAACAAATTGCAGCACTAGAATACAACAGTTTCATGCAGGTCAGCATATAGGTGGCCGGTGCATGCAAACAGCCTGACAGGGAATGCTACAGCTGTTGTCTGCGACGTGAACTACCATGTTGGGATAGCTAACAGCACCTGCGGATGCCAACCATTGTAACAATGACAGGCTTTTCGAATGTTGCTCACTATAGCACAATGCAAGCCAATATGTGCCGTCTGTATGAACATCAGACTCACCACTCAATGCATGCAATGCTACCACAAGCATCTGCATGCACTTGGGAGGTGAGTCAGTACCGTGATAAACCTTGATATCCAATGAGTCTGCTTTAAAATCCCGAGAACACTTCTTGCATGCCCTGGGCAATTGACTCTTCTTCTGTTTCATCCAGGTGACCGCTGTGCGTGAAACCTACAGGCGAAATAGTGATCATGCTTGGCAACAAGTCACAGATGCACAATGTTGAACATAGTGCTACCAACAGGCCTGCAGTGAAACTGTAGGGTCACCTGGTTGAGGAAGCCAAGAACGCGCTGCCTGGCTTTCTCATCCGACTGCTCCTTGAGTGATGTGTGCTTGGTCTCCCTCAAGTCAATGATGCTCTTGATACCGAGCTCCCGTAGCTTCTCTGGCCTACTCAACACTTNATGTAGCGACATTGCAACACATGTGATGTACAAATGTTTTCACTGGCACAGTGCTCATGGACACCAGCCAGCTGCAGTGGGGGCGATACCTCCCCACTCCCACAACCCCAAGTGGCAGCTGCAGCGGTACTTACACAGTGATGGCTGGGGACACTTGCGACGGAATTGCTTCCAAGTGCGGTAGCACTGCCACTGCCCTCCAGAACAATAACTCCAGCATAAATGCTGGTTGCACCAACTTGCAACTTGGTCAGGTGCTGACCATACCAGGATCTGGCTCAATCTAGAGCACCCCAACAAGCACCACAATGACTCCCAACATCAAGTGGCAATTGTGGCTTATCATACAAAGTTCTGTCAGGAGGTACTCGCACAGAATCGCCTTTAAGTGCGGCACTACCACTGCTGCTGTTTAGTGCAACAACTCTAAAATCATTCAGGCTGCACGAACCCCTAGACTGGGCGGGTTATGTTCATGTCTCCCAGCTGGGAGCGGAGGCAGTGGCTGCACATCAAAATCCATAGTCATGTTAGACGACTACTATGCAATTGCTGCACGCTTTGGTCAAAGTGCAGGTCTACAGAACAAAAGGTTAGTGCTGAAGTGCAACAATTGCAATCTGCAGAATGACTCAGCGCTCTGCGTTTGATCCTAGGTTCAGCTTGCAGCTGTATTCAAGCTTGTTATGATGTAGTACAATCACGTATTTGTGGACAGGTATGCAGATATGCAGCTCAGTGCCTTGCTTCAACTTGTGGTACTTAGTCTCAGAAACCCTTGATGTCAATTTGAGGCCTCTTGTGCCAACTTGGATTGACCCCACATATTGGAATCAGCTGAAGCGAATTAAGCTTGTTGCAGGTTACTGTGATCGGTATGCATCAAGCTGCCTTTTGAAAGTCACCTGGACTCTCAATGCTGTGCTGACTTGCACTGCATGGCTTTGTGGCCAGAGAGAGCACTTCCAGCACTTCAAGCAAAACGTGTTCCAGCTAACCATTCCACATTTGCACCAGTTTGTAACATCAAGANTCTTCTTCACAGCAGTGTTTGGGTTGGGCATGGGAGGCTATGCCTCCATCAAGGTGACTGCTTTACCTCCTCACCTCCCAACACCTGCTGGTTTTGTCACTGACCTTGACAACACACCTATCAGTGCATGATGTGATCATCAGAGGTGGTGAGCTACTCTGTTGATCGAAGGCAAGTTGCAGTCTATCTGTCACCAGCAGTGTGATTTGTCCATTGATCAGCCAAATTGGGGCTGGAGCTGCTGTTGTTGATGGTCACAGTTGCTTGTGCCTGCACACTAATGTTTGTACTCATGTGCTCATTTACGTCTAAGGCAGCTGTCGGGCACCAGCTCAAACAGCTGAGCCAACCAACATAGGGTGTTGGTGAGCAACACGCAAACTCCATCAGCCCAGACTGATCCCGACACAAACTGTACGGTTTGGGTTTCCTGTATCTATGATCCATCAGATGCTGCTGCATTATGCATCCGTGCCATATGCATGAGCAGGCTGGATGACTCACTGTGGCAGGGGTCTTGGTGCTTGGTGTCCTGGCACTGGGGGTCCTAGGCTGCGTACTGCGAGTACTGTTCCCCCAATTGCTAGCCAGGGTGTTGTGCAGAGGCTGACTGGTGCTGAGCTCTTGGTAGCCTGGACCATCTCCATCATTTGAACTGCATGACATGCATGACATTTTCAGTAAGGCAGAAACACAGCCTAGCACAGTGTGCTTGGCTGGGTCCACTTAAGCTTTCACCATAGATGCTTGCGCCTTGTACATGTTGTGTACCTTCCAGGCAGGATGTTAACCACTACGTGCACTTTGCAGGCATGTCTTCTGCAGAGCTTGCCTGATGTCCTGCATCAAGGCTACCAAAAAGTGCCCCACTTGCCGCAAGACATTGCAGCCACGAACAGTCCACAGAATATATCTTAGCTGAGTGGTACGATGACAGTCAGTGTTATGCGTGATACACGACAGCACTGTGTCAAAGCAGGCACGAGTCATTTGTGTGATATGGTTAGTGACAATGGTAGCTCATGTTGTACTTTGGTAGATTAGTATGTACCTCATGTGTATGTCATTAACCTACGTCAAGATAACGCTGTTGAACCTGAGTGTCTGCATGTAGCAAGTTTGTGTGTCTCCATCANCACTGGTCCTCTTCTGTGTTCGTGTGTGTGGATGCTGTTCGTCTGCCGTTGCATTGGCAATCGCATGCTGCGGCCAACCGGACAGCATGTTGTACATGTTCACGATGATCTGTACAATTTGAAAACAAGTGTGAATGAGCTGGAAAAGCTAAAGCCAGGCAGCCAACTTGAAGCCAGTATTGTCGTTACAAAAACACCAAAAGTGGCTGCATCACTGTGTGAGTGTTGACAAACAACCAATTTGTTGTCTTACAAGCCATGAAACACAAGTAATGCAGTCAATTTGCAATATACTGGTTCCTCTGTTGTTGTGTGAACAGCGGGAAAGCGCTTGGCACACCAACTTTGACTTGCTCAGATAAGCAGCAGTAACTGCTGGGATCTGCAAATTGCTGTGTTTCTGCTGCTACACACCAGTTGGTGTTTTCAGTAGCAGACCGGAGTGCAGCAGCTGTGGATTTACTATAGCTACCACCGCTGTTGTTGCTGTTCCAAACACTACTAGTGTTAGCAGATCCAGGTGCAAGGCTTTTTGCAGAAAGAAACCTGTTGGTGTAGGCGAGTCAGTGTACACAGTGGCAGACAGAGCGAAGAGGAGGAAGACTGCAGATAAGAAAGCGGCAGCTGCTGAAAAGGCGGCAGCTGCTGCAGCTGTGGACCCTCAGGAGGCCTGGGCCATTCACCAGCGCCAGCCCTGGGCCGATAAGGAAGTGGCCCCTGCTGAGCTGAATGAAGAACAGAAAGCATTCCTTGAACAGGTCAGTCATAACATGCGCGTGGAAGAGATCATGTTTTGTTGGACTGCAGATGTCACAGAACTGCCCTGTGCTGACCTGAACAACATGCAAAAGATGTATCACTGACTCTGCTACACTTGTATTGTTGCGCATGGTCAAAGAACAGGAGGCGGTTCTTGAACAGGTCAGGCATAATGCATTGCCCTTAGGGACCATGCTGAGACCTGTGACAGAGCAGAGGCAGCAGAGCAAGTTGGGCAGGGACAATCCTGTGAGTTGTGGCAGAGCTTTCAAGGACTGTAGTGACCAACAGCAAACCCATGCAATGTGAAGACATATCGATTCTCTATCCAGTGTGTGTTTAGCTCAGGTCATGGCCTGTTGCAGGTGGCAAAGGACAAAGCAGATGCGGCTGAACAAGCCGAGGCAGCTGACCAGCCAGTCCTCAGCTCTGGGACAGCGATGCAAACTGCACATGACCCACAGCAGCACATCCCCGAGCCAAGTGCAAGAAGNCTGCTGCTGGAGCTGCCAAGGTGAGAAGCTGTACAATGAGTCTTAGCAAGCATGGCATACCCGCCCAGTGTGTTGCAAGTCACAATGTAGTTGCCATGGTGGACATTGAAGGCTTGGGCTTATTGTGGCTGTTGTATGTGTCTGCAGCACGTGTTATATGCAACACTAACGGCAGAGATGCGCTGTGACTACCCAATACCAGGAGATATATTGTTGATTCCTGTAATGCAGGCCATACACTTCAGGGCTGTGCCATGTGTGCATTGCCACTGTCACAAGCCATGTTTCTCGCGCAATTGTCTGGTGACATGTACAAACTATGTCATGCAGTATCTGTATATCTTGACATAAGATTTGTTGCAGGATGAAATACCAAAGGCGCACAACATCGGCCATGTTGCATCTTCTTGTGCAAGCAGCCAGGCTGCAAATGCTCCAGCAGCGACCTCAGCAAGCCTTGGCATGTGGCCTACATCACTGAACCGCACCGGCTACAGCAATGCGCTGTATGAAGCAGAGTCAGATGATAATGGTGCTCAACAGCCAAGTCGAGACGACACCAGTATTGGCATCCACCACCAGCTTTGTCAGCCGCAAGATCTCACGACACAAATGGAATGCATTACCAAAGCGGGACTTCTTGCGCTCCTTGGTGGTGAGGGTCTTGACTGGCTTCAGATTGAAGTTGTAGTCAAGATGCAGGTAGTTCAAGTTCTTGCGGTGGATGAGCAGATTAAGCATATTGTAGCCCTGTCTGCAGACCTGCATATCATGACACGGGGCATTCAGCTGAACAAGCAAACACTCAGCACCTCAGTGTTGTACCACCTTCCTTGCTACTCATACTTGCTATGTCATGTCATGTTGTGGCTGCAGGCATAGCCAAACAATGCTGCTTATGCATTCTTCACACATCAGTGCTGAGCTTGCAGCACTCAGCAATCAGCACTGCATGCAGCATCAGCTGGGGGTGACATTCCGCAAGAGGCGCCCTAAAGACATTATGCAAGCTGCAGACACTGTCTACAGTATCAAGCACGAATTGCAGAAGACTGACCTGCAGACCGACTTCCACCCAATCAAGCTCAGTGCTCTGGAAGAACTTGGTGGCTTTGAGGGCCTTGAACAGGCTCTTCTTCTTCAAGTTCTTAGGATGCCGATGATGCAGTCGGTTGAGAACATACATCTTGAGGAGCTTCTGGTAGCTGACCCTGACCTTGACTGGGTTGTTGGGCGGACAATGCTCATAGAACCAGTTGTTGATTAGCGGCACATCCACTGACCGCCTTGTACGGCCAGACCTGCCAGACAAGACATGATCTGATGNTGCTTGACACTGCATGCATTCAGCATGTTTCCTCGTCAACACAGAGGCCCCTCATTCCAGAGGCAAAGCATTACTTGTTCAGCAGCCTTTTGTGACATGTGATGGACATACACCTAAACAAGCTGTGTGCTCCAGGCGGCTTGCTGAAGCACTACAGCATGGTGTAGCAAGCATGGCAGCCAAACATGCAGTGGAGGGATTGCAGGGCAGGTCTGTAGGCTGTTGGCAATGAGGGTGGCAAGGCGTATGGACACCTCGGCTTCCTCATCATGCANACGAGGAAGCTGCAAGTGCCTGTGCGTGGTTTGCAGGGGGTCTGTTTGCTGCCTCCATCCCAGCTATAGTCGTTGTTGACGCCCTTGTGCACGCTGAGGGCATCCCTGCTGTGATCACGCTTGGTGTGAGCACCTCCTTCGAGACTGTTCTGACGCAATGGAGCTGGATTGCTGGGGCTCCGACGGAGGTAGCTCTGTCTGGCACGGCTTAGCTGGGTCTTGTGTGCCTTGCGCTCGTGGTTGGATCCCTTGTCGGAAGAAATCCAGCCAGTGGCGAAGCCGCCGTCCCTCAAAAACCCGTCGATGAGCTCGCCGGAATTGCTGTTCTTGCGGTCAGCGCGTGACAGTCTGCGACATGAACCACCTTGAGCCCATGCGCAGGTTACAAGGTGGATCAGGACTACTTGAGCGGGAAGCAGGCCTTGCTGGCATAGATTATATGAGGGCATCAAAACAGGCAACACACATGTCAGGGGCTAGCATGCATGCTGCAGGCATTGGCAAGCAAGAGTACAAGTGTAGGTATTCAATAACTGCAAGTAACACAATGCTTAAAGTGTTTTGGCCCAACAGGGCATTGCAACACTATTGCAAAGAACACAGCTGCCTTTGTGCACAGTATCGACAATCATGTTCTTGTATTTGACACTGCACATTCAGAGTAGCAGAAGTGTCTGCCAATCTTCCTCACCTGGTTGAGGGCCGGGGTCTGTCAGAGCTGTCATGGCTCATCGTATTATGATTGTGCGGCCCGCTGTCATCTCCATGACTACCCCTCAGGTCATGCCCAACCCTCTTGCTGTGGGCATGCTCATGCCGCCCTTCCTTGATGACATTGCTGTTGACCTGCCTAGATTCCCCTGGCCTGCAGCCGTGAAAGGTATGTGTGCATGTCTCCTGGACACATGCAGCACAGCAAAAGACAGAGCAAAAACACAGCCCTTTTTGGTGCCACACATTCTTACACATGTGCATGGACATACACGAGTACTACAGCAGACCAGGACTGTGTTTGGCACGGCACATGCGAATTCCATGAGGCAACAGCGAGGCTAAATCTTATGTTCAAAGCGGAAGCAATGCAATGTCCGCACATGTTCACACGGTTTATAAGGATGGATCAAGAACACACAAGAACATCTTTACATACACGCTGATACATGGCTGCTTGAATCAGGTAAGGGCTACAGGCAGCAAGAGCTGGAATTCCGGGCTGGAAGTTCACCTTTCAGCAGTCATGTTGTTGCCCCTGTCTTTGCCAGGCAAGTCATCCTTCAAGACACCATCCAGCCCAAAGCTGTTGTCCCTGCTGGTCTGCTTGGCCAAGCATTCCCCACAGTGACAGTCCTTGCTGTGGCTAGTGCTGTTCATGCAGTTCCCTCCCAAGCAATAGTGGTCCTCTTGCTTCTGGCTGTGGCTGACATGCTGNTTCGCCATGCAGTTGTGTGCAGGCAAGCATGATGAGCTGACCTGGGGGCGGTGTTCTGCATGTGCATGGGCTTGGGGCGGGATGTGAACCACCAGTCCAGGTAGCCGCGCTTCTTGTCTCGCCTGCCACCAATGCCCACCACCTGTTCAAAGACCAAGACATACTATGTTGCAATATTTTACTGTAGTATTACTGTTATAACATGTAATGTTTTATGCATCACACAATCATTACGTATCATGTCACAAGCAAGAAAACGCACATGCCGTGGACATACATCACGGTACATACATTGCAGCTGCGCAACAACTTGATACTGTTTAATCACTCAGTTACACAGTGAGACAGGCTTGACAAGAAAGATGTACTTGGCATCACTGACGTAGTAGACCTGCATGTCAGCACGCTCGTGTCATAGTAAGTGAACCTGGCAAAATTGCTACGCAACCATCATGTTTGACGATGTGACATGTGGCTTACATCATCAGGGTTTGGCATGAGCTGTAGGGTGGGCTCATCCCCAAGCAGAGGATGAGTAAGATCATTGTCATGATCAGTCCCGACTCCTCTTGTTCTTCTTCTTGGCTTGGAGACCAACTCAGGGTGCATGGGTGGAATAGAGCCTGCCTGGGAGGCAGAAGACGACCTGTGTAGAGACAGAAAATTGCGTCAGAAACATCTGAGAGGCCTTCCTGGTCTTCGTCTTTGGACACATCCCAAGTCAGGGCACGTTTATGGTACTGGCCCCTGCCTGCTAGGAAGATCATCTCCTGACGCAGGTCGCGATGTCACAACAATATAGTCGTCATGCAGACGTTTTGTCAAGTTAGCTGCTCTTCTTGTTGGCTGGAACAAGCACTGGGCATTGGGATTCACATGCCATTCTGTAAGGAGAATCTGCAGATACAGCAATTGCATCACCACCTAAGTGATGGCACACACACTGGGCATCTGTGGCATCTTACAGTAGTGAAGCCTGCAACAACACAAGGGCAGCCTAGCTGCCAAACCATGCTGATACACCAAGCAACCAAGCACCGAGTAGTTCCTGAGTATCAGCATGGACACTCCAAGCACTATACATGCAGACACCGCTAGGANGCTGCAAAAGCAGCTGTGCATCTGAAGCCTTCAGTGCAGCCACTTTCGTCAAGAGGCAGTGTCAACTGGTCCAGCACTCCAAGGCTCGGCAATGCAGAGACGCCACGACGCTCTATGGACAGGAAACCCCTGGACAGCATTGTTGAGGAGATCGCGATTCCTGACTCTGCCTTGGCTTGGATCCAGATGACAGTGCCCACTGGCATTCCCATCTCACTGCCAGCCACGCCTGTGTCCAGCCCTTTAATGCACTGGTCCTCGATTTCTGTGCTGTCTGAAAGCGCATCAGCCATGACTAGAACAACACAGCGTACAAGTGTCAGCCCGGTGCAGCCCTTGTTGACTAACCCAAATGCTTCCTTCAACTCAGCAGTGGACACCAGTGCTTCAGCTTTGGTGACGCCATTGGCATCCGTGAGTGCATTCAGTGGAGTCAGCAGTGCAGCTGACTCAGACAAAGCTGACAAAGCTGAGTCTGAGAGCCCTGTCAAGCCTGCTTTGGCTGCTGCTGTGAGTGCAATCTTGGCTGGCAATGCCTCTGCAGCCAATGATGCAGCCAGAGACTCTCACAGCACACAGCTTGCTGCAGCTGGCGGGAATGGGGAGTCTAGTCAGCAGCATGCTGGATTGCTGAAGGTATGCTGTTGAAGCCTGAAGAGATCACATGTCTGCACATTTGCCTGGACTGCCTCATTCTGACACTTGCCTCTGCCTGTGTTGGCTCCCTCTCTGTGCATGTGACGTGTACCACCGGGACATGCTATCAAGTAACCACCCTCAACATCATTGCCTCCATCCCTGCATTTACTCTGGGTGTCTGTTGATTAGAATATGGACACACTCCCCATGGTTGACAGCGTTGCTTGGTCTCTGTCTTTCAGCAAGCAGCATGTGGTTGATGTGTCCTGTACCTGCACAGCTGCTCATCACTGCAAACACTGATGTGGTATTTATAAGCTTCTGAAGCAATTTGCCTGGTGCAGATTGCCAGCAACAGAGGATCTCTGAGAAAGATCTCTCCAGACTGGGTGCAAAAACTTTCCTTNGGCTGTTGTTTGTGCAGGTTGGCCATGTTCGCAAACTTTGGCTTCTTTGTCCAGGTGAGGCTTCTTGCTGCTGATGCACACTTGCTCAGCCTCTTGCATACTGCAAGGCCTGCTTAGTAGGCGCTTAGCCACCCAGAACATGTCACCACGTGGTCTGCAGGCCTTTGCTTGTTACCCATGCATTGCAAAAGTATGCCAAGGGGTGCACTTGATGATGTATAGGGTGATAAATCATGATTCACATGCAAGTGAACTGATGAAGCGGCATTGGTGCATGAACGCATGCACAATATTGATCAGAGCTACGTGCGAACCACTAAGCATGGTGCTGTGTTGCAGGCCATTGTGACTGGCAAGAGCCCACTTCAGAACCTGGAGGACCATTTGGCTGAGCCGTTTGTTAACAACGGCTTCCTCCCCTTCACTGCCACCAAGTTTGACCCATCTGGTTAAACTTCGCTGTAGCATCTGTATTGCCAGGTGTCATATTAGCATTGCTCCCATGGTTTTTCACTGCAGCGAAGACCTGTGTACCCTTTGTACCTGTGCTTTGGGACTGTGTATTGCACTGATCTGTTTGAGAGATAATTGAGAAGACTTAAGTACTGTCCACTGTACAGCGTGACTAGCATGTATACCCTGTACAAANTGGCACTGGCACCCCCTCACCTGCCTCTACCCCCACCAGTCCACCGAGGAAGTCAAGGCAGTCACCTTCGCCATGAAGTGCAAGGGCAAGTGGACCAATGTGAGTCACTGCCCTGGCCACTCTTCTACTGCTTGTAGCATCATCATCATTCCTTGCAGAACAACAGCCATTGCAGGCCACCCTGCAAATTGGTAGTGCGGCCGCATTTGCACAGGTGCCTTTTAGGCGATGCTGCAAATTGTTCTGCACTGAGCTGCTGAAGTGCAAACGGCCCTGCTGCGTCGTTTGTGACGCAACAGCTGTTGCAGGGCAGACTTGTAAGAATTGCTTGACTGTCAAATTGCTGGTACGGCCAAGTTCATATGACCTGATCTTAGGAAGTCTGCTTGTGCTTGCATGCTGTTCTGGCCTGACGCACTGCCTACCTATACTGCCTGCACTGTGCTGCCAGACATTGCTCTGCCAGGTTCTCATACAGTATTACATTGCTGTAATGTCATCCGGTGCCCTGCTCTTGGCTGTATGGTCCTATGCCAGGGCATGCCCCAGGCTGTGTGGCCCTTCACAAGGGCTTGNCCCAATAACAAGCCCAGGCAGCAGTCCTGCAAGCAATTCTGGCAACAGTCCAGGAGGCAGTCTTGGAGGCAGTTCTGGCAACAGCCCTGAAGGCAGCTCTAGCAGCAGTCCTGGGTCAGGAACCAGACCAGCACCAGGGCCTGCAGTCGCTGTGTCAGCCACCCCTGCTCNGGAACAGTGACCAACACTACCTCTCCAGTCACCCAGGGGTTGCAACCAGTTGCAACACCTCTGGCTGCTGTTCTCAACCCAACTGTACCACAAGTGACTCCTGCCACGCCCACTGTGGTCACCCCAGTGGCACAGGCAGTGTCACCCATCCTGAGCCCTGGCACAGCATCACCACAGGGGTCCCCAACCCCTGCTGGAACCCCAAACGGCTCTCCAGCNCAGTGGGCAAAGAGACAGCAGCAGCATGCAGAGAGGGGCATGCAGGCAGCAGTCATGATTCATGAGAGCAGCTTGCCCAGACAGCAGTGCACTGGCGAGTGGCAGTGCATGTACCTATCAACTTGTAGGCACCAGCGAACATGCAGTGAAGGTACACTGTAGCCAAGTCTGCAGCCAATAGCTCATGCATCACTGGAACAGCAGTTGTTGATGGGGCACAGATGGCAACAATTGCTAGAGCCAGGACTACGGAGAAACTTGAGGCAGCAGCACCGGGAAGTGANCAACCGTATGAAGCAGTTGCACCACGAAAAAGCTGAAAGAGTCAAGAAAGGCTTAGATCGACTTGAGAGGCAGTCGAGTTGCGTGGCGTTGCTGAAGCTGTTGGTATTTTGTCACAGGTCGCCTCAATGCCGTTTCACCATGCAGGCAACAAGTCGCAGGGGTCGCCAAAAAAGGGTGGGCACGGNGTACATCAGAATGAGGCACCAGGCATGAATGACCGGGCGTACAATTACATGGCGTGGAACAGACACACGCAGATGCCGTAGTCGAAAGTACCAGGGCGACACAGGCGGCTCNAAAGGCCAGCACAGCATGGCACAGCCAGCAGCAATGGCATCAACAAAGCTGAAAAGCCAGCTGTGCCTACAGAGGATGCTGTCCAGAAGCTGACACCAGCTCCAGTGTCATCAGGTAGGACCAGCCTTTGAACATGGAGGGGCCACAAAGAGGCAGCAGGGCACAAGTGAAGTTGGCCAGGCTGATGTAAGCTCGCATGTCTGCCAGGTTGCGAGCAGTCAGACCTGTGCCTATGTCTGCACTCATCACTGCATCATCTGCATCCTGCACTGTGCACAGCCCCTGGATTTGCATGTTCTTAGCCACCCTGACAAGCAATACACGCATGCAACCATTTGTGATCACAAGCAGGAACTTTTGTGAGTAGTGGTGTGCTGCTAGTGACTGAGCATGCTGTGTCATGTTCCATGATGCCACTCTAGCCTCCGCCACATCAGCAAATTTTGATCCCTGACAGTATCCATCCCCTGCCTAACATCTGCAGGTACTACCAAGCTAATATCCTGATGCATCAAGCGGGCATGGCCTGCAGCGCGTGCTTGCCGGTGATGTTGCAGGGCACACCTGTCCCATGCCCGCCTTGCTGTCTGGGCTGGTAAGCTTTGCAGCTGCGTCCCCTGCACCACTACCCTGAGCTTGGTGATACTCCAAGTCTAGGTTCTTGACAGCATCCATGATGGCTTGCATGAGGGCATCGTACACTGCCTGCTGCTGCAAAGCCAGCTGGTCTGGCTCATCAGCGCTGGTGTGCAAGCCCAGTTTGGGAGCTGTGCTGTGCCTGCGGCTGGATGTTGCTGGGTCTTGCTTGTTAGGGAGGAGCAGTGCTGTCCAGAGGTGTAGGTAGGTGACCCAGGGCTCCTCAACATCTTCATTTTGGCTTGCTGCCACAGCAAGGGGACCTGTTGCAATACACCATCATGTTTTGTACAAAAACACCCTGAAACAAGAGGAACAACAATCTGGAACAACAAGAGGGGGTTTTAGCACATGTTTCAGATCATCAGAGCACACTTGGCAGCAAATAGGTATGAGCATATCAAACAAATGCTATGACTGGCCTGAGCAGTGATGGTGACGGGGAAGCTATACTGAAATCAAATTCTCTCCGGCTTAGCACCTTCATTGGAGTGTGTGAGAGCTGCAATGTCAAAAAGCGAGCAGGCAAGCAGCTCTACATAGCCAAATGAGAACTTGCAATGCACTGGTGTTGGGCACTGCGTATGCCAGAAAGGGTATGCATATCCGCCGCCAAACAGATGCTTCCTCAAGCTTGTTTTTATGCAGGAAGCAAATGCAAACAGCTGATGCTCAATATTTACAAGGCAGGAACTGGCGTTACCTGCAATAAGATTGCTATCAGCTGGTCTCAGAGTGTACGTCAGCAGCAGGCTGACTAAGCGGGGCAGTAGGGACTGCAGCACTGCAGGCTTAGACCTGAGGCCTGCTAGCAGGATGCTGAGTGCCGCATGTACAGGGACCCGCTGCTTAGGCCAGAGGCCTCTGTAGGATGCAATGACACGCTGTGCTNAGGCAAGCAGGCAAGTACCTGTAGGCAGCACGCTTCGTGTAAACACCCTGTGAATGACCGCCAGAGCCGAATCCAAGTGACCATTTACAACCAGCCATCGAGGAGACTCAGGCAGTATAAACAGCGACACTGCATGCAATAAACAAGTCAGGTGCCATGCAGTAATTGGGGTACTTGTGGGTGGCATCAGTGATATACCTCTGACATGAATATGTAAATATGCAGGTGAATGCAGTGCAACACCATGACAAGATGGAACACCATGACAAGATGAAACACAAGAAACTCACGACACGCCTTCCCGTCAAGACAGCCCCACTCACTGAGAGACCACGCCTTTTGGACATTGGTCCAACATCAGTACCTTGACCATGCATGTAGCACTGTCGCAAGGCGCAAGGCAAGGTAGCTGCCGGTACAGCAGCAGGGACATTGTCTGTGCATCAGAACACACAATGTGCATACAGCATACTTGGCAATGAAGCAGCAACGTACCTGCTAGTACCGCTGCAGGCAAAACTGGGAGGCCCACCATCCATCGCCAGTTGTTAGGCAGGTGCATCAGTGCAACATCTGCCAAGAGCGAACACAGCATCCCGCCGCAGAGCAACAGCTCATACAGCAACACTAGTCGGCCCCGTACCTGCAGCATGAGTATGTCTTGTGTCGGCACATATTGCTGGCAAGTGACATCCCACCAGCTNTTTCGACTTTGCATGCTGCTGCTCTGTTGAGTGCCTGTGGATTGGAGATCCGATGCTGTCAGGGACTTTCTTCTCTCTCTCTCTCAGGTAGCAACAGCTTGGAGGCCTGCGTGAGACTGATGTGTGTTCCTCAGCTTGCTGTACATCCTACACATGTACAGCTAAGGCAGCAATCAATCCATGCTCAGTCTAAGACTGAAAGACGCATAACTTTATGTACGAGGTAAAAGGGAAGAGAAACCAAGCGAAAGAAGGTGGAAGAGAAGCGAAAAAGAGAAAGAAGGGAAGTCAACATATAGCAATTTCAACCTGTTCTACACCACATGCAGTAGCTCACAACAGCAGGCGCAGCCTTTGGCTTGCAACGTAACGTATCTGAGTGTCTGATCTGTGATTGCCAGGAAAGCTTGACGTAATCTATGCAAAAACAGCGAGCTGGGGCAGCTTTTCTGTGTACACTTGCTGTTGAAAGCTGCTGCCTAAAGTCTTTACGAAAATTGCCATGAAAACAGAAAGCAAAATGTAGCGGGGCATACTCCACAAGAGTCTTGGGTGTGTGCTTGATACAGTGAATGCCAAACCACATCCCTCAAGCTGTAGCTCTCAGAATGACTAATGATGCTACCGCACCACATTGTGCTTTCTNAAGACCCCTGCAGCACTGCTGTCAGTGCTCATAAGCATGATACCCATGGATCAAATACACAGGCAAGATCCATCAATGAAGGGTGAAGTCAGGCAAAAGCAGGCGATCATCCACACCTGTGCTTCCTCCCAGTCTTGGATGCCGGGTNCTGGGGCAAGCAGCTGTACTCAGCGTTGCCTAAGCAAGCTGTGCTTGAGAGTGCAGTGTTGACAGGCAATGCAGTGCAGCAAGTTGTGTGGACTGCAATACAACTTGCGCAGGCACTGCTGTTGTTGCTGCCCATGTAGGCAGCGTAACAAACAGACACGGCAGTTGCCTGATGAGAGCTGACCTGTCACATCACCAAGACGGCTCTTTAGCTGTCGCACCTCTGCTTCCCGCAATCCCAACTGCTCACTTAGTGTACAATTGGTGTTTTCGAGCAAGCTGACCTTTTGCTGCAGCATGTCAAAATGGGCTTTCTTANGCTTCTGTTCAGTCAGTATACTTGGTCAATATCGGCTCCGCTATTGCTGAACATTCTGACCCCGTGTGCTGGCAACTAGTCAGTGACATCGCGTCTCCACCACAAGCCACCTCGACCACAATGCAACTCACGCAGAGCATTTCGTGTTGCTGCCGACAAGCATGCAAACCTTTCACACAGCTCACGGCCGTCTCGGGGAAACGAGTGCAAATACCTAGGCGCCAAGTTCAGCAGAAACTTCAGCAAAAACGCCTTGTGCAGGTCACTGATACTGTCCGCACTGTCACCCTGCCTGATGCCAGTTGGTCAAGACATCTGCGACCAACTTTGTTGCTCTGCAGGCGAATCTTGATGCTGGCACCTCTCTGGCGGTCACACAGCAAATTGGATCATTCAGTGAGTGTCGGTGTGGTGTGCGGCTTATTTGCTGCTGCACAGCTCATGGTGAGCAATCCCCAGCATCACTATTGGCTTTACTGTGTGTCGTAGCAACATGTTTTGTTCTGGCAATGCTCTTCGATCACCATGCAGCATCTCTGAGATAACTCTACACACTTTNCACAACACCTCGAGGTGCTGCTTGGCACTGTGCTTGGTTGCCAGGAATTTGCATGCTTTTGCCAGCCAAAGTTAGCAGATGGCGTTTGGCAAACAACCAGCTGAACATCTATGCGACCAGATTACCTCGAACGTCAACTGCTTTTCCAGCTTCTGTTCAGTCAGTATACTTGGTCAATATCGGCTCCGCTATTGCTGAACATTCTGACCCCGTGTGCTGGCAACTAGTCAGTGACATCGCGTCTCCACCACAAGCCACCTCGACCACAATGCAACTCACGCAGAGCATTTCGTGTTGCTGCCGACAAGCATGCAAACCTTTCACACAGCTCACGGCCGTCTCGGGGAAACGAGTGCAAATACCTAGGCGCCAAGTTCAGCAGAAACTTCAGCAAAAACGCCTTGTGCAGGTCACTGATACTGTCCGCACTGTCACCCTGCCTGATGCCAGTTGGTCAAGACATCTGCGACCAACTTTGTTGCTCTGCAGGCGAATCTTGATGCTGGCACCTCTCTGGCGGTCACACAGCAAATTGGATCATTCAGTGAGTGTCGGTGTGGTGTGCGGCTTATTTGCTGCTGCACAGCTCATGTCAGCTCAAGTCAGCCTAAACAAGTCGAGCCTGACCTGCAGTCTTCACAACACTTGGTGAAGCCGCATTCACCAGGAGTCAGCTTCCAGCTGGCGCCAAGGGGAGACCTCCTTTGGTCCCTACAGTTGCAGCAGCCGTAGCGTATGCCATTGTGAGTGTACCTGCAACATAAGTCATGACTCCTTGTGTACACTGTGTATGCCGTCAGCACTGGAGCGCAATATGCCAGTCACAACTATGCCAGGCTCACTTCGCACAGCTGGCATGCAACACTGACATACGCCTTTTCTATTGTGGAGCTGCTCCGTTTGGCTGTGGTGATGGTCTTGCAGCAGCAACATTGTCAGGGCAGGATTGCCGATCACTTGTGTTGTGTTAGTCGCTTATTATGCTATATCTTTGCTGTGCTGTGCAGACAGTAGCACTGTTGAACCTAGCTGGACCTGATGGCGCCAAAGCTGGGTTAGCTTTGGGAACTGTGACTTCAGTGGGTCTCATAGGCCTGTATGCAAAGCGCACTTTGGACACAGGTGAGCTGACAGTGGCCATGTTGACCGTGGCAATTCAACCAGTCCAGCTTGACATGCTGCACATCAGCAGAAGCCATGCAAGGCTCAGAAGTTCTGTGGCTAGTTGCTGACATCGCTGACGTGCTTCAATGATGTGTAACTATTATGGCACATGCACATTTTGTTGCTGGTGATACCTGCAGCCTGTGCTGCACCGAAGGCATAGCATCTTGGCATTCCTGGGCGCATCAGTGTTGGTGTGTGCTCAGCAGCACAAAACATTGCTGAGCAATGTGTGACACCGGGTCAGTAAAGTAGGCTCTTACATGGTTTGTATGTGCCTGCAGAGGGGGACCCTGCAGAGTGGCCAGGGCCCAAGGCATGGCCAGCTTCCCTCATACTAGTCAGCTTCTTCTCTGTTAACATTTGCTTTCAAGCACTGCTGAAGGCTTTGGATCCAGTGGTGCTGGACAATGTCCCACCATTGAACTTCCTGAGCTCCTTCCTTTGATGACATAGCTCACAGAGCCTAGGCTTGAAAGCCTAGGTTGCATAAAAGAGCACGGGCTGTGCAGGCTAGAAGCAGGTGTCGGTTATGAGTCATAGCATGTGAGCAGTGTATGAGTAAGCAGTGCTCAGGGAGAACAGTGAGCGGAAAGCATGTCCAAGCTGCATATATCGGAAGTCGCGTAAAGTGAATAGGTGTATAAGACGGTTGTTAGAGTCAAGCTAGCTAGGAGTCAAGTTAGCTAGCAGTGTACCAATGCATGCGTGCTGGAGTTAGTAACACTGTTGCACACCTAGCACTGGTTACAAAACTGCTGGATGCATACTGCGGGGGCATGACAATGGAGTGATGAAGAGCTGCCGCCAGGGCTGTACTCATACCTCAGGCAGCATGGCACAGCTTGCGCTACAGCTGATCGATTTATTAATACCAACGCACTGCAGACATCAAGCCATTGCAACTGCCACTCAGTAACCGTGTTCACACAAGTCTCAGCACGTCGACGTCTGCGCACGATTTCCTAATCTTTAGCTCTCATTCTCTTCAGTCGTCACTCTTTTTACCCTCGACAGCTCAACAAGCAGTGACTGATACACATCAAACGCTCTGTATAGCAAAATGAATCTAAAATGTCAGCTGCTCTGGGTTCTCAATGACAGACTTCAGCTCGACCATGAATTCGGCTGCACCTGCTCCGTACACAATACGGTGATCGCATGTGAGGTTGCACTTCATGACCTTTTCAACCCCCATGCGACCCTTTTCGTCAACTGTGACTGTGGGCTGGCTGCCCCCAACTGCAAGGATAGCTGCTGTGCCTGCACCACACACAACAGCTAAGCAAAACTGCAGCCTTATCTTGATCAAGACAACCGTGCAAAGCGACAACCACTGGCTGATATCCATGCGTGACTACAGCACCAGTGAGCCAACAATAGCAACTGCCAGATGACTACATGCCCTGCAAAGTAGCAAAGGAGATCAATGTAATGTCAGGGAGCAGTTAGCGTTTCACATGCATGCTACAAGGCTGCTGCATGCTGGTTTTACAATGCACAGCATGCGTGGAGCAGAGTTTGGCAGAGCACTCGTATACCAGGTTGTATCTCAACACCAGGAACGACTAGGCCGGCCTTGCTTCAACACCTGCTCTAGTCAAGCACGCAGAAAGACTGACTCGCGCAAGCCTGAGTCATCCTATACAAGTATCGAGAATTTCTCCCAAGGGGTGCTTCTGGAGACAGTTGCATTTACAGTGGGCATGCAGCTGCATGACAGGGCATACCAGGCGGCAAGATGGCATCAAAGCTGTCTGCACCATACATGCCCAAGTTGGAGATGGTGAAGGTTCCGCTGTTGAACTCATCAGGCGCTAGCTTCTTGGCTCGTGCTCGCTTCACCAGGTCTGCCCAGTTGCGGCTGATCTGATAAATGTCTGTCTTGTCAGCATCCTGAAAGAAGGCAAGCTAGGCTTGCGACACAGCATGCAGGACGACTGTGCAGCACAGCATAGCAGGAGCAGTACGGCAGTGTCGTGCAAAGCATAGACCTGTGAATGCACACATGACAAACCCCCGCAGTCATGTGCACATGCTGAGCACTACGGATGCTGCTATACAGCGTCTGCTTTGATGAGACCAACTGCTCAGAATACATGAAAGCCATGAGTAAGCCTCAAACGGTGCAGTAGCATGGCTTTCAAGCAGCAGGCGGCAAACAGTCGTCAGACTGCATTGCTCAAGAGACTGTTCAACTAGCTGCATGCATTTTGTCAATTGTGCAGAGCACTGCAGGTATGTAAAATATACAGCAGAGCGGCCCTGCCTAGAGGCAGTTCTGGCAGCTTGGGACTGCTGGTTTGATTTGAAGAAAGTCAAGCACTGCAACAGCAGCACATGGGCATGCAGGGCAGTGCAGATAGTTGGGAAATGAGTGTATTGAGTTTATTGACGGATGGTGGGGCAGGCAAGAAGTTGAGGTGACTATGGCATCAGGAAACAGGACAATAAGGCAGAATGGCAAGTGAAAGGCAAAGCAGACCTTGATGACGGGTGTGATGAGGCCGCCGTCGGGCATTGTGACTGCAACTGCCACATTGATGTGCTCGTTGTATGTGATGCCCTTGGCATCTGGAGTACACGCTACAGCAGCACGTGAACAACAGGTCAACAGTCTGTTCACCATTGCCACAAGTAGCAAGAACATCTGCCACTGGCTCACATCTTAGATGCTATGTCACACTTTGTATTGAGGGCTACAAAGTGGGGCCAAGCTTGTTCTCAGCCTGTTCATGTACACTGATGGCTCTGCATACCGCATCTCTAATGTCCTTGCAACCCAATACGCATCAAGCCTACTTTCGTCCCTTTTTCTTGTGTAATCATACATCGTTGGAGAACAGAATATGAACGATATGCCAATCAAAGAAGAGTTTTGACTGTGTGCTAGAGGGGCTTGCGCTGCTTGGCGCTGCAACTCAAGATGCCAGTTGCAGCCAAGTCAAAGATTCTTACTGGTCAGCCTTAATCAAATTTGGTTTATCGAATAATTCAAAACAGGCTGACCTGCATAGAGGTCGGGATGCTTCACAAGGGCAGCAGCGGCAGCCTTCACAAGAAGGCCACTCATTGTCACACCCTTCGGTTTGAGCTTCCTGTACAGTGCATCAAGAGCATCTGTCTTGATGCTATACGCCACTCTAAATTCTGGGACCTGCACAACATTCATCACAATCATTGACTCAGTACCTTGTGTGCAGCGCAGGCAGCATTGTGTAGAGTACCACAATGCTGTATTTTAGATTTGTGACAGTGGACGACCTCGAAGGCATTGTGGTGGGCGGCAAGGACAAGCTTACTGTGGATGCAAACATTGCTGATCTGCTAGTGCTGTCCGTCACATGTCCTCTGCTAATGCAGCTTCTTATCTGGTCAATACCAAGTCCGGCAACATGCTGACAGCAGTGGCTGAGAGCTAGAACTCACCGCCAAGCTTTGCACCATGTTCTTGGCCACGGCTGCTTGCAGGGCATTGAACGGCTGTGTGGTGCCCTTCAGCTCTGACACTGAAGTCGCTGCAGCAGCAGGCGCAGGCGAAGGGGCCGGTGCTGCAGAGGGTGCTGCTGTTGGTGCTGCTGATGGTGGCGACTGTGGAGCAGCTGCCGGAGCTGGTGGTGCTGACACAGCGCCGTTGCCGCCCTTTTTGAATCCCTCTACATCGGATGCTGTGATCCTGCCTGCTGGCCCGCTGCCTGCTAAGCTGTTCAAATCTACTCCGAGTTCCTTGGCTAGCTTCTTGGCGTACGGGGTGGCAATGATGCGTCCGTCTGCGCGTTTCTGGGGTGCAGCAGGTGCTGCTGCTGGTGCAGGCGCTGCTGCTTCAGGCTGAGGAGGTGGGGGTGGAGCAGTGGTTGTGGTTGCTTCGGTCTTTGCTGCAGCTGGAGCTTCAACTTTTGCTGTTTCCTGCTTGGGCACCTCCTTGGCGGCAGGAGCAGCGCCATTCCCAGCGCTTGATCCACCAGCCTTGGACTTCGCTTCTTGCAAGTCAGCGTCGTTCTCTGCGACGTACGCGATAGGTTCACCAACGTTTGCAACTCCACCCTCCTGAATCACGATAGCCCCCAGAATGCCATCCTGGACTGCAGTGACAGTATGAGCAAATAAATAAGGATGGATTCCGGTAAGACAACTCGAGCTTTGTTGCCGACAAATAGCAGTGAAGTGCAGCTTACAACTCTCGACGTCCATATCCGCCTTGTCCGACTCAACAACAACCACTGACTCTCCCTTCGATATTTTATCGCCCTCTGTCTTCAGCCACGATACGATTTTGCCTTCTGTCATGGTCGACGACAGCGCTGGCATAAAGATCTCTTTGACCGCATTGCATGTCTCTACACGCTGCCTGCGGTTGGCGAGCAGTGGTCGGCGCGGCACAACAAACACAGGTCGGCCCAACAACGCATGCTGCTGCAATATCGCTGTGCCCTGCATGGCTGCGAGTGCACAAGCGGTAGTGCACAGGTAATGTCGTCAAGCTATAGCTTGGTTCAAGACAAGATGACCGTCAGAAGCGTTGACGGTCAAACGTTCATTCGGTCACATCAGTAATGGTGTATGGTTGAGGGCCCTGATCAGTGTCCAGCCTGGTGTCGTTGTGCTGCCGGTGCACAGATTGCAACACATGAGCATTCAACAAAATGTTTCGGCCTTTGTGGGACTTTCTAAAACAGGAATCCAAAAAAAGCGGTTCAGTTCAAAACCTGCTACTGTAGCAGCAGCAAATGCGATTTGCCATAAAACATCAATCAACGTCAAATGATAACGCAACAACGACTGAAGCTGTTGGGTAGTTCACGGCAACGCACGGCTGCAGTACACTACGATACTGGATACACAGGCATCAAAGTAACATTGCAACATCCGGCAACCTGCAAGACTACAATTCACCTGCTATGAACCAAGCCCTAGAACGGCATCCGTGTCTTGGTTGCATCCTGTATCCGAGTGATAACCTCAGACAAGTCCATGACACCCCTATCGCCGTCCTCACCATACGTGCGCACTGATAAGTGGCTTGCTGCAGCTTCCTTTTCACCAACCACACACATCACAGGCGTCTTGGCTTTTTCAGCATTTCTGATGAGTTTTCCAATTCTCTCCCCTGTAACAGTTGCAACGCATTGTCAGGCTTGTGCTTGCAAAGCTGGTATATTGCATGCAGCATTCAAGAGCTGGTACGTTGCATGCAGCATTCTCAGAAACAGTACATTGCATACAGCATTTGCAGAGCTGTCAAGACTGCTGTGCACAGCCACACAAATGGCTGGCATCAGCCAGACACATAATGTATAGAACATGCGGGTGCACAGCATTGCGATAAGCTTCTGTCCGCAGCAGCACAACGGCTGTGCTACGCACAGTCCGCATGTCACGAATGAGTTTGCAATTCCATCACACAGCTCATACACACCTCTCGCACCACTACAAGATGTAAACAGTTTCCCACAGCACACTCACACCAGCACCAATACAGCAAAGCCAACACCATTTGCTCTGCTGTGTAGTCACAGCAACTTCAACTTTGCCAAAGCCAACTGAAAGGAAAGCAGCAGCTTACCAGAGTCAAGCTGGACTCTGATGCCAGCCTCTCGCATCTGTGCAACCACATCCTTGGCATAGTCCAGCACAGCATCTGTGACAACTATGATGCGGCACTGCACAGGGGCCAGCCACAGCGGAAAGGCACCCGCACAGTTCTCTATGAGAATGCCGAAGAACCGTTCGATGGATCCAAAGATGGCTCTGTGAATCATGATGGGCTGCTGCTTCTGATTGCCCTCATCTGTATAGGCCTGCAAAAGCACATGCTGAGCTGTCAGCACAGCACAACACTGTGATTCCATGTGTCTTCAATACAATGAAGAGGCGATGTCCACCCTAATGCTGGCTTGTTCCCACAGAGAACTGCTTACAGAGCCTGCCCTCACATAGCCTGTAAGTTTGCTAACAACAGGACATGGCTAACAACAGGATATGGGTGTCAACTACAGCATTCTCCATGCAGAAGCAAGGCGTTCCCATGTGCAAGCACACCAAAAGATACGTTCTTGCTGGCACTGCGATAGCAGTGCAGTCAGTGACTGTTATGATCTGTGCCTTGGCGAATCAGTCAGCCGCTGTGACACATAGTGCTTGGCCTGCTGCACAGGCCTGCTGTTACTGAATTGCTGTAAGGAGGTATGCTGTACACTGTAAAAACCAGTCAATGTTTGTAAGCTCATGCCACTGCTGCAATGCCTACAGAAGCGAGGAAAGCTCCAGCATGCCTGCAGGCCGAAACATAACCTGCTGGCCAAAACAGGCCGGCTGGGCAAAACATGGATGCTGGTTTTGAAACACCCATCAAACCTGATCATCAGATGTCAGGCGATGAGCTACTGTAATCCTAGTACAGCTCTACCCTTGCAGCATGACTGACCCATGTCTCTGAAAGACTGCAGCTTGTGATGCTTCTCCATGCTGACATCCTATGAACGCCTAGCATGGTTGGTAGTGTCTGATTGAGGGTGCAGAGTGCTGGTGTATTGACATGCAAAGCACGTCCAGTCCTGTAGCATGTGCCAAGGTGCTGCCAGCATTGCACACACCATTTGGAATCTTTCTGGCAGGTTGAAGTCCAGCTGGATGGTGCTGCACTGCCACTTGCGGCCCAGCACATCTTGGATCTTCACATCAATCTTGGGCCCATAGAATGCTCCTCCACCCTCATCCACTATGTAGTCCCACTCCTGCATAGCAGACAATGTTGGCTTGGCATAAACATGCACAACTGCACCACTTTGCAAGCGATTGTTCACTCCACCTTTGCTAGCGCAATTTGTAGCTGGGCCTGATAGACGAAAGGGAGGTTGTTTGCAACATCTGCAGAGAGCTGCAGCCACTTTGTCAACTGCCACACCTGGCTTTGGGATGCTTGCAGAGATGCACAACTTAGGAACGATTGCATGATGTTCTTGTGGCACAGAGCACACAGGTGTGCAGCGCTTGTCATGGCGGCTGCACCTCTTCTTGGTAGCACATACCACTCGCTTATCTGCAGCACAAGTGTTGACAGTGCATGCAATGTTGCAAAATTGGCAGTGCACGTGATGTGGCATCACATCTTCCCGGAGCCAGGGTATGCTTCAGCGCTGTCAGCAACACCTACCTGCAGAGCCAGTTCCTGAAGGCAGGCTCAGCGCGCTTTTGCAACCAGTTGCTGCCATAATCATGACACTCACAATGCCCAGCTGCACAGGTGATCTTGCAGGCTAGGATTCAAAGCAATCATGCCAATACAGACAAGCTGCAATTTGTGCATAGACTTGAGTTTACAATTTCCTCTGGAAGCAGCATGAGCCATCTCCTGGGTTGTCCCACTGCCCACAGCTGTGGCAGCTGTAGCATTTAAAAGTCAACAGGGAGGGCACAGCCTGCCAAGCTAGCAATGTTGCAGCAAGAGATGACAGGCATAGTCAGCCAGGGAGACTCGGCTGAGCGCGCAGCAAGGGNTTATATTAGTGGTGCACAACTTGCAAGACCAGCAGTCATGCAAGGCAATATGGAAATTGCCATGCATCACCATTCTAGCACCACCTCAAGCAATTTCAGTACTCCTTTACTTGACAATGACTATTCAACAATAGGCTGAGCAGCTTGTCCCCTGGGCATGCAAGCCATTGGTACACACCTCTTCAATGGCTTTTGCAGACATCTTGCTTTCATGCATGATCTTGACCACAAACACTTGGTTGTCTCGTCGCCGCCGGCATTTCATGGCCTTGCCGAAGGCCCCCTCCCCCAGCTCCTCCAAAGTCTCATACTGGATGTAAAAGGTCCCCCTGTGTAAGGGTGCATGCAGGTTAAGAGTGCTGGAGTTGGTGTTGGAAGCGGCGTTGCTATGATGTACCAGCAGATGGCGCAGGCCGAGCAAGATCAGAAGAGCACCGGCGCAGTTGCTCACTCACCAGGTTTGTCAGCACTTGCCTAATGTTTTAACAGTGTTGCTACTGCCCCTGTGACTGGCTTATTGGCTACTGTCCTGCTGACTGGTTTGTCGGTTGCAGTCGAGAGGAAGGTCACAGCCTCAGCCCGTGGATTTGCTGCCTCTGGTGCCAGAAGTCAATAAGCTACAAAAGCTTTTTTTGGCCTACATTGGCTTGTATAGACAGCAGCTGTGAGCTTCTGTGACTGGGTCTGTTACAGTTGCATGTGCAGATGATTTTTGATGAACTGAAGCTGAGTTGATTTGAAGCGGTGTTATATATGTTCTGCTGGTTTTGCTACCACCTGTAAATTACGACATCATGATAGCTATGCACATACTGCATATTGTACAGTTGTGACTAGGATCAATTGCACCTAGTCAATGGTAGCAGACGTCTCCCCCAGCCGAAGCCCTGCCGAGGTACCCAATTCGATTGGCCTCCGTGCCATGGCCTGCTCATACAACGGCTCAGTCGCCAACATTGCATCAAGCTCTTTTATCTTGGGCATGCACCTACAGATTTCGTTACGCAAAGCTGTACAATGGCCGCAACTTCCTGCAACATTGCAGCGCTATATACTGCTACGGGCGCATTTATTGCGTTTCCGATATTGCCTTTTGTGTGTAATTTCATTATCGCGCTTTCCCACCCTCAACATTCTGCCAAAATTGTTAGACTTTGCCTNACATACACACATGACACACAATACTGTCATCACACAAATGGTATGTGCAGCTTGGCATTGGTGTCAGCTTTGTGGCAGTATGCATACAGAAGTTCCTCCAGCATGCTGTAAATCATATAAGCAAGGAGTGCTGTGCAAGCCTCATGTGCCTCGGCGTGGTTGGGGGGCACCAACAAACTGCACAAAACACAGCTAATATAGAGGTTTAACAGCTTGGAGCAGCAGTGCTGAGCGCTGCATCATAGCTGCAGTGTATGTTCGCTTACTGCAGGATGACACGCCTCGACAGTGAGCAGCTGGCGGCAATGGAATGCATTGGGCGCCTTTGCAAAATAAGCAGGCATGCTGACACAGAATTGGCAGCTTTGGAGCACTGACCTGACGAACATCAAGGAAGGTGTCCAGATCAGCACAGGCACAAGCTGCTCGCCAGCTCCCCATCTCATTGCCTGTTGACCTAGCAACAGCTTCAGCCCAGCTGCACATGGCATTGCTGACTATCCTCTTCTTCATGTCATCCCCTGTAAAGCCTCGGAAACTGTCCTGCATCTGCATGGGAACAGATGTCAGGCAAAGCCCACTCTTGGATGGTTTCTGGATTCAGAACACCTCAGTGCTTGATACTGGAGTTGTACTTGGTATACAGCAGCATCACCAGCAGCCATGGCAGCAGCAGTACACGAGAAGGCAAAGTCAGTCTCCAGTTTGGGTGTGCAAGCTCACTGCATGCCAACATGCAGCATACAACACAAAACATGGTCAGCTGATGTAGCATTTCCGCTGCAGTGAGAGCATGAGCTGTGTAGCATTTGGCAAAAATTGCAAACAAGGTACACTGGGTGGCCGTGCTCTAAGATGAAAAGCATAGCAGACCGTCAAAACAGCTGTCTTAAAGCATTACTGCTATTTGTTAAAGCATAACTAGCAGTAACATCAAAAGTCTATGAACAGCGTGGGCAGGATGCTGACAGTGTACAAAGTAAAGACACCAAGCATACCTGACTAGCGGAAGAGCCTGTCCTACTATCAAAAACGGGGGCCAACTCTGAGCTGGCGGAGATGACAGCATCTGGAGGTACTAAAGAGGTTGTGGGACCGATGTGACCATGATCTGGCACGATGGGCCCCTCATGGCGGGTGGGTACCCCTGAGGGGGGTGCCTCAAAGGGGGAATGCAGGGGCTGAGGTGCTATCACTGGCGCTTGCTCTGGTCCTTGCTCAGTGGCAGAAGCATGCTGGTCTTGAGTCTTTGAGCGGCTGGCTTGCTGCGCGCGAGTGGCTGAATCAAGGCTGATGCTCTGAGATAATGCTCTGCTGCCTGGTAGCGGTCTGCACACATCAAATAGCAAACTCTCCTGTTCCGGTTCTTGCAATTGGATATGTGCATACGCACTGTTNCCGAGCGGTGTGTATCACTGGGGTGGTAGGTATGGCGTTGATTGTATGTTGATGGGTGTTCATGCCTCGCTTCGACAGGCACGCGAGCTCGTGTCAGCGATGAACCGCTCACGTACACCCGCCCCCGCGCACGATGTAATGGTTAGCTAGCATGCGTTGGTGTAGGCGCGATGAGGCACAATTCGTTGAGTCGATCAGGATTACATGCGACGGCTTTTTGCCGTGCACGTTGCACTGCAGAGCTGCCAAACAGAGTTGCATGCACTGATTGCCAGGCGTTGTCGCAGCGCAGGAACTAGGCGGCCACCGCAAACAATCAAGCAAGCGTGTGCTGTACGGCAGGTACTGAGAACGATTAGTGTGCGTTCGCGCCTGTCATGGCTTGACCGTCATTTGCACAGTTCCTCGTGGATGATAGTGAAGGACGCAGATTCACACAAAATTCATGACTCAACTTTGACCAATGAGCAAGTTGTGTTGCGGGACCCTTCTGTACCAGGAGTGTGTGTTTAACCAATGCAAACAGCAAAACTATTGTGCCCGAATCCAGGATGCCTCAACAACAGACCTAACCGGGCGGTCTCAGCGGGAACCGCAGTACAAAGCCAGACGACACACTGCAGTGACTGCTGAGCTTGCGCAGCAAGTCTTGTCAACGCAATGAGCAGTGCCACAGCCCTGAAATTTCGAGATGATGCCAAGCAGTTAGCAGCCAAGCGTTTGCAGGACCGCAAACGAAGCCTACTGGTTTTGATACTGAGGCACCTGGCTGACTCTGGCTATGTACAAGCTTGCAAGAAGCTAGAGTCAGAGGCCAACCTGACTCTGGACCAGGTCAGGACGAGCGGTGATGATGCTTCAGCGTACCACCCTACATTGTTCATATGTCCACACGCACAGCTCGGTTCTGTCGGCTGCCATAGGTTGACGCTGCGCAAAATGTGGACCTGTTGTCTATTGTGCAAGACTACGAGGAGCAATTCGAATTCAAGTATGGCCGCAAGCCACAGCTCATACAAAGGTGCAGCTCCATGGTATGCTGTAAGCTACAGCCCAGTTGGGTTTGTAACAAAACCGAGAACTTCGGACAGAACATTCTGAATGCGCCTTATGCCACTTCCTCAGTTGAATGACTCCAGCAACAGTCACCAGCTAGCGTCTGGCAACTTTGTCAGCGGGGCTACAATGGCACGCGACAGACGAGCTCGGGCTGCGAACCGCTGCAGCACAGATGCAGCGATTGTGAAGCCGCCGCTGAAAAAAACCAGCTCTGTGAAGGTGCTTCACTGCTTTACATGCACTATCTTGTTTAGTCATCACAGGTGGCTGACTGCGTGGCGCACAAACAGACTGACATTTCAGGAGAATGCGCCTGTCAGCAATGTGCCAGAGGAATGCGAGCAGAACTTGGGCATCAATGGCCTCTCTGTACAGGCGCTACAGACACCTGCTACATCAGGTCTGTAATCTCTGCCAAGAGGCCTCTATCACACGCACAGATATTGTTCTGAAGTGGAAAGTAAACAGCATCGGCAGCTGAGGTGCCTAGTGCTGTGACGTGATGCTGCCAAGATTTTCATGTATGGTGTAGGTCTGCCTCAAAGATGCAAAAATCCTTTGCAAGTGCAGTTGATTCGCCTGGTCATGTANGGTTGGGGCACCAGTGGCAGGTGTTGCATTGGCCATTAGAGGGCTGTTCTCTTTGTTCTCAGTCAGGTTACACCAGGGCTTAGCTGCTCTCCGCCGCTTGCTTCTGGCACCTTTCGTGGTGGACTTGATCAGACCAGGCTCTTCTGCATAGGATGAGATACCAAGGTAAGTGGTACTGCCTAGTGTTACTCAGTCATGTAGCAGAGACCACAGCTTGTAGTTACGACAAGCAAGAGTGAATTGTATGCAAGCTAAAGCCTGGATAAGCATAAGAAAAGGTTAAAGTAAGCCCTGTTGAAGGCTCATTATGTCTTGCTCAGCACAAGAGCGAATCACAGATCTCATTCAGCTTCTTCTGCTTGAGCTGATCCTTGGGGTGAATTGACGCGCTGTGACCATCGGGGGTGCAGAGCTGCGGGGTGCAAAGCTGTGGGTGCAAAGCTGTGTACTGTTTGTTATGGGGCTTTGAGCAGCTTTCCAACACCTGATCACCTGTTTGCGGTGCTTCATCTTCTGGAGTACCGTCAGGTGAGTCATCAGGTGGAGTGAGCTTCACCTTTTTGACACTCTTGGTCCTCATTCCTGTGCA
Organism: Trebouxia gelatinosa; assembly: GCA_000818905.1. NCBI lineage: Eukaryota > Viridiplantae > Chlorophyta > Trebouxiophyceae > Trebouxiales > Trebouxiaceae > Trebouxia > Trebouxia gelatinosa. The sequence goes on along the minus strand of KN805353.1, from coordinate 543,973 downwards.
CAATGAAAATACAGAGATGGTCAGGGCATCTGCATATATGATGCTTGCACATGTCAAGCGTTCACCCCTTGCAAGCTACAAGCACTAAAAAGGGCATGGCAACAGTGACTGTGTGTCACATTAAAAGCATGGTGGTGTTGCATGGCAGCTGCAGGGCCATGCAGTGGGAAAACTGGCACCTTCTGTGGCTGCAGCTGCAGCCATTCGCTTATTGGGCTTTGTGGTCACTTTTGGAGTTGTCATGTCTGCAGCACCCTCTAGTCCAGGCACATTAATCAGGATTTCCCTCAACTCTGACCACTGCAGGTGTTCGGCATCGCCATCTTCATATCTGTACAGCAGACAGCAACTTTACCTGCAGGGTCTGCACAAGCGTTTTCTATCAATGTGGCACAGCAGCATTGTCAAGTTCCTTCGAGCCAGCCACAGCAGTCAGATTGAGTGCTAGGAACAATGGAATAATGAGAAGTTGTGGCATGTAGGCATGTGCGTCACAGCCAGCAAGAGTCTAGACATATGTATACGTGTGTGTGCATACGCAGGGTGTTCATTCATGTNGAATACGATATGCTGTGACTGCAGATTGTGATGACTGTCAACATTGTGGTTCTGTGTTTCATCTCCACCCCTACAAAGCCATCAGAGCAAGCTGCAGCCTCACAGGTAGGCCAATGTCAGTCTGGGACACATGTTCACACATTGCACACAAACATGAGGTAAGACATCCTGCATCTAGTCTACCCAGCAGCTAGCAACTTGATTGACTGTCACTGGCTAGCAAGAAGTTGGTGGTTGAGTGAGGTGTGATAGCCGTTGCATGCAGAGCTTTGTGCAGGCATCCAGCTTCTTGAAAACTTGTAATCTGCAGGCAAGTCAATGCAGTCCAGCTTTGTGGTTTGTGTGTTTGCTTAATAAGCTGTTCCTCATACCACACTCCCGACCATCCTTGTACAAATGCCCTCAAGCCTTGCATGCGGTGTGTGCATGCTTTCTGACACACATGCATGTGCAGGTCTGGCTGCAAGAGTTTGCATGGACTGAGAGTGACAAGCCCATTAAAGCAGCTGCACGGCTAGCGATGCTGCCTGACAACTCTGAGCTGCAGCAACAGCCCATTTTCTGCTTCCAGACCATGCTCAATTTGCTGTATTGGAGCTGCCTGGTGTATGACCACGAAAGGGTACGTTGCACCTCTACACCTTGCAGCTAGCCTCACTGCATGCAAGTGCAACTTAACAGCACCTGAACCCGACAAGACTTAAACGGCGTCATGCAACACCATTGCATTGACCTGGCATGACAAGCAACCCACAAGGTAGTGCAAAACAAGTTGTTGTGCTGGCTATGTGTTGCACGCATGACTAGCTATGTCTGATGATCATCTGAAGAGCTCTACAGTTTGNGACCCCAGTATGGTGCATACTGCCTGGGTTTGTCACTGCCATCACATACATCATACATTGCTCGAATTGAATTCGATGTATCCTGTATTGCATATTGGCTGGCGGTTTGGCAATGCAGTCCTGTTTGACTGAAACGTCAAGTGCTGTGCAGTGACTGTGTTGCAATGGAGGCGGCAGCTGAGACGTACTTAGTCATGATGAAGGCAGGGCGCCAGAGAGGGCCGGCTGGCAGCCATTTTGTGCACTCAAGCGCGGGTCTGCTTGCATCTGCGCTGATGTGCATGGCTGCCATGAAATTTGAGCAGGATGTACCTGAAGGGGAGGCCTTATGGCGTGAAGCCCTAGTGGTATGTTGCTCTTCTTCTGCTCGCCGCCCACAGGGCTTGTGTTGTGTAGCCCTAGTGGTGTGCCCCTCCACTCCTCAATTGCTGACAATTTGACAAATTCACCAGAAGTTTGGCATGGGCATTTTGCATGGCTGTCTGCGTGGTCACTTCGAAGCCTGCGTGTGAGGTCTGCAACTGTGTCTGAAGCCAAGCAAACTATGGGCTTTCTGTGATGTTCGGTGTCAGGTACTGACCAGCATGCAACTTGCTGCTAGTGCTTCCCAATGAGTGAGACTGTGCTTGTGAGCTATGCATGTTTGCTCCAAAAGTCTGAACCANGAAGCATCAGCACATGCACCAAGATGCAGCATCATATGATCACTGAAATACATGATGTGGTGCTGGCATTTTGCCCCGTCAGGCACAAATAATGCTGCACAATGCAACATATGATTATGTATTTTCCCCTGGATAGGGTGTCACATGCACTTGAGCAGTATCTAGAGCAAGGTAGAGTGCAATGGTGCGTACTCTGCGCCTGAAAGCTCTGATCACAGTCGAGTTACTATCAGATTATGCTGCCACACCTGCAGGATGTCTACTGTTATGTCTTGCCATTCACTCTGAAGTGGCTGGTAGTGGCGCTGGTGGCTAGTGTGCTGGTCAACTTGTTCAGCAAGCTAACACAGCAGGGCGACAAGTCACAACTCAAGGCTCACGAGCAGTACCAAGGCATGGTGATTGAGCAATGGCAGCGCCACTTCCAGCACATTCCGAGAAACACTGAGATGCTTACAGCTCTGAGCTGTCTGCGCCAGCCAAGCAGCATGGCCATGCAGCCCAGCTTTGTCAGGTGTGCTTGATTGCAGTGTGCTTAGCCCCCACTCTAGAAGGGGTTGCTTGCAACATTCCTTCTTTCCTTTAGCATGACCAGGTCCGCTCAGCAAGCTATTGGAAGCAGCTATGAAAGCCTGTCACTTGGCACAAGGCTTGTCCCGGCACTTTTGCATGCCCATCAAGGATCTTGGCTGCAACTTCAGACTTCATTTGAATGTCTGTTGAAGTGAGTGCACTGCAGCAGTTTCAATCAGGCCTACTGACTTAGCCCGAATTATTTGTCAAGCATTTGAAGGTCCAACAGCGGTTGTTCTTGCCAAGATTACATATGTCTGTTGAACCGCAATTTAAAAAGTAAAGGTGTTCAGAACCCAGCAATTGTACTTGCACACTAACACAAATGACAGAATGGCATCACATTGAGTTGCTTATTAGGGCGTGAGTGCATGGGTAATGAACCCCTTCATGACCTACTGCGNAGGGCTATCACTGGTCTGCTCTACCAAGACCAGGTGAGGCAGTGCGCACACAACATACAATGACTGCCAGCACTATTGTGTGCCTTAAAACCAGCTAACCCAGGTGCTGGGTTGCATCAGTGGTAGACACTCACAGAAGACAAGAGCAAAATGGGGCTGACACAAGCTGATGATGGGAACGTGAACTGAGGATGTGCATTTGTGTCAAGTGTGCGCCAAATGCCTCAGATTCTGTGCAATGCACAGGTGCTTGCAGTACTCTATTCACAGCTGTTGCCGCAAGCTGATCATCTGTTTACTAAGGCTTAATAAGCTGACTTGCAGTTGACTACGCTGCAGGCATGCGCACCTGAACAGGCACTCCATGCCATAGTTGTAGCCAGAGGCGCTGTCCTCCTGGGCATAGCGCAGGAACTCCTGGTACATGCTCTGGTTGAAGGTGTCCCTCAAGAAGTAGCTCCAGAAGCGGTACAACCTGTTCATCTCATCTGAGCAGCCAGGGCCTGCAGTGCAGGTATGCATCAGCAATCTTATACTTCTATCGGTTTGAACACAGCGCCCATAAAGTTGCAATTGTATCTTCAGGTGCTACTAAGACAATCCATGTACTGAGACAGAAGCATGGCTGCCTGGATGTGACTGTCAGCAATTCGGTGGCTGCATCAAGCCAGACAGGTCATCTGCGTGCTTGACAGGGTGAGAGTTGCAGCAGGTCTACAGCACTAGGTATCAGTGTTGAACTCTCAGGCACTACTGTGTAATTATGGCTGCATGTCACCAGAGAGAACAATGGCAGCTTGGCTGTGATTATGTGATGCAGGGACGCTGATGGAATAATATTGCTGCTANCTTCGTTATGATTCTGACACTGATGCTGTTGTAGGGTCAGACAGAAGACCAAAGGCAGGCAAATCCAAAAATTTTGTCTTGTCCTTGTTTGGGTTGCTGAAGAAGAAAAGAGATGATGTCATCTTGCCTGAGGTGAATAACCTCATGCCGGGCATGGTGAAGACCTCACATCATCAATATTAGTGCTGAAGCTGGTCACCCTGAACACAGCTTTGAAGAAGTGTGATTGTCTTGAGTACTGATGTCAACTTGGCCCACGTGTTCAAAAACCTGCAGCCACAGTCCTTCCTGTTTTTCAAAAGCTGTATGATGGCCCTGTAATCCTGCACCATTGCAAAACTTGGTATAATACTGTCACGTGCTGCTGCTGGGCAAGCTCTTATGGCTAGTAATGGACTTGCATATTGGTGTGGATGTGATTGCTGTCATGCTGGTGGGACTGCAGCACATCCAAGGTCGGTGTCACACTTTGGAATCGTCAACATCGTCAGTGCAAAGAAGGGGAATAGGTTTATAACTTCGGAAGTGAATGCTGACGTGGGTCACACCAAGCTGCCTTCATCGAGACAGGTGATTTACCATTTGCAGAACTCTCAATACAAGCTGATGATGGACACTGTTGCCGCACGCTGATGCTGTGCGAAGCTAACATGTCACAGGCGCCTTCAGCAAATACAGCTGACTTCTTGGCACGCCTGCAGCCATATACTCACGTCATCAAGGTGCCTGTANTCAACTTGACTCACGTACCACGGTGCTGACAGCCCCCTGCAGTCACCTTTCCTTGCTCTGCTCACCTCCTGATCATATACATGCAGGAATCATACAGGTGACATGGTGATAAGTGTACACCGCATGCAGTTTTGTATACTGTAGGTAGGAAAATGTCACAGAGCCAATGTCCCCTGGTAGGGTCGGGCCTCCCGTCTACAGCAGACGCTTGACAACGCATGAGTGAGGCAGCATTTATCTCACTTCCCCTGCAAGCCAAATCTGATCGCAAAGTGGTAAAGTGTTTCCAGTATACCCCATGCTCATCATCATCAAAATTGAATAAGTAGAAAGTCATACTTGGCCTCTCCACCCAGGATGGCATCTGCAAAGTCCANTTAGTGCCTTGCGTAGGGTGCCTATATGGTGGTGGTCTGGAGGCTTGACAAGAGCTCGCTGCTTAGTGTCTCAGCCACCGCGGCGACTTGTAAGAACGAGAACACCGTTGCTCGACTCGGTGTACTAGTTAGCTCAGTGCTGTAGCGGAAGCTAACTAAGCAGCGTCGCCGAAGAAGCGCAGGACAGCAAGGGTACGTTGTGAACGACTTGGTGGCTGACTGTCAATTCGCGTAGCAACAATACCAGTAAGTGCGCGAACAGCGACGCTTCTGAACCATGTTCCGATGTTGTGATCGCGCAACAGCTGCCGCATTACTCGCTGCACGTGAGGAGCGGCACATGGACTGAGTAATGATGAGAGCACCGGCCGTGCAGCGCAATCTCCTGCCGTCGCACCGACGTGCTAGACAGTAGTAAGTCGGCGAGCGTAGCAGCAGACACTCAGATCTCAGTCAGATTACGTTTCACGAGGTTCCTTTTATGTATTGCGCCAGCGGCCATGACTGATCTGATTGCTGGCGTCATCAGTCCCGTGGTTGCACGGATAATCTGATGCTCGAGGTAGCAACCGTAGTGGTATATTCCGGGGGTTACATATTTCTGGTCTTCCTGTCAGTGTGTTTAGGTATGCATCATACGCTCACCACACATTACCGACTATGACGATCACCCTGTCGACTTGGGAGTGTGCTCTGCAGCAACTGGCCTATATTACCTAGCCGAGTTGATAGAGGAGTACACTAAGCTCGCGAAACGGANCCAGCGTAGATCTCTACATCATCATGCTGCTTTTACTCAGGATCAGTACGTGATCAGCAAAGGCTTCAAGTTGGGTAGCTGTCTAAAATTGCATACCAAGCTGATCTGCCGCAGGGAGTGCAGATGTAGTGTATCTGGGAACCTTGATGCTAGGTGATTTCCGNAGATGCAGACTCTTCAGTACGTCAAAAGCGACAAAGAGCGCACTCCGACGCCAACCAGCAAGGTCAGGAACCACAACTCATCATCCATGATTCTTACTGGCTGGATCTACTGACGGATAACTGTAGAATGAGCATCAATGCTGACACAGTGCATATGTGTCAAGCTGCAGATCACAGACATGTGCAGCACATGGATTGAAGGAGGCTGGGTTGCTGTCCAGTGGTGTCAATGCAGCTGAACACTTGTTGTTGCAGACCTTGGTGTTGGATAGGTGATCCACCACTCGGCCAGGAGTGCCCACAATGACGTGCGGCCGCTTGCCCAATGCAATGGCCTGTGCCATCATGTCAATACCTCCCACAAGCACGGCNGCTGTGATGCGGGCACAGGTCAGCACCTGGACAGGGCCTCTGCCGTTGAGGGGCCGTTGCCGCCGCAGCCCTTGCAGGCTCTCATAAAAGCCTAACCTCTCTTTGCCTGCATAGTGAGCAGCCCTGACACCTGGTGTGCCAGCTCAATATACAATAGGCTGCTTCAGCTTGCAGCGAGCAGTCGCACAGTACAGTGAGCTGACACAACATGGCCATAAGGCAGCACGGCAGAAGCAGCAGGTTGTGCCAGGGGTTGAGGTGAGGTAGAGCCGTCATTGTTGACTGAACTCACGAGACGTGTATACATTTAACCACACTGTGTGCACTGCCAAGATATGGTGCGCATGTGTCCATTGCCATGTAAAGCTATCAAGGTCAATCACCAAAAAATTATTGGCTACATGCAAGATGTGCCCTCTTTCAAGATTGCACAAAACGCATAGACTTGATCAGCGCAAGTTTTCATCACTGGGGTCAGAGCCACGCAGACGCAGGTAGCTTTTTAGCAAACAGCTGTAATGCAAGACAAGACGACATGTGAATACATGAGAACGGCAGTGCAAGCGGCTCACCTGCTGCACCAGACTGCAACAGCAGTTGCAGATTGGCTATAGAGGTGGTCCTGTAACAGCTCTCAAAAGCTCCAAAGCCTGAGGGCGTTGACTTGCCATACATGAAGACTGACAGCAGCACTCCCATCACGCCAAAGAGGAAGAAGATGGAGGGATACTGCCCAAACAAGGGCATTGCACCAATGACAGTGAAAATCACCGATAGAGCATTGGCAAAGTTCTTCAAGATATTGTCGGCATATTTGACTACCATGCCTACTATGAGGCCCCCAAAGATCTGGAGGGCTACCACTATCCATGCCAGCAAATCAAAGCCCTGCATCAACCCACAGTGCCAATCTATAGTTGCGTAGATGCCAGGCCCTTGTGTGAGGCATACAACCTAACACCACATGCACTGCATCTGGCACCGTCTAGTTTNCTGGTATCAAGCTGATGCTCTGATATGCTATATGGTACACAATTGGATGAGTGTGTGGTGCTGCATGGCTCAGCAAAATCTTGCATGTGACTGGCAAACAACTGACTGTACCGGAAATCATGCGTGCATAGCTGTCTGCAATAAGCAGAGCGCCTACAACACCACACTTCTGCTATAATTGTACATGAGATTGCTTGGGCTTGCTTCTCTGCTCCCAGAGCATATTTTTTATCCTCTATTTACATTGGGCCAGTGCCTTATCTGGGCGCCATGCAGGCTGTAGGCTCTGGAGACATGGACAGGGCAGAGAAGTTAGCTGTCGTGTTTGCCCAATTCTGTGAGTATAACATTGATACGCTAGGTGCAGCCACCCCTCAGGTACAGCATCATCTGCTGGTTTTATTCTGTTGTGCATGCAGCCCGCTGCATTCANCAATCCCATGCTGCGCAGAGCATCTACAAAGGGCATATAGACAGGTGAGCTTCAAGCAGTGTATTGAGGCAAGGCTTACAGTCACTGGCTACATCCAGTCGGACAGCCAACCTGACCTAGCTGTTACGTGCAGGAACGCCATGCATCAATGCTTGCATACAAGATCTGTTCACCCACATGGACATCTCACTAGCTTGCTATCAAGCATAGACACATGCAGTCTGCTGGGGTTGTGCACAATACTGCAGCATGCAGTTGTAACTAGTTCACATCACTGGAGTGTTGCCAAGCATGCATTTGCACACACATACAGAGACAATGCATAGTTGAGGAGATACCTGTCTGCTGACGTACAGTAGCCTGCGGCATAGGAACTGTCACAAAGTGATGAAGTTGATGGATGGGGTGGTCAGGTGGAGAGATTTGGCCAGAGAGAGGGGGTTGCTGAGAAGCAGTTGGGGCCTGGTCAGGAAAAGCCTGAGCTGGGGAGGCACGTTCAAGGCTTGTGAATTCAATGGTAGAGGGGCTTGCGGTGGGCAGAGGTGGAGAGTNATTCCAATCAGCCTTGTGCTGCAGCTATGAAACCTGATGTGTATGTTTGCAAGGATCAGCACTTTTTTACATGTTTCAGTGTGCACACTGTTAGCCTGAGCTGCATCCAGTAAATGCTTTCAACAAAGGAGCAGAGAAGTGCTTTGGTTGTTCCGCGGCCCAGCCCCGTGACCAGCAACATGATCAGCTTGTACAAGCGTAAACACACAATAAAGGTTGGGGAATCAAGACCACATGTTACTCCTGCAGGCCATGACCTTCTCCTTCTTCTTCTGCACACTACAGCATCTGCATACGTCAGCATTGAAACATAGATTTGAACTGCAATACCACATACTAATCTACACTCATCTATATATCAAGTACATAGAATCTCGCACACATGCAGGTGCACTGAAGAAGGCAGCTGAAAACGCTCGCAAAGATGGCAAGACGGTAGCTTGTTCCATTGTTGAGACCTTCAGCAAGGACGCCAGCCCAAAGGAGCTGCAGGATGTGTTGCGCTTGGAATATAGAAGCAAGCTGCTCAATCCTAACTGGGCCAAGGTACAGCATGAGTTGGTCAGACCTTCTTTGTCAATAGCNTGTGGGTTGATGTAGTTGTGCGTTCAGTTGTGCGGAACCAAGCTTGGCGACGTCTAGGTTTTGCTTGAGACACACATGTATGAAGGTATACCTGCTGTGCAACCCAGAAGCCATGATGGCCTTGACTGGTGCTCGCATGGCCGCCTGAGAAGCTGCCACCAGAAAGATCGTCCAATGAGGGAGCCTCAGCAAAGTTCCACTGCTTCTGCAGGCCCGCTTTTACCACTGCCACAAGCGACGGCACCACCAACACCTACAGGTCCATCAAGGTAGTCCTTTGTAATGCTGTGATCAAGGCAGCACACTCGTTAGCAAAGCCCCATTGTTTCTGCAAACCCACTGCCTTCTCCCACTGCCACAAGCAATGGTACCACTGACACCTACAGGTGCATCACGGTAGTCCTTTGTGATGCTGTGATCGGGGCAGCACTCAAGTGAGGGGACCCCAGCAAAGCTCACTTGTTTCTGCAAGCCCGCTTTCACCACTGTCACAAGCAATCACACCAGCAGCACCTGCATATCTTTGTGATGCACTGCAGAGCTGGGCTAGACAGGCAAGTCATTACCAATGCTGTTTCGGGCTCATCCCCATTGCATCAGCATACATGCAGTACAGGGCAAACAGTGTCTTGTCCATGCTGCCATTCTCCTCAAAGTCCTGCAATTGCCCAACGCTGAAGTGTTGCAGAATTACAGCTGCACAATCAACAGCATGCTACAAGCACCACTATTTTCACAACCAGCAGAAGCAAGTCTTTTGGTGCTGTTCTGCTTCCACAACGGGTTCACCTGTTTGAAATAATGCGCTGTCTCCATGTTGACTCCCATAGCAGCAAANTCAGACAGCTACAGTACCTGTGCAGAAATGCTGGTGCCCTGTTCCAATGTACAGTATGCCCGCTTTTTATTTTCAGCTACAGATAGATGCAGTTGACCTTTAGCACTAGTAATTTCATCAGCAAGCTGTCAGTGCAGCGTCAGCTGCCCATCATAGTGCTGTCAGCATGAGACAGGTGCCATCCACTGGCAAGTGAGTACCAAGGTCAGCATGATGTGCTTGTACACCCATCATGAGGTGTGCTGTCATCGTCAGACAGCTGCCATCTACCATCAGCTAGTACCGATGTCAGGCATGATGAATTTGTTCACCACAGTAGCAGGCTACAATGCACTTTCTAGACAAGCAGAAGCTAGGTTGAAACAGCAATAATGGAGTCACTGATGTTTGTTTGCCTTGTTGACAGCCATAGAAACTTGTCAAGGCACCAATGCAGCAATGTAATGAACCTGCTATTCTACAGTCACAGCTGTGACTTTTCTAAATGCACATGAGACTTTGATCCACCGCTGGCAGCTACGGATGCATAAGCATCAATGCCAGTGATGTATCCATAAGGAATTTCTGTATGCTGCCCCATGTTGTTGGCAGGGTTCATGTGTCTTTCAATCAGGCCACGCAATGCCATGGCACCCCGTCCAGGTAGGCCAGTTCCAATTGTGCTACTGTCCCATGCGATGACAGCTACAACAGGAAGGCTGCTGCCAGCTAAGAACACTTCCTTTGCTGCTTTAGCCTCGTCCACTGAAAAGTGCCGCCGTACAACGCTGTCAATGCCCTCAAGGTCATCAGTGCCAATGTTCTGCATACATGTGCAAACACATGTTTTGCCTTTCATCAGGAGGATATATCATTGGCTGTTGGTACATGTAACAATGATGCGGTGAATGCTCTGCATCACATCAGCCACATGCAAGAAGCACAACAACACCATTTGTGTCCTTGGTGCTTGCAATGTGTGATAATGGACATGCACATGTGCAAGCTGTCAGACTTGATGGCAACACATTGCCAAAACTGCTGATGTGCCATGGACAATGATGCTAGAACACAGATGCAACAATCTGGTGATGGCATGCATGCCTCCATGAGCACGCTCAATTGCGAGCGATTTAATCAACTCAGCAGATGTTATGGCTTACTTCCTCGACTTGCTGCATGAGGGTCATGATAGTAACACCTCCCAGAGAGCTGTCGAATGGCGGTACCTGCACATGCCAGGCTGCCTCACGCATATTAAAGCATGACATGGTTGTGCCAGTGTCTGATTCTGACAACTCAGTGGAGTGCCATGACATACAACAAACTTCTTGTGGGCGCCCTGTCAACTGCACACTGCCTCTGCAGCATGCTGACACTGTACAAATGTTTGCTCAGGTCAATTCCAAGCTAGACTGGGCAGCATCACCTTACAGGTGTTTGTTATGCACAGCTGGTGGTTGATGGGTAGTACTTGTTGATGCGCAGAACACAACACAATCGCGAACAGAATGGCAGCAATCGAAGCACAGAATTACCACCAACTCATTGGCATGTGTAATGATGCCCAGGTTCATATTTGGGCCTTCAGCCACCATGCCATTGTCGTCAACAAAGATGCCCTGCAGCAGACCATATCAAACTGCATGCTCTGTCTTTCTTGACAGCCTGAGGTATGACATGTGTTCTCTATAAGTCTCCAGCAACAACTGATAATTCAAAGGACAGCTGAGCAGCAAGCATATGATGTATATTGAGCATGCACTGACCAGCAATGCAACAAGCAGCAACTGGCGCGGTGCTCCATGACTGTGCTGGACGGCATGATGCCTAGCACATCACAATCGATCATGCAGGGCAACAATGATGAGCCAGTCTGACGCAAAAGGTGCTACTTTGACAAGTACAATCAGCTCAGTACAGCCAATGACCATGAGCTCTAACACTGGTTGCTGGCAGCAGTAGAGCGAGCATCTTGGGAAGCACACAAATACCATGCTGATGGTTCATAGCACCCCTTGCAGACTGCCACAGGAGTCAACACGGCATGCTGAACATGCACACCCTACCATACCTGGTCAAAACCATCTTGTTGTGCGTCCATGAGCGCTAGAGCATTAGGCAGATAGTTGTTGGACTTGACAGTGGCAAAATATGGAGCCTTGATGGGAATAGCAGAAGTCTTGACACGCATGTAGCGCGTCTGCTCCACATCAACTGGTGGCGTGGTGTACACCTGGCAGTAGAAGCTGCTCTGTGGACATTCAAAACCAGAGAGCCCAAATCCGCCACGCCCTGCTGCTAGCCAATACTTGATATGCGCTGCATCCAAGACAGCAAATCAGAGTCTTCAGTGAAAGCGGTTCACCAGTGTCCAGACACACGGCAAACGCTCAGGCTCAGCAATTGCACAATCCATACAACAAACTCATCTGTATGCTGATTGTCCAGCGACATCCGCTACAGGGCTTGCGACGCAGGGTTGTGTACACTGTCATACACTGTGCCGGCGATGTTGTGAGCACAGGTGAGGAGGCCTTTTTACAATGGCATGCATGAACAGGGCATGCCCATGTGGCGGATGAGTACCGTTAACNACATGCAGTGGTCTGTTGCAGACCTTGTTACATCAACTGGCATTGTCACGCACACCAGCAAGTGTGTTGTGCTGAATCACATCAGCTGTGTTGATAAGTTTTGCATGATTCCCTGGCCCCACTTGCCGCTGCACGTCTCCATAACAGGTTTTTTAGGCATTTCTATAATCATGAGCAAGACAGCATGTACAAGCACCTGTACACCCATGCTCAAGGTGTGCTGAAGCTGCACGTGATGTAATATGACTTGATGGCAATGCTGCAGTCTTCAAACACACAGGGTCTACCAGTCCAGATGCCCCATAACACAATGCGTACCGGCGTAGGATGTTCTTTTCTCTATCAGTACCTGTTGTACATCAACCCGCAAGGCTTTCATAATCTGCATACAGTGTGACCTATCCTGTTACTTATGATGTAATCATAGCCCTGTCAAGATCTGTTAGCACATGTTGCACAATCACATTGAGATTTCAGGAGTTCATATGATGTGATATGATTTGGTGGCTATTTGCAGGCAAGCTAAGCAGGACATGGTAGTGGGGGGTTACCGCATTCCCAAAGGGACCCCAATCAACCTCCCAATCTATGTTGGCCACACAGCAGCCCACAACTTTGAGCAGCCATACCGATTTTGGCCAGAGCGCTGGCAACAAACGGGGCGTGTCACTCAGACAGACAAAGGTCCGCCTGACTGCTATGCTAGCTGACAGCATTGCCTGCTGACTGGCTGCCTTGCTGCTCAGCTAGACAGTGGCCAAATGCGAAAGTGGCGTATGCACATGCAGCTACTTGAACAGATATGCTGCATGTATGACATGGAGGCATGCTGAGTGCATTGTGGCACAGACACTTCTGTGATATGTGTGCCTCAGATGGTTGCACAGGGTCTGGCTGTCTGCTGGCCTCATCTTGCACGAACCTAAGACACCCATGCAAGGCTGCTGCATGATGACATCACAGTCATACCATTTGTACACTGAAACATCACACAGGCATATGGCAGCATGTCAGAGGTACACATGAAATTTCAGACTTGAAAACAAAGGGACTGGGTTGCGGAGAAGGCTGACCATCTCCTGCAAGTGAGAGGTCAGCAACAATGGGGAAGCGGATGAGGTTGGGGAGCCCAAAGTCTCGTACAATCCTGTCCCCTGAGCCTGCGCCAAAAGGCAGATGCCNAGAAGCCAGGGCAAACAACAGCTTGGTGCCAGGCATTGTCCCGTTGCTGAACCTCTTGTGCAGAAAATTGCCAGTGCTCTGCAGCATGCTTGCGGGACTGCAATAGCCCTCACAAAGTGTCCTGCCAACACTCTGTTGGCACTTGCATGGATGCCTGATAAACTGAGTTCAGAATACCTCCCCAGACCAATGGGAATCTGAATGCAAAATGTCCAGATGACTATGCTACATGATGCCATGACTTGCCCTGCAGGAGATGAGCACACGCTGACTTACAGCGATTTGCAGCAGAAGTATGCTCACATTTCCCCTTCTGCCCTTCCGGCTCTGCNAGGGCCACACGCATGAGGCAGTGATGCAACAAACATTGAGTCCTGCCCGTGCTTATGCCATGAGCCATGTCACGGCCAATCTGCTGTTCTTGGAGTTTTGATGGCCATTCAGGCACAACTTGATGCTTGCCAATCTGGGAGCTGACGCACAATCTATAAAGTGCTACGTGATGATGCTGTTGAGTTGTTGTTGCATGTACCACAGCTTGCAGCTCCAGCACATGATGCACAAGTCACAACCTGACAAGCAGGACTGTGAACCCATGATTTTCTCACAAATTCTGCTGTGCGGCACAACTCCTGCCAAGAGCTTATGGACAACTGTGACATGCCTACTCAGGAAGCAGTACTCCTCACCAGTGATGGGCAGCTTAAAGTTGCTTGACACCCACGACTACATTGTCTCACGATGGCCACTCAGGGAAGTCACTGACTATTGTGCTNGCCTTCGAGTGTCAAACACACACCTGATCATTCACACACAAAACTGAGTCCATCCACATCTTGAACACAGTGAACAGCCTGCCACTGTCCTTGCGCTTACTTTACTGTTAGNGGGCAGGGGCACTAATGAGCATTGGACTGATGAAGAAGGTGGGGTGGGACTTCATGGAGCCTTGTGTTCTCNGCACAAACGTTGATTTGGATTGGCTTCTGCTTGACGTACATTGATGGCAGCTCAATGCATCTGTACGTAAGTGGCTTGGACCTGGTCCGGTTTGGAGTTGTTCAATGATGCCGCTGATGCAATGCTTGAGGTGTATGGGCCTTGGACACTGATGCAGAAACACAGTGGTCTTTGGTGCACTGCATGGAACTCTATCATCTGCTGACAACTTGCCAGGAGTACAGCAAAATGCGCTTGATTGCATGTGAGTGTGAGGTGATGCATTGCAATGCAGTGCAGCCAGGGCAAAACCTGCAAAAGTGTGCCCAGCGTTCCCAGGGTGTGCTTGCTGATCCTGTGGCATCTTTCTGCCTTTGATAGCAGGAGTCTGCTGGCTGTAGCCAGGTGGATTGCCAGGGCCGGAATCAACCCGGGCCATCTTTGCGGGGAGTGCTGAAGGCTGTGCACGAGGGGGCTTGAGTGCTGTAACTGGCATTGGGGCTGTTTTGTTCACCATGTGTGGGGGCAAGTCTGCTGATGCATTGGGTGTAGGCAGAGGCTGCACCAATGGCTTGGTAGGTTTCTGCACCCCAGTGTCAAGTTGCCANCTGCTGCTGGCTGGCAACAATGCCGGGGCTGTTGGCTGCTTCCCAGTGATGGAACCTGCAAATTCAGGGACAGCTTGTGGCCTTGGCAGGCCCCAGACAGTCATGTCAGGAGCACATGATGCAGTGAGTACCTGCCTTGCTGACTATGGTCTAGGTGTACAGTGCCTGAGGAGTTATTGCGGTGATTGCACTGTCAGCTTGCTGTTGTGTTGTACACATTTACTTGCACATGCTGCTCCTTGTGGCTCATGGCATCCGCTTTGAGCCAGCTGCGTCATGTCCCTGTGTGCGTGACATGTTGCTGGTGGACCGATGTGCAACTGCGAGGCCTTGATGGTTGCTGGATCCATGATGAAGGCGCCAACACTGTAGTGCTGCTTGACTTGTGCTCTCAGCCCTTGCTGGTTCAACAGCAACAGTCTTGCAACTGTCTTGCAAAAGCTGCCACACTGATTGCAAATGCAGGAGACCGACATGTTTCATCATGCATACAACAGAGGTTGATGTTGTTGCAGGTTGTCCGGTCTGCTGTCTGGTCAGACTGCGGCATTGTCATCACTGGGGGCGAAGATGCTAGATTAGCCCAGTGGACAGCACAACCAGCAGCAAACGCTGAGCAGTCGCAACCACTACATAGAGCAGGGCAGTCAGCTAATGCAATGAAGCGGAAAAGTACTAATGGGGCGCGGCGTCGCCAGTCACCATACTGACAGTGAGGAAATAGTATTGGGTTGTCATAAGCTGCAGGTGGTCGACTAAGTTCAGGTTCGTGTGTGCAAAGCATTTCTGTTGTACAACATTATGTGAGTGTTTACGGGTCACTATGTCAACTTGCTCCGAGTTGGACTTGTTGGATCGTGATGATGGTTCTTTAGGTCGTCCGGTCTGCTGTCTGGTCAGACTGCGGCATTGTCATCACTGGGGGCACTGCGGACGAAGATGCTAGATTAGCCCAGTGGACTGGTTGGGATGAGAACCAGTCTAACAATGTCCCACCCAGGCAGTTGTAACGCTCAATTAGGGTTGCGCAATCGATACAAACGCAATCTTGGGCTCCGAAACCGAGTACGATCTGTACCAGCTTGCGCACTACAGTACGATCGGCGTCGTAAACGCCTGCAACTACACTCACGAGTTGGCCTTCAACACAGAAGCAGTCTTGCAACGTGCCCATTGTCATAACGACAGTTGTGGGCTAAGCATGCACTCAACATGGCAGGCTGGTGTACAGCGCGGCCATCAACTGCCAGTCTGCAATGGCACGCATAATCAGTCATCTCTGGCTAGTCTGCCGTCATCAAATCGCGAACGATTTGGTCGCAAGGTCAGCCCAATCTGTGACGTCACCTCACAGCTTTGCACAAGTCGACCAGAACGGCCTGGTCCANTTGCTGCTGGCTTCAACAAATATTGCAACCAATGTGTCTGAACTGCTGCTACACTGTGATTGCACAGTGTGACAGATGATTGCCATGTGCATGTCAAATGCATGCACAACACCAGCCTGGCCCATGGACAAAGCAGCTTGACACGCTGCAGAGCTTGCTGTCCTTGTGATGACCACAGGTTGCAGCTCGACATATGACGCATTGTGTAGCAGCCCAGCAGCCAAGTCTGCATGCGTGCATCTGACTTACTGTGCAACCACTTTGTTGACCAGCACGCTTTGCCTGGTGTCTGCAGGCTTGTGGTGCTGCTTGTAGTAGCGTGCAAATTCTCGGCTGCCCAGGATTTTGCCGCCGCTGCCTGTCTGGCTGTCACCCAGCACCTCCAGCTCATAGCCCAAGCTTTCAGCCCCCTCTCCCGTCACTGACACTGCAAGCTGGGAATCTGCAGCCAGCAAGTAAAGCACTGTTGTCAGCACTGTTGCACTGCTACTCAATAGCATACGACCACCTTGGTTACGCTGATTTGGGCTCAGCACAAACCTTGGCTGTGCAACCACGGCTGCCATTAAGCAGCGCAGAGACAAAACAACTGACACAGCCTACTTAAGAAGTCACAACACACCCTACAAGACACAGGGTGCTGCATGCGTCTGGCAGATGTTGTGTTGTATACCAGACAAATGCAAGCAAGTCAGACTGTCAGTCACCTAATCCATCCTCCAAACTGCAATGCAGATTTGCCTGCAGATGCGTGCGTGCTAACAGCAACACTTCACTTTATGCCTACTTCACGAGCGTAAGTCAACATATATCATCAGCAGAGCAGCTTGCCATAACAGCATTTGTCAAGTCTTACAGCTGTTCTTCTCGGGCCTACATGGAAAGGGAATTCTGAATCGTGAATTTTATGCAGTTAGCGCATGACAAGCTAGTACTTACACAAAGCAACACACTCTGTGTATGGCCTCTTACCATGGCCACATCATGCCACTTTGTGCAGACAGCATCAGGCATTGTCTTGCATCCAGCACAGGGCTGCCTACCTGCCAGCTCTGCTTCCAGCTTAGACCAATCGTAGAACTCCTCATACTCCTCCTCATTGTCATCAAACACCATCTTGCACCTGTTGGCGTCCACCATGTGCCTCTGGACAGCATGCAGAGAGGCAAACTGCCGCGCATTGGTATCATCTCCCTTTATGTAGAGGGGTACATGACCATATTGTAGCTTGGCACCCTGTAGACACAAAGTAAGCGATGACACATATGCATACACATGTATTGCTCAATGGTAAGAGTCATAAGCAAAATGGTCCCCTTACATGCTGTCTGTATGACAGGAATGATACGCTTGTGTACCTGACACACCAGGTATGCATTGCTGCAAAGGTGTCTGATATCACAGCGTCTGCGACCTGGCTCTACGTATCACTATGCTGTGCATGCAGGAATTGCACGTCCTCATCATTGGCAGACTCAGCAGTCTGTGCAAAGTATACAGCTGCAATGCTGTGACCATGCTAAGCACACAGAGTACACATCTCGAGCGGCCAAGGCTATGCACAGCAACTTGCAAGCTTGGTGTGCGACATACTGCACTTCTTGCTTGAGATGCAGGCTTGACATAATGTTGTCACTATAGCCCTGACAGACCAAGACTCAAGCAAAGCTGCATTCCTAGCTGACTGCACACATACACTGCCCCCACAATGTGCTGAGCGCCAAGACGAGTGGTGCAAAAGAAGTGCAGGTGCAAATTTGACCTACCAAATACTGTAGCAACCCTGCAGGGTCGCTAAGATATTGAGCATCTGGCATGTAAAACCCAAAGTTCTTCAGCATGTACTCCAAGTTTGCCTCCATGCTGCTGCTCTTGTGGTTGTCAAACAAGCTGCAGCACAGATCCCAGTCCTCCCACTTGTCTGACGTGGCGGTATCACTTGCTTCTGCACCAGACTCAGGTCCTCTGCTGGGTGTTGCTGGAGGCTGAACTGAATCTGCAGCTGCTTTGTGACGGTATGCTGCTCCATTAGACAGCTCCCCGGCTGCAGATGGCTTGCTCCTGGCTGTGGCTGGTGCTGCAGCTGCTTGTGGTGTGTGATCTTGTTCATCATCAGAGGCTGTTTCCCAACCGCTGCTGCCTGCATCGCTGGCCACATCTGATGCATCATCGGATGCATCATCCTGTTGAGCGGGTGTGGACTCAGTGTGTGCTGCATCTGGTCTAACTCCATTGGGGACAGCCATGCGGTACCCCGCTTTGGCTGTTGACTGTGTAGCAGCAGCCTCAGCATGAGCTCCTACATGGCACAAGCTGCATATGTAACCTGCATCACTCATGCCAGCATTGCACATCTGCAATAGCATCAGTGGCGAACCTTTGCGTC
Organism: Trebouxia gelatinosa; assembly: GCA_000818905.1. Lineage (NCBI taxonomy): Eukaryota > Viridiplantae > Chlorophyta > Trebouxiophyceae > Trebouxiales > Trebouxiaceae > Trebouxia > Trebouxia gelatinosa. The sequence goes on along the minus strand of KN805353.1, from coordinate 525,194 downwards.
ATTGCAAAGATATCAGATATAAGATGCAAAGATAACGATGTGAAGATTGCAAAGACATCAGATACAATGTTTGCATGCCTGCAAACCTGTCATACCTGGTCTTTTGGCAGAGACAACAGGTGCCGGAGCAGCAGCTTGGCCTTGCTTCTTCAGGAGCTCCTTGTACTTTTTGCTTTCAATGTGCGCATTGTATGTGTTTTCGCTGTTGAACTTTTTCTTGGTCAAGGGGTCATACCAAAACTTCTGTGCGGGTGCAACAGTAGTGGTACTGCTGAGTTGCTCCTTTCGAGCCTCGAACCACTCCTTGGTAACAGGAGGCAATCCGGCAATCTTTCGTTTCAAGTTGTACTTGTGGAAGTCGCTTTTATAGTGCTCAGCAAGTGAGTCTTTGTCCGAGAAGTAGGTACCGGATGTCGTGCTGTAAAAGCCATGGGGCTGATCTTCTGTGACAGGCTGAGCAGACGTCGCCATGGTTGTATGCACGACTTGAGTCGCGGTGCTCAAACGGTACCACGCCTGATCAGTGTATTCGGGAGTCTGTGGTCAGGCGTCCTTGCAAGCGTGAAGTGGCAACGTCATGCATTAGGGTTTGCAAAGCATGCATGCAAAACGCAGTTTGGGTTTCTCGTCGACCTGCTCCGGAACCAGCGACAATCACATAGGTATGTCCCGGATTGTAGTTCTGCCAGAGCTTTGGCTACAGGTGCGATGCCCTCCGACAGCAAACAGAGCGCCAGGGTCAAACCGATTGAAGACTTCGTTACCACACAGCACGGGTCAGGACCTTTCCGCGCCTTCAACTTTGAACTATATGCGGTGAGCCTGACATAATTGAACTGTGTGCTGAGTATGGCCTGCAATATCCGAGTGGCAACCAGCATACCACCTCGTGCAGAAGCCAACAGGCTTTATGAGGCTGATGGCTTACACTGGTACGACGGCCTTCGTTGGTATTTTGGGATATCTGGTCTATGAAAAAAACAGGCTTCAAGCACTCAATACCACTCCGAAGCGATAGCCTTCATTTTCACTACACTTTTGCAATTGCCTATTCAGCCAAATAACCTGCTTGGAAGCTACAAAGGCATTGCAGAAAAGCGAGGTTGAGCATAGTGGCCGATCATAGCCAGCTTGCATCATGCCAGAGCACACCAGCAAGGCAAGCAGAATGCAACACGTGGGTGCTCTGCTAATGCTGGCACTGCGCCAAGTCCAACAAGTCGAGCTTTTTGCCAAATGTGGGGCCTAGCAGAGCTAGGCAACACAGCACTCCTGACTACCTGGACATGCTATATTGCGTTGTGACATGTACCAAAGCTGCTCCATGAGCAGTTGTCAGGCTACATCTCCTGGCAAACATTGTCATCAACACTGTCTCAGTATACCGAAGGAGCTGGTGGCAGAGGCAGTCCTGCTGTTTATGTTTTGAGTTGCTAGGATATACCGTAACATAGCATTTCCCAAGCATGTCCTTGTGACCACAGCAGACTTATGCCATCAGCATGTGTCAACACGTATTTACAGCACTGCAGGGCTGTCTGTGGTATGGTGTACCTGAAGATGCACTATAGCAATTGCTTTGGTTTGCTCAGGCTCATGGCATACTTCATTCAGCTCCTGTGCGGACATTGCACTTGTGGATCTATTGTATTATACAGTCTAAGCTTTACTAAGGGAGGTGCAACTCGCCTCTGCAAAGCATTATAACGTCTTGCATACTTTGCACTGCACGACTACCACGTAACACAACGCTGTGGTTGTGAACAGGTAGTTGTTGGTTGCCTCGGCTCACCTCTGCTGTCTCAACAGGCGATAAGAGGGCAAGCAAGATTACCACACAAGCCAACCCATGCTGTGTCGAATGTCACACCCCAAGGCAGACACAACTATGCACATCGCTGCGTAACAAATTGCATAGCCACAACACATCAGATCTGCCTGCAGTGCTGCCTATGCTAAGAAAGCTATGACCTAAAATCCTGGGTAACAGCAACTGCCCCAGGCAGTTTTGTGTGGTGAATCACAGAAGGCTGCACGTGGCAGAACGTGTTGCCTAATACATGTCTCCCATTCCGCCCATGCCTCCCATGCCACCCATACCCCCAGGAGCAGCAGGGGCGTCCTTCTTAGGAGCCTCTACAACAATTGCTTCACTGGTTGTCAAAAGGCTGCTGACACTTGCTGCATCTGACAGCGCTGTTCTCACGACCTGCACAGCCAAGTGTCCTTACAGACATTTTAGTTATGACAGCTTGCCCTCTATGCATGCATGACCAGAGACTGATTGTAGGCTCACCAGCAGGTGTACATCCTGGAAATGTCAGGTAAGTGCACTGAATGCCACGTGCTGTATGTCTAGCCAGCATTGGCCAATTGTACACAGAGGCCAGCAGCATGTCTGCTTTTGCAGGTGGCATCTCAGTAAATAAACAGTTGCTCACCTTGAGGGGGTCAATGATTCCATTCTTGACCAAGTCCTCATATGTGTTGTTAGCTGCGTTGTAGCCGTGATCTGAGCCAGCACTGCTTTCTAAGAGCTTGCCAACCACAACTGCGCCCTCAACACCTGCACAACACAATCAGGTCTATCATCAATGCCTTGAGTAACTAGAATGACTGGCATACTCCCACACAATGCAATGACAACCTGTACCAGCATCCAGAATGATGAGTGCAGCGGGGAAGGAGGCTGTGGAGGTGGGAGGGAGGAGAAGGGGGAAGGGGGAGGGTTGGGGCGGAGCACACTATGTCCACATGCAGAAATTTATTTTCTGGCAGTAATACGTGAGGGAAAGGGTGTTGGGGAATCAGACATGTAGTACTGTTGAAAGACTTTCTGCCGAGGCACATGGTTCAATGTGTGACTGCAGCTATGACAGCCAAAGATACCCACATCCCATCCACAAAATGCTTCACCATGTCATACAATCAGGCGGACACAAGTTGGCAAACATGCATACCAGCATTGTCTGCAATGGTCTTGAGAGGGATTCTGAGCGCTGTTTGGAGGATCTGCACTCCAACTGTTTGGTCAAAGTTATCTAGCTTCTCCTTTACTGCGTCTAGGGATTTGCTGGCATACAAGAGGGCTACTCCTCCTCCTGCATCAACAAGAGTGAGATGTCAGCGTGCCAATGCTTGTGTAGATGCCATCCTGATGATGAGCCACAGCGAGCATGAATCTTGGCAGTGTGTGAGCCGGCATCTTACGTGGAAGGTAGAAGACAAAATTACTGTTCATGCTGGCAGGATAGGCAGGACAGGAGTGAGCTTGACCCTTGCGGTGTACAGTGGAGCAAGTGCATGGGGATGACAAGAAACACTGTCAATGGAGAATAGACAGGCTTGAAGAGTTGCAATACAGCAGAAATGCAAGATGCCATGCTAGATGTGTGGAACCGCAGAGCGTAGCACAGCACAGCACAGCAGCCAGGTCAACAGCATTGCTGACCGCAGCAGGCATGGTGACTCTGCAGCAGACCAGAAACAGCTGACTCTGGATCTGACAGTTCTCTAACAAGTGGTCAACATGTCAAACACCACGTGCTAATCTTGTTGCTTCCAGCTCAGATCAGATAGAATCAATATTGACATAGCTGTCTGGGTGTGCAGACTCAGCAACATATCTGATAGCCATGCTTCAGTCTTGTTTACGCAAGCAAATCCAGCACTACAACAGCTTGATAAGTTGCTGCAGCCTTGACAAAATTTTGATTCAAATGGTATACCTGGCACAATGCCCTCCTCAACAGCTGCCTTGGTGGCATTGAGGGCATCCGTCACTCGGTCCTTCTTCTCCCCTACTTCTACTTCACTGGCACCCCCCACCTTGAGCACAGCTACACCCCCGCTCAGCTTGGCTAACCTCTCTTGAAGCTTTTCCCTGCACAGATGGCACCAAAGATTGGCTTGGAGAAGGTGCACATGGGCGCGCTGCGCTGTGCTGTGCTGCTCAATGCAACAGTCCGAGAGCACGGGTACAAGTGAGACATGGCAATGCCATCTGAATGCAAATTCTGTGCAGTCATGCAAGACTGTCAACAACATGCCCTGACTGCCATCTGATGCCACTCAAAAGTATCGAGCAGAACAGCACACAAGCCCACATAACGGTGCACAAGTGACAAGACCGGGTTGCAAGATTATGCACATGCGAAGACATATAGTCTGCACCCCTGAAGCATCTACTGCAAAGATGGTTTGGCATGGGTCTGTCACCTGGCACATTGCATTGCATGGCATGGCATGGCACAATCATCCACTGAGATGAACTTGTGCAAGGCATGGCTTTTGGGCGTTGTAAGGGGCTTGGCAAGCCTACCTGTCATAGTCTGAGGTGCTCTGAGCAACAGCTTCCCTGATCTGATCACATCGTTCGCCAATGGATGCCTTGTCTCCCCCGCCATCAAGGATGATGGTGTCATCCTTGGTGATGGTGATCTTCTTGGCACGCCCCATCATGCTGATGTCTGTGCTCTCTAGTTTCAATCCCAGGTCTTCACTGATGACCTGCATAAGTCAAAACAACAATGCAGCTCAACCGCACAGCTATGCTGACAGATTGGGCCAGGCATGTAATGAAGCAGGTTAGGCATTCAGTTGAAACTGTTTGGGCCGTGGGGTAAGGGGGGTAATGTGCCACACAACTATGACACACGTGAGGGGGTNGGGGGGGGGCAAGGGTCAGGTTTGAGCCTTGACTGATGCAACTGCTGGTCATGCTCACCTCACTGGTGCTTGGCCATCAATTTCAAACTCTGCTGCACGCTTCTGCCACATGGCAAACTGATCACCATACCTCTGTTTGCCCTCCTGCTTGATCAGCCCCTGAAGTAGAAGGTTTGTCAGAGATCATGTAGGGACCTGAATCCTGAACCCGAAAAGCCAGCATGGTCATGCTTGAAAAGGCAGGCATGCACTTCTCATGCTAGGTGAACTGCAGCAAGAGTTGCTGACACAGACTAAAACTGGTTGCCTGCTGCTTGCCTGGAAACATGGGCAATGCTCAGCACAGAGGCAGGTAGTTCCTAATTGCGGCATTCTTTGCGTGTGATAAGCCATGTCTGGGCCATTTGACTTGGATGATGTTGATGTGATTCAAGCCAAATTGCAATACCTGGAAGGAGTATAGGTCGACCTCGCGCAGAGATGGGAGCACATGCACCTTCCCTCTCCTATTGCCCCAAATGATTTCGGCTGTTTCCTTAGCTCGTGCCAGGGGACTGTGCACCAACACATCAAAATTGTCTTCAACCAGCTGCAGTCAAGACATTTATGTTACGCTGCATTTGCAGTATCTGTTCATTTCTGTTGAAGCAATGACCAGTTATTGTCTGCAACGATGAGTGGACAAATATTGGCAAAGGCCAGGAGCCAGGTGATTTGTGACCCCTGCCCAGGGCTATTGATCTGTGCATTGCATGTAGTGGAAGCTCCAAGACCAGAACTCCTAACAAAGACCAAAGACCAGACACCCCTCTTGACCCTACCCCACTTCATGCCAAAATCTGCCCCACCCCCTTGCTTTAGGGCCCCTACCCATCTACTGCCCAGCATGCATGCACACATGCATACACGCATGCTTGTGTGGCGTACAGTGTTCAGATCAATACATCAAGCTCCATGTGGCTCACCGTGCCTCGAGTTGTGTCAGCTTGCGCCTGCCCTTTTCGCGTAAGCACTGAGAAGTCAGTGCTGCCTTGTATTCTGCCTTCTGCATTCCACGTGCTTTGGCCATGCCGTACGAGAACGACACGCTTGGCGGAAGACAGTGATGGCAACGGCTCAGGTGGCAAATCCTTGCGGTCCTTGAGGTCAGAAAACTCGTCACTGCCCTTCCAGGTAAAATCCCGTTCCTGAGCCTTTTCTGCGACCGCTGTGGTGCCGACGACGACACACATGCGAGACTGCCACCTTCCTCGACGCCTATGTCCTGAGCGCCTATGGCCTACGGCTGCGGCTTTGCTAGAGTGATCTTTGCCCAACGTTCTAGCCTTGGAACGGCAGACCGAGGCTTGCAAGTTTAGGGTGTGGTGCATGTCCGCAACGTTAATTTTGCAATAATCACGACGATCTGCCTGGCGCCAAAAAGGCAGTCTGCGTGTGCCGAACGCTTGCGGTTATTTGGGTCTTATCTCGGCTTGCATATCTAGTTGTAGGCCAGGCAGGGCACGATATCTGGCAGGTCGGTGTCGGGAAGCAATGTTGAAACTAGCACGTCGTTATTGGCTTGAGTCTGCGGCGTGCGGTGCGGACGCGATGGTAGTCTCGGGTGCGCATCAAGGCTATCAGCTTTGAGTCAGCAAGCTTGCTCAAAAAAGCGTTTCACCTCACTGGCGTTTCAAAAATTGCTTCACTTCACTTGCTGCCTCACCTCACTTGGCACTTGGCACTCGACCTGTACATGTGAGCTGAGGCAGCATCACTGCGTGCTACATGTACTGTCTGAGGGCCTTAAGCTGTGTCACAGCACCTGAGCTCGCGCAGATCGCAGCTCAAGCGCCGAAGGTGTCACACTAGCTGCCTTGATCACTCTCACAAGCTTTTGGGGAAGCTTTGCTCATATAGCTAGCTGCAAAACGAGCCATGGGCAAGCGCAAGGGCACCTCTGCTGCCAAAAAACGAGATCGGCGCGATCAGAGGCAGAAGGTGTCCTGCTTTGTGTGCCTGCACGTTCACTCAACATAGTCTGAGTGGACTTGACTTGCANTCTCACCCAGCATTTGGCTTTGTTTCAGCCATGGCCTGCTGCAGGAACTGCAAGGCCTCATCACTTACGGACACCTTGCTCTTGTCTGATGACGCAGAGGGCTCTGCTTTTGACTTTACCTTGGCCTGCACAGTAGCACATCTCAGGTTGGTTTCTCTGCAGGTGAATGAAGTTTAGGCTGATCTCAGGTTCCCATAATGACCCTGGAAATGCAACCCCCAGGACCCGTAGTGCAATTCCTAGCAACCACTGGTACCNCTAAAAAACAAGCACTACTCAATGGAACGCAGACTGATGCATGCACAGCATCGCATCAATGACGGATTGTAACTGGAAAGTTGGAGAAGAGGAAACAGTCTGCTGCCATGCAGCACAACAGCAGGCACACCTGGGCAATTTCTTCTGTGGTGCTGATCATCTTAGCACGAGACTTCAGGTCTTGCAGCACATGGTCNGGCAATGGCGCCCACAGCCCACATGTCAATGGCCGGGTCTGCGGCGGCGCCCGCTACGTCAAACAGGTCCCCTTGCACTGCCTGCAGAAATGCAGCAGAAAGTCGTGAGGNTGAATGACCGCAGCAACGCCTGGCTGAAGATCAAGCCAGACTACGTGCACAGCAACGACATTGATGCAGTCATCATTGGTGCCTTCTACGGCACTGGCCGCCATGGTGGCCAAGTGACACAATGGCTGCTTGCCCTAGCCAAGGGACCTGACGGCGCCACCAACACAACCCCTTCAACCTTCCTGTCTTTCTGCAAGTGAGCCTTTGTGCATCTCTCCGGACACTTTGCAGGTTCANAGCAACATCATGCATGTACTGCCCACACAATGTGATGAGCCTGATATGGTGAAAAACAAGCGTGCTTCACTTCCTGGGATTGCAGGTCAGAAGGGTCTGATTCAGGTCAGGGCAGCACTTGTGCAGTTGGCAGCAGTGAGGTAATAAAGTTGCAGGCCCTTTGCTTATCCTGCAACATATGCTCATGCTGACAGTACATGAGGCCAACAGTGAGAATGGTACAAGAGTGCAGAGCAATTCACTGACCTGAAATTTGAGGTAGGTGCAGCTCTGTCACGAGGAAGTTGCAGTGGGTGATGGCGCTGATACAGACACACGGAAGACTTGAATGGCACAGCATTGCCAGAGCGCTGCTGGTGACCAGCATCACACTTCAAGCCGAAAACAATTGTGGAGAGTAAAAGAAAAGCTGAGCAAAAAGGTGGCTGAGTGAGCCTCATNTGCCCCTAGCTTTCAGCTGCTCGACAAAGGTTATGACCAAAAAAAGGAAGGCTGAAACCTCACTGGACGTCGAGAGAAACTTGCACAGCAGCTTCGTGACTGCAGCCAACTCTATATCGCAGCTGTTCACACAAGCAATACAGCAACACAAAAAAGCTCAAGTTGACGGTGCTCAACAAGCTCTGGTACGCCTGTATACAAACCTCGCGATTCGTGCCATTGTACTACCTCGCTGATTATGCTTACTCAATTCCACGACTTTGCAGGAGCGTCAAGTAGCGTGGCTGTTGAAAGAGTATGGCAACTCACAGTTCATTCCGTTAAGCGCAGTGCTGGCTCACCTGCAACAAGAAATTCAGGTACACCAGTGACACAGCATTTACGTGTCTGCCTGCAGCCTGTTTGCACTCGGTCTGATGAGTATAGCCAGCACACGCCAAACATGACTGTGTATTGCAGCATGTGGATGCTCTCGAGGCACAGCAAATGCAAGCAGCTAACTTTTCGTCAGTGGAAGGCACACATGATGCAACCATGAGCGATCAGCAGAAACATGCCAGGCATGGCTTCCCCCAGCACATGATCAGCCCAGCAAAGCGANCTCTTGGCCAACTGATGCATGCAAATTTGCCATACGCTATTGATGAACTGCCATCATGATACGGCAATACGACAGGCCTCAAGTGCTGCCTGTTGTCTCAGTGCTTCATGAACCAGGTTGTGATGGTATGGTGTGAGTAACCTGCTGCAGTAACATTTTGATGCTGTCATGAGGATTGCATAGCCGCGAAATCTCCCTGGCAAGTGAAAGATTACTGCTTGAGGCTATAGTTTGTACACTGATGTCGTCAGNAGGATAAAGCTGCAAGATGTCATCCAAAGGAAGAGCATCAAAGATGTTTGGAGGGTTGGAGCGGAGTCGGATCCAGAAAGCCATCACTTTGTAGACATGGAGTTACAGTGGCTAGGAATAATAGATGNGCGGGCTCCTGTGCATGGCACTGCTGTGTGTGATGTGCAAGGTATCATCAAGCCACCTTATAACTGGTTCATTTGTGAGTGAGTGCATTATGCTGGTAGCTGAGCTGTCTCCTTTCCAGAACGCCTAACCGTCAAGCACGCCTTGATTGGTCTCAGCTGGCCCACCTGAGGTGGCATAGCACACTTAGCAGGCCAGTCGCCATTCCAATGAAACATCTGTCTGCAACGCAACATGGATGTTGACAAGACCCCACTGTGTCAGGCCTTCCCTCTCTGAACCCTGCTGTGTTAAGGTGAGTACACATTGCAATCTTTCTTGCAGGCACAGGACATACACGGCCAGCTGATGCAGTGCAGCCTAGTGCTTCTAGGTGCCACATAACCAGGCAGCATGTGCGCAGCTGATTGCAGCTCTAGCAGGCTGAAACCCTCAGCACACCCAGCTGCTTCACAGATAGAGCGTGTCTGGTGTTTGGTTTTCAATATTTGTTAACTCAGGGTACCGNGCTGTCAAGGTGTTGCAGTAGAACAACACTAACCCATGTTGTGTAGCAGGACCAGCTTGCTGTAAATACTGAACTTTGCATGCTGGCGGCAGGAGGTATGANCAGCACCGTTTCGCCTTTTCCGGTCCTCGGAAGTGCGGTACAATCGTCGCAACGAAAGCTTGATATCTCGACAGCAACGGAGCCCGAACTTTGCCAGCACAGGATGAGCAACCCAGCAATGCTCACCATCCCCGTTTGACTGCGCTGTCCCTGTCATTCAGGTGAGGGTTGCAGACAAGCTTGTACACGTCGTTTGTGAGAGTAATACTCTTGAGACCAGACTGCGCACAANCCAATGCTACATTCTTACAGTAGTGCAGACTGTATTGTATCATATGGCCGCCATATGCCGGGCATAGGTGTACTACCAGCTACTACCTCAGGGTCTATTTGACCTGTGCGCAGACTTTCTTGCAGCAACATGNCCCTGACCCCAGCAGGGGTCTGAGATGGGGCACCCCCTGATGCTGGTGCCACTGCAGTTGTGGGCGATGGGGTGCGTGTAGGACGTCCAAAATCGCCGGAACCGTTCTCACCTTCGCCGCTGTTTTGGTAGTTGCGAGGGCTGTTTGAGGCAGAGGCGCTGTCTGGTCCAGGGGCAGGGGCGAGGATAGGGCCACTGGNATACAGCACTATTCAACAGCTCCCTGCAGACTTGGGCTATGTCCAGCGGTAAACTTTACCTGTGTTTCTGAGTCACTTCTGCCACTGTGACATTGAATGGCTCGCCACAGGCATCCAGCAAGTTGGCACCTCCAGCGCCCAGGTAGATGTCTGTGTTGTTGTCAATGAATGGGTTGCTCTCAGTCACGTATCCCTTCACGCTGTAGAATGCGCAGTTTTGGGAGNCGCCCAAAAGCTTTTGCAATGGCATCTGAAGTGCCAACGGTAAGACTGAGCTGACTGTTGGTAGGGNTAGTAGATACCTAGCATCAGCTGGCACATATGTAAAGCATTACTACTGTTATTATTACACTATTATTACACAAACATGTTGGGCCACATATGATGAGCAGGTGTGTGCACATTGATGACGGCAGTGCACACCTCATGAGCCACAATGCGAGCTGCTGGTCCCGCAAAGTCGTATCTGACAGACATGATGGAGGTGTGCAGCATGCCAGTACTTCGCCATAGCCCCGCCAAAGGATGCCGTGCAGTGGGAGCTGGCCTCTCAACCCTTGTCATGGCATAGACAACCGGCAACAAACCTACACCAAGCATTGGCAGGTGATATCTGCTGTGAGTCTAGCAGTTCTGCACAACATAATAATAGTAATGNTGCTAAGGTGTCAGGCTGTGACACAGCAGCCCCAAGTTCAAGTCCCAGAGGTGACAAGCTGATTCTCCGNAAACACTAAGTAGCCAGCTTGCTGCAGGAGAACCAGCATGCCATGGACTTGATCAGCAAGCTGGACCTTGAGAAGGCTCAGTTGCAGCGCCTGACAGCAGGCCGCTCAGTCACCGCCAGCAAGACTTGGTCGCCCAGCAAAGGCACAGCGGCACTCAGCATGCCTGACTTGCAGAAAAGGTTGGACCAGGAAATTACTCAGAGGCAGCAGGTAGCACGTCCCCCAATGTACCCTGAGATGCTTTGCATACCGGCATGAGGCGTATTTGTCTGCGTGCCTTGACTTGAGCTGCAAGCCACATGTTGATTGTGTTCGCCTGACATGCAATCTGTGTTGACACGCTTCAGCAAGTGCAGTGTGCATCCATTGCTGTCTCCTTTGTTGCAAATCGAGAGCAACAAGTGCTGCTTGCTCCAGATATGGTCTGCACACCGCTCTCTTGGACTTTTCCATGCATTGCTAGTCAGTATGACTGCAAAGTAACAGGTCTCAACCCTGCCACAGTCATATGGTGCAGGTCATTGCTTGCATCAACAGACTTGAGTTGTCGATATCTGTGTGCGGGTCATGATTCGCTGCTACCGCAACATCTTTTGTGTATTGTGTGGTAAAGCTTAGCAAGGTCACTGACAGCAACTTGATTTGCAGCAATTGACCTAAAGCAGAAATGAGCTTTTGTTTGCCTTCTGAATCCAAATACCAAGTGACATATGCTAGGCTGCATGCANCTTCACAGCCCGTGACAATGCCTCTGCTGAGGCGCTGCTTGCTCTCCTGAGCTCAGGAAAGTTGGCAGTGGCGTGGCAGGCGAGGTGTCAGAACAAAACACAAAGTAGCCCATGCATTTGCTTGCCAGCAAGCCTTATTGAACAGGATGTACTAGCAGGTAAAGCATGATCATCTGTGAGCGCCCTAGCCTCTGTTGGTGACTAAGGTAGAGTAAGCCCTGTTTGAACATATTGCCGCAGGTGCAGAGGACCAAGCTCAAAAGAAGTGGCACCAGCAATTGGTGTCAGTGCTTGCATGGCTTCTACCAGAGCACAGTGCAGAACATCACATCACACAAAGCTCAGAGCCATCTGCAGCTTCAGCAAACATACCCACAGACCCCCCTCCTCCGAATAATGCTGTCAAGCCTGAGGTGAATGCTGCCAACAGTACAGACGCTAACAGCTCACACAGCCACAGCGCCAACGCTGACAGTACTGATGCCAACAGTACAGACAAAATCAAGCCCCAGACAGATGCCATAGGCAATGCCCAGGCAGCTGTAGGCTTTGATGCTGCCGAGGTGTATGCAGCTGTCAAGCCAACTGGCCTTGAGCCTGAGCTGTCCACAGGCAGTACTCAGCTCAAGCCTACTTTGAGGCCATACCAGAAGCGTGCAGCAGCGTGGATGGTCGCACGGGAACAGCAGCCTCAGGTAGTGCCATGCAGGTCAACAGCTGTGTGTCCTGGGNGATTGTGCCAACTGGTGCAACATGTTGCAAGGCTGCACGTTCACACGTAGGCAACGGCCTGACAATAGTGCAGCGTCTGCAACAAAGCAACAATTGTTACTGAAGATACAGAAAGAGAGAAGCGAAATGCATTCGTTTGTCCATTTGATGAGAAGCTTCAAGGAAGACAAGCAGCAAGCTACTGCTACCATTGCCNACTTCAGGTTCACATTGGCTGAGTTGCCCTGACCAGCCTTCTTGAACATCTGCGCAGCCCTGATAACCTGTCCGCTCGACATCGCGACAATCGGCTGAGTCGGCACGCTCCAGATGCCTGATTTTCGCTACAGAATTGCGCGACTTGCTAATTCGGTGCTGCAGCGCAAAAATCGAGCTCGGCGTACGAAATCCCCACTATAATCCCGTAAATTCCTGAAGTTTGAAAAGCCACTGCAGTTGTTCAAGTGACTGCAAAGCTCACAGTGCTCCTCATCAACGCCGAGCCTTTTCAGCAAACATTGTNATTCGTGTGTTGTGACTGGCGTACGCTAGAACGAAACGTACTGGTTGTTCGCCGGCAAAATGCTCGCCGGCCAGGCCGTGAAGGGCCTGCCCACATCAGCAAGGCCCGCTGGAAAGACTACAGTTGCGTTCCCTGCTAGACCTCCCATCAGGTGTTTCAAACAGCTGGTCAAGTCTCAGGATTCATCAAGGGTCCATCGCGCCGCATGTCGGCCGACAAAGGTTGCCTCAGCTGCAGCCGACCGTAGTTTGATGGCATCAAAGGGTCCCGTCAGAAAGCCACGGCGGACGGCTGTAACCAAAGCAGCTTCAGCTGTGCAAGCATCATACGCTTCATCAGACAGCTCAAAAAGTTCATTGACGCCTGTTTTATTCGCTGTGGCGATTGCCAGTCTGGGTGNGTGACAATTTCAACACTGCTGCACATGCAGGGTGCCTGTTATGGCAAAGTTGAAGCGATAGCTTTGTTCTTTGTCACACCATTGTTGTTGCTGGGCCACCTGACCAGCTGGGTCCCACAAAGCGCTGAAAAGACCCTTCTCATCATATATGTGGCCTTGTTCACTGTATTCGCCGGCCGCAAGTGGACACAAGCCATCAAAGATGACATTGGTGACAAGTCAATCTTCATGTAAGTAATTCATGCTGCGTAGTCTTTGTAGCTCGAATGTATGCCTGCATGGCTGATGCCTGCATGGCTTGTAGGTATCAAGCGCTACCAGTACAGGAGCAACAGCAGCTTGACGCTGACAAGGGAACAAGATACTGATGCGAGTTCTGCAACCAGCACANCCTGTGGCCGATGCAAAGCGATGTAGACCAATCATTAGCAACTTGCGTACAAGCAAAACACATTGGGTTTTAACCTGCTGCAAAATGTGATGTTGTGACAGCCAGGAACAAATTGCAATCAAGGTCGGTGAGATGCAACTCGCGCTGAGAGCATGCAGTTTGTTCTGCAGAGTGCACAAGCATGGTGTCATGCATGTTCAAAGAAGTGTATAGTCTTACCTAGGACCTGTTGGTGCATTGTTGACATGCTGGCCACCAGCAGCATTGTNGGGCAATGTTGTATGAGCGCTTTGTTGCACGTGCATGTGAGCGCTCAAGACGCGGGCTGTTCAGGATCAAGTGATTACATACAGTACAAGCCATTACATCACTATCTGCATTTCAAGAGGTTCTGCGCCACTGGTTTGCCTTGACACTCCGACTCCAGGTGTCAGCCTCATGTTGTCTGCAGAGCCTTGACCTGCAATAACACAGCGGTTGTCAAGAGTCAAGGTCAGGCACAGTGAGTATATACCAGGTGGGTTGTTGCTGTGCACTGTGAACAGCTAGAAACGCTGTGCAGCAGTAAAACATTTGCCACCGGATAAAAACAGCTAAGAGTGAGGGCTCAGGCAATTTTTCATTCGCCACATTTCCAGCAAGCACAGTAGATGCTGTTTTGTGNGATGGATTCAATGCAGGATGCAGGCAAGTACGACTGGGCTTTTGGGCTGGGCTTCATGTACAGCTACTTTCTGACGGTCCCCCACAGTGTGGCTGTCAACCTAGCCTTTCCTACTGAGATTGCAACACAAGGTTTGTGAACAGTCATGTGAACATCAGCATGAGTGTGCTTCCGCAGACACTGTATCTGCATACATGCCACCGCACTTCACATGCCCAACGTGTTGTCTATACTGCTTTTGAGTGAGGCACTTGTAAGGTCATGTGCTGACTGGCAGCGGCATTGCAAGTTGCTGTACAGCAACGCTCACCAGTGTTTGATGCTCAAACTCTCTGGCTGACAGTTCTGCATATTGTCAGGGCTGGACTGTCTGCATTAGCATCCTGTTTTCGCTGCACCTGATCACAGGTTGGCAAGATATGCCTGACATGTCCCTTGCTAGTTGGCATGTGCGACTGCACCGCTACATGGATGTACTGATCTCTGCTTGCGGTGCAGACAATGTATATGGTGTACTACCAATAACCACTGCCAAAAGAGCCAGTGTATGGATGATGATCTTCCACCAGTTCATTGCCTGGAGCTTGTACATCAACCCCCTTCTGTACATGTAAGCCACTCAGCAGGGTTCATTGCTGTCCAGTTGAGCCACACTGCCGATCTGCACTGCCTGACTGTACCTGCAATGGACATATTGATGCTGATGTATACTCTGTTATGCCCTCTGCCCTGTCCTCAAGACCTGTGAATCTGTGGTGTGCAGCTTCAGCATCAGTACGGGAGTTACGTTACCCTGCAGCACGCATGACATGCACAGGACGTCTTGGGTCTACCCAGGGAATCCCAACAACCATGCCTCACGGCATGGCTGAAACAACCAGCAGCATAGACTATTCTTTCTTTTCAGGATCCTGCATCACAAAGACCCATGCTGGGAATGGATGTNATTGCTTACTCTGATGCAGCCTAGCCACACGAACCATGGCCAGCCACCAATAGCATAGAGCACTGCAAACTGAAGTACAATGTGGCCCCAGTATGTTTTGGCAATGAACCTGTAGAAGGGTTGCTCTTTCAGATCATTCACATTCTCAAAGGCTCCCTTCTTTGGCCATAGGATCTGCAGCAGCAGTATGTGTTCTTGCAAAACAGCACACAGCACTGCCGCAATGCATGTCAGTTGCTACTTGATGAGACAAAACGGCATCCTATGCATCTTCAAGCAGAAGCATGTACGCTGACCATCAGCAAGCTGATAATGGACCAGGCGCCGTTCATCTGAGATGCATGGTAACATGATACGCCAGAACACGCATTAGTGTAGGGGCAAGTGTTACGGTGCATACCTCATTGTCCCAGAGCCAGCCAATGTGGGCCCAGAAGTAGCCGTCATACGGTGAGTGGGGGTCCATTGGCGTGTCTGTGTGAGCATGGTGATATCTATGGTCAGAAACCCACTCAATTGGATCACCCTGCAGCTCACTCAACATGTGTCATGATGTGTGGAGTACTGACACATGATGCTTCAAGAATAGGGACCACTTTATCATACCGACAGAACTGAACATTTGAACGCTTGAAGCTGAACCCTGAGAAACTTGGGCAGAATGATGAGCAATGACTGACACCTTGCCTGACACCAAACAGGGTGCCAACAGAGGCAGGCCCAATAGTGTCGCAAACAGTCAACATATCAGCAACAGACCTGAATGTTGAGGATGCCAAAGTAAGCCATAGTATACTCCCACCATTTGGGTGCGCTGAAGGCCTTGTGGCAAAGCATTCTGTGAAACACCATCTCAATGCCAAGACCAAATATAATGATGATCGGAACTGTCACCAATGCCAAGGTGCGCTCATATGTGGCTGGTCCCAACAAGCACATGCCATGTATCCAGATCATGAAAAGAGTTGTGCCCCAATGGTGATAGTAGCGTGCAGCATGCTTAGTCTGGGCATACACATTGCTGAAGGGTATCTTCCAAGAGCGCTTGTCTGCAGCCTGCAGCATGATGTCAGCTTCAGACAGACAAGTTGTTGAGCTTCAGTTCGAGAACCCATCTAGCCAACAATCAAGCAGTACAGCAATAGACAGTGGATCACAGGCGGAGGGTCTGTGGCCTATACTGCAGGCTCGTTCGCGACAATGTACAGTGGGCACAGCACTGCGTTCTGCACACAGGAGCACCGAAAAACCCACAAGCAACAAGGGCACAGCCTGCGGCTGTCACCTGAGCTTCCAACGACGGCTTCTTGCAAGGTTTCTTGAAGTTCACTGAGCCTTTGGGCTGCGAGACCAGGTAGTCGTATTGCTCTGCATATGACATCTTCTCCATGGCCGCTGCCTCGGGCACGGCAGTGCCTGTTTTCTGATGATCGCCATAAGCTTCCAACCCTTCAGTCACTGCCATTCAAAAGTTGGTGATGCCACGCTTCTCGGCAGCTACGCCAAAGACGCCGCCCGCGCAGCTGATCTATGACTTGGCTGAACGACAAATGCAAGTGACAGGAACGTGTTGTGGCGCACTGGCGATCGCGAGTCTATTGCTTCGCCTGTGCCGTGCGTGTGGCAACGAAGTCACCTGCGGTGTCACTGACAAATTGACCACCGTCCCTCGGGCTTCCGGCCGTAGTCAGAATCTAAACGAACCGTTACATCATCAAACGCCAACATGTTATCGTACCGTTCTTCACGCTGCAGGACTGTCAAACTGCCCGTGGGAGCAGCATGCAAGCGCCCCATACAATTTTGACTTGCATGTCATCCAAACGCGGCTCANACCAGCAGGTGTTGTGCAACAGTGCCACTCCTCAAGTCAATGCGACACCACAAGGCATGTTGACAATACAGAATGCGAATGTAATGTCATTGGTTGGCCCACAATAGCTGGCAACTACCAGAATTCCTTGTTGATGGCTGAGTATGCTCCAGCAAAACGCCCATTGATTGCCAGTGCTTGAGAGCTGTGACTGCTCAGGATGCGCTTTGCCTCTTGTGCCACCGCAGAGTAACGCAACATGTAGCCCACAGCAATTTTGATCCTGCACATATATGACCATCGCATGAGTGGCTTGCAGGGTCTGAGCGGGAGCATGGCCTGGACTGCCTAGTAGAGCTGCTGGGGTTTGAGATCAGCCTGATCAAGAGTGGCGGCGAAGGGGTGCACACCGATCTGAATGTGTTTGGGCTGGACTTGCTAGTAGCCACCTTGTCGGCAGGCAAATCAGGTACAGTGCAACCATCGCTGTGATCACTGTCCCTTTGACTTGCTCCTTTGTTATAACTGCCTGGACTCAGTCCACCGTCGTGTCAGAGCTTGTCAGCAAGTTGTTGACGACCACAGTGAAAAAAAAAATTTCGTTATGACAACAGGCAGCAATAGGTATGGGTCCCCAGACCTTGGTTGTTGGGACTAAAGGCACCGTTAGGGGACTGTACTGGTTGTCTCTCTAAGTCAGCAGTGCTCTCTTGCATCTGGGTTTAGGCTTCANTTGTATACATAGTTCAACAGTTAGTACTAGGCACGCTGACAGCCGGTAGTTTACAGGTACTTAACATCGGCTGGCTTACCTGAAAATTATGGTATTGCTTGACAACCAATTGACACCCACAAGACCACAATCTNAGGGAACTTGACATGCTGTGCACCAGGCACGGGCACATGAGCCCTTGTGACAGGTTTCTCATACACCTGTGCGTCGTCAGAGGCTTGTGCATGCTGTGCAGTNGCATGGCATGTCACTGAAGCAAACCAACAACACACTGAGTATGACTGCAATGCAGTTGTTCCTCAGCCTTTTTAACCATCACCACCATGATACAGCATATGTGTCTATGCAACAGGGGAAGGGCAAAGCAACAGCAAGCAGCGGGGATGCGTATGAGCACATGGAACACAANTCACCAGGCTTTTCAGAGCCTGTTGCAGAAGCTGCAGTGCATGTTGAGCAACATAGCCGTGCTGCCGGCAGCAGCTCCACTTCACAGTTGGGTTTAGGGTTTATGTTGTAGAGACTTCATCAGTGTGCATGTCGCACTAGCAGTCGCTCGCCCTGTGTTCACGCTGGCGAGGCGGTGCTTTCGTCCTTTATCACGAACTATATATTGTACATCGCNGAACATTTGCTTGCCAGCTGTGCAATTTGCCATCTGGACATTTTGGGCAGATCCACCATGCTTTGATCATGCTGTAGGGCCTGACGACAANATCAGCTCCGCACATGCAAGCTCAGGTTGTGCACCCAATTTGCAGCCTGGCCTACAGCTTGAAAAGCCCAGCTCAGCAATAGCCAGACAGTGGCAGCAATTTACTGAGAACTATAAGCTGAGGAANGCGATTGAAGACACCAAGGACCGTCTCAAAAAGCAGGCAAAGTACCAGTCTCGCATGTCCAAAGCAGCTGCACTGCCTGGCAATGCTGACAAGAATGCTATCAGAACAGCCATGGAGGCCGACAGGCTTGAGCGGTCGTCCCAAGGCCCTGTCACAAAGGNCCTGTAGGTGTGTGTCTGATCAGTTGCACTGCAACAGAATAGACCCGTTGGTGGCGTGAATGCTTGCACACTCAAGCTGTACCCCTCTTCATACTTCCAGTACTGCTGCTTGTTTAAAGAAAGCACAGCGGCCGCGTGTATAGGACCAGTGTCTACTCAGCAAGATCATGCCATGCATTGCGTCATGCATTGATGCTCAGGTCTTGTTGACAAATGGCTCATGACTGCAAACTGCACTGAAAGCCGGTGCAGCCTGCAACATGTACAACCTCGAGCCTCTGCACTCAAGCCAGTCGGTCACCTCTTGTGGGTGAACAGTAGTACACTCCGTGTCCAATCTCCACATGCTGCTGAATGTCATCGCACCAGCAAGAAGGCTGCATGCAAAGGCTTACATCACCGCTCGTGGTTGCTTACTTATGCACCCTGCTGCCTCAAACAGCGGCTACAGGTCCCCGACAACAAAGTCCAGTGTTCAGAGATCCCATCGAGTTCTAGCACATCTGTGTGCACACGACTAATGGCTGACAGTGCTCATACCCTGTGCGCNCTCATCAGGTGCAACAGACACCCCATACTAACTCCAGCTTTTGTGCCATGATAGCATGCTTTGGTTGCGCATGCCAGTCAGGGCAAGAACACCGATAGAGTCTGAGTTGAAAAGAACTTTGTTCTTTCTCGTTGATAGGGACATCAACTAACAGATTGGACTTGTAGCCTATCTGACTCTCTGCTATCACAATTCAGGAAGTGTATGACATGATACTGTCTGATGCTATTGGTGTTTGCAAATAGCTGCTGCATGGCTGAGAATATACACGTAAGAATGCCTGTTTTTGGCTTGTGTACCATAGNACAAGTGATGCTGTGCTGAGGAAGAAACAAGGGCCTAAGCACAATCATTGCATAGAATTTGCATGCATGTGGAAAACAAGTATGATTGTACTGAAAGAGCCTGTTCACATCTATTCCAATGGGCAGCATTGTTGACAGGACATGACATTAGCTATTTTGCTGCAGGAAGAGGTGATACAAGCTCCATAGAGCCAGGCAGCGGCAGCACATCCGGCACAAGACAGGCCATGGCACAGGAGCAGGCACTAAAGGACGTTGACCAGAACCCACCNCACTCTGACCTGCCAATTGCTGTATGTGCAGAACCATTGCCAATTGGCCATTGACTGTTCTGATGNACTGTGCCACGCTCCTGTGACATGGTCAACGCATTTTATAGTGACTGAATCCATAGCGACTGAATTGCCTTGAGGTCGAGCTCACAATCTGCAGTACAGTAGCCTGAAGTATACCCCAGTCCTTGCACTCTGGTGCTGGCATATGACCAAGTGACCTAGTCCAAAGCAACAGGCACGGCTTACTCTAAAGAGGATGCAAGCCGTCAATTTTAACAAACAATGGATCAGCACATGTTGGAATTGAATGGCACAGCTAGCCTTACATTGCCGCATGAAGCGTGCCTGCGGTGGGTGACTTCAACCTCAATTGTAACACACACAAATGGTCTTAAGCATCAGAAGTCGTCATAGCAGTGTATTGAGGTGGTGTCAGTGGGCAGGTGGCAAATCTCTTCTGCATTGCACGGCATGTCACAGTGGGCTTAGCTTAAAATGGATCAAACAATCCCAGCAAGAGAGTGAAAAAACCAGTCAAAAACAACGTACGCAAAAGCAACAGGCCNGTCCACCTTCTGGCGCTTTGCTGCTGGCTCTGCACCATCCTGCAATCACAGAACAACAAGTGTCACACCGCCAAAGCTCATTGTAGGATAGACCTTGCAGTGTGAGATGGTGCCCTGACACTTCAGCCCATGTGGAGCAAAGAAACGGCAGCAATTGCATTGCTGTAGCAGCTGTCACCAACAGTGTTCTGGTCAGTAGACATACATGGATCGCATAGTTCATTCTGCTTGACAACACAAGCATGTCATCATGGTGACANAGCTTCAAGCCTGGGAGCAAAAGTTGGCGGGCAACACCAATGGCCAAGCACAGACATAGGAATACAAGCACAACCAGTCTATGTCGTCACAAGGAGCAGCAGACCTCGTGTATGGTCACTCATCATCTTGTCTTGCTTGCAGTTGAGACAAGGAACAGAGTGGCAAGGGAGCTTCAAGCCAGAGAAAAGGAGAAGAAGGAGCAAGAGCTGCGAGATCTGGCCATGAGGGCCCGCACGGAGCGAGGGGGGGCGGGGTATGCCCCACCCCCCGCTGCTGCCAGGGGTGCAGGCGTCGTGGCAGGAGGCCAGGATAGGTGAAGCTTTATTGTGCTTGCACATGTTGCACCTTTGGGAATAGCATGGATTGTTTGCTACTTGGTTGGGACAGCCTGAAACATGTCGCAATGCAAAGCAATGTGCTTGTCATCCAATGTCCAATGTCTTTATCATTACATAGACAACAGTCATGCCCCACGATGCACCTTGAGCTGCAGGTCTGTAGCAAGCTATGTGCCTCAGACATGTGCAAGCCTATGGGATAATGCTTGCAGATGAATGTAGATGGCCATCGTGCTTGGCTCTTTCAGCACTCATATTTTAGCCATGCAGCCTTCCAAATTTGGCACAAGATGACTTGCAGGCACCCAATGCTGTCAATGCTCTTTCACAAAACATTATTTCTCAGTAACAGGTGGCTTTAGTCTGTGATCANCCCCTGCAGGGGCCCTCCGGGTCAGCCTTTCCATGGCAGAACTTCCCGTGCCTGTTCCCCTCTCCCGCTTCCAATGGCCCTCGGTATAGCCTCTCCTTCATATGTCACAACACTTGCTGACGTACATGCTTCGACAGCAAAGTCAACAGGACCTAGTATCTTGCTGCCTAAGACTGAGCAGACCACGCCATCAAGCCGTACATATTGCTGAGTGACCTCAGTGTCATTCAGCAAATGTGTCATGTGTGTTGCAGTCAGTGGGCAACAGGAAGATGGGCACTTTGGTGTGGTGTGGCCAATGTCACATAATGGTGCAAACATGACAGCCTATGGTCTTATTGCAGCCTACTTTCGTGATGACAGACTGCCAAATTGCTATGTCCTGTCGAGCTGAACAGACTGGACAGGCTACTGAGCCAATATGCAAGATGTTGCAGCTTACTATCCCACTGAGTAACATGTTGCAGTCAACTGTCTGTTGCAGTCAGCTGGCAAAAGGAGGTGCAAAACTGAATGTGGTGTGACCAATGCCACTAATGCTGCAAGTGATTTAAGACTAACTCAAGCTTAGTGATGCCTACTACTGCAAGGTGTCGCAGCCCATCATTTCAGGTGTGNTAGTTTTCGCTGCTGTGGGGTAGGGTACGCTCACAGTGGAAGACTGACCTGACCCTTGGCAGAAAACATGTATCGTCAGCAGACAAGTAGCTAGATNTGTAGCACCGTTCTGATCATTGACCTGTTCTGCTGTGTGGTGTACTGCCCGGCATCAGAAACATGTTTTCCTTTCTTGCAGGTGAGGTGGAGGGGTTTGAGCAGCGGGCGCTGCAGCAAGGGGACACAGCTGAAGTGGTGGANACACTTGCTTGACAAGCACAACATGATGTTCCAGCATGGCGTTCCAGGTGGTGCGAGCCATTGGACTGCGTGCTGCAAGCATCAGTGGCACCTCAGATCCACAGTGTAAGGTCATTTTGGGATCTCACATATCATACACACGCTCCCTCAAGAAGGTGCTTGACCCAGACTGGAACGAGACATTTGTGTTCAGCCTGGACCCTGCAGACATAGCAGCCATGAATGGGCCTCCCATGATCCACTTTGAAGTCTGGAGTCACAATGAAGTGGCCGC
This sequence comes from Trebouxia gelatinosa, assembly GCA_000818905.1. Classification (NCBI taxonomy): domain Eukaryota; kingdom Viridiplantae; phylum Chlorophyta; class Trebouxiophyceae; order Trebouxiales; family Trebouxiaceae; genus Trebouxia; species Trebouxia gelatinosa. Next base: position 502,648 of record KN805353.1, on the reverse strand, counting down.
TAACGACTTCCTCGGCGAGGTATGNCGCATGTGTGGCAGCAGTGCATCTTGCATGCCTGGAGTCAGTGGTAAATGTCAATTTGGTGGATTCGCCNCACTGGGAAGCAGGCACACCTGCAGACCAGCTGCCGAAGTAATACAGCGGGCTTGCAGGGCGTTCAGCATCCAACTCTGGAAGCAAGGCTTCTGGGAGAACTGATTGAAAAGTCGCAACTTGTGATGCTGGGCATCTGTATGTTTTCCTTGTTTAGCTGGGCTTGAAGGAAAGGCTTGGCGTCAACTTGTTAGAATGTGGTGAATATGCAAGCAGGGTGCATCTGCAAGTTGAAGTCACTTCAATTCCTTACATGTCATTTGGTGTGTCATGGTGCCATTACAATAGCAAGATGTTCATACTAAACCTGAGTAGGCNTGATCATCCCAGCATAGGGCTTTGGTCAGCCTGTGGTTGACATGTCGTCATAGCAGGATATGCTGCAACAGTGCTGCGTGGCACTTTCATTGCAGAGCAGCAAATAGCAAGCCATGTCATCAGCTGAACATGTCTAAGAGCTGGTTGGCGCATCTGTAGCATGAGGCATGCCAGCTGGCTCCTTCCTGCCTTTCCCATGCCTTTACTTGGGCAGCCAAATGCCGGCTAGTCTGAGACTTGCATGATCTGACCCTGGGCAGACCGCNGTGCAGTCACAGCTGCCTGGTGAAAAGCCTTGATGCAACATCTGCAGCCATGCAAAAATTTTCTCGTAACATAGCCTTATGAGCTGTAACTCCAACGTCAAAATTGTCATTGGCTGTCAGACATGCTCACTGATTTAGGAGTCCACCTGGGTTTGCAGTGCATCCTGATGTGTTTTCAGACACTTCAAAGAAGGCTGTGCATGCGGTTCCAGACTGAAAAACACTGAGCTGCTGACAACGAGAGGTGCATGAAAATGCTCAAATGCAAGTGGGTTCTTCGTGACAGCAGCACAGGGTAGTGGTGATTCAAGCAAAGAGGTGTGTAGTTGTCATAGTGTTGCATGCGAGTGNGTGTAGTTTGCAGCTGCCTTGCAGCATGGTTGCCTGCTACAACATAATGGCTTGTGGCGCCGCATCCGCAATCGCCGCTCCCAAACAGAAGATATGGGGTGGTTGACAAACTCAGGTTGCACCATGGATCAGACAACAGAGGTAGGCATCAGATTTGGTAGGAGTTACCTGTTGGAAGAACTCCTCCTCTAGCTGGTAGGCCCAGCGCTGGTGCGTCTTCAGGTCTGCCGCCAAGTGACCAATATCGGCACACTTTAACACCATCTGCATCAGCATGCACAATCTTGAGACACTTGTGCAGCTTCTCAAAACCTGCAAGACAATGCCTGATCTTTCCACCCATCCTGTGGTAGGCGCATCAGTCAACACATTGCCACTGGCATGTTGCCAATGCCTGTGGAAGGTCGTTCTCACTTTACTGCTCACGTGTGGAGCCACATGCGCGAAACGTCACTCCCAGAGGTCCTTTCACGTGCTTGCTGAAGACATCTGCAATGATGATAAACAAGCNTCTCCACCTGAAACCAGTCAATTGTGCAGCAGTTGACAAGCGAAGGGTTCTGTCGCAGGCGGTCCCGGAAGGCATTGCCAATGGGGCTGAAGCATAGCACCACATGGAGGCGCTGCTTGCACTGCTGTGTAAAGAAGCCCCACAGCTCCACAGGGCTTTCAAGGCCCAGCTTGCTTGCAGCCGGCCGCACCATCTCCAGCACCTGCCAAGCAGTCAAGCACAGATGTCTCCACATGGGAAATGAGCTGCATGTTGCTTGGCCATCAATGACTTAGGGATGCAGTGCAATGTGAACAATGACAGGCTGTCATGAAGTATGCTCACTGAGTTGAGGGTTTCTACATGACCTGTGGCAGGCCTGCTGGCGGGGCACGATATAACCTGTGGAGTAGATTCAAGCAAGTCTTCAATCAGGCACACCTGCATTTTCTCATCGCTTGGAAACATGTTTGGCACTTCACCACTGTTGAGGAGGTTGTTGATATCCTCAACAAAGGCTTCGCTCTTGATCTGGGTGTCGCTGAACAGGAACACTGTGTGCTTTGCTTCACCCCCGGCCCTGCGCAGGATGCGCTTCAGGTCATCCCGCCACTCCACCTTTCCATAGCTCTTGGAAATCTCAACCTGTGGCAGCCGATCAAACAAGTCATGCAAAGAACGACAATAGTCTTACTAACTGTCACTGCCCCTTATGCTTTTGCTGTTTATGCGTCATACTTTTCTGCACTGCACAACTCTGCGGTACACTAGTCTGCGCACCTNCGATAGGTGTCGGCTTGATTCACATTGTTTGGCCAACAGGCTAGTAGTGCCAAGTGAGAATTCAGGCAACGAAGGATGCTTACAGTGCCAAGAATGGAGTTCTTGTACCCAGTGACAAGCAGGTATCTGCCTGTAAGGTTCACTGCCACCCTGGTATCTTGTGCGAGGGTCTTGCTCATCTCCTCAGCCTGTATATCGACTCCACATTGGCACACGTACGAATTTTGTGCATGCCAAAGCAATATGCTCAGAAACTTTGTCATCATTACTACCATCACCATCAGCACCATCTAGCTACCTATTCTCACCCCTGGCAGTATCATGTCTTCCAGGGCAGACCGGTGCCACAGCATATACAGTAAGACAAGTTGTCTTATGTCAGCATCTGCTCATACGCATCATGCAGCCAGGGTGTTCATGCAGTGAGGGGAAGGTAAAATACAGAGGCTTCTTTTGGAGGAACGGCAAACCATTACACATCACAGGTGTTGAGGGTGAGCATCACATGCTGTATAACCCTGACAAAAGCACCTATTGCAGCACCTTCGTGATTCTATTTCTGGGGACACATGTGCCTCACCAGACATTTCTTGCACTGCAGGCACTGATGAGAATGGACAACAATTCCACTGGAGTCACAGGCGACANACCTTAGGACAACTTCTGCCATCACTGTTGAGTTGAGCTGGCTGATGCCTCTCCCTTGATGAGCCTGAGGAGGCTGACCAACTCAACATCGTTTGTAATCACTGCTGGTATGGTCTCACGGAGGTTGTCACCAGTGCCTGACACATACACCATGAGAGGCTTTGTGCTGCTGTTCTGCAGCACTTTGCTTTCCGCTGCTATCAAAACAGAGAGACCAAGGGCCTCTTGGGTCAGTAGCTTATGCATAATACCAAAATGCCTGTCGAGCTCAGCAATGCCTTGTTTGGATGATCCTGTGGTGAGCATGATGGCCCTTGTGATGGCTTGCACTAGACGCAGCATGCGGCCTGGGGAGATGTTTTCGCCGCTGCTGAAGCCCACGGCCAAGACTTCAGCGTTGAGATTGCTTACGTCACTGGACTCCATGTTGAGGACATAGTGAGGGGCGCTGCCATCCTCTGCAAAGCACAGGGAGTTATGACACTGTTCAAAACACCCATGAGAGATTATGNAGTCTCCACCCACTTGCAGTGTGAACATGGAGGCAGAGCATGCCATAGAAATGGTGCATGCTGTGATGATCATGATTTGCATTACCTGTCGTGGTGGTCGCAAGGTGGTTAAACAGAGAGCTGTGCTCACAGTTTAGCGCCCCTGCAGCAACATAGTCATGGAGGCGCTGATTTGCATTTTGCTGACACCAAGTTTGGCAGCTGCTGCATGCTGCCCACACGCAAAGCTGCAGTGCACACACTGTCGGCATTGCATCTTCATTTGTGACACACTACATGGACGGACTGTCATTCAGGCATCTTTGCCCCATACACCACTCCATCAACAAAAGCCTCATGAGCTCAGTCTTTTGTACAGCCAATGTGCAGTATGGTGTGCAGAACTTGACTTGCACATGCGACAAGTCAAACCTTGCAGCTAGCTGTTGCATCTGTCACAGTTGCCAGTTCGCATGTGGCATCTGCGCGGCATGCGCGGTATCAGTCCAGTGGTATCCATTCATACAGTGTGTTGCAGTCGAAGCTGCAATGCAATATCTGGNCTCATGTAGAGCTGAGGATGGCATGCACAGCTGTGACATGACCGACTCCGCTGTGTTGCCCTGTTTGCAGACGTCTCAAACTGTCTCTGCTAGATTTGCATGGACCATTACTCCATGTCTTGCTGACGACCTGTGCACATGCAAGAAGACTTTCAGTTACTGTTCACTTCAATGCACCATCTGACCACAGCATCACAACTTTGTACACTACAACCTGCAAAGCATGACTGACAGGCTGTGACAGCATGCTGATGCTAGCCAACAGCACTGTCCATTGTGAGCTTTGGCTATGATACCACAGCGATACTGTGCCGATGACTTGTAGGTAGATACGCAGAACCGCGTCTGAGCCGTAATGTTGCATTTTCGGTCTGCATTATGTACTCATAGCTGTCATGTGCTGCGTCAGGGTGAGGAAGTCTGGCAGTCTCAGCTCACTGGACGGCTCTCAACAGCCAAACCCTGCACTGCCAAGCCATAGCCTGGCAAGAGACCCCAGCAGGGCCCGCCTGCGGGCTCAGGCGCATACACAGGACCCCCCAGCTGCCCAAGCACCGGTGTGTATACACGGCTGCCCCAGCCAATCTTCAGCACCTTTGAAATTTTGATTAAAAACACTTTTACAAGTATAACATGCTGCGCATTTGATCGTACTCATCAAATCAGAAGTCTTGGTGGATGAGCTCAGCTGCTGAGTATAGTTGCGCCTGACCTGTGCTGTGCTTGTGATCTGTAACACCTATCATGCCAGCAGCACGCTGCACAGGCTCAATGCAGTGAGATTTGAGAGGGGGGCGTGCAGCAGCTCATGTGCTGCCCGCATCGAGCAAGCATCATGCTGAAGCATGTCCACTCAACAATAGTGATGCTGTCCAGCTATATTAGCTGATGNCACGTGAATCCACTTCATAAAGCTTATTTGTAGATGACAATTGCGTCACTGCCGTTCCATGTTTTGCCAAGCATGCAGCTGATCCGCAACTGTGATCTACTGCATTTGGCTTACGGCATGATGTCATGGGCAGCATCGATGCAAGCGCATACCTACCTGCATGCAAGCTTCGATAGAATTTCAAATTTCGAAACTGCTGCAAGCCGGAAAACATGCTGCTGATCCTCTACGCGGAGCTCGGCCGACTACACGGGCCCGAGACGGCAAAACAGTACCTGCGAGCGCTGTGTAAGCCATCGATGCGCGTCCTGGGAAGTAACGCTGGCCTATCTTCGACCGTTCAAGTATGCAGCGTGTCTCCCGGCTGTGAACGAAAGCGGGCGATGTGAGGTGTATCTGCGAGGTGTGCGTTCTGAGGTGTACATGCGTCATTTTGCGGGGTCAAGCGGCAGCGTGCAGCAGTTTTGCAGTCTTTTGTAAGCAATACACTACGTGCACCGCCTGAGTACCCAGCCTCGAATATGGCCAGCACCACTCTACTTTCCCTGCTTGATGCTCAAGTCAAGGCCGGCAAACTGCAACCAGCTGCCCGCACTGCAGTGCATGTAAGTCAGCATCAGTACAACTGTGTATGCTGTCACATGGCAACGCAAATGCAGTTGTTAGACGTTGCGCAATTTGCACCCGGTGATAACCGGGTCATAATTATGACTTGCCTGCAGCAAGAGCTATTGACAATCAAGCACTCAGCTATTGATGGAATCAAGGCACTGCAACAAGGACCAATATATTCTTACAAGGCTGCCATGGCATCAGAGCATTTTAGACAAAGTGTCAATAGCAGCATCCAAGCCTTGGACAAGAGATATCGCAGCAACACAAACTTGCAGCACTTGTCAGCAATTGTGTGCACAGCCTGGATCAAAGATTATGTGCACAGGNGCGACATTTTCAGGTCCAGTCACTCCACAAGAAGCAGGAGCTAATGGTATGCCCCACTGAACATGCAAAGGCCATATGTAGATAACTACCTGTGCTCGCATAGGGCAAGGCATATGTGCAGGCATACAGTAGAACCCTTATCCACCAGTGTGTACAATAGCAGCCACGCATGCTGTGCTTGCTTTGCCAGTACATTTCAGCAAACTCAGCTTTTCTTCCTTAACAAGGCTTGGGTGCTGTTTGTGGGTTTGCAGTCCAGCAAGCACCACAAGCCCAGTATGTAGGCCAAATGCTGGCCAGGCTTTATGCCACATCAGCATGTGTGTGGGTGAACTGTGCTTTAGACGTTGTAATGAAGTAGGTCAGTCAGCAGGCCTTGACCCGCAAACATATACAGCCGCAACATACGTGAGCCATTTTCATTGCNTGGAGTTGCTGCTGAAGCTGGGGCCAAGTAGTGAGCCCCACGCTCAGGGCTGAGGATAGTTTCGGTGTCATGTTGCTGACCCTGCATTGAGCTGCCCCTAGGTCAAATAAGCTCCGAATTTGATATGTAGTCGGAATGAAGTCTGCAGCAAACAAAAGCCTTGAATTGTGTCATACAGTAACAGCACGTGAGACAGCTTGCGCACGCTTAGGTGCCGCGAAGCATGCGCGTTGCAATGTCTAAGTCGTCTCTACGCCGCTGGTGCCGGCAACTTCGCACCTGGGGACGTGATAGGCAGCCGGTGTTTGCAGCTTTTCGACTGATGCAGCAAAATATGACGACCGTGGACCTGTTCTTGTGCAGCTTGCCGTACTATCTATGTACGACAAACATTGGAAGCACCACCTCTGCTCTGTCNCCTGACATTCACGCCTGATGGTGCGCAGCTTGTTGCTGCAACTGCCGACCGATCCTTGGCTTTCTTCAGCATCTTGACAGGTGAGGCCCAAATGTATGCAACAGCNCCTGTTTCGCAGTGTTGCATGCTTCTCTTGTGCAGAAGACTCGACAACAGGACACCATGCAGGCAAGCATATTGCTGTTTGATGGGCACACCCTTGACGCTNCCCATGCCACCGTACATGCCTCCGTTTTGATACATGCTGGAATCCAACCAACTGTGTAGCTTACTACAACTAGGTGTTGAGCACAACAACAATTGCCAGCCGACGATGCGCACGTATTCGCCAAGTTTCATTCATTCGTGTTCTCGTTCATCAAGCGNGACAAGTCACTGGTGTGCTCACTCCAAACTGTTTGTTTCAAGGTGTGTGCTTTGATGGATTTCCAGTCTCAGCAAGCCTGCACAGCAGCTGCAATGGTGAGCAGAGGGGGGTCCCGCTGTTGTGCAGCGGGGTATGAAGCAGGGTGCCTCCGCCTGTTTGACCTGGCCACTGCTTCTCTGGTCTGGTCCTCTGAAGGACCAGGGCAAGAAGACGGTATCATGGCTCTGGAGCCATCTGTTGATGGCAAGCAACTGCTGGCTGTTGCCCGGTATGAGCTTTGTGTCTGACGCAGCTGAATACCCATTGGACAGTAACACTGCTAACCCTGGTTCCCAACGCAGCTACTATACATGTGTTGCCACACATGGCACATGGATGAGTATGACCGCGTGTACAGGTTGCGCACAAGGCTGCAGCGCCCTTATCTGCATATGATGTGCTTCACAAATTAGGTTCATACATGGCTGGCAACAACAGTCNAGCTGTCTGTCTCCTGTGCCCCAGGCAGCTGCTTGAAGGCTTCGTTGGCTACTCCAGCATGGCTAAAGACAAAGAGCCCTTCACACAGGCCACAGCACTAGACAAGTGTCCACAGAGTCAAATTTGCACAGCTCGCTCTGACAAAGACTGAGAATGTCACTGACAAGTGCTGAAAGTACGAGCCGAAGCCATGTCTNCAGTTACAGTAACAGTTACAGTAACAGTTGTTGGCTGATGCAGGTGCACCCTGTGTGCCAAGCAACAAAGCAGCTGGTAAGAGTGATGATGCGCGAGGAAAAGACACTGCACAGATCGCTACAGGTACTGCGCGTGCTGGCCTTGATACTCTGCTGCAGCAAATTGGTGCAAGCATGCGCCATGCTTTAATTGTATGCNCAGATCCAGAGAAGAGACAGACCTGTGCCAACACACACATGTGACAAAACACATCCACCTTTATCAAATTGCGCTTGCAATGCAAATGGCTCCACAGTAAAGAGTGTGCTTGCGGTAGCAGGTCACTTTGGCTTTGTGACTCATGACTGCACTCCGCTTACCGGCTTGCAAGCTGAGCTCAAGCACAGGGCTTGGCAGCGTGTGCCAAAGGCACGTTGCACATTGCAACACAAGCCAAGCACGCGGGGATTCACGACGCCGATCGCTAACAACTTTCAACGCAGCACCTACGTCATCGAAACAGGCTGTGCAGGATGATCAGGTCGAGCTCGGCAAGACAGGTTGGTGTTGCGACGAAGTCAACGTGACTTTCCTGCATGCATCGTGACAGCTCGAAACAGAGAACACAACGAGCCACGTCTTCCTGCAGGTATTAAAGTCAACGCACTAGCTATTGGTGCCTGGCAGTGGGGTGACAAGTCTTTCTGGGGCTATGATACCTTTGGCGACTATGGGGATGAGCAGATCAGGTACACATGCNGAACTCCCTATGCCTGGTCTGATGTTGACTGCTCGCAAACTTACTCTGTAGAGCAATGAGGTGCATGGGCGAGCATCGTATGTGTTACAATGGAACACCTAAACTGCAGCTCAGTAGTGATTGCTGTGTTAGGGCATCATCACTGCTGTTGGCACATTCCAAGGTCTGACACATAGCTTACTGTGCAGAGTCAAGCAACCAGGCAGACAAGATGACCAACCAGGACGCCAGCAAGCACCTGGGTGGCCGGGAGGGCAAGAAGCAGACCATGGGCACCAACACCAAGCAAGCTGCCTCCTTCTTCACCTGGACCAGGTAACCCTTCTCAGGTACACACCTGCTGCCCCTGCCCTCAATCTCTGTGTGTTATAACGTGCCTGGTGCCTGCCTAGCTGTCTTGGTTTTGCTGCAGAACTGCTCATGTTTAGCTGTACATTCAGGCAGGAAGTGCATGCACAGCTTGCAGCGTACCCCTTCCTTGCTTTTATTGCATAACAGGGCAGTAGCAAGACTGTATGTCTACTGGTGGGCATTTGCTGTACTACATGTGTGCAGTAGACTGAAGCATCTGCTTGTGTATTGCAGAGGCTTCTTGTCTTCAGCTACTGCCAGAGCAGGCAATGAGGAAGGCCAGAAGAAATCTGGGAATCCATTTGCACCTACAAGCTCTGCAGGTGGCACCCCAACTGACAATGAAAAGGATGAGGACGATTTGCCCAATGAGGCTAAGCAAGTACAAATGAGTGGCAAGCAGAAAGAGACTCCAACTCAGCCTGGATCTGACAGGATGCCCAAGAACTCTGGCAGAAAGGACAATGTACAGACAGGCAACTCTGTAGACAAAGATAATGCAGTAGCTCCGGAAGGTGTTGGAGGTCCTTAAAATAGTTTAGGTAGTGTCCCAGTACAGTGTCTATGGTATCATTTTGCATGTCAACCATTGTAAAGTCAGCTCAGAAGCTGAAGGCTTCCTNCTGGTGGCACCTTTGCAGGCCTAGCAGGCTACATACAGCTTATGCAAGACTGCTGGCAGGATGATGCAGAGCAGCGGCCAACCTTTGAGCTGGTCATCGTCACCCTCAGAGGCTTACTGGAGCAGGCCATGACCAATAGGTGGGCCACAAAAACTTTATCGCTTTTGCAATCATGTGTACAGGGTATGTCATGACACAGTCCCAAGCTTGCATGTTTACCCTTGCGTTGAATCTTGACTCCATGCAGTGAGATGTTGGATTAGCCGGGAGCCTTGAGTGAAATCTCTTGAAGGAGTGAGCGTGTTACCACCAGCCAAAGCTGTTTCCCACTGCATCCACCCTTTGGCCTGGCTGAGGCATGTGTTGGACTGCGTCAGCATTACTGCCGTATAGATAGTCAGGACAGAATGGCATATGCTTGCGTGTCACAGTCCTGGTATCAGTGTCATGTGTCTGTCAGATGATGCCAGGCAGCCCTCACCTGCCAGTTGTCATCGGCTGTCGGGTTGCAGAAACAGCCACAAAACATGTAGCACATCAGGCAGAATCATTGACATCCTGCAGACATATCATCTTCACATCTGCTAACATCATGCGCAGGTCTCTGCAAAACAGCGCCAGCAAGACTGCCCGTGGCACCAAGGCACAGTCCCCTTCATCCACAGCAATCGTGGCTGAAGCAGCACCTAGTGCCCCTGCGCCTGCTGTTGCAGCTGCACAGTCTCAGCTGGCTGCGTCGTCATCAGCAACTCAGCCAGGCAGATTGAGTGCTCCTGGTGATGCACCTTCACCATTTCAGCAAGCTTCAGCGTTTGCATCTGCATCTGGTGCTACAGCCCCCACCGCTGACCCCNATACCGGCACAGCAACGCACACACTGCAGCAAAGATCATTGTCAACCTGCAACATACACAAGGCTACAGAGGCTGAAGCAAGTGGGCAGTCAAGGAGCACAGCAGCACCAAGCTTTGGTGCTATGGTTCTTGGCGTCACAGCTCGGGCAAACCAGCTGTTCAACACCCAATACACTCACAGACGTTGCATCAGACCTCCTTCCATTCAATCGCCCTACTTCTGCTTGTCCACAGTTTCCTGCAGACAGCCAGCGTGCTACTGCTGTGCAGCCAAACACTAGAAGCCCAGATGCTAGTGTATCACATGAGGTCCAGTCCAGATCAAGCTATGCCAACTGTGACTTGAAGACTGCATCTGCTGCACAGACTCAGTATCGTGCTCTGATGAGCAGGATGCACACCAAACTTTGTCAGTCCTGTGCACAGCATTGCTCTGCAGTTGTTGCTGCTGCCGCTCAACGTTGTTAAGATTTGCTACACCACATCAATTTCAGCAATGCCATAAACGAATCTTAGTGGGCCATGGCCATGAGCATACTGCTGGTCAACGACGGCCACTAGCACTAGTCCTGCTTGTTGTTCACAGGCACTTGAATTTTGCTGGTGCAGGTTGAGACCCCAGTTCCAGTTCCTGCTCTAGCGCAGAGCAAGGGGCTGGCCCCAGGGGCCATTGCAGGCATTGCTGTAGGTGCTGGCATCATCCTCGCACTGGCCCTAGGTATGCTGTGCTGGGCTATCTGGGCATGTTGTGCGTCTGGAATGATTTGAATCAGATACAATCGTGTGGACTTAGCTACAGCAAGATCGTGAGCGGCGCCTCTTGATGGCATCAGCAGCGGTGTATGCTGTGATGCAATGCTTTGAGGGGTCTGTGCTCGGCAAATACAGTATACATCACAGCCCCCAGCACAGCACAACCTCAGGCCATACCACAGNATGTTGTGCTGACCTGTTTGTTGCTTTCTTCCAAGTCTGCTGTAGCTCAGTCAGACCCCGTCGCTTGCGTCATAACATTCAGGGCAATCAAAATTATATTTGACATTGATGTGAGTTTCCTGCTGCCGCATGGGCGGTTTCCGCTTCAACCCTGCATGGCTTGCCTGTATGCTGTATCTAGATCATCGCTAGGCATGTTGTCGACCTGCTGGCTGCCGTATCTCTGAGCTATGCTCAAGGAGCGCAAGTGAGTGATGGTAGCAGCGCTGTGTAAGGCTTATGTGACCATGGACCACGGCCCTGCAGAGGCTTGGGGACATAACGCCTACAGCTTGATTAGCTGCTGTGGCACATTGTGGCTGATGGTAGCAACAGACCAAGACATGTCTTCAGAGCATGTGTCTGGCAGACTGGTCATGCAGCAAATGTGTAGCTTGGGCGCATGTTGTATGGCATTCTTGGAACGGTCGAATGTGACTGATGACAGTTGACATGGACTGCTCCTACTCTGTAAGGAGAGCGCAAGTGCTGCTTGTAAGGTGCTGGTGCAGCTCAACAAGCTGCAGAAGGCTCGGATGCTGTGACAGGCACAAAGCGAGCCCTGACGGAGTGCTGTAGGACAGCTCATGATCCTTGAGCTAGAGATGCACAAGGTACTGCTGAAAACCAAGTGCTTACCAGCAGCTTGCGCACACTTGAGTCANTTCCAATCACGCTCTGACAAGTGCACTGTGGCCAGATGGCAAGATTGAGCAGAGCTTGCAGCGCTGTAACACACAACGCAACAGTCAACACTACCTGGAAAGTCACACTCGTGACAGCAAAGGCCACATTGGTGCAGCTTTGCAACAGCCCATGTGACCATTGCCAGTGTGCCATGGAGTGGTGGAATGCCATGCATTGCATGCTTGCAAAGCACTGAAAGTTGTTCACCAGACATGGTGAGGTGCTTCAAACACGCTTCCTAGGATGGTACGCAAATGCACATGTGCTAGAACATCTCCTGCAATCAATTGCCTTTGAATCAGCCATGTGGAGCTGAAACTTCAATAACCGGACATGACATGACATGACATGACATGCCTTGAGTGATCAGTGAGTAGCTTCCCTGCCTACATTGCGGGCATTTGCAGCTATGGCTGCTGCGCATAACAGCTTGTCATGCCTGGCTGAGTGATATGCACTCTGTCATGACTCGCTTGTGAGCACTATATATTTTTCCACCTCCTGTGCACTCACATCCTTGCATGCTCAGGGCTGGGTTGATCAAGATCAGGAAGGGATTCCTTCATACCAGGATATTGTCGGGGCTCATGACGATGAGGATGAAGAGTTTGATGAAAAGGCTGACCAATTTGAGTCAGCCTACAACTTCAGATTTGAGGTATGTGTTGCACTTGAGACAAGCTCCAAACTGACCATTGCGATTACTTTGAATCAAGCATATCAGGCTTGCGTGCCTTATTTTGCAAGCATGAAGTCCTTGCAAGTATGCTGCCTTGTGTTTACTGTACCTATACAATGTGTGTACAGTGTATACAGATTTCTGATGACATGTCTCATGCTGCCATGCTGCTGCATTAGCATGCACGCTGTGCGCATTAAACCAAGCAAAGACCACCAAGCAGTCATATTGTATTTGAGAAAAAGATGACATGCATTTGTTGCTATGTGGCTTGATGAGGTGACAACTTGTACAGTGAACAAGCAGCAAATTGTCAGTTGAGGACCCTCTTTGTTTGAGCAGGAAGAAGGTGGGCGCCAGATGGTAACCTATCCACGTGTGCTTGAGCACACTGTGCGCAAGACTGATGACCGTAGGAAGCGTAAGAGAGCAGAGAAAAGCGAGAAGCGAGCTGCCGAGGAGGCTGCTCAGCAGGAAGAAGTCAAGAGACTCAAGAATCTAAAAAACGATGAAATCCAGGACAGGTCAGTGCATTGCCTTGGTGCCCTAGACCTGTAGATATGCTGCTGTCTAGNAGGCAAGCTGTGCAGACTGACAGCATGCTCAAGGGTACCTGTGGTTAAGGTGGTTGTCACAAAGTAAAGGGCCTCATGCCAGGGTATACGCTCCACGAGGTGCACCTGTGAGTAAAGATCAGGTTTTGGCACGTGCATTAGCAGACACCACAGACACAGCGCCTCAAATTTGTACACGTGCAATCCCAGTGCGCCATACAATGCACACAGACTGCGTCATGATTTGTTGCAGTCAAATTTGCATCAGCAAGACTTGCTGTGCAAGGCAGAAGCTGCTAGCAGGAGCATAAAGGATATACTGTGTTGAAGCAGCATAGAGGTAACAAGCTGGATGACTCACAGCATGTCTCTGTTGGTGAAAACTTGTGCAAGCCACAGCAATGCATTCAACAGCAGCACATGTGTACAGGCAGGCCTGGGCGATAACCCCAAGTGTGCTACCACTTATCTTGCCAGCATTTCACAAAACAATGCAGCTCCACCAACGGTGTATCACAAGCATTTAGGTTCCAACAGGAGTAAACAGTACCAACCTGTACAAGCAGGCCTGGGGTGTGCACTGATACTTGCCCAAGCATATGCAGCAAGATATATCTGTGCACGAGGGCTCGAGGTATGCAATGAGCATGACCTGACGGTAAGCAGTGTACAAAGCAAGATCTCTGTTCATGGCAACTCTTGAGTGTGCGCTGATATGCACATGAGCAAAAGCAGGATGTTAGTGCTGAGAGGCCTACAGGGAGCGTCGCCACTTACAATGGAAGATGTTGTGAACAGCAGAGTGAGCACTGAGGTGNAGTCCTCAGGTAGCTGATCATGTCCACTGCCCTATGCTTCTCTCACTCTGCTTGAGCCTGGGAGTGATGCCAGACAAAGGCAGAACATGGATAGGGAGGTGTTGGGCTGCTAGGTCCTGCTGTTTGCAATGTCCCAAGCACGGTCATGACTAATTGCATGGTGTCCACTTTTCCAACATGCCACTGGAGCTCTCGCAAGTGTACTAGCATCCTCTCACACTCGCCATTCACCTCTGCAGTTTGAGTGGCTGTGTCTTGATTGCCAGGATGTACAGAGAGCCTTCTAAAGACCATTACTACTTTGCACACACACGCAAAGGCGATACGTCACATATCCTTGGTTTGCTGACAGTGCATTGAAAGCATCTTGCACACATCTACAATGTTTGCAGGTACCCGTGTGGCAGCGGCTAAGCTCCTCTTTGTTCCTAGAAGCGTCATGCGAGCTGGATCTAAAGGTTCAAGCACTTCAAACCCAGCACCAAGATTGGCTGGAACCAAGCGCCTTGGTGTTGAGGTAGGGCTGGATCTATCCCTTGTTGTCTGCATGCCAGCGTTTCCGTTGGCCAGTCAGCAAATCTCTGAGGGGCACCTCATGCTCAGCTTGTTGCTAGACTGTGGCTATGTGAGTCAACGCCATGTCAGCAGTGTATGCATTCTATATGTCTGGGAGCTGGGCTTGTGCTTGCTGCTCAAATCAACTCATAGACAGGCCTGCTGTTGTCTCCCCTCACGCGCAACAGGTGTACTGTGCCTCGACAACAAGTCGAGAATTGAGTGTCGACTAGCCAAAAGCAGCTGCGTCACCCAGCAGGTCTGCTGATGTTGAGATGTGCAACCCTCACCCCTTCAGGCCTAACTCACACAGTGAGTGTGGTGCTTACTGTAGCTGAACAGGGCACATATTCTGCAGGGTGCTCAATTCGATGATTCACAGCTTACTAAGCCAAACAGTAAGCAGTCTAGACAGGTCATACCAGCAGAACAGGATGTGGCCTACTGTGCGCTGCCTCCTGCTGCCATAGCTGTCCCCCTAGATCATGGCGCCACTGCACCAGCCAAGAGCAGTGCCCAGTTGGGGAAGAGGCAACTGCTGACAGAGGTGATGCATCGCCTCAAGGTATTGCATGCATGTGACTACGCATGCTGCCATGTACAACTTGCTGCTGGTGACAAGGGACAGGTGTGGCATGCTCTGCATCCACTGGCCNTGGTCAGATGAGGTAGTTTTACCTGAGTTAACATGATCCTTGTGGGACACTGCGTTTGCGGTGTATGCTTATGTCAGGGTTTTGCCAGCATTANTGGCTGGTCCGTGCAGACACAGCTGATGCCTTCAACATTTCACTGGGGGATGTCAGCATCACTGGTGTGCAGCAGGTGTGTCTCTACATACACCTTGCAGGCTGAAGTGTCACCTTGACTGGTATACAGCATGTATGACTACGCGCCACATTAATATGTGTTTGTTACTTTGTGTGTTGACATGACTGGTGCACAGCAGATATGCCTTCACTCGCTTTGCACTGCTGCCGATGTCACAGAGTGTGTGCTTGCAACATCAGAGGCATGCAAATATAAAGTTGCTCATGTTACATGCCCGTGAAGCCAGTTTTCTCATATCATGCTGTTCTGGGTACAAAGTTAGCGTGCAAAATATCACACAGATAGCATAGGGAATGGCAACTAAGCCGTCACAGCTACCCAGCTTATCTCTTACATCAGGTTACGTCCAGGAAACACTTATGTTCAAGAAACACGACACAGATGTGCTCTAAATCATGGAGTCAATTTTACCACGCTGGGTAGCAATCCCTTGCAGTATCATTGCTGTATCGGTCTGTGGTCTCTGTGCAGGTGGAGCGGCNGGCTCTGCATGCTGTGCTGAGACAGCTACAGCGATGTAGCTGCTGTCTGGATCTACAGCCATGGCGCTGACAGTCAAGGCATACGACCACCAGACAGACTCTGTCAGCAGGTTCCAAACCACCAATGAAGCATTTGTTCCCTGTGTGTAGCCAGCTAGGTAGGGCATGTTGGGGACAAACAACAACTTGCACAGCTTGGACCCCTCACTGCCTGCTGGGGTGGTCAGGGTGGAGAGCATTGTATTGCTGTTGGGGTCCCAGAGGCTAACAGTATCTTTGGAGGCCACAGCTAGCACACTGCCATCTGAACTGAAGGCTGCTGCTAGGAGAGGCTCGCCTGCAACAACGACGCAGAGGATGTCACTGCACATCTGCCGTGCAATAGTGGTGTACAGGTTGCTCAGAGACTGAGCTGGCTGTGCAAGTCTGAAAGCACAGGCTGTGGTGTTCTGACCACGTGGCAAGGGTTGATCAGCAAGCAGGACATGATGCAATCTCACATGCAAGGTAAGAATGACATGCTTGAATGTTGAAAGCCTATATGCTGGTCCCAGCNCAACTGCTCAGGAATTGCATGGCATGCAGCGAGGAGCTACTGCGAGCACAGAATGTCTTGGTTTTGCGCTGAAGATTGAGCATCACTGGTGTGCTGATGGGAGACTTCTTAGGTGCAAGCAGCCAGATGCAGGAACTGTGGTTGCCTGTATTGCACTCCAAGCATATGTTGCATGCCCTCTGCTGAGCAAGTGCCGCAAGCTTGTGACCAGTCTGTGTGTGTGTGTGTGACCAAGCCAGGCACAAAAACGAGTCATGCAAAATCGTCATGCAAATAGGTTGTGACTAAGCACTTGTGATCACTACTCACCGGGGCAATGCCTGATGCCAGGCGCATGTTGGAGGATGGGCAATGAGCAANACGTGCTGAAGCTTTGATGCTTTGTGCCACAGCCTGCTGCAGACTTGCCTCAGTCTGCTGCTGAGTTGTTGGGTAAGCCATACCAAGCAGGCCTCATGCCACTGACACGCTGTGTGCTTTGCACCTGCTGTTGATCACTCCACGCATATGCACTCAGCCATAAAGCATCCAACCTGAGTTTCACAGCGTCTTGATTGAATGTAAGCTCACACGGTATCAATGGCATTACAACCTCATTTTCATTCATGTCAACGCCCTGCTGCAGACGTGTTGAGCAATTGCACCTGCCATGGTGTCTTGCATACAATATGAGTGACAAGTACAGCTGGATGCTTACAGCATGCACAGAGTGTTGCACGCCTGTCTTGGGGCACACTGTCTGCTCAATTCATACTGAGCCATATTGCTGCAGGCAAAGTGCCGAAGCAGACGGGGGTCTGAGCCATATCAACTATGCTGAAGTAGCCCTGTAGGCAGCAGTGCCTTGGGAGGGGGCACTTTGCTCACCTGCAAGTGAGCACCTCAATGTTCTGCTCTTCTTCATGCTTTGTAGTGTTGTATGCTCTGGCCAAGTTCAGTGACAAGCTTGCGTAAGGTCAATCTCTTGAAAAGCTGCATGCTGTCATGCTTGTTTTGCCATATCATGGGGCACATGCTCCACTACCTGTTCAAGAGAGGGGTCAGGACTGCTTGAAGTGTATGCAATGTGTCCATTGACATCTGGGCTAATAGTATGATGTGGACAATAAGAGAAAGCAAGTGCAAGCTAGAGTCCAGACCTGATGTTACATCTGACACTTTCTTCATTGACTTGCATGTATAAATGATGATGTTGGTGATGAGAGTCAGAGAGGAAGGCATGGATTGACAAAAAGTTTCTGTCAGCCAATTCATACGTCGCATAACATGGTTGTCTCAGTATTCACAGATCTGACATCACAGATTGTACAATGACAAATGTACCATCTGCAGCATGACGTACAAATCTGGGTAGATAAGCATTCAAGACTCACCTTGCTGATTGGACAGCAAAGCAGATCATGGAGCGACTCTCCTTCAGTACCTGACACATCTGACACTGTGCCTTCTGCAGCAGTTGTCAGGCCGACAGCACTGGGATTGAATTCCCCTGCTGCCCTGGCATGCCGGTATGTGCAAGTGTCTATCGACACGGCTGTTGCAGTTGGTCTCGCTTGACCCCCAGGACTAGTCGAGCTATTGGGTTGCTCAGGCGCAGCAGTGCTGTTAGTGCTGGGTCTGTGTTTGGAAGGAACTCCGCTGGGCAGCTGTGGCCAGGCATAGGAGCTTGCTGAGGTGTCTAATCTCAGGCTCAAGTGCCGTGCTGACTGCACAAGCTTTCAGCACCCCAAGCATGACTTGCCTCAACTGCAGATGTCTGCTTTTGACAGGAGGCACTTGCTGCGTGACTGCATGGACTGCTGATCAGGCGTGGGATAGTTGCTGTTGCGTGCAGAGGACTCTGCCTCAGACTGGAGCAGCTGGCAAACAACAGCCAACAAACTGCTGCTTGACTGTGCAGAGATTTATGGGCATTAGCACCTAGCATGAGGACGTGCTTGCACATGCTGAAAGAACAGCATGCATGCCACAAGTTTTGGATCATTAATGCAGCATCTATCTACTTTTGACAGATTGCATGCATATGACAACTAGCATACAGCTACAGCAGGACCCACATGAGGTGAGCAACACGGATCACCATGCAGATCAGAATGAACACAAACAAGAGTACCATTGCAAGCAGTATGAGAAGGCAAAGCAGCTTACGTCAGCAAACCACTCGTCTGGCCAGTAGTGGATGGCAGCAAAGTCAATCTCAGCGTGACCATTGTTCTGGGTGAAGTTCTGGCCAGTGATGCCTGCCCATCCATTGCCAGGGTTGTACTGCACATCTGCATCGTACTGGCCCCAGAAACCCTCATATCCGATGGTCACCAAATGGTTGGGGTCAACTGTCTTGGTATAGTTGGCCATGATTTGCACCCAGGCCTGCCAGTAGCAACAGAGACATCAGCCAACTGCTTGATACGCAATAGCGAATAGGTGAAACGCATAAATACTTGCAATCCAAGTGCCAAATGAGTGCTTGACCCTGAGTGCCGACGGAATGATCTAAATATGCTTGTTGCATTTGATAGACAATGCAGTACTGGAGCCACAGCAAGTGCAGCCAGACATTGCAGCTATGGTGATTCACCAAACCGCGTCAATCTTCCACAGAAAACAGTGCAAAAACAGTGCAACAAAGTATAAACTGATGCACACATAGCTACAGGCAGGTATGAATGCACAGCTGCAACAAGTGCAGGTGCACAGCAGCAAACTAAACAGGTACATGCGCAGGCGAACAATGCAAGAGCTTACATCAAGAGAATCGGCACAGCTTGGCAGGCACTCAGCGTTGGTAGGGAAAGCTGGGTAGAGAGTTGCTGGGAAGCATTCACATCTGACCTCGTTCATCAGATCCCAGGCAAAAATGGTGGGGTCGTTCTTGTACAAGGTGCCAGTGTAGGTGTTCTGCATGGAGAAATATTGGTGTTGGAATGTCATGAGGAAACAAACACACACATGACTTGCACCACAGAGGTCACACAAGCAAAATCTGCACCTGCAGAGTCTATCACTGTTTAGGTGAAACAGTTTTGTATGCAGCTGTATGACAGCTGTATGACAGTGCACGAGCTTAAAGATTGTGGACAACATCCCCCAACATACAGCATGTATCACAGCATGGTGACAGCAGAGAACTATGATGCCATGCAGCATGGATGAGCATATGACGATGGATGCAAATCACTGAGTAACACCTCCAAAGCAAGCTAATGCTTTGTATGCAGAGTCCACATGCGAGTGTGCACACCACATTTCCAGCAGAAAACCACTGCCAAAACTGTTTTGGACACAGCACTGGCACAGTGTGAGCACACTCACGTTACGGTTGACAATGGTGCGGATGTGGTCCTTGTAGTACTGCTGGATGGTTCTGTCGGTGAAGAAAAGATTAGTGTTGTCTGTGGCATCACCCCATGTGAGGTAGTTGATCTTGGAGTCAGCAGTGTTCCACTCATCAGCAAATGTCAGAATCAGCTTGATGCCGTAGCGCCCTGCCCTGTAGATGATGTAGTCAAGCGCCCTAAATGCCTCCTCATTGTATTTGCCTACAGGCAAAGTTTAAAGTCAAGATGTGCTGGTGTTGTTGACCATCTGTGGGGTTATAGAATGCTGCAGAAAGCATTGTCCATTGTCCAAGCATCAGTGCCAGACATGAACACCAGTCCTACAGCACGCATGGACACAATATGTGCTTTGCATTTCATCAGTGATGGGGGTGAAAGTGCCTACCTTGAGTTGGCTGCAGAGCCAAGGTAGAATTGATGCCGTGAGCGAACACACGTGCAGTGGTCAAGCTGTTGTTAGCTGCAGCTGCAAATGTGAAGTCCACGGGAGACAGGCCGTATGGGTTGGTGGGAGGGTCTACGATAGTGTCGACGACCGACTCCAGCAGCAACCACCTGCAACATGCAAGCGTGACCGACGTCAGTACCAGGTGAGTAACACGATACTTGAGGTGCACGCCGAAGTGTCAAGGGTTGGTATGCAAAGGTCAAATTTCGAAGTCAAGCACCGACCGACCGCAGTTGTGCGCTGGGCTGCAGAGCTGCACTGCTCTTGGCGAGATCACAAGAGCAACAGAAGTATGGCAGACGTACGTGTTCATGCCCAAGGGGACAAACTCCTCGCAGTTGTCATCCACAAACTTCTCGCCGCTGGTACGGATGAACCCAGAGTAACCCGCTACACATTGGAGGGTAAACAGCAGAGCCAAACAGGCTGCGACGGCTTTCATGTTGTGGCTGCCGCGATGTAACGGGGCTATGTGCAGCCGACTACAGACGCTTAAAGACAAGCTTAAGCTCACGTCCAAGGTCAAGGCAGTGTTGCTGCAACCTAGTTGACTGTGGCTGCTGGTAGCACTTGTAAGACGCGCTGAGGGATAGTAGCGTCAGCTTCTGTCTCTGGCGAAGTGGGTTGAAGTGTGACAACACTTGTTTGCAAGTGCGGTGAGCTTTTCAGGTGACGTTGTTAGTACAAGCAGTGTTGAAGCAAGCAGCTCACGCGGGCAGCCGGCTCCTGGTTGTTTGCCGAGTGGCATGAACGCAGTACTGCATTAACTACAGACAAGTTTGAACGGAAGCCCAGGCGGTAGGGCTGAACCGCCAGTTTCGGATTACGACTCCTAGGCTTTTTTGCAGACTGCCTGAGAGGAGCCGCCACCGCACGTGAGGACTTAGATGTCGGACAAGAGATCATCCGCTAGATCCGATCATGCCTGAACTTCAGTGACGTCATGCGTTCAGCGGCTTAAGCAGGCTTCAAACGCACGTCCCCAGTCATGAGGGGGAGCTGCAGGAAGCTTACTAGCCGTTCAAACTGGACTCTGCATGTTAGGTACCGATAATACAGCATCAGTTTGAATTTTGAGGCTTGAAACACCTTGTCCAGTGTCGACAACAAAATCAACCGTTGAGTGGTCAGGTCAGACATGGCTGCGCCACATGCGTTGTCATGTGAGCGAAAAATCTGCGATTGCATACATACGGGATGAGCCCTCGAATTGGTAAAACACAATTCAGCGCTTCTATTCACAACTGGTACTGCAAACCAGGTATTGTGTGCCACCACATCAGCATTGTGCGCAACAATTTTGCTATCTACGCCTGGCATCACACCCCAACCACCCTTTAAACAAATCTACGTTCTAACTACAGTTGTCAGATTTGCAGCAATGTTCAAATATGATACACTATAGTGTAAGAATTACTGGTACATTGCAGAGCTGAATGCCTTAGAGCTAATCAGAGGTCCAGTAAATTGTCGTTGGCTTTACTGGAGTGGCTTTGCTGCCAATCTGCCTTCCTTTTGCAGCCATGTCATCCTTCATCTTCTGGAAGTCATCTTCAACACCTCCGAAGCCACCCTCCNGCACCCCACTGAGCTGGCTGGCTATGTGGCTCGACAGCTGCTCAAGGTATGCTTACTGAGATAACAATGAGATGCTTCATCTCAGTCTTGACGGACTGGACACAGAGGCAGGTGTCACTGCAAAACCACCAGGACACTGCAAATGCATGCACCTGCTGACGTGCACAGCCACTGCTTGAAATCAGCTTTGCAGGCAGGACTCTTTTGCCGCCCAGTTGGCCCCGTCAACAACCAGGTCAAGCTACCTTGCTGAAGAGCAATAGAAACAGCACAGTCACATGAAACAAATCACACAGCCAAATTTATTAGCCAGGTCAATCAGCCAAGCAGCTGGATCAAACACCACAGACGGCTGCTCAAACCAAGTGNACTAAAATGTCATTTTGCTGCCCACTGCAGTTACCGAGTGTCAAGCTTGCCGCAACAACCCCATTATGGTGCACATACACGCCGTGGCCGCNTGGTAACATTGGCTGCATCTGTTGTCCAGACATATGTGATGTGTGCATGACGCAGGCCAGAGGAGCGTGTGAGGCTGGAAGCACTGAAGGAGTTGCAAGCAGGTGCAAACAAGGGCAAACCAGCCAAGCCTGACCCCAAGGTGCAATGACAATACAAATACCAGATGTCAACAGCTCATTCATGGGCTGTCAGTTGCACACTGGCTTGACNGACATTCCCTTCTGCTGCTCTTGACTGTCACAAATGCTTTCGCCATTGTCAAATCTTGATTTTCAAATGGCTTTGCTAGTGAATGCTGGCTTGGAACNCCGTATGCGCAGCTGCACAGCACAGCAAAAGTCATGCTGGAGATCCTGAAGCTGCCATGGCAGCAGCCATCAGCTACCTACAAAGTCCACATGCTGCCTGCAGTGGGTGCGTCTGCGTTTGCTCTGCTTGCCAGAGAGCTTGACCTATTTAGCCTTCCGCAATGGGAACACTACGCAGACGCAATGCCTCACATTTCCAGTCCCATAGCAGACATACATACCAATCCCTGTGACACTTCAACTTCAGGTGACAGCAATGGTGGAACAAGCCTCGCAAGCCCAGCGTCAGACCCACCGCCAATCCCAAATCCAGCATCAACACTGGTGTCAAAAGCGTCACCTGCTCAAGCACCATCACGAGAGTCAGCACCACCAAGCACAGCGCCAGCACCTGTGCGCCCACCTGTGCGTGACTTTGACTCACTGCTCACAGAGCTGGCCAACTCACGCGTGAATAAGGTCCCAGATGAGCAGCTTTGCCAAGCAGTTTGGCCTACCCCAATTGCAGTTGTTTGGACGGCAATACANTCAGCAATGGCCATGCAGAAACTGCAAGATTTGACATGCAAAAGTTTCAGCTGCAGCCGACTTAGGAAAGATTGATGGGTCACATAACATATGCACCGCACACGACCATGGNCGACATTAGACAGCCTGGCAGCAAAACATGCTGCAGGCAGGCTAGGCAGATACATAAGACCTTTGCAAGTTGTAAGGCTGCTATTCTTCAGCTAACTAAAAGCTTCCACAGGGAGATGTATACTCATGTGCCAGATTTCGTTCTCTTGACCATGCTAGTGGCACAGACTGCCAACCATAATTGTCTAACGCAATACAGCAAGAAGCAGGAAATTGGCAAAACTGCGGAACCTGAGGAGGAGGAGAATGGGGGGAGCCAATGGTGACTAAGCGGTCTATTCCAGCTGTGCCCACAGTGAGCAGATACACTCTGGAAAGCCAGCCTCCAGCAGAGTGCGCTAGCATGGTTACGGGCGCGCCATCTGTTGCTGTCTTGACTGCATTGACTGCATCATCTATGCGATTCATGTACCTGCATGATCAACCGTGACAATGAAACGCAATTTTCAGCTTTTAGTCTAGGGATGCTTTGTTGACCTTGAGTATGTGCAGTTAGTCCACTGGCTTGGTCTCAGCCAGCATAAACTCAATGTATGGAGTGGACACCATCAGACAGTCAGTCAGGCTTCAACACATGATATCTTGTATGTTTTGTCCAAGCGTGATGTGAGCAAGGAGTTGTGTGGCAGCTGCATGCAAGCATTGCTTTTGACATAGCTGCATGGCCTGTATACATTGTGTGCAAAGCTCACAAATTGCAGTTTGAAATCAAGCATTGGTCAGTGAATGCAACACATAGTTGTCATAGCTGCAAGAGCGTGGCAAATATGCTTCTTACCAGTTGACAGTTGGTCGTGGATTCAATGTGCCTCTCCAGTAGTTTGGATCCACAACACCGGCAGCATTCCTCAGCCAGTCTATTCTGTTCACGGCAGCTATTTTTGTTGTGAAGCCTTCCTTGTGTAAGAGCTCTGCAAGGTCCTTATAGTCTCCTTTAGAGTTGCCCAACCCTGGCATGATGACCACACCACGTTTCTTGCCATTACTACCAGGTTGATCAGGTGCTGTTGCTGAGCAGGTTGTGAAACCTGCAGCATAGTCGCGCGTGTCCAAAAGCGAGAGCAACAGCTGTTGAGCTTTACGTAACAGCACAAGCGTACGGGCTGCACGTCTATGGGTGAGTGTGGGGTTTGACCGAGCTCGGAAAGGCTTTTGGCAGAGGCGACAATTCGGGAAGTGCAGTGTTTGCGGGGCTNCCCCCCCCCCCCCCCCCCCCCCAAAGGTTTTCTTTGTTATTGAGCATGAGCGGGGAGCCAGCCGATAGCTCCAGGTGTGAGTGGCCAGTGTTGTGCATGTGATGCTCATAGAAGCCAACTATTAAATATGGCTGTGGTAGTCAAGTCTAGTAGCAATCTGACGGCACAGTGAACATCCTACTCTAGCAGGGGTTCAACATCAGCCACAATTGTTGTTTGCGCCAGCAAACCGCTATCTTGTTCCCTGTGCACAGAGTGCATGCATAGACAGCATACATGAAGTGTCTTATAAGGACTAAGTGTCAGCACAGACAGTTTGTGACCTGTGACCCTACAGAACTAGCAGGTATGGTATGTGCAAAGTTGCACCAGGAAAGACTCCAGATGCAACAGCCAAAACAATGCCTTACCAATGCTGATGTTGGCATATGCTAATAGCTGAGTCAGCACTTCCTGGGAGTCATCAAAGGAGTGCACCACACCTCGTGTAAAGTCTGGGCTGCAAGTTGTCACAGGTAGTAATGTGCTTATGTTACACTCACAGGTCGGGGGCCACATATGCAGCCTCTTTGCTGTAGTGGCAGAACTGTGCGTACATGCATTACAGCACCATTGACGCATGGGTGCCCAATGTCTGCAGCACACCACTTCGCGGCAGAGGCCAGTGTACAGACAAACAAGACTGTGCTGCCCAAATTTAGCAAAAGTCGCATGAGCAAAAGCATCGAAAAACCGTGCACGACAGCTATCCCGGTGCGTAATGTACAATGTGCGTAATGTACAGCAAGCAGATAATTTGCATACCGTGTGATAACGCTATGCTGTGCATCACCCACCTGTGTTGCTTCAACACTGCCAAGAAGTCAGTGGCAGCTGCTCTGAGGTGAAGGAACATGGGCAGTTGGCAGGAAGCTGCTAGCTCAAAATGCCGTTTGAACCACTTTTGCTGCACCTCCTTGCTACAGAACTGCAGTCTGACCACACAAGTGAAGGCTGCTCAAACTTCTGACAGGCTTGAAATCCATCACAGCTGGGCCAAATGTTGTGCACACCATTGCACACACACCCTTCAATGGCTATGTTATACCAGCACATCAACTTGTCATCACAGGACAATGCTGGAAAAGGTGGATGTGGAATCTTAGCAGGCCCTGCACATATTGCAGACTTCACTGCATGTAGCGAACAAACAAGCAAGCAAGCAAGCAGTTCAACGGGGATTGACATTGTAGTCAGGGGTATTACCTGTCATAGTCCAGTCCACATTCCCCAATGGCTACAACTTTGCCTGAAGCAAGGGAGTCTTTCAGAAGGGCGTTGAGGCTGTTCCAATAGCCCTCGGGGCCATCGGGGCTGTCCTCAATCTCTTGGCACCTNCTGGAAACAAGATAGCTTTGCAGCAGCATGTGTAGTCGCATCTCACCGTTTCTGAACATTGCAAAATGTGGGTGCCTCTCCACCTTCAGCCTGACCTGGTCCAGGTACTTTGTCATCTCATTGGACTCGGCATAGAAATGGAGGAAGACCACCTTCTGGTATACACTAGCAAATCTCTGCACAGCGTCGAAAGCTGCTTGGCAACATTCACTCCCACATTCTTGCACCTCCTCAAGCCAAGCTTTGCACAGAGCACATGCCAACTTTTGCATATAACAGATGGGGGTGTCACTCATGAAGAGGAAACAGTAAACATGCACGTCTGGAAAATGATGCAGTGCAGCAGGATACAGCAGGGACTTATGGCTGCATAGAGTGTCCATACCTCGTACACTGGCTCAAAGACTCGGCAGGGCCCGCAGTCCGTTGAAGACGCACAGATAACCACAAGCTGATCAGCATGCTTTTTCAGCACGTAGTCAAACTCCCGGTCACTGTAGATGGGCATAACCTTGCCAGGTGTTACCTGCTGGTACACCATATATTAGCACATGAGGTGGACTGCTGGTGAATCAGGTCAATCAGTGTCAGACATTCCACACAGATGTGAAGACCTGACTGAACACTACATTGCAACATGGATGTTGACGGCAATCCTCTTGGTGACACTGAGACACTTGCCTGTATTACAGATGGTTCTGTGGCCTGACTTTTGGCAGGCTTCAAACTGATAAAGCGCAAAGTCTTTTGCAGATCCTGCAACCGCTCTTTGAAAAGGACCAAAAATTCATTGAACTCAATCTGACCAGAATGGTCTGCATCATATCTCGAAAACACCTCGTGAAGCTCCTGAGGCCCAGAGAATGGCTGACCAATCCTGCATTGCACAGTCAGCAGTCAGGACAGGGCGTGTTGATACGCTGTGTGTATTCACTATAGACATCAAAGCTGCACAATGTCACACTGCATACTCAAATGCATTGGAACAGATTCAAGAATGTGAGCATACTTGTCAAAGAAGTGCTGGACCTCAGCAGCCCCCAGAGTGCCATTCCTGGATGTGTCGACCTCATCAAATATCAGCTTGTACTTGGCTAGCGTGATTGCCAACATGCTGCCATCGTTGTACTGCACCCAGACAGTTTCAATGTAAGGTGTCTCGGCTTCAATCAATACAAGCCTTTTTTCAATACAAGCAGTTGAAACGAACTCAAATGACCTGAGTGCCTGATTGAAGCTCTCTCAGAACTAGCACATTATCTTTGGGTAAAATACAAGCCGTACCATGTGTTCAAACTCATCAAACGAAATGTCCCCACTGTGGTCAGCATCATACTCATCAAAGCTCTGCCCGAGTTCTGCTTCTGAAAGCCACTCCTGTAGTAATGACAAGCTTGCAACCTCAATAGTGAACACTATCAGACTGGCTGCATGCAGCTTGTGTTGAGGGTGCAGCAAAACAAGCACACCACCAACAACTGTGGGCCAGATGTCCTGACATGAAAAGCATAGCATATTTGGTTAAGGGATCCTACCAGTGCCACAGGCTCCAGAAAGGTGTTGGTCTGCCGCAACAGCACCTTGAGGTCGTCTTTGGTGATGGCACCATTCCTACATATGAAGAAAGGTAATTGCTGGTTGGTAACCCCTCAATTGTACTGCATTTAAAGTTTACACAAGGCTTTTGCTGAATTAGCAGCTATCAGCTCCTTCACCTGTCTGTGTCTAAGCCATCGAAAAGCTCCCGAAGCCATGCTACCGTGCCTTCATCAGCTTTGTACTGGCACTCCTTGTCAGTGCACACAAGACCAGAGGTGAAAGGTTGAGCACCCTTCTTGACCTTCTGTAGTGGTTGAAAAGTCAAGCTCCCGAGCGCGCTGCCTGCCGAAAGCACTGTTGAGGCCTTTCGCCTGGGCGCCTTATTGCCGTCTGGCTTGGCTTGAGCCCGAAGAGTTTGTGCACGAGTTCCCCTTGAACGCGAAGACAGTCGATGAGTTGCAAAACACGGCGCGAAAGTACCAGCTGACAGGAGGACCATTCTATCTCGTGAGCATACGGACTGCACAAAGCCTGCGTAAGAGGTTGCAACGCGGAACCGTGAAGTAGCAACTCTTTACAGGCAAGATTACACAGATCTACGGAATGCGATAATTCAACGCGTTGCCAGAGCGTAGTCACGGACGGTGACAAATGCATGAGAATGGCTGAGAGCGCTGCAGCGCNCGTGGTCGACGAGAGACAGGGATATGACATAACAACTCAACAGTATACCAGGTATTCCAGAAGATCTGAGTCGTGAACAGGCACCACCCGCCTGCCCTGTTGCAGCATGCGACGGGACACGGCTGGTGCCCGTCTGAGCAAATTTGCCGCCTCTTTGGTCCAAAGGAACAGCTCAAAACTAGAGACTGCAGGAGCGACAGTGTGATTCGCAAGTAACGCGCAACAGCGTCGACCAAGGCTGAGACATCTTACCTCCGAGCCAGAACGCATCGGGGTAGGCGCTGAGCTTCCTCGCAGAAGGAAGGGCAACAGCTTCAATCCCAAGCTGATGCGCCTTGTCGACCAGCTGCTTGTCTTTATCTGTCAAGTACAAAATTACTGTTTTGTCAGCAGGAGCACCGCGGACGGTCTTGCGAGGCGTAGCATGGCGCGACCTCTTCACAACGTTNATCAACCCAAGGCTGTGTAGGGACAAGACAGCCTGTCACGGTGACACCCATGGAGTCCTTGCGTGCGGTGCTCGAAAAGTACTGCCTGCACACCCAGGGCCTCGATGCCTCACGCTGCGAGCTCTTTTATCACAAGAGGAAGCTTGACCTCAGCACCCCTGTGCGCTTTGCGAACCTCCCAAAAGATGCCAAGCTGGAGCTTGTCACAGGTACAGGCAGACAAATGGTCCTACACGAACGTCAAGAGCTCACCTGCATGAGTTCATGCTGACCTTTTGCTGTACACTAGCATAGTTCACTCTGGCACAATTATCTGCCTCAAAAGTTGCAGACCCACATCATATGCATATATGTGTTGCAGGTCACTGCCAGACCGGAGATACCTCCAGAGGGCGGTGAAGATCTGGCTGCAGCCCTACATAGAGTGAGCTTCCTCAGAAATTTGACACCCATGTGCCAAGTTTATCCATTGCTCGGCTAATGCCTGTTCTTCATGGTCAGTGCACACAGCTCAGACAATTTGCCCAAGTGTGCAGTACCTGCCCAGCCCTAGTATGCATGGCATTTGTAATTGGAGGTGTGTGTTGTGTGCTCTGGCTGCTGTACAGCAATCAAATGTAGCTGTGTGCAGTCGAGTCACTGCTTTGCAGGTTGAGAAGCACATACGCAAGAACAAGCTGACAGCCGGCACCTTCTCAGACCAGGTTGGGCACTCCAGCCATGCAGATGAAGAGTCCACTGACAGGGAAGCACGNGTGCAGCTGATGATGCTGTTGTTGCAGACAGTGCTGTAGACACTATTCTTGATGACATTGACGAGGCAGAGCCCGTCAGTGCACAGAGCTCAGGGCCAATCACAGGCAATGTGTCCACAAATCCAGTATCAGCAGACCTTGCAGCACAGATGCGCCCTGTATCTGCAGTCCAGAGGACAGCAGACTCTGTAGTCAGTGGTCCTGGCAAGCCACTTGTGCATCAATCAAGTTTGCAGAGCAGGGCTGTCATGACTGCATTGCCTGATGATGGTGATGTTACTGAAGTGTCAGCCAGTGTAGCAGCCTCAGCTGTTGACAGCACACGACAGGACCATGCCGTCAGTCACAAGCCTGCTGTTGAACAGAACTTGCTCCTCACTGATCTCTCAGCTGCAGAGCCATATACAGCACTCAGTAGTTTGCCACAGACTCCTAGTGAGGTTGTACATGGCCAGGATCAGATAATGCTCCAGCAAAGCAAAGCTGCAAGCATTGCACTTCCTGACAATGATGATGTCGATGAGCAGTCAGCTAATGCAGATGTGACAGAGAATGCAGCTGATGTTGACACAGCTTTTTCTGCAAACGTAAGCTCGACATCACAGACAGTAATGCTGAGCAAGGCTGCCATGACAGCTTTGCCTGACAATGCTGATGTGGATGATTACTCAGCAGCTTCACTCAAGTCAGATGCTGCACCCAACACGGAGCTTCCTAACAGCAATGCAGTGCTATGCTACACACAGTCAGATGCAGCTGCTGTCAGTGATGCGCTCGAGAGCGTCTTGCCTCCTGCCAGCACAGGCCAAGAGGAAAGACCTGATGCGGCTGTTGTNCTGCATCATGCCTTCACCACAGCAGCAGTAGCATAACATGTGACATGTCCCTGAGGCATGATGCCAAGCCATAACAGGTGCTTGCTGTGCAGTGGATCTCAGAGACCTTGAAGCTGCCGCCTGCAGTAGCAGGAGTGACGCTGCTGTCCTTTGCTGGGGGAGCTCCTGACCTGTTCACCCAGCTGGCTGCAGTCTCATCTGGTGAGTGCACATGCAGCGCATGTGCTGCAGTGACTGCATTGTCCAGATAGGAAGCTAAGGCAGTCATGCGTCATGTTGGACCCAGGATGTGCCCTCACTCTTGTGTCAGCTAGTGTTCAGTGCCAGCATTCGTCAGTATAACACCGGCTGACATGTGTATGGCTCATGAATGTGCATAGATGTGAACTGGATGACGAAGAAGATGTTCACGATGTTTGGCAATGCCCAGCTGAAGCCGTGTCCTGGCACACTGCATGGGTCTTGTAAGTGTCAGCAAGTCACACTCAGTTGTACGTTCTGCAAAGCTGCAATGCAAACTGCAGGTGGAGCAGTGGACCTTAACTTAGCGGTTGCATCCACACTGGGCTCAGGCCTGTTCATCTCCTGCGTCATGACAGCATCCGTGGTCCTGATCAGGACGGTGGACATTGTAGACAGGATGGCCTTTGTACGAGACATTGTGGCCTACATTGCTGCCAATCTGCTGGTGTTTGTGTTTGTGCTGGATGGCAAGCTGGAGCTGTATGAGGCTTTGCTGCTTATCCTGCTCTATGTGGCGTATGTGGCCATTGCATGCTACACCAGCAAGTAAGTTGCTCTGCCAAAGGCAATTCCTATGTGATATGCGTCCAGGCCTGCACACATGTTATGAGCTTGGCATACAGACAACTTGACCTTGCTGCGTCATGCGTAGCAAAGTTGTTTATGTGGTCAGTCTGACCCTGCAAAGCGCCACACAAGTGTNAATGCAAGCAGCTCTGCAACAGTTGCTTATAATGCTGCCGGTGTCTTGCGCCTGTACCCCAACAGCAAGCAAGTTGAGGAGCGTTGAGGCTTACCAAGCACTTCTTTGTGTTGTGCATGCATGGCAGAAGCTATGGCGCTAGTTGTGCCTGCTCAGTGCAACTTTGCGCTGTTCAGGCTTTCAATGCACTCACCCATCGCCTATTTCATCTGTTTTAGGGTAAAACCACCTGTGATCAGTGCATCATCCCATGGCATACAAAAGAGCTTTACATTCACTGCTAGCGGCCTGTCCTCACTCCTGTCCCCTCCCTTTTGCACCCTCACGTCCCTGCCAGCTTCATGGTCTGCCTGCTGGCCANCCCAGCTGAGCAGCAAGCAGGAGCAGCTGAACAATGCTCTTGCAGAACTTGAAACTGCCAAAGCTGACATTGACAGTATGCGCGACCAGCTAGATGGTGCAGTGTCAAAGCAGACAGCTCATGCAGAAGGGTCTGCAGACTTCCAGGACCAGCTTACCAGCAGGCAGGAGCAGCTTGATACGGCCCTTGCAGAGCTTGAGCCTGTCAGAGCTGATNCTGTGAAGCACAGTACTGCCCTCATGTGATCAATGACTACAAAGCCCACGCAACATGCAAAGGTCAGAAATGGCCTGGATCAAGGCTTGCAGGTTATGGGATGCAAGCTCATGCCCACCTGCAAGAAGCTGCCGTCTTGGCTGAAGACAAGCTTGAGTACTTCCCGTGAGTTCTTGTCCAGGAGATTTGGTTGCTGCGATGAGGCCTGTGAGCTCCTGATGCCACTTGTAGTGAAGTTGCCAAAGCCGGCACTGACTCTCTGCAAACNACAGCATGGCATGGTGTGGTGTGGTGTGGAAGCAAGTTGCAGGAAGCCACAAATTTTTGCTTACACTGCTCCACGCCATGTTGCTATGTGATTGGGGTGCTGTGAGACCCCTTGGGCATCAAATGTTAGGATCTGCAGCAGCAGATGAGTATGCAACACACTATAGCCAGCAGAGCTGCCAGACGCACTGTGACCGGACCATGTCAGGACTGACGGCTTGTACTGCTTCTGCTATCTGGGAAGCAATCAGATCTGCTGACCATGCATTCCCAGGTCCATCCTATGCAGTCTATAGCTGTGAAAACAATTATTGACAGGTGCCACCTGCCCACTGGGCAGCTACAACATTGATGCACAGAACCTGAAGACTAGCATGATCTGTGACCAATATATCGGGCTGCGCGACCTGCATGCAGCGTCGTTCTGCGTGCTGACACCACTATGACTGGCATGCTGCAGACATATGAGCTGTGCTTACTCCCAACAGCAAGCAGGCCTTTCGCAGCTCTTGCTGGCGCACAGCACCAAGGCCATAGTGGTTTCCTGTCAATACACTGACACCATCTTGACTGACAGACATGACACGGCGTCGACATCATGCTACTGTCAAATCTTACCCGTTGAGAGACACAGGATGATGACCCTGCATGAGCTAGCGCTAAGCTGCAAAAGTGTCGGTGTGAAAAACATAGCCTCATCGTCGGGGTGCGCAGTCACGAGCAAAGCCCGCGAAGCCTCCGTGAAGGACGCCATATCATGGTGGCAAGCAGACAACTGCTAGTGTCGTACGGCGCATGAAGTTCGGGTTGATCAGTTGATCAGCACAACAGAGCTGCTGCACTATCCCCTGGACCTGAACGAGTGTCGTTGTTGCGCTGAACACGCTGTGCTGAGCGCTGCATACACATCTGCATAAGTGAGGGTGCTCAATACGTCGGACTGACTCCACTTTACGGCCTTGACGCGCGCGCTATCTCCATTCTAGAGTTTCGCCTGAAAGCTTTAGAGGCGAAACTCCGAGATATACACAACCGACACAATATGTTAGCACGGCTCGGGTACAATCTCCTGCCATCGCGCTGCGGCAAGGCGACGCTTGTATCAAGAGCTTGCAAGTGTTTGACAGACGGGTCTGGACTGTTTGCCTACTGTCGAGATTGCGACGCTCACTGCCTTGCAAGGCACCAAACAGATCCGTGGCGTCCGCTCACACGGCTGAGCTGCTGGCGGTGGTGCCCCGTCAGGCGTGCATTTGACTCCTTCACACAGTCTCCTTGCAGTAAGCGACGCGCTACCCACTTGTTTGAGACCTGAGTGGGAAAGCCACAGCCTGTCTGCTGTTGCAGCTCACTTCAACAAAGATGGCTGACGCTATGCGTGCAATGCTTGACGAGCTTATGGGAAAAGAGCGAAATGTTCCGCTGGATCAGAGGAAAGGCACAGACATCAGATTCAACGACCCGGAGGTGTGCAAATATGCCCTTGCCGGTTTATGCCCCTATGGGCTTTTCAAAAACACCAAAAGTGATTTAGGTAAGTACACAGGTCTTGGGATGGAAAGTTGCCGTTGATAGGCCCTGGCTTTGAGGTATGTTTTTCGATTTGAGGTATCAGCTTGCGCTGTTTGACAGAGCTTTGCATCATGCATTGCCATGCACTCTTTTGGGCCGCCATGTATTGAAAACAGACGCAACTCTGGCTTGGGCATGCATAAGCTCGCTGCTGCTTATGCCTGCAGGCAATTGCAAGTACACCGTGCATGAGGATGATGTGCAATGGGATGCGGCCAAAGATGTCTGGGATGGCCTTCCACCCCGGGAAAAGGACAGGTGCACATTGCAACACACTNGCAGGAGGTGTGAGGCACCTTGAGCCTGAGCCAGCTTTCAGTGAGTTGCAGCTTCCAGAGGTGGCTGTAGGCCTCTTGCAGCTGACTGCCCAGTTGCAGGGCAGGGNCTGCAAGAGCCACAGCCACAACATGTTGGGCTTGATGCACCAGCTGCATCTGTCATTGACGCTCATCACGGAGTGTACAGCATGAAGGCGTCTTCATACTGTATGAAATTTGTGGATACCAGCACTGCTGTTGGTGTTGCAGACCGTTTAGGCAAAAAAATGAGCAGCTGCTCCAGTTGCTGTTACTGACAGTAACATGTGCGCAGCTTTCTTGATGAACCAGGAGCTGAGTATGACTNGAAATTGCGCTCTGCAGGCATGCACTGCTAGCAAGGCATCGGCCAGGCTATACAGTCAAGGTACAGAACCAGGAGTAGGCTGGTTAGCTTTTAGCTGCAATCAGGGGGCAATGTAGCATTGAAAGGTGCAACACAGAACCAGTGACACACAGTGGCTTGGGCAGGGACGCTACACGAGGGGAACTTAAGCAGCAAGACACAGTGCGGCCAAATGCTGTCAACGATTGAACACACGCAGGAGCAAACCTGGATACAGTGGGCTGGAGAATGGACTCTGCAATTGCCTGTCCAGCACTGGTGCCTACTGTTGCAGTGGCAGCGGCGACAGCACGCTGGACGTACGCAGCAAGACCTTGCCTGTGAGGAAAGCAGAGTGAGCTCACANGTTGCGTCACCATGCACAACACAATGCAAGAATCCTGTGCAACTCACAAGCACGCAATGTGGCAACACTGAAGCTGAAGGGATGTGCATGGAAGGTACAAAGTTTGAGCATTGCACTAGAGATGCGGCACGTACCATGTGCTGCTTCAGCTTCTACTGTTTTGCCGTCAGGACATAGCAGGACACTTGTCATCAGCCCAAGCGAGCCATACCCCTGAGCTACAATGTCTGATTGCACATCACCATCATAGTTCTTGCAAGCCCACACAAAGCCACCCTCTGACTTGATTGCCTGCAACACTCAGCACGCTTCAGACTTTGCCACCCATTGTGACATGGCCTATATATATGTAAAATACCCCTGTGTGCAAGCTGGCTTTGGGGTATTGGCAAGCACACATCATCATTGTCGTCATCATGACACGTCATTTGCGCTCAAGGCAGGTCAGCATTGTAAATGTGATTGCGGTTGTAAATGTTGATATGTAAGCAGTCATTGTNTGGAGCCAGGGCAGGGGTCCAGGCAGGGGTGCCCCAGGAAGGGGTCCACCTGGTACTCCTGGCATGACTGGCAGAGGGCCTTCACCGGTACACTCTCCTGTCCAGCATTTGTCCAACATGCAAGTTTGGCTTGGTCTTCCTGTCAGAATGTATACACAGGCTGTATGGTCTTCATAAGATATAATGTGTGAAACCCTACCTTGNCATGACAAGCCAGCAGCCACAGCCTACCTGTTGCACTGTTGGGCTGTACAGGAGCGGGGACATACAGTGGAGGGCGCTGCAGCACAGCACTGGCTGACAGGGCCTGCTGATCTTGAAGAGGATCAGGCACAGCGTGTTGCTGTTGCTGTGCTGCTTCATCTGTCTCTGCTACTCCTGGGGGCTGGTAAGGGGCAGCAGGGCCTCTTGACGCAATGCTCTGATATGCCTTGGCCCTTCTTCGATGGCTCTGAGGCTGNCTCAAGGCTGCTCATTTGTGTTCATGTGTGACCCTAACTCAAGCATAGGAAAGCCTCTTGACAACAGCAGACTACCAGAGGTTTGAGTTGTCCTCACCAGGTGCTGATGGGGACAGGTCAAAGCCCGGTCGGGATTCCGTCATGTCTTCAGGCCGTCCCCAGGAGGAGTGGTCAGCATCCACGTTCCCGATTTGCCCAGTGAAGGCCAAATCTCCATGATGGTTCTTCACAAAGTAGTCAGCAATCCAGCGCAGGCTGTCCAGAGCGTACTCTGTCTGACCAGCGTTGTTGTACCCCTGCACAACCGCATGTTATTCTGAGCCTGTTGAGCAATTTTGCAATGCTAGTGGGTCAGGATGGTGGATTTGAAATTGCTGTGCTTTACAATCGCATTTGGCTGAATGGAACACCTCAAATTAGTGGCTCAATGGCAGTCTGATGGGCTGTTGCAGGAGCTCTGACATTTTATGTGCACTGAATGTGATGGCTATGTTGAGTGCAGTGGCTGCTTGGTTGCAATGTGTGGCCCAAGGTGCTGGCTGCTTTCCTGCCCTGCAATGTAGACTCACACAATGCAGCAGTCAACAGGGGGTCAGTCTTACAGGCTGACCAAAAAGATTGATCTTGTTCGTTTTTTTAAACCCCCGAGCAAGCCAAGCCAAGAACAGATCAGAAAATGTAGTCTNCCACAACCACAGCAGCAGCAGCACTTCAGACAAGGCAGGTCTGATGGCAATGCCAACAACGCTCATAGACCGCAGCAGAATCGTAGAGAACGCAAGCCACAAACAGGAAGGGGCCATAATGCCCCAAGGGGTTCTCAGCGTACTCAGACAAACGATCAAGGAGCGTCAGAAGCTGCTATGTTTAATGCTGCACAATCATCTCAGCAGCAAATGTTCAGTTTTGGCAGTTTTGGCCCCAGTGATATGATCAACTCCAATACAGAAGTGGCCAAAGGCTATGTAGAAAACTCTGGCAGTAGTGCCAATGTAGATCAGGTGCAGGCAGGCAGACATAGGCCTCCTCGAAGAGGTCGAGGTAGAGGCAGGGGTCGTGGCCAGCCTCACAAATCTGAAGCAGCACTAGGCAGTGTACCAGAGAACAATTTTGCCGTTATGTGACGTGTACCATCATATTGTGTATTGCAGCTGCTTTGTACTTGATTGTCTAGATTATCCGGGAAAACTGCTTATTATTTCCTGCCATGGAGCAAGCACATTTGCAAAGTGATATCACACACTCTATGATTACAAAGCCTTTGTACACCTTCTTTGATTTCTTTCGCTGGGCACGCCTATGTGCAAGTCTCAGATTAGTAATACGTAAAAGCCTGACTNCAGTGCGCTGAGCATGCTGCGCATGTGCAATCTTGACAAGCCTGCAAGAGCCATGCGCACAGCGACAGCCAGACCTGCATGCTCAGCCGGTTCACAGGCCAACGACGTACTGCCATCTCAGCTACAATCTGCTCTAGCTGTAGCACACTGGAGTAACACCAGAGGCTAAGCCTCACAAATCTTCTGCCATGCTGTAGAGCACACTGCAACGGCTTTGAGCTTCATGTATAAAATTGCAACTGCGCTGCAGCAGTGACAACATGCATTGTGCAGCGCTGTCTGATGTGTAGCCAGGTTTCCAGGTGCACACACCCAGCTGTGATGATGCTGCTAAAGACGAGGCACAATTGTAGGTGTTGGAAGTGCAACAACTGTCACAAGGTCCTAGTCCTTGCCAGTGTGTTCAGTCAATGTTCTCAGGGACGATTGTACACCCGGCTAGACTGATACCGGCCATTGACTAGCAGCAACAGTCTACAGCCTCTGTGAAGGTATTGACACGACAGCACGAGGACAACGAGCAGGAGCATCAGATGCATGTACAGCTAGCTGCACAAGTAGAGTCGAACTTTGTCCGTCCGCGCTGGAAAGCCACGAGGACTGAGTGATTGGTGAGTATACTTGTGACTGACAATTACATGCAAGCTTCACGCAGTATCAAGATGGTGTGCTGCGCTCACTGTCCTTGCGCCAGCAGCCGCACCAATGTATTTCATATACATCGTGGTGTGCACAATCAGTTCCTGCCGTGCTGCCATCACAAACATAACTGTAGTATAAAGTTGGCCACAAGACAGCAGAACCATGTCGGTGGTCCCGGCAAATTCCAGTGGACTCTCGAATTACATGCTTCGGCAATTTGCTGGCAGGTGTAATGTGTCGCCTTCGAGGGTACTGTGACTGTTGCTTCACTCAACGCCAGCTAGCTGCGGCCGCGCTTTTTATCTGAGCAGTCGTTGTGAGTCGAAACTCGCGCTTTACGAAGCCGGAAGCGGCAACACGCGACAGGTGTAGCTGCGTTACCTGCTACAGGCTTGATTGCATCTCTGTACATACCTCCTCGTACATATTTTCTCTGCAAGTCGCACGCTACAACGTTCAAGCAAGATCCTTATTGCGTTTCGAAAGCAGTTTTTCTGTCGAGGCACGCACACAAAGGTCACTTGGCTGCATACTTCGTGCGCATTGTTGACGCTATTGTCTCGTGTTCCGTGTGCTGCTGGCCCTCCTTGCGTACAAGCGGGCTTGGCCAGGCCGCGCGCTTAACGATGTCTGCCGCGCTCCGGAAGCTTTAGTCCTACGCCGGGCGGGACCCGCAGTGCCGAGACAATGGCCAGCAGCATCATCAGCAGAAACAGTTCCTTGCAAGCACAGAGCCTTAGCAAGGCAGACGTGTTGCAGTGGTTCACCGATGTGCTGGTGTTGAACGTTACAAAGCTTGAGCAGGTCAGGAAAGCACTGAGCTTGCGTGCAACGTGCAAGCTCGACTTGTCTGTGCAAACTCACTTGTCACCATTAGACCAACATGAGCCACCTGTGCAGCTGCAAAATGGAGCCCTCTACTGTCAGGTCCTGGATGCTTTTGACGGCAGAGTGCAACTCCAAAAGGTGCGGCCTGTCTCACATACACACGTTTGCAACAGCATGTCACAAGATGTACAGTATCACAACCAGCAAAGCAAGATAGGCTATGTGTACACACATGTGCAGGTCAACTTTGGCGCAAAACAGGAACATGAGATGATTCCCAACTATAAGCAGCTTCAAGCTGCACTTACAGCCTTGGGCATCACTCAAGTATGTGTCAGAAAGCTGCTAGTCTTATGCCGCAAATTTTTGCTGTACTTGTGACCAAGACACTTACACCAAACAGCTTGTGTTCAAGTCCTATTGCGTTGCAGGAGTTTGAGTGGCAGCGTATGATGAAATCTCCCATTGCCAACTTCAGCTTTGCAAAGTTTCTTGTGGAGCGCTTTGACAGTAAGCAACCCAGCACGTGCCTCATTGTGGCTTGTCATATACAATGTATCAGCAGTACCTTGTTTTTCAGCATATGCCTTATACTACTGGCCAGGCACCTGCCTGTGTTGTGCAAGTCAACCAAATCCTCAGCATGTCAAGTCAATGCATGCACACCTGTATGACTGCAGTCATCTTGGTGNGCTGCCACACATTGTCATCAGCAAAGACGCATAGAATTGTGAAAATGAGCACTTGGTGCGACACAAGACAGAACAATGTACAAGGGACACATATTTGTACACTGAATGACAGCCCAGCGTGACAGCATTGGCCTTGACTTAGACGCAGCATTTTGTGCAACACATGCATTCAATCAAGGCAGGACCGAGGGCCATGTTTTACTGCTTACCATCAAACCAGCAGAGCTTGGTTAATTGTTACAGCCAAGAATTGTACATAGCTCAGTAGCAACCAGCTGAACTGCTTCATCTGCTGGCAAGTCAAACTGTGCGAGCTTACCTTCATTCGCATGTGATGCCTGTCAAGCCCAAAAGGATTGGGGAACGTCTTGCCTCCCTTTGGAGCGTCCTTCACATCCTTGACAGCCTTTTTCCCGCCCCTGCATTGATCATACTGTGCATACGCAACTGATGAAGGATTCTAGTGGACATCACAACCAGAATGGGCTCACTAACACTAATCAGGTCAGCATCTCCTTGATTAGACGCTGTGCAATACCCTGGTGTGCATCGTGTAACAGCTTTGTGCTTCAGGTGGGCAACATGTGTTAGGTGGGCTTCCTTTTCATCATGAAAGTGGCATGCAGCTGGCCATATGTCACATAATCAGGGTGTAAATTGTACTCAGAACTGCAGCTGTTGTTTGAAGCCACTGTGCCCTGATACCATGNAAACTTTGTGTGTGCATGCAGGTTTGATGTCTATACCAGGCATGTCTTCCAGACTCTGAGGCCTCAGGAATATTGGTACGATGCAAAACAAGCCTTACCTCTCAAAGAGGACAATTTGCTGCAAGACTGATACTGTGGACGTTTAGATTTGGTGCCTATACTCGACATGTCTTTCAACCTCTTGAGCCTCAGAACGTTGATATGATNCCCATATCTAGATGTGTGTGACCTGTCTCATGCATGCCTGGCCCCCATATGCCTTGCTTGCCCTCGTCATATCGAGCTTGCATTGACATTGTGCGTCTAAAATGACGTGCACTTGATGAAGGGCATATTGCTGACAGCTAAAGCACATCTGTGGCCAAATGTGTATAAGGTATGCTCAAGCTTCATCCTATGCATGTGCAGGGAGACTTTGACATCACTGGGCCCGTCTTTCATCAAGGCAGGCCAAGTGCTGGCCAGCAGGCCAGACATTGTCAGGGAAGACTACATGAATGAGCTCTGCACACTGCAAGATGATGTGCCTTCCTTCCCTGATGACCAGGTGCACATTGCGTCACTGTCGAGTCTGAGGAATCACTCCATGTGTTTTTTGTTGATACTATGCTGTAGTGTCATTATTGATTGTGTTGGCATGTAGCAAATTATCTGGGTCTTGTGCACCTCCGCTTGCTCCTGCTTGCCAGTTTTGGCATGATGTCCTGCACACACCAGACTTTCTGGCTGAGGTTGGTATGCTAGATTCCTGCAGGCAGCTGGGTGGATGGTCATGAGTCTGCCTGTTGTACCCAACACTGCTTGTGCATGCAACACTCTCATGGNACCGGACCAAGGCATGCACACAGCACCTGCCGTACCTTTAGGAACGTGTCTTTGCACTCCAGGCTCACTACGTTGCCGTCCCTCCGGGCGCATTACATGCAGCAGCAACGTCATGAGACGGGCGGCAGAGCCAGAAGACACCGTCATAAGTCAACCCGTTGTCAGCAGAGCAGCAACAACAACGGCAACGGAGCAACAGCAAACAAAGGTCTGTTCGATCGTTCAGAGCATATGGATAGGTTGAAAGTGCTCATCAGCCCGGCATGTATCAACAGCTAGATCCTCAAAAATGGCATATACGAATCATGACACATGCTCTGCAGAGCCTGAGAACTTGGTAATCATAGGCAGTGGTCNAGACTACGTGCCGCTTTTGCTGACTGGAGGGACACTGCTGCCTTCAAGAGAAACCGCAATCACAAGGTNTTCCCGTGGCGCATGTGCACACATGCTTGACAGATGTACAGTGGCAGCAGGCATGACTGTCTCAGCTGTTCAGCTCTCAATATAGTGTTTGGCATTTGCTGCTGCTTGCCACCGCAGGGAAGTATGATGCCAATCAGCAGCTGATCTTGGCGCGCTATGTGGTGGCGCCCAGCCAGCGGGCCCTGCTCACCATGCATGCAGAGGTCTCCACAGGGTATGCCCGCCCTAGTGCACACCCACACTNCCATCTATGTGGTGCAGGAAGTGCTGTGGGAGAAGGCAGGTCTGGCCTCTGAGCAGATGCACAAGTCTGTCGTGGCTGTATGGCATGTGCAGCGGGTGCTGGCTAAGAAGCGGGACCCTCTTACGCATGTGTTGTTCATTGATGAATGTCTCATAGATGGCGCTCCCCTCCCAACAGAGCACTTCTGGTACGCGTGTGACTGCATCCAGAAATGCTGCTGTCTTACCTGGGTTGCACCAGTTTGCAACACATTTGACACATCTTGCGGTGCCTGCCTACGACAAGAATCTGACCAAGGTGTAAAATTGTAACATGTTGGCCATCTCATTTCCTGCCATACTGCATGGCCAGCTGTTGAGATCATACTAGCCGTGTGAGTGCTGCATGGTTCCTCAGCACACTCACCTCAGCCAGTATCACTTGAGACGCTCAAATGGCTCAAGGTGATGTACAGTTTGGCAGTTATATCTTCTATCAATTTGTTCACAGATCTGTGCATCCAACAAGCCCTTGCTCTGCACTTCAGCATCCAGCACCCACTCAAATTGAACCTACGCCATACAACTTCTGTAGTAAGCAACTCAAACTACAAAACTTCACTGCTCTGGTTAGATCTGTGCTTGCCATGCTGTCAGTGGCAAAAGCACAAGGTTGCAGAAGAATCAGCACAAGTGTAGTTCAAGAGCTTAACCAAACCCATGCACTGATTGCACTGTCTGCAGCACCTGCCTGTTGTAGCCACACTCAAGCTCGGTGTTGTTGAGCATACAGTTTTTGACGTTGGGTGCAAAGGTGGGAGTTAGGGGTATGTTGGAGACGCTGACAAGTGTGAACTAGTCAGCGCTTCCGTATTTACAGCTCATGTACTGNAACCGTCTCAATCAGCCTATCAGCCACAGGGAAGCCAAAACTGCCTTACAGCACTTGCACAACGGCAAATCAGGTGCCACGCTTGGCTACACCTCAGAACTGCTACGCTGTGCCCAACTACCAGTCACTGTAGACGATGCTGCACCTTCGCCTGTGCTGATTCCTTGCCTGCTGGTGCTTGTTGACGCATTGTTTAGCACCGGTCAGGGGCCTCAGTCCTGGAAGNTCACCTGAGGAGAGCACAATGGTTGCAGCATCGGCATCATCTGCCTCGCTGGCTGCATGAGTGGTGGCATCAACGTCAACTTCCTCTTCCTGGCTGGTGGTTGCCACAACAGCATTGTCAGCACTAGCATCCCTGTCTGGTGCATCTATACCATCAGCAGCCTCAACCTCAACAGACCTGGCTCTGCTTGATGCTGGGGCATCCAAGTCTGGCTGGGGAAGGTCCTCAGAGGTGGATGGGGTGGGGGAGGGGAGAGGTACAGCCATGGCAAGAGCTTGAAGTCTGTCAGCTTCTGATTTAGTGGGGAAGCCATTCTGCAAACACAGCACTGGGTGAGCGGAGTCTCACAGCAGGTACTGTTGCTGAGCCATGGTGAGGATTTTGTGAATTGCATGACACATGCTTCAAAACATCGACGGGGNAAGCAGTAGGTATCAGTGAGATGGGAAACTGAGGAACTGTTTCAAGTTTACATGAGAAGTTTGTCTCACAGCTGNATCAAGACCCTCCATCCAACCCTACTTTAGCAACTTCTCAGAAATCAGAACTGCGCCTCTACTGATAAGACACATGTCTGCACAAGATGTAACACTTGCTCAAAGTGAACAGGCGGATTGTCGTGCTGGCATCAAAATCAAATACAAATCACATTTGCAGCAGTCACTGTGACAAGCTCATGGTCTTAGCTCAACATGAGCTTGCCAAGCGCTGATGCCTCAAAACCAGTTGAGTGCACCAGCAGATGCTGATGACCTAAAGGGGTCATATGTACATGCGCAAAAATGGACTAAAGTGACCCAATACCGCAGCATGGCTTGCTGCTGCTGACGAAGGTCAGCAGGCAAGTTACACTCATATACAGTGATAACTTAAAGAAAAACCCCCAAAGGGTCCAAAATAGGGAAACCTGCTGCAGGAGGACAGGAGTGGAAAAGGCAAATCTCGGGTCACCCGGCCATTACTTTTGACAGTTTGACAGAAAGACTCACATGCGGCTGTNGAACGTCTGCTGCTGCTGCTGCTGCAGCCCATGGTGCCCCATAATCTTTTGCCTTGGGCTGTGCAACTTGTGGAATCTCTGACCTGTCAGTTGGCCCTGGCTCACTTGCTTCGTCCAGTCCTGGTGACTGTGGTCTCCTTCGCTGCAATGTGTCATTTCCNATACAACTCACAGGGTTGATGCTGTGGTGTGTCATCAAGGCAACTTGGTGCGAGAGTGTGAGTGAGGGCCTGATTGGGTGTCTTGCTGCAGGCCAAGGCATACACAACCAGAGTGGGGGCTGGACCCTATCCCACAGAGATCCATGGGGAAGCTGCAGATACCTTGCGTGAAGTTGGGCGGGAATATGGGACCACAACAGGCCGACCCCGGCGTGTTGGCTGGCTTGATATTCCAGCCCTCAAATATGCCACCAGGTCAGCCACACAGTGTGTGCTACCCCGTTTGCATTGCAGCTCCGCAGATGTCGCATATCTGATCTGCATGTGCCCTGAAATTTGTTGACTGCAGCAATTTTAGACAGACAGTCTGCCAGTCTGGTGATCAAGCTGAGGGGTTATTGCTTGTGTTGCTTGTGTAGGATCAATGGCTTGACACATGTCCACCTCACCAAGCTTGACTGCCTTGATGCAGGATCAATGGCTTGACGCACATCAACCTCACCAAGCTTGATT
Source organism: Trebouxia gelatinosa (assembly GCA_000818905.1). Classification (NCBI taxonomy): domain Eukaryota; kingdom Viridiplantae; phylum Chlorophyta; class Trebouxiophyceae; order Trebouxiales; family Trebouxiaceae; genus Trebouxia; species Trebouxia gelatinosa. The sequence goes on along the minus strand of KN805353.1, from coordinate 458,798 downwards.
GCCTTGATGCCCTTGACACCATCAAGCTGGGAGTGGAGTACAGGATAGATGGGAAAGCTCTGTCATCCCTGCCAGCAGACCTCAGCATACTAGAAGCAGCTGAAGTGGTCTATGAGGACATTCCAGGCTGGAACAGTGACATNCTGAGTCCCACAACAACAGCTTGCAGCTGGCTGTGCATCCATTCAGGCCCACAGCATCAATGTGCATATGTTGTCATCGCTACTGGCAAGCTGATGCTGACACGCAAAGCATGCTGCAACACATGATAAGACAACACTGCACAGCTCCCTGTAGCCGGTGATACACTGGCACGTAATGTTGTTCATTGGGTCAGCGTGCATATGCAGCGGGCATGATTGCCGATGCAGTCATGGCTGACCTCGTTGCCATTGATGAAGTTGTAAGGAAGCTCCTCATCACCATGTATGTCAAGCAGCATGTCCAGCCCTGTTTCATCCATTTTGTTGCGCACATGATACACCTGTGGGGGCAGCAACCAGATGTTGCCACAACAGCTGTCATTGTCAGACCTGACACAAACCGCCTGATGTTTTCCATTTCTCACTGATGACTGTTATCCAACTCACTATAGGCGCTGATGCATGCTACGTCAGCGAGACTGGGGCTCCTCCTTGCCTACTGCTGGCCTGTCAACTATGCTGTGCTTGGCATGTCATGGCGAGTCAGCAAGTCTGCATGGGCTGTCCCTAGATNGCAACCTCACAGAACAGCTTTGTGCTGTTGTCAAACCGGCCGTCAAGCAATGTGCTGCGTGCCGCATTTCATGAGCAGCAAAAGTAACAACACTGGTCATGCATGACCATACACCACAGCATGACTTGCTTCAGCATGCCAGGGAGNTGCCGAAATCTCAGAGGCAGCTGCTGTGTTTCTAAAATCTGCCGATGAAGTCTGGCTACTGCTCTCCTTAGAAGCGTTACACACAGCAGGACAGATGGGGATGTGCATGAGCACAGGTGCAGAGCCTTGCTGGTGTCTTGTGACGCACAGCTGATGCAATGAGCTTTGTTGCCTGTGATGCGTAAGGTGAGTGGAGGAGAGCAGAGTGAGGCTGCATATGGTAGTGGACTCAGGCAGGTTGGCTGTGAGAGCTTGTAGGCATGCTGCAGCATGTTCCTGCACACATGGCAACAGTCACCCCGCTTGCTGACATGAATGCAGCACATACAAGACCTTTTTGTGACTATGTGTGTCAGTCTTCACGTGTTCGGCTGGAGCTCAAATTGCACATGTGGCTTCACCTGTTGGGACACCATTGTACATGTTTTCGGATGGTACACGTGCCATGCCAGCTTTGTGTAGTCAGACAAGTACAGGATCTAGCTTACCCAACATTCAGTGCCTGCTGTGTGAGCATGACAGGTNGCCCAGTGGCGGCAGCAGCAGCAGCAAAAAAGCAGCTCCCTTTTCTCATCATATACTGGTGGTGGTGACGTACTCAGCATTCACAGCAAGCACACAGCAGCAGGCGCAGGTCAAGCTGCACAACCCTTCATCAAAATCCTGTATGCACACAATGCAGCGGTAACTTATGCAGAGTGACACAGACACCTGAATGAAGCCAGCACTCAGGTTGAGGCTGTCCCCCTGGCCATTCTGAACAGGCACTGCCAGTCCAGTAGCAGCCTCCTGCTTTGTGGATTGTTGCTCCTGAGCAGCTGCTGCTGCTTCTTCCTGTTTGCTCTGCAGGCCCTCCTCTTCAGACTACACAGAAGCAGGCACATCAATCAGCAGCATGTACGACCCAGCATGACACCTCTTACCTCGTCACCAAATGGAATGGCAGGCAGACCAGTCAGCAGTCAGCAAGCTATGTGCCACAAGGGCATGGCATTATCTAATCTGCTAGGACTGCTGCACAACCAAGGAGTGTTTGGAACCCAGCTGGTACGCAGCATGAATGGCAGGGAACGAGGGTGCTGTGGACTGCAAACGCTATAACTCAGGACAGAGTGACCCAGTTTACAACACAATTCAACAGCACAGATCCAAGGCTTGCCTTGAGGAGCTCAAGCAGGTTGCTGAGCGCCTTCAGCTTGAGGCATGAGGCTGAAGTGATGCGGAGAGCATGGCGCATGGTGGCACTGGCGGTGCCCTCCATCAGGGCTGCTGGATGTGCAACAAACAACAGCCCCAAGCCTTCCAGAGCCTTCTCCTTCAGCTTCAATGCATCCCTGGCTCTTACTTGATCTGAAAAACATCCATGACCTCGCTGAAGATCTGCAGCGTAAGCTTCAGGCAGGAGACTGAGGCATAACATTTGCAGCCGACAGCCGATATGTTCCAACTGTTNTTGCTCGCCCGAAGAGACAGCTTGTGCAACACCAGTCAGAGATGCTGTGTTGAGCAGCCTGAGTGAGCAGGAGTTTTGGGATGCTGCGCGCGCTGACCTTGTTGACACAATTGAGGCTGTCAGACGGAAACCATGTGCTTGCCCAGTGCTGAGTCCAGTCACCATGCCAGCGCTATCTGTAGGCTATGGCAACAAGGCTACTGACATGAGGGCTGTTGGCATCACGCCATTGCTAGGTACCAGCCACTGTCAGGAATTTGTGAATTGTAATAAAGATTTAATGCTCATGCATAGGGCTGCATTGCTGCGTCCAATGGCTGCCTGCTGACTCGCCTCCACAAATGAGACATCATAGGGCCTTGTGTGATGTCTCCTCTTACAGATGCTTGTCTGGGAAAACCATATGTGTGAAAATGCGCATGGCTGACAGCATCACAAGCCGATGCAGATTGCACCAATCAGCTACTTCTTGTGTTGAGCTCTGCCAATGGTCTGCAGGTGTAAAGCGAGCTGGCCAAGTGAAGTGCTTGAGCCCCTTCATAGATGAGAACATGGAACCTCTGGCCGCTGGGTGGGGNATTAACGCTTACAGTAATATGGGAGACGTGTGACTTTCTTCTACATGCACCCATGCTTGTTCAGAATTTTGTTCAGCACAGTCACATTGGGGTCTTCAAATACTTTATGTCATATTTATGTTTCGTCCAACATGGTCACCATCTTTGGCTTCTTCTTCATGCTGTGCACTGGCACCCAGTCGAGACGCAACCGTGAATCAAATGAAATGCTTCCGACTATGCAGAGTGGGCCTGCTTCGTTCAAGGTCCTACAGACTTGAGTCTGAGAGTGCGCGTCAATATATATTGGTGCACAGTCTTCGGCTAGCACAGCAACAAGCGACTCCAGCAGCAAGTGGACACATCACAGGTTTTGTCGGCGTCACAGATCTTCATGTTTCGAGGTGTGCAGGTAGCGACTGGCTGCACCGCCTATGGAGGGTCTGCTGTCTTGTTGTTGTGCAGTATCCTGGCAACCTTGTTTTTCTGGCAAAGGATTGTGTATACAGTGTCTGTGGCTGTTGCAGGAATGGCAGCTGATCCTCTGCGGCACATAGTAGTAAAGCTGCAGGGTATAGAGGAGCTGCTGTGCTATATGAAAGCTGCATCCCTGGCAATTCAGGTCTTCAAAACATGCAAAGTCAAAACAAAGTGCATGGAGGGCACTTTGCAGGACGCCAACGGCATGGATCTAGTGGAGGACNAGCATGGATCACAGCCTGAGTGCGCTCCATGCTGAGAAGCTGAGCATGAGTCAGGAGAGTGAGCAGCGCAGGGATGATGCTCAGAGGCTGCAAACAGATGTGCAAGGGCTGAGAGGGTTCATTGATGAGCTGCAAATGTCTGTCAGGGGTCTACAGGATCAAGTTGCTCAGGTATGGTCGTTGTATCATCAAGAATGCACGCATGTGCATACTCCTTGCCCAAGTCATGAGCTGAGCTAGGAGCTTGCATCCTGCTGTGCAGCACCTCTGCCTGTCAGCCAATGCTGAGGACATGTGACGCTGATTGTCAGCAGCTCTGGATTCAGAGCGCAGGCAGGCCAAGTGTGCACTTCGTGGGGAAATCCCGCTGCACCACAGTTGCAGACATCCGAAGCCTGCATACACTATGCCAGAGCAAAACAAAGAGCATGTTTGTCAAGGGTGCTGCAGTACCATGTCCCAGCTCGTTGTAACGCACCCTGTGGATCTGACACTGTGGTGATGTCCTACTGTGGACCTGTATCTGTGTACCCTTATGCAGACACAAGGGGAAAGAGACGAAGCATTGCGATTGAATGCTGCTCTGTTGCAAGAGCATGAGGAGCTGCAGCAGCTGATGGCAAAGCTGTACCCACAAAACTTAGCAAAGGTCGTGCAACAAGGAACACCAGGCGCAACAGCCGTAAAGGTGCTGCNACAAGCTTCGCTCACAGCTCATAGATGCATGCAGGCGATAGTGGCCAAGGCTGTCAGCAAGCTGGAGGCCATACAGGGGGCCGTGAAAGCTGTCGCGAGGACTGCAGCCACAGAGCTGCTGGGGCTACCCTGTGCACCCCCTCTCACCTGGAACATCCTCAGGGCACTTCTGGTGGTGCTGGGCAAGCCCTCCCAGCAGGTCGACTCCTGGCTCAAGTGCAGGTACTGTTTGGCAGCCATGCATTGTGACAACTCTTGCTTGGTTCTTTGCTTGGACGTGCCTGCTGCTCAACAGCAAACATGGCACGTGCCCTTGCGACTTCAGAATAGCAGCTGCATCTGAAGCATGTCGACTTATGCAGCTCAAGGACTGAAACCTGCCCACAAGTGCGGTGCGGCTGAGCTAGCGCATGCGCCACTTCAGATGGGACGTTGTGCACACAGCTGACCAGCAGCAGCTCAATGAAACACGAAATCCCCTTGNAACATGTTGCAGCTGCATAAGGGTGCCCGTCACCTGAACCCCTTCACACAGATTGTATGGACACGGGGCCGGCGGCGCTGGATGGGATTGCGTGCTGGCCGATGGGTGGCAGTGGAACAGCCTGCTGCATGGCTACTAGGTTACTCATTGCCTCAGCCCTGTACCTTGATCATGATGAATCAACACAAAGTGGTCCTGCATGCAAGAGCGCACTGTACATGCAGACACGTGATGGCTCTCAATTCCTATAGCTGTTTGTGTGGTTACCAGGCAGGGGTGCTTTGCATTGTAGCCTCATGCAAGTCTCCACCAGCCTGCTCCTGCTGTTGTCCTCACAAATCTGAGCTGCAGTGTGTGAGTTGTAGTTATTGAGTTGGTGCCAGCATACATAGGNTGACGAGCAACATGATGAGCAACATGCAGCAGGCAGAAACAACAACAAGCTGAAGCACCAGCTTGATTTGTGCTGGCAATCTCAGGCACGTGCAATCATGCAGAGGGACAGCGACAGCAGGACAGGGCAGTCAGGCAGTACCTGCGTCTGCCTGCTGGGCTGCTTCATGGCAGGAGGCATGTATCAGGTTGAAATGGCTCACACAGAACCAAGCCTGCACACACAGATGTATAATATACTCACTTGTGCATCACGCTGCAGATGGGTGTACTAGGTTGAAATACTCCTGCAAAATGTATACATGCGTATCCACTGTGTTGAGGGCCAGAGTCAGCGTCAATACAGCGTCGTACATGAGCAAAGCTCCGTAGTGTCAGCAATCTCAGTGTAGTAGCAACAAGTATTGTAGTTCGACAGCACACCTGCTGGCTAAAGTNGGGCTCAACAGATGCAGCAGCATTGCACAATTTGAAGGGCTGTCGGCTAAGGAGGATGCACTGTCAGAGGTTCCAGGCTGCCTTTTTACAAACTGCATGTACTGGTGCAGGCACTGGTGTATGGACTGACGTATGACCTGCTGNTGCATGTCTGTAGGCAGATGGAGAGCACATGATGCTTTGCAAGTATGATCAGCATGTTCAAGACTACTTAAAATTCTTGTCTGACTTCATGACGAGTGCCCATGCTTTCACAGAGCCTTTTCATGCAAACTTGTCTCATGCTTGCACAGNCTTGGTGAGCTGCTATGTTTGTGTCATTTCGACCTCCCACATGGGAAGGACATGCCTGTAACAGCTGGGGCAGAGGCTGGTGCAAGGAAGCTGTCTTCCTTGATCAGCTTGATATGCTGTTGCCTATGAATGACACAAGCTAGACTTCACACTTGTTTGCACCATCTTGTTTGCACAGAAGCGTATAGCTCCATTGCATGCAAGGTCTGAACCGCTTGGCTCAACAGCTGGGCAGGAAGAGGTTGCAGGGAGAGCCAAGATATGGCTGCTGCCATAGCGACTTCACGCTGCTCTTTTGCAATGGCATAATCAGCAGTCCAGTACATCCTTGGTCTGAACTGGCTTCATTTCTTCTCAGCCATCAATGGTTTGGCCTGCAGAGGGTGAAGCAGAGGACACATCAAGTGAGGACCGCCAGGAAGAAGAAGCTATCTTTCTTGGGGATACATCTTTCATGCAAGGGGCTGTGGGGCTGACCCTGATGCCACCCAACCTGGCGTCCCGGGCATCAACCAAAGATTTGGCAGCACTGGCATGTTTTGTGTTTGGCACTGACAAATCCTATGGGCTATTTATGTCGGTAGGCTGCCTCGCACCTTTCGCTGTGTGCACTGACAGGTTTCTTGTATGGCACAGACAAGTCTCCGGGTCGTCATGCCACTGGCGTTTTATGTGTTAGCATTTGCCATGTGCAGGCTGTGAGTGTAGTGTACTGCATGGTGCAGTCAGTGCCATGTTTGGCCAGTAAACATCTGCATCCGCATTTACAATATCTGCGTGCTGAGCACATGCACACTAGGCGGCATCACATGCTACATGTGGCACTCAGCTTTCAGTGAGCTTTCTTGAGCTGGGAGTCATGCCAGAAGCTGCCATGATCAGTCATGTCTGAATGCTGCAACCTACACAAGCGCTGTGTGCAGGCAGAACTGCGGCACCTCATTTACAGTGCCAGAAATCAGCAATCCCGCATAGCTCCTCCCCCAGATAATGCAGAAGCCGACATTCCGTTGTTGACGNAGCAGAGGACACATCAAGTGAGGACCGCCAGGAAGAAGAAGCTATCTTTCTTGGGGATACATCTTTCATGCAAGGGGCTGTGGGGCTGACCCTGATGCCACCCAACCTGGCGTCCCGGGCATCAACCAAAGATTTGGCAGCACTGGCATGTTTTGTGTTTGGCACTGACAAATCCTATGGGCTATTTATGTCGGTAGGCTGCCTCGCACCTTTCGCTGTGTGCACTGACAGGTTTCTTGTATGGCANCCTTCTGGTGCAAAGGTGATTGGTTTTGGGGGGCGCCGTGCTCTGACCCTTGGCAAGAGCTCTGCAACATGGACAGCATGAAACAACAGCAAAGCAAACCACAAGCTGCTTGCAGAGGTAACCAACTTCACTGGCTAGGCATGCTCTGCAGCACTACTCAAGTTGTGAACGACTGTGTGTATGTCTGTGTCTGCAAGCTATGTTCAAGAAGGCAACTGATGCTGACACAAGCTGACTAAGTGCTCCAATGCAAACAAAAGGAGTCACAAGCAAGCTGGATTCCAGCTGACCTGTTTGATAGCCGGTGGCAGTNACACACCTCGCTGCTGCTGCTGGCGATGCTGCTTCTGCTCCTGCTGTTTCTGCTGATGCTGGTGGTGCTTATGCTGCTGCTGCTGGTGACGCTGTTGGTGTTGCTGCCAGTGGAGGTCCCACTGCAGCTCATCATTCCCATTGGGGACTGAGGAAGCAAGCTGGGCATGTTGTGCAGGTCCTGCCTGACGCACCCTTGCAGCAGCTATTGCAGCAGCTGCCCGTGAACTGAACACCGCCACAGGACTCTGGGCTGACATACCAGACATCGGCGTTGCGCCTGCTTNCTACACATGCTTGCTCCTGTTGGCTCTTGAGGCTTGCAGTAGCATGCAAGTCTGCGAGATATGCAAGGACAAGCCAATGACTGCAACCTATGATGAACAACTGCATGCAGCATGCTGCTGTGTGGTCATTGGTTGTGCTTTGCTTTCCAATCAGAATAGGCGAACCTATGAATAGGCAGAGTTGACCATGTGTGCATGAGCACCGAGGCAGCCCGCTTATTTGATGAGCGGAGACACATCTACGGACTCATTCACGCCTTTGCAGGAGAGCAGCAGTTACAATTGTGGTCATGCCAGTATGCATGCAGAAGGACCTGTTGCATCATAACTGGAGTGGCCAAAGTGCTCACCTTTGCAGCAGTACTGGNCCCAAAGTCCAGGTAGACATGTATATCCTTATGATATGGCACAAATACTGGGGCAATTTACAGTTGCNTCGACACTGGCCAACCTGCTGTTGGGGCATGAGAGGAGCCTGACAGGGCCGGAGCCGGGGCTGACCCGGGATGCAGTGCACGGCTGGCTGCAGTGGGAAGGCCGAGCAGTGCGCCTGGTGGACACTGCCGGCTGGATGCGCCGCAGCAGGCTGCACAACTATGATGACAGCGGGTGCGTCTGGCAAGCCTGCAACAGCAGCAGCACTCCTGCAGGTGCATGCAAACCCGATGCACCCTGTGCTGTGGGGAGCATGTTGGGGCTCAGCTTGTGATATGATTTAGCTGCCAGCTGTGCCACGACACATTATTTGCTGCTCTAGACTNGTGTCAGTGGCACTTTGCATCGTATCAGCGCTATGAAAAATAGCTTGGGTAGGGTTATAGGCTTGACATACCGGCTTGGGCGCTACTTGCCAGGTGAGAATGACACAACATGGGTACAGTGGTCATAGTCTCATGTAACTGTTGATGAGGGCCTTTGTGATATGTAATATATTGCACCAAGCTGTGCTCTGGGCGAGGACTTAATCCTTGCATGCCCCACCTGTCTTGCAATCATGCTGCATNACTGGTGACCAGAAACAGCCCATAGCAAGAGTGGCGGTCTCTTCCTGTCCTTGCTTGCTTTGACCGACAGCCATGACGCAAACCCTCCTTGAGGTGGTACCTTTGGTTGAGTGTGTTGCCCCTGCTTGCAAATTTTGCAACGGAAGTTTCGGTGGTGCAGTACACGACTGCCGTGCTGGAAACAAGAAGCTTCTGCCAACAACACTGTATGCAGTGATGGAACGTGATACAGTGGCAACCCGACTGGCTATGCTGCACATGTGACAAGTGTTACAGTGTATGCTTCGCCTGAATGTGCTGGTTGTTCTCGGCTGTGAGACGTGCCATGTAGCTTCTGTTCCAGCTTCCAACAGGCGAAACTGAAACGTTCAGATAGGCCTACAGTTCGGTAATGATCAGCTTGGTTTCCACCACTGCCGATACAGCACGGCCGATTCCACTGTTCAACCTATCCATGTCTTCCGAAGGGCAACAGGCGGAATGCGTCACTGGCATAGACTTACTGCCGGTACGTTTCTTGCCTTCAGCGGGAACTGCGACGTATTGAAGCGTGCTGCGCGCGCTGCCCGTGCCACCATGCGCACTTTACGCTGTACTGCACGGTGTGTGCTGACAGCAAGGTCACACTGTGANTGAGCTGTTAGGCTGTGTCTGTTGAGGCCAAAGTGCTGCTACTGTCAGGTGCAGCCTTGGAACATATGTAGTGGTGGTGTCAACTGCCCTGGCTTTGCCCTGCTTGTTGTGAGCTAAGGATGCCACTGATGACGCAGGCAAGGTACCCCCTCATTGACAGGCTGGATCCAACAGCAGAGGGTGCAATCCACAGCAATACAACCCAAGCAGGAGGTCCTTACAGGTTCCTCCTACAGTCCAACACCACAGGTGTGGAAGACATCTTGTTCTCTGGCCTGCATACCTGCTGACATGCCACCAAACTTTTACATGTAACAGGCATGCCTCATATGTGCATTTCTTTTGACACAGAAGTAGTCAAGCCAGAAATGACAAAGCGTCAACAAGCTTGTTTGGCGTGTCAGACCCAAGCAGTCATGCAGCCCATTGCAGTCNTGGCAAGTTCTGCCCATGCTATGCCAGGACGTTCCAAATCGAGCTCAGTTCTCCTTTCTGTTTGTCAGGAGCATCTTGGCAATCCACAATCTGAAAATCACCNGGATCTAGCGACAGTCTAAGCTGTGTACCAAGGGTACTACCTTTGGTTTTCGTTGCTGGCTTGCATTTCCGTAACCGTCATTGCTGGTGTGCGATTGTCAGACGGGGTGGTGACGTGAGAGGGAAGGCACTTTCGTGCCCCAACTCTTCACCAATACCGGACATTGAAGTCGGCAGCTCGTCAACTATGCAAGCTTTGTTTTGGGCATGAAAACCCGCTTCATCTTGCAGTTTCCGCAATTCGTTGCTGCAGCTGCAGTTCGAACCGTTCGAAATCTTGTTTTCAGAGATGAAGAAGACGGGCCTCGGGGTTCGATAGCAACGTATGTGCCAAAACGCCTCGAGCCATAACGCACATTCCTGCAACGGGCACAGGTGCGCTCACAGGTGCGCAAGTAGCCCGGCGGGCTGGATCACGCACACATCTTCACGAGGTTGTGACAAAGGTCGGTACATCCCACAAACCTTTTGCTGTCCTATGCACTCTGCCCAGGTCGCAAACCAGTCACCTTCAGGTGCTCCTACCGTTTTGCAGAATGCGTATCAGCTCAGTGCTGCTCGTGACTGCAGCTATAGCTCTAAGTGTTCAAGCNTCTGCCCCTGCTGCTGTGTTGATGCCCTGCAAGTGCTCTGTGCTGTAACACTGGTTATGCTGCTGAGATTGCTGTGGCTTTGAAGGTGATGCGCTGCCTGACCCCACCCCAACAGCTATGCCACTTGTGGGGGGACGCCTTTCACTTTGCTTACTCCTCTGACGGGCATGGCCATGCAGAGTGATGTCATGGTCTGATGCCGAGGTTGCAAGCTCTACTGCAGCCTTGAAGGCGCTTGCAGCAGCCCTGGGGCTGTTTGCAGATACCCCAACGGCCAAGGGCGCCTCTGCAAGGCCTCTGGGAGGCTGTTCAGGTAACAAGGCGCNTGTATGCAAAGTTGACATGCAGTCTTGCAGAATGCACGAGTGTCCTGTGCTTAAAGCAGAGCCAGCATAATCGAACGCCTCGACGAGGATCGCATGTAAGCTTGCATCTATCATGTACTACTGGTGGAAGCTGGGGAAGCTGCTGTACATATGGCCCTATTTAATGTGTTGNAAATGGCACATGCCAGCAAGTGCACACCTCCTGCCCATCCCTACCCTGTGTCAAGTGTGACGAGCCCTGCTCCTCTTGATACATGTTGGTTTTGATGGTGCTTGACACCCATGTGCTCTTGACAAACGAAATGTTTAATACTGTGTAGCATGTCATGCTGTGCCAAGCTTTCGAAGACATGCATGTGTCACAGCAGCCCTGATTAGCTGTTGACTGGACATGGTGAATGCAGGCTGCAGTGCTGTGTGCCCATGGGGCCCAGCATGATGCCGTGTCACTTTGACCGGCAGCCAGTCCTGAGCTCGAGCTCAGCGTGTTCCAGTCTCAGCATATTCCAGTCTCAGCGTTTTACAGTCTCAGCGTCTCGCAATCGCAGCAGGATGCAGTTTCAGCGTGTCACAGGCATGTAGTTGCAGCATTTGTCAAGTCAGCTTCAGTTGCAGACATTGGCGCAATGATGTTAGTGCAGCTATCAGCAATCATTGCTTAGCTCAGCGTAGCTTGCTGTCTGACAGATCAGTGGGCAAATCAGTGGGCAAATTAGTCCACACTGAGCGGCCATGGCAGCATCTTGTATATGAACACCCAGATTCCATTTTGTGTCTAGGAGCGAATTGCTGGGCGCAGCACTACTCCTGCAGCTTGCGTCAGCCAGGGCAGCTGCACAGCAGCAAGCACTTGACGCTCAGCGTCATTAGACACCACATGAGTCATTACACTAGTCAGTCAAAATTTGGATCTGCAATTCTTCTTCTTCCTTATCACTGGTTGCTCAGCTGCCAAATCAGNTTTCATTGAGCGCCTTGATGATGAGCTGTTCAAGAGCCTGCAAGTCCTGGACCCCCACACAAACCTTTACCTGGAAAGGATGAAGGACGAACCTCTCTTCCTGGCCCTTGCACAAAAGGTGTGTACAGAAGCTCACTTTGCCTGTTTGCAGATCAGATTGAGACTGCTTCAGATGTTGCCTGATACATCATGTATGTCTAGATGGCTTGACTTGCTTGCAGGCGTACTCACGCCACTCCCTCAGCCGCGCAGCTCTGCTGACTGCTGGCGCACCCATCTTCTTGTTGGATGCCTACACAAGCCTTGTAGTCTACTACACTGCCGGGTACCCAGCTGACATGCCCTTTCCACCACCCACCTCCNGCATCAGCGAGCCAGCCAGCTGCAACTCCCTCAGAATGCAGGTCATTGTCATCGTCCCCACACTCAAATCATGCAGCTGCAGTCCCTGTCAATGCTGAGCAGAGGCAGAAATCCACAGATGCAGCTGCTCCCCACCATGAGCAAAGTGCTAACTTTTCAGNAAGGAGGGTAGATACGGCAACTTATGTTCTATGCACACCTGATCACGTTTACACTTTCCCTCTGTGCTGTGGTCAACTTTGATGTCCCAGGAGGGCAAGATACCTGTTGGCTATGACATGTTTTGTGATGCTTACAGTATTTCTGCTATCGATGTGCCTCGGCCTGATGCTTGACATTGTTGCAGCAACACTTGCAGGGGAACAATGCCTTTGGTATTTACTGTTTTGGAGCAGCTTTGAAGAATTCTGCTGTTAAGGCTGTCAGCTGCACTTATTATCAATGAGTCAGGCCTTACAGCAAGCGTAAACCTTACTATCGGCTGCCTGTCGTTGGCAGGTGCATGCGGCGCTCTTTGCAGTTGAGGCTATACTCANGGAAATGCTGCAATGCATGCACCTGTAGCATGCCTTCATTATCCGTCACTTCTGACCTGCTCTGCTCTGATCAAATCTGATCTGATCTGATCTGCCATATATGGAAGGGTTCCATTGCGTTGCAGGCTGGACCCCATCAAGACTCGGGGGAACAGATAGGACAGCTGGCAAGCATACAGTAGCCCGCCGCTTGAATGTGGATCAGGCACTGAAAGGGGCAGGGCAGTTGTCTGCAAATGGCCTTGCACCCCTCACAGTGCCCCAGGCTACTCAGCAAGGTCAGTGAGTGATCTCAGCTCCTTTCCAGATTCTGTCACTACAATTGTTTATCTCGCATGGCGTTACTGTCCCATGCAAAACTTGCTGCTGCTTGCTGGCCACATGACCAGAACGGTGCGGCAGAGACGCCTCTATTGAGTTGCCTCAGTTCGTGAGTTTCAAGCCATAGCTGTGTTGGATTGCAGGCGAGGAGGGACACAGGACTGATGCTACCAGGCAAGAAGAAGAGCTGGGCAGTCCTGCCAAGAAGATGCGAATCAGCTCTGTGTTTTCTCAACACCAAGGTGAGCAGTTGAGGTTCAGGAGTAAGATCACTCACACTGATGGCGCTCAATTTCGCAGTGCAGCAGCCTTCTGTATGTGCATGTGAGCACAGTTGGAAGCCATATGGCTAATGCTCTCACACACCCAGACAGCTTTACGCATGCCCACACATCACCGCCACTCATAATGAATTTGGGATTCTTCTTACCTTGCCTGTCTGTTCCAGATGTTTTACTGGTACTTGTCAAGGTCTGTTTGTGTGAATTCTGTACATCATGGCTGGTGTCCCAAGGCCCTGAACAAGGGCTGCTGTACATTGTACAATGCAGCTCTGCAGAGATAGTGTACTGTGTAGATAAAAATGAGTATGTGTGCTAGCACGGAAAGATTGGGTAGCTAGTGTCTGTAGTGTGAGCAGCTTACAGTGTACAAAGGAGAAGAACACCCATCAGCATGTTACAAAGAGCCACAGAATATGTTGCAGCGGATCTTCTGGCCAAACTTGCGCTACTAATGGGGTTGTACAGTCACCGCTCTAGAATCCTGATCGACTCGAGCGACCAAACCCAATTCCCGATGTTTGCAACCAGCAACTGTCTTCCATCTTCACCAACGTTGCGCTGGAGACAGTTGGTGAAGATGGAGCTCCGTGCGGTCTGTGCAACAACTTTTATGCTTGTCTGCCTCGTAGCACAGCTGCGAATGTTGAATGCCATCCAGCAATTCGCTCTCGCGCTGCTCGGACTCGCCGTTTTGTGCAGAGCCTTCGGTGCCGGTCCTCGCCGCACGGATGCTTCCAACTCTCCTGCTGGCCAAGCATTATGTGTACACACTGGTGTGCGGTCAACGAACGTGCGCGTAATGAACGATACCGAAGCCCACAGGCCGCGGCAGTCGGACAGCTTGTCCTTGCGCTGCATATGCGTTGCCCAGCGCTGGCTTTCGGGCACAGAGGCACAAGTCGTCATGCGCCAGCTGGACGGTGGAGCTTTGCTCAAAGCCAGCGAAAGACTGACTTCCGTTGAGTGGCAGTCTATGCGCGAATCAACCAGCAACACAGTCAAGGTATTTGCACTAGCTCTAGTTTTTCTTGGTATAGTTCCAGTAATATAGTTCTAGTCGTATGAGTCCAAGACGTTGTGCCACACAACATGTCGCTGTCATCCAAGAGCCCATGCANGCAGACAGGGTAAGGCACTGTCATGCTCACCATACCTGATCATCAGGAGATTGGCTTTCGCCAGAGTCTGTATCAGGAACGCTATTGAGGAAAGCACAGTGTACAGACTCCTTCATTACACCTCCAGAACAGCACCGCTTGAGCCTGTCAACCTTGTCCTGGCATTTGCTCATATCATAGTTGTTCTTGGCCAAGCAGTCCTGGATGGCGCAAGCTTCTGTATGACAGGCATCCCTTGTGCTGGCACCAGCCACTGGCATCTTGCTGTTTTCAATTCAAGCTATCTGTTACGATGTCAACGATGACCTGTAGGCACCATCGAACAAGCTCACGTCGTACAGAAATGCTGACAGCACAGTTACCCTAAAATATTGCAAACTGGCCAACGACTAAGCCACAGAGAAGCAGTCACACATGCAGACGGAACTTACCGGCCGTGAGCTTAGCGGAAGTGACAAATGTTGCGATGGTCGATCGGCAGGTCTAGATTATCAGCCAGATGCGTGTAACGTACAAACTCCTGATGCAAAAGTTGAATTGTCGCAAGCAAGCGTGAGCCTCACGCTGAGAAAGCTGCACGATATCATGCAATGACTAATGCATGCATAGCAGGTCTTGCGCTAGAATGTGATGGTAATCCGTGTTTCACACTTCCCTGCAGTATGCAACGTTTCGGTCCCTTGCAGGATCACTCTCGCACTTTTAACCTTTTTCTTCTTCTTCTTCTTGCCTAGAATATGCTGCGCCGGTCAACGATTGATTAGGTCAACGATACTGGGAATTAGTCACAAGAGCCTGACAGATTCCATACAAACTTATGCTCTGCCAAACCGTTGGCCGCGCAAGACGCAGCTTCCATGATGGCGTCGTGAATATATGTTGTGGATGCCAGGCATAGCTCGTAGTGCTGCAAGCTCGCATCAAGCCTCGACCTAGCCGCGCACAGAAGACTGATCACCACTGCTGGCATCGCTTCGTCCGGTAAACGCGAACGCTGTCAAACCCCTGCTTTGCACCAACTCGTGTGCAATACGTTGTTACACGCTGTGCAGTGTGTTCATCGCCGAAATGCCACGGAAAAGGCGTGACGACTTGACCTCTATGGTCTGCACAGTCCCGCGACTTGCTTTCCTNTCTCACACAACATGGCAAGCCTGGATAGTCTGCAACGTACTGGGCCCGGGTCTGCTGTTGTTTAGGCACTACCATTCGATATTACGATTTTCACGCTTGCATGGACAGCATTGACACGACGGGATAGCAAGTGTGAACCACAGCACGCCTATCACCTTGGTAATCTTAGACTGCGAATGTCACGGCAACATATGTCCTGCGCCTGATTCACTGAATAGTCAGCATACTTCCCCCGTCTGATCTCCGTCTTTTGTGACAGGGACGCAGCTTGATGCACCTTCTAGGAGACAGGAGCCGTTTCAACGACTACACCAGAGTTCGGGTCATGTGTCTCTGTAAGGTATGAGGCGGAGTAAATCGAGCTGGTTGATCTGCAACAGAAATTGAACACTGCAGACTGAAGTAGCTACATGTCTGTCGACAGAAGACCTTCGCAAACTGAAGCGACGTCGTGCGAATCAAGCGTCCGCACAGAGAGTCAAAAAGCGGCTCGTGGATGCCTTTGCTGATATGCAGCGACAAGTGAGCTGCTACTGAACTTCGGACGTTAAGACTTGCTGGTCTCTGCTTTGTTTAGGCATGCATGTGTGCTGAATGCTGCGCTGCATGCAAATCCTCCAGCCGTGCAAAGCACTCACCATACAGACCTGCGTAACCTGTCTTCTTTTCTGTGGTTGCTTGTTGAGCATGTGCACAATTCAGCATTGCACTCGCGGTTGTAAGCGATCTGTGTGCGTGGCAGGTGCAAGAAGCCCAAGCAAAGCTACAGCAAGACGAACATCTTTATGCTGTGCTGCAAGCCCGTGAAGCAGCTTTGGCTCAACACATCAAGCACTATACACAGCTGCAGAACAAGGCTCGTGTTGAAAACGCTGGCTTACAAAAGCAACTGGCTGCACTTGCTGCAGCTTGGGATGAGGAGCGTCATAAGGTAAACAACGAAAACTTGCAGTCTAGCTTTGGGTCTTGTTGCACATCATTTCCAGCAGCATGCAGTCTTGAACAGCAGGCCATAAAGTTTTGGAAGCTTNCACCGCGTAGCTGCAGCCTTGAAAAGCTTCAATATTCGGTATACGTCAGCGACCTATGTGAAGAAACCCTAAATGAACCCTCCGAGGCTGAAGCAGGTACGAGTAGCAGTGTGATGTAGAGACTGATGTAGAGACCTCATATGTGTGCATCTTTACGCCCCCTTCGGGGGGGCGACCCCTAGGTGTTCATCGAGGTTGTTTGAAATATTACGTCAATCACGTCACGTGACACACCCACGTGGCTCAGCCTCCACGCACGTGCTGCATGGGACGGGCATCGCGTAAGAGCTCAGTCACCCGGGCGACGCCAGCGGCGGTCAGGGTTTCCCGCGTTCCTAGGGCGCACGTGGAGCCCACGAGGCCTAGCCTCCGTAAGTGGGGGCGGCCAAAGACCCGGCAACAGCAAGCGCACTTCGATTGCACCTCGCTGTTTTCGTTCTTGACAATGCTTGAACAGCATTGACTGAACAGCATACTGTCAACCAGCCACCTGTACATCTGTACATGCATGCGGCCATCTAGATCTGTACATGCAGACACGCATGCGTGCACAACCATAGTGAGTTGCGAAAATTCTGATGTCACAGGCCCACGTTATGTGTTGTTCGCCGAAAAGGCTGAGTGCTGCAGAACACTGTCTACAAAACTACAAAATGGCTATGTAAGGGGTCGGCTGGGGGCTTAGTAGGGGTACATTCCGATAAGGCATTGCGATCCTGCACAGCATGGCAAAGCATGGCAAAGCTGGGCGCCACACATCTGTTCCCTGTTTACTTCACTCAGAGCATAATCAGGAAAGCGTACAATCAGCTGTATAGCTGTTGCAGTAAAGCTGCGCAGAAGCTGATGGATCCCCAATCAGGCTCCCTGATTGGACAGTTTACACACAAGATCCACCCGTCGAACACCTCAGAATGTGCTGTGGTGAGGCCAAGCGAAGGCAAGCCTGATGATTATCAACATATCAGGATGTGGTGCATAAACCACCCTGTAACTTAGGGTTTAGGGTTGAGGATGTACTATATTAGGATTATCAGTGATGCAAATTTACATTGCATCACATGGGGAATGTGCTTTGGTGACACAGGTGACGGCCCCCCAAAATGAGCCCTCAGCTGCTCCCAGTGAGGTGGCAGAGGGGGTGGACCCCCCTGCTGTCNTCACAGCCTCCAGGCTATGTACATGCATCACCAGCAAACGATGATACTGATATGTGTCTTTGACAAAGCGTTTTTTGGGTGATCTGCAACAAGAAGCATGCGTCGCAGACCACCTGCACCAGCCGTGCCTCCTCATGCACTGTGTCGACATTGATGCTTGCATGCATGCATTTGGACCCTGCTGCATTTCTGACAACATGCAATGTGTACTCACCAGCTTCCTGTGTTGCAGGTCTCGTAGCAGTGGTATGTCAGAGCTGATTGTGGATGTCTTGGGACGGAAGCACCCCTGCTGCTTCCTTTCTGGCCCCTCCTTTGCCAAGGAAGTCATGACCCTGCAACCCACTGGAGTGGTGGCTGCTTCCAAGGTCTGCACCCTCAAATTGAGAGTTTACTGAGTTGTGCTCTGCTGCAAAGTTACCTGGACCTTTGAGCTGAATAGCTTGTGCAGCCTGNTGAGCTGCACATGCTGCTTGTGTCATGCAACAGGAGCAACAATTGTTGCTATGCTTGCAGCAATCTGACGTATACTGGTCAGAAACCAACTGGACACCATGAAGAATCGCTGTATATGCAACAGACAACGACTACAGCCACATGACAACAACCACAACAAACAAGCAGTCATTCAGGACAGCTTATTGAGTGTCCATTGCAGCTACAGCAGTCCCGTGGAAGAATTGGCCGCTTACCGAGTACTCCCAGAAGGCTGCGCCTGCAGATGCAATTGAATTGTAAGTGTGAGTACAACACTGAGCTCAGTGACATGCTTGTAGGGTGGCAACCAATGCCTGGCAGCAATATTGCTGCATTTGCTTGTTGCTGCTCTATTTGCATGACAGAAAATTGTCAGGCTGATCATACAGTTGTTAGACTGATCATGCAGCATGTTGCCCATCATGCCCAGTTGCAAGCCATACTTGCTGACGCAAATATCGTGTACGCTTTTATCTGTAAAATTCCCTCTGACCTTGCACTATGCAGCTTACGCTGTGCACTGCCTACCAAGGGCCTAAGTGTGCATTGCTTTGGCGGTGGGGCATGGGGTAGTACAATGCAACTTGCAACATGTGTTTATATACCAGCAGGAGGCGCTAGTACCTCTGAACACGCCGTTTGACTTCAGGCTGTCCGCCAGTGCGTCATNACAGTGCTTAGTACCATGCAGCCTTACCCAAGTCAAAATTGTACGTAATCTTTGCATGTTGCCGTGAGATGTTCATATTGTCACCTGTTGGCCATGAGAAGTGGCCAGTCAGCGTCACAGTCAGTGTGGCATCAAAGGCACAGTTCTTTTACACCCATGCACTTTGAAGCAAGTGGAACCGACCTAGCACTATGTCCAGCTCGGTGCTTTTGCTTTTGCGTCCAAGCAGCACCTCATACTTCCGCACAAAATACTCAAATCCGTCGCCTTGCAGTTTTGCAAAGGCTATCCTGCCGATTCTGGGATCGTCTGCGGCTAAACCCATCCAGAGACCGAGACTTGGACTCGCTGCTGCTGCTTGCAATTGCTTCGGCTTGAGACACACTTACATACTACATAGATAGCGTGCAATTACGGGCACATAGACAGGCNATAATAGTCCATGGCACTTGCCCTATCAGACCACAGACCTAGGATGCAGGCAATCATTCAGCGTGTTGACTCACTTTGCAGCTCAAAATTGGAGATAAATCCCTCTCAGCAAAACTCCATGCTGCTTGGGATGCCTGCATGTTATTGTTTATATGCTGCGGTGATTGCTAGATTCTGAATCAGCTGCATCATGGCATCAGTTTTGTGCAGGCGCAAAGCTTCGCCCTCTCCAGTGCGCGCATCAACCAGGCGCAGACGGCGCACTCCCAGCCCTGCAAGAAGAAGGACCCGAGAGGACAGAAGCCCTGTCAGGAGGCGCAAGAGCCCTAGCCCAACAGTCAGGAGAAGTGGACGGCACTCAAGAAGCCCTGTCAGGAAACGGAGGAGCCCCAGCCCTGCCAGGCAAAGAAGAAGCTCTCGAAGTCCTGCCAGGCATAGGCGAAGGTCTAGGAGCAGTGACAGGAGACGGAAAGACTCCCCAAATCCTGGCAGGAAGCGAAGAAATTCTGTGCCACGTAGATCTAGCAGTCCTGTGCGTCGCTGATATCGGTAGCCGTATGCCTTGTGTTATTTTGTTACTACAAGCTGGTGCTGGTTCTGTCTTATATGTGCAGATGTGTTGGCCCTATGTGTCTTGCGTTGGGGCTGAGCCATGTAGTGATTGTGTGTGNGCAGTGTTCATACTGCAAACACCATGCATATACTTGCAGTCATGGCAATAGTCATAGTAAGCTAGTGCATGTGCAAGGGAGTGCATGCAGAGGATGCTGCATTAGTACAGCGAGTGGAGTCCCACTCAAGCCTCAGCACCCTGGTACATCGGATCCAACCAAGCCTGGTTCTGCATTTTGCGCATCTGGCGTTGTTAATGCTGTGGGCAAAACCCAATGCTGGCAGCACAGTACACCTGGCACGCAGCCACTGCAGGTTGCTGCCGTAAACAGTGCACAGAACACAGACCAGACCTCTGTGAGGCTTGTGACTAGAGAACTGGCAGATGCAACATGCCAACACTCAAGACAGCAGCTGTCACCTGTGCGCTCAACATCTGACAGGCAAGGCTTGCGGCCGTGCTGAGCTTTGAAAGCCTGAGTCCAGGGGCCCAGCTCCTCCTNGGCAGGGAAAAGAGACAGCTAGCAGCCAAGTGACGCCTAGAGTGAGGACAGCTGACGCTGCAAAGAGCGCTTGTTTCCACCAACAGCTCCCATACCATCGCCAGGACACGATGACCTGCGTTACACGGTATCGGAACCTGTTGCCTTGAAAAGCAAACGCATGCTATGTACTGTTCAGCCAGCCGACCTCGTCGAGCTCATCTTTGCCTGTTNTTGATCTGTTTGCTGCAAGTGGTTGCTGCAACAGTTGCTTCCAATTGAACATGCTGAGCCCTCCATGTTCAATGACTGTCATTTGCGGCAAGCATGACCAACGATGGTCAGATGATGCGCTTGCATGAGCCAGCAAGCGCAAAGGACACTGGATGTTACATGTTGGTCAAGTATCAGAGAGCTGGCAGCTTGTTCATGCAGTGTCCTGCAGCACTTCATCACCACAGCAGCTTAGCCTGCCATGCACTTGCACTGCACAATGCCAATCTGCACGGCGCCAATGCGTTAGCTGCTGGTTGCCAATTCACTGATCGCCTGCTATAAAGTGCACACCAATAGATCCTGCAGCACTTGGTGAGACTGAAGGTAGAAACCATTATGCTATTCATACGTATTGCTAATGCTTGATGTGACATNTGAGGAGCTTTGGGATGAGGCCAGACCATAAGATCAGCAGCTGGGTAAAAGCGGCAGTAGTATAGGTTGACACCTTGCAGTTCCTAACGGCACCCGTTTGCAGACTCCCAGCCAAAAGCTATACTTGCAGGCAAATGTACACAACTCCACGTGGTCAACTGTGCGCATCTGTGAATATGTGGCAGCTGTTCATTGCGCCTTTAGGAGTACATTCAAGCGGCATATGAGCTAACTTCCTTTGACTCTTTTCATTCGAGTTGATTCACTTGTTTTGTAACTTAGTTTGTTCAGGTGAGGCAATGCTTTGCACATAAATGCATATATGCTATGTACGCAGTCTGTCTCATCTTAAGGTATTGGTGTCCTGTCCACTAATGATGCCACACCTACTGTGATGCTGCATTGCGAACACCATAGACAGTATTGTTTGAATTTTGACTGATGCCTAGCATGTGGTGTATATTGAATGTCTGTTGGGCCCCTGTTGGTCCACAGGACAAATTATCGATTGATTGATTGACTATCATTGATGATGCAGGCTACTGTACGGCCCGCAAGAAATGGTGTGTACAAGTCCGGGGCCAGAGGCGAGATCAACTTCAACGCTGATCTGGCAAGGCCCATCCTGGATGGCATCTCCATGCAGTGGGAGACCCTGTTTGGCACCACCATCATTGACCGCCTCAAGTACTTCAAGCACCCCCCTGCCTTCTGTGGGCCATCATTTTCTCTGCCATTTTCTCGTCGTCACCATCACCNCTCACTGCTCGGCAGACTGAGCTTGCTGAGTCACGAGCAGAGGTATTGAGGCTGAGTCAGCTGGCAGACACTCGAGCTGCGGAGGTATCTTCAGCTCAGAATCAGCTGAGTGTGACTCAGACCCATCTTGAGCACAGTAATGACCAGCAAAAGCAGCTGCAAGAAAAGCTCCAGGCAGCAGAAAGCAGCTTAGTTGCTTTGCAACAGCAACATTCTCAAACAGGTATGCTTCAGTAGTACCACCGGCTCACTTTAGTGTTACTGCTGTGACAACATTGCTAAGCTGTGCATGCTGACCTTAAGCTTGAGCTGATATACTTGCTTTTGTAGCTGAGCCTTGTGTCAGAAACTTGGTGTTCCAAGCCATGGCTTGGTATCCATAAGAATTGTTATTCCATAGACATGGGCATAAATGATGAAGCTTTTATGCTGCATCTACTTTGTGCAGCGTCAGNTGTGCATGCATGCAACTGCTGTGTGAGGGCCTCCCTAGCGACTTGTTCTGCTTGCAGGGATGGCCCTAGTCAGCTGGTGAACCTGCCAGAAGACAACATCTGGCAGCTGGACTCTTCTTCTGTCAACATACCCTGGGCTNCACATGACTCCAGCAGCTGTTGAGTTGCAATCCAAACTTGAAACACGGCTGGTTGCCTGAGCATTGGCTTGCTGACAAGCTTGCAACCAGCTCATTTTCAGTATAGGGGTCAGCGGCTGTTGTGCCATTGCTGCCTGCAGCACAGGTTACTACCACTAATTGTGTTACATGCATACAAGCAGGGTGCAACTTCAAACAGGGCTGAAGGTGGGAGAGGAACGATGCAGGTGGAACCTGGTAGGCAGGACTCAACACAGACTGTGCAATGACAACATCAGCTTCAAGTCTCGGCGTGTGGCTGTGAGTTGTGATGCCTCCCAAGCTGAACACAAGCTGCTGCACCTGAAGCTGAGTTGCTGTGTCCACAAAACCTGTGCAAAGCACCGTGATGCCAGCAAGTGGATGCGACCCCTGATGACCAGTGACCTCAAGCGCCTGTCTACAGGAAGCTATCAAAGCATCTAAAGCAGGCTGTTGTGCAAGAATACGTCTGTGCCTGGCCTTGTGCAACGCAAGCTCGACTTGCCCCATCNCGCTGTCATCCTCCGCATCGTTTGTCAAAGCGTTGAAAACATTGAAGTTGGGGTTTGGCTCCTCGGGATGCAAGGGCACATCGAGACTAGAGGCAGGGGTGGGATCCTGTAAGCCTGAGTCCCTGGTCACAGCCTGCAAGACAAAAGCTTGTGAGTACACCTCATGACAATACCAACAGTTAGCTCAGAAATTATAACCACATTCATCAACAAGCGTGAATGATGCTCACCCTGATGTTCTTGCCAGCCAGGATTCGTGGAGAATCCGAAGGCTCTAAAAGGTCCGTGCCGGCTTTAGACCAGCCATTGAGCGGTATGGCTCTATGCTTCGCCTTCCCCATAATCTACGGTAGGCCCACAGTGTCTCCGATAAGCAGAAATGCCGAAAACTTGATACAAGCTGGTGAACGATTTCTGATGTCCCGTGACGCTGTTGGTGTAAGCACACAGCTTGCACGTTTCGGAACAAGTCGCACCTGACGGCTGAAATGGTATGCAATGTAGCAGGATCGTTCACGGGCTGATTCGTTATGTGCAAGCGTCAGCGTTGAGACATCTGCAGCTTCTGCTGAGGTGTCCGGACCTGCCGACATGGCATCTTTAAGCCGAACAAAGATTGACACGATTGACACGGTCGGCAAAGCTGTCAACCCAACAATGGGCAGCAAAGTAAAGTGTACCTCCAAAATTTGTCAACCTGGCTGCTGACACGAAGATTCAGCCGCTTTGCAAGTCTCAGACAGTATTGTGCGCCTGCACATTACAGTAGCGCATTGGAGTAGCACACGACTTGGGCAATGGCTTCGGAGCTGGGTAAGCGTTTTAATTAATTACGCTTTCCCGTGAGACTTTCGAATCGACACAGGTTGACACTCTGCGAGACCATCATGTCGGAAGTATGGAGGATTGCAGAGCAGTGCGGGGTGAAGGTGTGTTTTGCAAACCCGGGGACGACGGAAATGTGGTTGGTCGACGGTCTGAACCAAGCAGACGTACGATCTGTGCTGTGCTTGCATGAGAACGTATGTACGGGGGCGGCAGATGGCTACGCAAGGCTTGCTCTCAAGCCGGCATGCACATTGTTGCATCTTGGCCCAGGTCTAGCGAATGGGCTCGCCAATTTGCACAACGCCCATAGGGCATCGTCACCTGTTGTGAACCTCGTTGGTGCAATGGCTTCCTGGCACGAAGCGGCGGACCCATTGCTGAATATGGACATGTGCGCACTTGCCGGCACGGTGTCCAAGGTCACAGCAGTCGCCAAGTCGGCAGGTGAACTCAGTAAGGAAGTCAAGGCTGCGTGCTTGGCTGCCCATACTGCAGAAGAAGCAGGCGGCTCTAAAGTCAGCACCTTGATCATTCCACATGATCTCACCTGGTCCACTCCTACAGGTAGTTCTGCCTGTACTTACATTATGCGCTGACCCCGTACTCATCACTGAGCCTGCTCCTACTTGCACTCAAAGATGAGGGTGATGCAACCAACATCTCACCACATATGCAGTTCAGGGCAATCCCACACAGCCTGAGCTTGTCAGTGCCCCAAGCACGCAGTCTGTGGCTCTCTCACAGGACAGTGCAGCTGTCAAGCACTTCTTGGCTTCCTGTGCCAAGGCCCTGCAAGCTTGTCCTAGGGGCCAGTGCGCTATCTATGCTGGTGGGGCAGCTTTGCTGGCTGCAGATGGTGCTCTGGCTTGCATTGGCAAAGCTGCCGCCGCCTTAGGAGCAGACCTGATCTGTGAGAATGCCTTTGCGCGCATTGACAGAGGTTCTGGCCAGCCAGACTTCCAGGTACACTTTGCAGTACATGTAAAGGTCACAACCGATCAGTGCAACTCACTGCCGCCTGCCACAACACAATCTCCTGCTTTTGTCTTGTCCGGCACTGGCTGCCATAAATGTCATCATTGCTGTCAGCTTGACTTGAGTGCAAGAGCCCTGAAGCATGCAAGGTCAACAAGCTGCTTTTCACCTTGCTGACAGCAGTCAGTGTTCCATCATTGTTGCTGGTAACAGTATACTCCAGCTAAATTGCTATGTTTGTGTATATATATATATCAATCAATGGTATTCATGCTGCAGAGGGTAGCCTATTTCCCCNCTGCTGCTGTGCCTGCTGTGCCTGATGTGGCTTCTGTGGCTTTCGTGCCTGCTGCCCTTGAGCTACAGCAGGTGCTGCAGATGTCACAACCTTTGGCATTGTCAAGGCCCCTGATGTAACAGCTGGTGGAGCTTGTGCAGAAGGCATTGCAGCGGCTGGCTGTTGGCCNCACAAACACACGCAGTTGTTTTACATGGTTCGTGGTGCTCAAGAGCAGTGCTACCTGGTAATCCGAGTTGAGGACAGTATTTGCGATCATCGCATGGATTTGCAAATTTGGAGAGTAGCTGAAAACCGTTTTCGCTCCCAAACTGCCCGCAAGCTGCTGCACTTGCTGCTTGGCGGACTGATCAGTGCAGTGTGTGCAAAGCACGGTCATGCCAGCGAGACCGGGCGAACCGTGCTTTTTAGACATCAGACTGCTGTTGTCTGTAGTGCTTCAAAGCCGAATATTACGAGCTGCTTGTGTGCAGGAACTGACGTTCGTTCGATCTTGTCCAGTGCACAGATTTTCTGTTTGCGTCTCGATATTTCGCANGTGATATGCCTGCTTTGCCCAGATAGCCACAAGTGCGCCACAGTGTTTCTCATTACTTAAAAACTTGCGAGTTGGCATCAGTGCCGATACTATGGCAATGTTTCGAGCACATCGCAAAGTACAGCAATCAAGTATCAGCGGTACTATCCCCTACTGCAGTGCAGAAGCAGCATACCAAGACAGCAGCAGAGCCAATGACCTGTCACAGCTTTGAGGGAAGAGCTGCGTTGCAGACACATGTCCCTAGACGCTGGCTTTGCTTTCCGTGGTATGTCACAGGTATGGCACAATGCACAAGCATAGCTTTTAATGCCAGTGCTGCTGTGCTTTGTGCACTACATCTGTATAGTATACCAGGTGGTATGCAACAACAAGTACCACTGCACAGTTGCACTGCATTTCGTGACACTGCTTCGCATGACATGAGTGGCATACCAGCTTGTAGGAATGCAATGTCTTGTCCGGTTTAGCAGAAGTCATGCCTGGTTTTGAATCTTGACAAGGAGGAATGCAATGTCTCCTCCAGTCTAGGACCTGGAAGTCTACATCCGGAAGAGACGCTGCAATCCTCCCCGTCAAGGTCCAAAACCAGGCATCACTTCTGCTAAACCGGAAGAGACGTCGCATTCCGACCGGTTGTGATCCAAAACCAGGCAGACCAGCTTGCATCAAAGCCAGCGACTCACCACACCAAAGTGCAATACGTCTTGTNTCAGGCTGCAGCTGCAGCTGCAGCTTGTGCACTGATACAAACAAGGTCGTCCAGATCACATACGCAGTGCAGCCCGCTCTGNGACTTATGCATCCATCATTGACAGCAACTTGCTAGCGACCATTCAAGCCTATATTGACTCTGCAAAAGGATGCACACAGTTGCTGATCCCAACAACATCTACGATCTCATGAATAGCAGATTTGGAAGGCTTTGGTGAATATAGCTATACAGGCAGAGTTTTGGGCTGCTCGCACTCACAACCAGTTCCACANGTGCAGCCTGGCTTTCATGCTGCTGCATCTGCTGGCTATGCAATGCTGCCAGCAGCGATACAGCAGTGACGGCAGCCACTTGAGCTGTATCAGCATTTTGCGTGTAACTACGCTTGCTGTCAGTCTCAGTGACACTAGACCAGGTTTGCAACACCTCTGCCACCAGCCTGAACATGTTGGGGCTCCTCGCAATTGCTGCCACTGTAGCTGATGCTGCTGCTGCGAGGACTAGCGCAGTGCATGTCCGGTGACATACGTGTGTTGGCACGCCATGATAAACAGCAACAGCATGTTGTCTGCACAATTTTTTATGCAAGCAAGCCAAAGCTCAGACTGAAGTGCAGTCAGCTGAAGTCATTGAGGTAGTAACTTGCCCATTGAGGCGTTCAATGCTGTGCAACAGTGAAATGACTGGTGCTGGTACAGATAATGAAGATCATTCAGGATCAGTTGAAGGAGAGCACTTCGGCAGTTGCTGTTTTGCCTATGCATGGTTTGTCTGCCAAAACGGGACAGGGCACAGAAGATCTCCTTCCAGCGGCTATGGAACTGTACGATGTCTGGAACAAGCGCATCACCACTTCTCGGCTCAACTCGTGGCGTGAAAAGGTACCCGTGTCTGTGGCATGNGACTGAACAGATACAAGGACTGCTGGTGCAAGTTGACGGTCAGGTTACAATAAAGCCCGGCAAACAGCAGCAGTTTCTTGATCTGTTGAGCAAACCGCAAGAGGGTTGGGGAACTCGCATCTTCTTCACAACCATAGTGCCCATGCTGCCCCTGAGTGACCGGGACATGCTGGTCAAACAATCAGAGTACAAAGGCCTGGTCGTGCTTCACAATTGGCTAAACAAAGCCAAAGAGACAGCAAATGCTGAAAAGTTTCAGCTAGATGTGCTGTCAGCGCTGGGTGCCTTGCCAGTAGACATGGATGCCTTGAGAAAGGTCACTATTGGCAAGACAGTCAATGGCCTCGCCAGAAAAGATCCCTCTGCAAGCGTCAAGGCTGCAGCAGCCAAAGTAGTCCAGCAGTGGCGTAAANCAGCATTTGGTGGTGAATGGTCAGGTGCTTGGCAACGCCACGTTAGGATGGCGTGTACCAAAGCTTATATCTTTTCCATTGTCTGATTTCTCCACACGTTCACGTGTCGAAACGTTGACAGAGAAGGGCACAAACCTCTCTATTCTGAAGCACCGCTTGCTAGCCATGTGCATAAAATGCCTGGCCAGCAGTGATTCCCAAGCTGCATAACAAATCTAGGTGTTTGCCACTACCAGCGCAGTAGCATCAAGCAACTTGAGCAAGCAGCAAAGATGAGCTTTGACCACAGCTACATACTAACAGCTCCTGTCTTTCAAACAAACTAGCTGTGCAAATTCCGCTGAGTGAAAGTAAATAAATGACAGTGTTTTGTTTCACGTCAACAGCACAACACGTACATGCCAAGGTGCATGCTTGAAGCGCTGTCAGTGTAAGCTGAGGGGTGCTTCAGCTCATCTTGCTCATTGTCAANAGCACCTCAGATCAGCCAGTGTCTTGCAATTTACTGAAGATCCATGTGCACAAGCAGTACAAACTACAAAGTTGCGTACAAGCAAAAGACAATGTAACCACAATTGCTGTACAGCGTCACCGTCCTGTGCCAGTACAACCACACACAGAACCGTAAAGCATGGAAGTTGCACGTTTCCATGTGGCTTGCTGTCATTTGGGCTTAAAAGCAGTCAAGCACAGAGCATACACTGTGCACAGCTTCGCAGATCTTGCTTTAGGTGATGTGTGGACTACAGAGTATGTATTGCCGAGGCTTCATGGCGGTCTTGCAATGTTTACACACATGCTCGTAAGGGATTCGTTGCTCTTCGTATTGTTGTCATAATTGTAATTGTAAGATAGGCAAAAGTGGCCCCAAGATCAGGCGAAGCTCAAAACGCAGTTGTATAGCTTATGTTACAAATAATTACTACGCAACCAACCTTTCACGCGTGATACTTGGTTTCCAGCAGATACCTCCACGATTGCCACACAAATTGCCTGGCATACTTGAACAACAACATCCACAACGCACAATAACGGAGCTGATCTACGCGTTGACGCTCTGCTGACGCTCGACAGCTACAGGGATCCGGTGGCTGTACACTGCTCAGTGCAGTTGCAGTTGCAGCTAAGGCAGTCTGCGGTTCAGGAGAACCAAGCGGGTGTACTTTACAACTTGTTGACGGCTATGCGGATGCCCTGTACGTNGCAGCAGAGGCACAGCAGGTGAGTTGTCATTACTTCAGAGCTTCTTGTGTCATGAGCCGTGTTTGTGGACCACAGCACGCCTAACCTGTAATGTGACATGTATGCAGTGATACTTGTCTACCACGCACACAGCTGGCTGTATGTCCTTACTCCGAGTCTATACTAGCTGCGCATCACTCTGGCTGAGAAGGCATCCCTGGGCAAAGCAAGATGCTGTGGTGTGTGTTGCTATCGGGCTTATCTTCACTCTTGCTATGCAGGCTGCAGATTTGAGTGCATCACAGTTGAACACTGCTTTTGAAGCNTGCCGGTCAAGCAGCAATGTCAGCAGTAGAACAGGTTGCTACACAAGGTAGGTGATGTCAAGGTTGCTGTCCTTGACTGTCCTGCCATTTGGCCATGTTTCAAGCACTACAATGCAGCATATTGGGCCCCATCCCCGCCCTCTTCTGCCCTTGCTGATGCATGAAGTGGTTGCTAGGTCATCTGCTGTATGCTTGACGTGTACAAAACCAGAGTAGGTTGGGCAGGGGACCTCATTGCATGCCTATATAAGCTGTTAATCATATTTCATCTTGCTACAATCATTGTAAGTGCATCATAACCATGACGNCAGGGCAGCATAAGAGCACATTTCAGCAACAAGGAAAGCACAGCACATATGACGGGCAGTCATGTGCATGGTCCAGGTTGCAATGAGCTACAATTACGTGACAGAAGCAGCACTTTCAGGCAGACAATCTGCAGCACATTGGTCATTGGACCCTGATTGTAGTGACAACATACCTTGCGCTTGGCCTCCTTCCTGTCTTTGTCAGCCTTGGCTCTCATCTCTGCCTTCTGCAGGTCATTGGTGCAAGCCTCCACCCTTCTCTCTGCTGAGTCAACCTTGCGCTTGAGGGCAAGCAGGCGCACCTTTGGGTTTGGGTTGCACCTCTCATGCTCAGCATAAAGGTCTGCAGCACATTGTACAGTATGTCAAAGTCCTATCACGCCCTTGGGTTTGCTTTCTTCTTGTCAAGTGCTGGAAGTCTGTACGGTTGTTGATGAACAGGATGGAAGAGTGCAACATGCTTGCAACCCTTCAGTGCCTGGTGACGCACCAGAACCCAATGTGCATTGTCATGTTGAGCAGACCCTATGGCACACTGTCTGTTGGCATGCTGATAATTACCTATATCAGGCAGAATAGATTGGCGTGCAGTATGAGGCAGACTTACTGAAGATGGTAGCCTGTCTAGCAGTGGGCTTGGTCAGCACTGGCCTGAAGTTTTCAGCATCAGTATCGCTGTCCTCTGACACCACCTGTTGCGCCGCCTTAGCCTTGGCTTTTCGGCTGGGCTGCAGCTTAGTTGTGGGGCAGTTACTGCAGAACCAGTCTCCCTCTGGCNTGAAGTGAATTGTATGTTTGCATTTGTGTGTTGTTCTTGTGACCCAGCTGATGCAGTAGATTACCAACATATAACCGTAGTACTGTTGTGTGTAGCTATAGGCTGCGCCATGTAACAGGACAGACTGCCTTTGTGCACCTGTTGATGTCATCCTTTCATGCCTCACTGCACGCAATGGCAAAGTTTGGTTTGATGTTAACCATGCCGCCACTGCTGTGCGCTATGCATTTTGTCAACCCAGTTTGTAATGCAGGTAGGCTAGGGTTACTATGACAGATCATCTACTAGTTAGCTCTCATAAGTTGCATCATTTGATTACAAGGACTGCACTCGAAGTTCACCACCTGTCCGCACCTAGGTTCCAAAAAAGGTTGGCAGACTTGTTGTATGTGACATGTGAGCATAATGGAGACATGTGCAGTGCAAGGGAGATCGTGATATGTCTGGCAGCAATTGTTGCACCTGTATGTTGGCGGCAATGTGCAACTTGATCACCTTTCAGTTCTAGCCCCAGAGTCTGTCTGTCATTTGTAGATGCCATCTGTTGCCAGCTGCCCATGCCAGCTGTTCACCTTGTGAGCTAATAGTCACGTATATGCCACATGCATGACATAATCATCTAATTATAAGCAGGTGTCAGCACAAGCGGCAGGTGCATCATACTAGCCACCTAGTTCCTACTTCAAATCAACTGCTGATGTACNTGTAAGATTAGCTGTTGTAAGATTAGCTGAGCTGTAACTTGGACGGTCTGCGTACATACCTGCGCCCGCATGCGAGTCATACACAATGTGCACAATAGCCTTCGAACCATTTACACAGCATCACTCAGACCAGATCGCATTTCGAAAACAGCTTCAAAAGTCTTCTCACCTATCTGCAACTCTACAGGCTAAAGATCCAGAAGAAACCCAGAATAAACACCCTCACGCACATNACCATTGACCTAGACATGCAGATGTGTATGCTGATGTGCTTGATGCACAAGAGGGTGGTAAACAGTAACCTGAAACCCTAGGGAAGCTCAAGAGTCTGTCTAACTTTGGGAGCCACACACACACCCACACCCCCTGCTTGCCCACTTATGTGTCATCATTATTACCACACAGCACATTCACTTGCCCACAGCAACTCAAAGGTCATTATTCACCTTGCGTACATCTAAAATGGCCAAAGTCTCAGGACAGACAATGTACCTGGGTATCCACGCCGCCCTGGCACCTCTTCTCTCGCTGCTGACACCTCTCGCAGTGCATCAGCGTATGAACTCATGTCTGTGAGAATGACTAGCACATGCTTGCCGCATTCATAGGCTAGGTACTCTGCTGTGGTCAGGGCAATACGTGGTGTAATAATACGCTCAATAGTCGGGTCATTGGCAAGGTTCAGGAACAAGCAANACTTCAGCAGCTGCTGCAGCTTCTGCAGCAAGTTCTGTTTTGGGGCGGGCATAGATCTCCAGTGCATCAAGGCGAGGTGCGCTGGTTGGTACAGCTGCTGGTCCCACCTGCACAGCAAGACATGCACTTGCAGTCACTCACGTGGTACACAGCTCAGCGAGCAATTCAGCAGCATCATTGGCAATCATCTCGTTTGAGCTAAGCAGGACCATTGACGGCGTAAATGAGGTGCCCCATTTTCTGATGCAAGTGCACAACGGTGCCAAGTGTTGCAACTTGAGACACAACATTGTTCATAGAAGATGGTATGCAGAGTTCCCTGGAATGTACTGTGCATCGCTGTCCAGCCATAGATCACCCCATTATATCTTGCTAAATATNGCATCCCAAAGGCTGTTCCAAGCAGCCCTAGGACTTGTTGTGTGCGGCCCTTCCCAGACTGCACTAGCCCTCTGGCCCATGCAGATAGGTCTGTACCACACTCTGCTGCACCTGTATCACAGTTACCCAGTACATGGTTTGACGGGAGTGACATGCAAAAATACGGCATATTGCCTCCTCCTCAGGTCCTGTATAGGCAAGGCCGCTTGCATGATTTAAAATCCACAGCTCATGGCATTCCTCTTCTTGTCAACACATCAGCTTGAAGCAGTGTGGGCGCAAAAGGGTAGGTCCAGCACAGGCGTATCTGTAGACAGTGCAGAGTTCACAACTTCTTTCACGTGGGCTCTTTTGGTCTGTTGGCAAGGGGAACAATGTCGTTGCAGTTGCACAGCGCTGCTCTGGCAGCGTTTGGCTGTGAGGCACAAGAGACATCACTCTCAGCTGTTCAGCTGGGCAGTGAGTTTCAGATTCCCTGCCTGTTTGCCTGCNTGTAGTTTCTTGTTCCAGCTCGTGCATCACCCTTGCAAAACCTTGCCCAGTCACGTTGGCAGCCATTGCCATATACTCGTGCTGCATGTGAGTCTGCCTGTGTCTTGAGCTACAGTTGGAAAGTGGCTGCATGTAATCATGACTTCATATGACTGGGAACGCTGCCTGCACCATGCACTTTGCAGTAGCAGCTAGAACAAAAGCTGAGATGGTACCCAGTGCAGGCACATTCCTACGATGAAGTTGAAGCCTTTCAGCAACTAGCTACAGGCCTTGTGATCAATGTGGGAACTCTCACACCTGACTGGGTGGCATCAATGGAATTGGCAGCCAAGACAGCAAACAAGCTAGGCAAACCTTGGGTCCTGGACCCTGTGGGAGCTGGAGCAACCCCATTCAGAACCCAGGCAAGGCATGTCACCTGCTCCTTGACTGATNAGAAATAGCAGACTGGCATCAGATAAAGCGCATACGACCACCTAATCACATACGAAGGGCAGCTATGCCTGATTTGTCTGTTGACAAGGTGAGGCTATAACCTGTAAGGAAAAACACCATTGCCTGCTTCCATGATGCATGGCGCTCAGACTACTTGCATTCCTTGCCATGCCTATATTGCTTCACCTTTTTGGTGCTTGTTGAGGCCCTTGAATTCATGCAGAAGGTGTCCAAGGTATCCAAAGCCAAGGGCCAGAACACAGGGCGCACATACACGTCTAAATACCGTGGTGTACACCAGACCTTCCCTACCAAGAGATGGGAAGCTCAGTTCAGGTGTTCTGTGAACATGCACAGGGAACTGTAAACTGCTCCAACTGCAGGCCTGCTTCTTGCATTAGATGGAGATGCTCCCTCTGATTTGACTTTTATGTGTGTTACTGCCGGCAAGCTCACACAAGTAACTTGTATGCAGTGCTATGTTTCATCCGAAAATCAAGAATGGAGTTGTTTGAGCTGCTGTTGAGGAGTTGTGGCTTGCAGGTGGGGGAGGAGATCATGGCCACAGGAGAGAGGGTGAGCTTGATGGCATTGACCAGGATTTTGATGAGACACAAGTTGAGATCCAGTTTGCTGGTAAGCTTGCCACAGCCTGCTGTTACCAGCCCCCCCTTAAATCAGGATNCTGTTGGGAGTCTGGACCAGTCAACGCTGAAGCAGGACCAACTGCTGACAGACCTCACCAAAGCTGCAGTGAGTACTCCACACACCAAGCCCAGCCCACAACAGCAGCCAGGCTTGCCCTTGTCTGATCCCCTGCAACCCTGCCAGAAGGAAAAAGCGCCTCTGCAAATTGACCCTCGCAATGTGTCACCTGTCAGCAAACAGGATGGATTAGCTAGCAGCGCGTCAGGCAGTCCTTGTGCAATTTGGGCACAAAGCGCACCACAGCATACCATGTGGCATGGTCATGCGGCGGCCGAGAGCAAACCCGCGGTGCTGTGCAAGTCGCACAGGCTAAGCGATGGCTTTGTCAGCATCAGCAGTGGCCACAAGCTCTCTAGCAATTCTGAGGCTGGTCTGTCCCAGGTGCGTGGCGCCAGGATGCGGTGCAGTGANACAAATTTCATGGGTTAGGGCTTTATAGCACCAGCACCAGGAATCAGCGCCTTGCGTCAGCACTAGCGGTCCTGGCAGTATTAGCACAAAAGCTGTCGCAGCAACAGCAGGATCACCAGCATGTCAGCAGAAGAACAGCGCAACATCACATGCATCATCTTGCAGAGATATGCAACTGCATTCGTTCACCAGCATGCACAACACCTTAGCTTGCATCCAGGTGCTACACATGCAAATAGCATGCATACACGGCTTGAGTTGCTGCCATGTCTCCAGCAGAGTGCCATACTTCATGGACACTTGAGCACGCTGTGCATATCTACGTATGACAAAGCATGCTGTGCAGCACCTGATACTTAGGCGCACCAGCCTGACACCAAGCGGTGTAGCCGTTCTGGCGTCCAAGAGCTCAGAGCGCTTACAAACTCTTGACCTGGCAGGCTCCCAACTGAACAAGGCAGCAGTGCAGCTGTTGATTGAGCAGGGTGCAGCAGCCTGATCTGCGTTCAGCATCCAAGATGCTGGCACAAGTAGGCTATCTTGATGTGCACGTCTGCTGCTTGGTGACAGCAGACATAGCTGTTGCTGTCCATACCTAACTTCTTGGCACTCCTCAAACGAAAGTGCTGTGGAGGTTTGCTGGGGTGACTCAGCTGCATCATCAAGCTGTGTGTGTAGGCTAGTGCCCTGCACACCCCAAATATGTCAGCAGTGGTATGCTGANGAGGTCTTTGTACATTGAGGTCTTTGTACCAACAATTACATATGTTTGCTGGTATTCTCGGGTTCCAGCCAAGTTGCTGAAGTACATGCGTGTGACATGAATAGCTAACACATATGCTGGTTNGCAGTGAGCCCAGCTCACAGCCATGTTAGTATTGCAATGGTTGGATACAGCTTTGCAAATGCATCACAATGAGCCGCTCTGTGCAGGATCAGGCGGCAGTGAAGGGGAGCTGGGCACAGACATGCCAGATGGTGGTGAAGACAGCGAAGGCGGGGGGCTCTTCTCCTCTATATGGGACATGGTCAATGATGGTGAATGATGATATTGGCTGGAGTCCTTATGCTTCCTGGCTGGTGCTAGGTTTAGTGCAGCAGCCATCACGTGATAGCAACAAGGGGGACAGGCCTGTATGCAATACGACGCCAGCAGCCTCTCCTGCACACAAGTCAACAACACGGCATCACAGCAGAAGGAAGCTGCAGTGAAGTGCACTCAGTAAATGAGCTTGCCATGTCANCAGAAACTCGTATAAAAAGGCCTCAGCCCGTATATTCCTACCGACTCAAACCATATACTGTGTGTATCATACTAATTTTGCGATGGTGTTGTATGATACAGTCATTATATNGCTCTGAGAAGTGGGCTCAGGCTGTCAGGAAACATAACGCAGTCCTCATCATAGACACTACAAGGTGATCTCAGTCTGATGCTCACGTGATGACAAAGCCTTGCATGCGCAGCACATGACACGCATGAATTTGCTGGCAAACCCCGTACAGCTGAAAGAGCTGCTAGATTACAACCGGTAGATGTGAAAGTCACTGGTTTTGCTGATTGTAAAGATATGTTTCCCCTGGCAGAATGCGGCCCTGCTTATTTCACGGTGTGTCTGCTGTGGTTAAATTAGAGATCATGCTTCATTGCCTGCAGCACGCAGAAGGCGTAGCACCTCAAGGCTATGCAGTAGAAATCACTCGCAAGTTATACATTGTAAGCAAGTCAGCTAGATGGGCATGCCTGTGGCAGCACAGATCACATTGGCGCAAGCTGCCTTCTACAAATAAGCAGATGCTGAGCTTGTCTGTGGAAGCAAAGCAGTTTGAGCTGTGCATACGGAGGCATTTGAGCAAAAAAGCATCTGAGCCCACAGCCCTGGCTATACTCATACAGGTAGTTGCAACTGGATCTCTTCTGTTGGCCCGCCTCCGGCTATATTCAACGATTGCAAAAGCCACAGAGACAGCTGAGCAGCTGGTGAAAGGGCATATGGGTGGCGCCCCGCAGCTGAGCATGCGCCAGACCAGTGAACTGATCACCACTCTAGGTGTGCGCCTGGCAGATCTNTGCAAAGCCACAGCTTGGGCAACTGTGTCCCTGATGTCTCTTGATTCACACCTGAAGCACATTGAAGGTGATAAGCAGGCGCTGCACAGCTTTCCTGCAGGAATGCACTCCATCAGGTAATCAGCTTGATGATGAGGCGTGAATAGTTGTACAGCAGGAGTGCACTGCTGTTGGTTGGCATTCAAAGTAGCTGCCAGACCAATACATGCCCAAGCATGTGAGCTGTGTGTGCTAGCAAGAGGTTGTGTGCACTATACCTTGGGGCCCTTCGACAATTTTCTTTGTCCTCTACAAGCACTGCGTTCTCAGCATCCTTGACCGGCGACGGTCTCTGCTTTTGTGTCTTCGACGCTGCATGCTTGCTGTTTGGCAGTGCATCGCTCACAAACTGTGTGTCTTCATAAACACCAAAACCAGCAGGGCTGTGGCTGCCAGTGCTTTGCTGACGTTTTTGTGCCAATGCTGTTGGCTGCAGGCTTTGCTTGCTGGGCATCTGTGCAGGACTGTTGACAAATTGCGTGTCCTCATGAATGGCAAGACTGCCAGGGCTGCCGTGAGCTGCATTGAGACCCTTGCTNGATGCTGCACTGCTGGTGCGGCTGTCACTTGTGATCTGAGCTCCAGTTACTATTTGTTGCATCTTTGTTTGGGGTACTTCTACGCACAGCCTTCGTCATTTGCTTGTGCCCAAGGGCGTTTGCTTCATGTGCTNACAGACGATGCATGCTGATGTGCTCATCCCGAATGCAGGAGTGCAAGAGCTGGAACCCTCCATGTTGTGGAGTGCAGCAGTAGTGGGGGGTATGGGGGCTGTGGAGGACCCTGAGCAGCTGCATCATGACATGCACACCTACTTGGCAAGTACGCCCCTCATCATGTGTGTGCTTCTCTGCACATGCTGCTNGCTGTCTTACAAGAGCAACAGCAAAGATGGCAAGTTGCTGCTGTAGTTGCCCTGCCTCGTGTATGATGAGTAATGCAATGAAGTTTCTCTACTGCCTCTACTTGCATACACATGTATACACACCGAATTCACTGTCACAACCTGGACATGAATAGATTTTACATGCAGCCTCATTGCATCAAGCAAAGCCCTCCAGCAGACCACAGCTTTGTCACACTGCAGGTGACAGTGTCCACAGTAGGTCTGGTCCCTCAGCTGCGCCACTTTGTACAGAACAGCAAAGCCCAGCTTGCCGTCTCATTGCATGCCACAACAGACAGAGTATGTCCGTGGTGCAAGATTCAACTCAAGTAACTTGACACCTAGCGTGTACATCCTGCACGACAAGGTAAGCCAGGGGAGCATACCAGCACGCCATGTTGCTCCACGACACGTCTTTTTGCGACACATCCAGCGATTGCATGGCTAATTTCAGGCAGACTGAGCATGCATGTAATGCAGAGCTTCCTGGAAGCCATTGGGGGTCGGGGCATGGGAGCCCTGGAGCTGGTTGCCATGGACATGAAGGCAAGGGGCATGTACCTCTGCCGCACCCTGTCTTTCAGTGGGGCTGAGTTTGAGGTGGTCGAGGCAGCATTGGAGGCAGACATGCAGCAGCAGTAAAGGAGCATGCAACACACAACACAGGTCTAAGGAGGCCTCGTCGTAGGGACAAGTTGTACTCAGCCCTGTGGCATTTAGTGCCGCCAGTGCCATCCCTATAACTTGTTAGCTCTGNGCTGTATACTGCACAGCATGTTACCTGCAGCAGTATACTGCACAGTATGTTACCTGTAGCACAGACAGCTCCCGCTGAGTGCCTTCCAACAGTGCTTGCAACATAGCCAGCTTGGGGCTGAGTGCAGCACCGGCACTGTCCTGCAACTCCTCCAGCTCCCTCTGCAGCCGTCTGCACCACAAACAACATTTGCAATATTTCATCTGCAGTATTATATTTGCTGTAATATCTGCTGCATGACACCTTGCAGTGAGCAGGCAAGTAATGCACCAATCAGATGCACAACAGGGCTCTAGATTATCGCAATGCTTGCAAATTGCACTTTGTGTGTAACTAGGCTGAGCGCATCAGCCATTGATTCTACTGTCATGGCGAAATTTGGTGAATTTTGGGTTAAATAGCCATGCACAGCACAGCATAGCGCGATCTGTCACAGCACGCACAGCACAGCATAGCATGATCTGTACAGCACAACACAGAACAGCATGACCTGTCACAGCATAGCATGATGCAGGACAGTACAGTTAACTCGGCACAGCATAGTTAACTGTTTGCAGTGCTGAGCCACATGCTATGCTGGAAGCAATACCTGATTGTAGCCTGCTTGGTGGCAAGCGAGGCATTGGCAGCTGCAAGCTGCTCATTGAGGGCTTGCATGTCTATCAAGTGAGCTGCCTCTGCATCTGACGCCGCTGCAAAAGCATCTAAGAGCGCCTGTGAAGCTGCAGCGACGGGTTGCTTAGCGCTAGACTGCTTATCTCGACTCATGTTGTGATCAGGGCTGCCAGTACGCAAGTATGCGCACAGTACATGCGCTGGAAGCTACGAGCAGTTTGTAGCAGCATTGGCGGAGCATGCCAGCATGCGCAGCGACACACTCCACATACACCATGTATACATTAGACGTGCATGTTGACCGGTTTGAAAGTTTGTGACACGTTTTGATACTCAAAGGCGAAGGCTTACCGAAGGGTAATTCGAGCATGGATCAGAGCATGGGTCTCACAAGGGGTTCTCCCACACAATAGCAAGGAAAGACACAGAGAAGGCTCGAGCATGTTATGTATGGCACCTTTGTCTCAATTCNCGCCAGTCTTCTGTTTGCTGGTTCAAGCAGCGTTCGCTATCAAATTTGCCATTAGGGCCGCAGACATATGTGAACCAGAACGCCGCTGCACTTGTTGCCCTGCCGCAGCTTATCAGATATTCACATATAGTAGTTCCGACGCCAGCGCTCAGCGTATCTCTCATTGCTCACCGCACCTGTGCTGAGGTGAACATATTGAACCTTGCAGTCGTTTGTAGAGGCGGCAGACATCATCGTGTTTCTTTTTCACGGCAAGTGTCTTGCTCTTCCGCCATAGCACCGTATGACCGTCAGCGTTCAAGCTATCCTCACATTATGTACACTCACTGAGCTTGGGGTGCAAACTGCAGATTCGGGATACTCTGCAGCAGCAGATCGAATTTCGAGATGCAAACTCACCTCCTTCTCCNTTCATGCAGCCAGCTGCATGGACACAGCACTCGCAGTCCACAACATCCCGTCAGGAGTTGCCAGGACTATGTAGTGCATATGAATCAATCAATATGTTTTCACATCCTGGCCATCAACAGACGGCCAACAGACAATCCACAAACATACTGTACAAGACTCAAAACATTAATTTATATGGGGGGAAAATGCGTTGCAACAGTCAGGAGTGCAGCTGGATAAGCTGGAGGTGAAGAAACTCAGTTATGACTTGAAGGCAGTAACAGAGTCTTCACCTTACAGGTTGTCCAGCTGCACCTGCAACATATGGGCATCGAACCCAGAACATTTTCCCAAGAATTTCTGGTCTGATCCCTTTACCCATTTAGGTATGCAGGAATTTGTGCTGATTCTGCTGATGTAAGCTGGCATACAATCATACAAGTTTTGTTTGCAGCAACTGCCAGCTCAATGCTGCTGCCCCAACCACCAGCGTGTAAGACTGTGTAAGCTTGTTGATACAGCCCTGAGCAGGTGACGTTGCAAATCAGGTACATCACCATGTGTGAAGCTCGTTGTATTTGCTCAAACAGACAGCCATACAGGCAAGTGCCTGTGCTTGTTAGGCCAAGACAGGGCATGATGTTGAGCAAGGGGCTTGACCCGTACTTGCGCCCATGTGCACGAAATAGCCGGCATCAGACAGTACAGGTCAAGGTGCTGAGCAACAGCTTGGGTTGCTGGGTATTTGAGGGCATTTGTACTGCAACACACAAGGGCTGGCCATCAGCATGCTACAAGTCTGCCCTGATGAGCCCTGACCCTCCAGCAAAGTCCTCTGTCATCAGGNTTGGCGGTGCAGGTCTTGCTGGCTGGGGCTGCAGTTTATGTTGTAGTGGCTACAATCTGCACTGGGGCTTGGTGCGCATATGTGAGCTGCCAAGAGAGGCAGCAAGATGCTGACTGGCAATGCAAACTGGACAAGTGGGCTCAGGTGGGCTTCAGACATCTCCAGCATCAGCAGTGATATTTTGCCTTGAACTACATGCATATGCAATCTGGCTACCACTGTGAAGGTCACCGGGCTTCCTGTTACAGCTGACTGTTCAAGCAACCCATTGATTCTGTAGCGTTGTATACATGTCGAGGCATTGCTGCATTGTGCGGCGCAATGCTCATTGCCAACATCTTCCTGGGGACTTCTAATGCATCCACAGTGCAGCCCATTGCTGGCCAGCAACGCACGATCCTATACAGGCAAGCACTTGGGGTTTGTTGCTGCGTCCACTTGAGTTTGTCCCTTTCAGATGAGCACAGCAGTCAAGAGATGTGCTTGCGCAAGAGCATTCTGCAGACGCGAGCGCTGCAAGTCAGCTCTCTGTGCCATGCATGTTGCGCACGGAGTTTTTTCTATGGCCCTTTGAAGACCCAACTGTAGATTCAAAACTCCAGATGTAGAACTGCTGCTCTCTGCCTTGCTGCTTAGCTACGGTGTCTCTTGCTCCCTAGCTGATCCAAAAGCACAGTGTGCGCATTTGTCAAGCCCTCCCCCTTGCCCACACTCCTACAAGTCTTTGCAAACATTCATGTGGATGTCATCATGACCTTCCTAATGTGCATGTGCATTTGTGTAGGAAGCGCGCAGCAGNAGCTTCCTTTGTGCAGCACTGTGTATGGGTACATCGTAAATGGCGTCAGCTTTACACACGCCTGGTTACAGACTGATCAGCTTTGTAGCAGTGCTAATTTGCATGTGCACAGCGTTTGCGCCATGTGTTGCCAAGCACCTGCTTGCTGTAGTGACTGCTAGTACAGTCATATCAAGAGATGCATCGTTTGATCAGAGCTAAGCACTTACATGCGTGTCAGTATGAGCTGGGCCTTTTTAGTCAAGTTGTGATGCAAGTACATATGCAGATGGTCAGTGTTGTTGAGCCAAAGCCTGCGACGCCATCATCCATGCTATGTGTGGTCTGCAGGGTAACTGCCCTAACTGCAATGCAGTCAATTCCACCTACTTTGGCGACATCCTCACAGTCAAAGGAAACAGATTGTGAAGGTCATGTAGCCTTTAGCAAACGTTGTATTTGCAACATTTGTTGGCGTATCTCACAGTCATGCTGCATTGGCCCCCAAACATGAGACATACCTGCTGTCTTTGGAAGAAGTCTGGGGCGTGGCGCCGGGAAGTGCGTGAGCGAGGAGAAGGTGAGCGGGAGCGTGAGGCCTCCTGATCCTGAGACTGCCTGGCTGCCTCCTGCCGCTCCCGCTTCTGNTTGCAGCATACACATTGTCAGATGTGCTCTCAGACTAGGTGGTAAAGCTTCACTGCTCAGGCGTCGCTCATGTAGCATCCAGAACACCTTGACCACAAGGTGTCTTTCTGCCATGTCACGCATGTGGTGCTGACAGTTTGTGTGAGTGTGACAAGCTTACCCTTAGGTTCCTGAACGATCCTTGACTACAATCAGCAACGCGATTCGTAAACTCTGAAACACAGCACATGAAAGTGGACTTCCGACACTGTTGTTTGGAGTATGCAAATTTGCCTTGCCTAATCAACGGCAACAACTGTTGTGGCCAAGAGGCACTGACCTCCCTCAGCTTTTTGGTGGCTGCAGACTTGGTGCTTGACATGGTCAGATAAACGACGTTTGTATGGCACATGTGCATTTTGC
Organism: Trebouxia gelatinosa; assembly: GCA_000818905.1. Taxonomy (NCBI): domain Eukaryota; kingdom Viridiplantae; phylum Chlorophyta; class Trebouxiophyceae; order Trebouxiales; family Trebouxiaceae; genus Trebouxia; species Trebouxia gelatinosa. Next base: position 416,839 of record KN805353.1, on the reverse strand, counting down.
TACTGTCGCCACAGCAAGGATGACTGCTAGGCTGAGTCACATTTGTATTCAAGCACGGGTGCTGTCTCTGCTGCCAGCAAACGTGAGGCCCTTTCAGCGAACAGCTCCTTGAGTAAGCACCAACTAGTGGCACATGTGACCAGTGTCATTGTTGCAGGTTCTGCACCGGAATTGTATTGTCAGCGCTGTCCCAGTCTTCAGTCTGCCACAGATTATGTNCTCAGCAAAGGGCTGATGCACATCAGCAGCCGACATCTGCACAGCCTTTCAGATCAGCAGATGTGCAGCAGAGTCAGCATGCACAGCAACAGCCCTGGTCTGCACAGATACACCATGTCTCCAATGGCACATTGGCAGCCCCAGAAATGCCCATGAGCAAGGAAGACAACTCTAGCATGCAAGTCGCTGCTGGTGGCCAAGGCAGCAAAGCGGTGCCTGCCAAGCCTTATGCCACAGAGCAGTCACTCAAGGTGAGCCTGGACTACGTCATATGACTGACGTATAATGTGTGAATGGAGTCAGCAGAACCCCCCCTGCGGCTATTTAGCACACATTCCTGGTGATACACCGCCCCTATTGCATGGAAAACATGTGCTATGCAAGGTGTACGCATTCTCAAGCAAAGCTGCATTAGGGCACCTAAGCAAATCTCATATATGGGCGCATTGGAGTTATGCAAGCGGTGCTTGCTGTTCAGGCTATGATCAAGCTGTCTCAAGAGATGGAGGACAACCTTATGCGACTCAATTTGGAGAAGACAGAACTTGAGGCCGAGTATGCTAGAATGCCCAGGCATGCCGGTCGCAACCTTAGGGAGCGTAAGCGCAAGACCAACATTGAGGCCCGCTTTGAAACGCTGGACAGTGAAGTATTTGGCATTCGCCTGCAGCTCAAGAGGTTGGGACTGAAGTAGTGAAAGGACATGACCCTCATCAAAGCATCAAAGATTCACGACCTGACCCAAGTCGCATGTTTGTGTACAACTTGCGCATGCAACTCTGCTAGGTCAAGACATGTCCTTGGCACATGTATAGTTAAGGTCAACGGTCAACACATTGTTTCTACTGTGACCTAACGTTTAGGCGGGGTTATGCCAGCTTGATATAGCGCACCTAGGTGCAGAAAGGTTGCGGTGATGACGACTAATCAAGCGGGCTCGCTTAGGGACTAGTGACAAGTGTCCGAAGCTGTGCGCCAGTACAAAGGCGTCACAACGCAACTAAAGTGATCACTCTGTACCTGGGAAGTGCATGCTGAGATATGTAGCAGCTGTCGACCGATGTACACTGACAGTTACGAGCCAACACTATGTGTTTTCGAGAGGCTATCAAGCTCGTTTCCGGTTTAGTACTGTGCGGCAGGTGTGCCTTCAGCCCCACACTTTGAAGCGTGTTGGCACGTCCCACAACCGAAGCGCTCAACGCTCTGCACGGCGTACAGCTGCTGTACAAATGACTGACAGGGAGCAGGGACCCCAGCTTTTGCATGCAAGCGAAAACGACATTCGCACAGACACAGGCTCTCCAGTGCTGTCGGGTTGCTTCACGTCTGCTTACGTCAAGCATGCAGACACAGAGGGCATCCTTTTGGGGGTCAGGTCTTCTTCCGATCCAACGTCACTGCAAGACTTGCCGCTCGGAAAGGTGCAGCAACCATTCACTGCGTTGCTTGGTGTATATATCGCAAAGTCTACTGCCTGGTGCTTATGTGATGTCCACTCCATGCTGAATGCTGCTAGTGCTGTGCAGCTACATTGCTGTCATTTTATCAGCTCAGCAAGAAACAAGCTGTGGTGGATGACACCCAAGTGGGGATTACAAGCAAAGGATATATGCTCAGGTACACATATCAGCTGCAACTGTGCTTAGCCTGTCGGTCATGCAGCNCTTGCACAGCATGAGTCTGCACCTGCAGGCCTGTGACAACTTGTTGTTCTCAGTCATACCACAGTGTTCCGTGTACTCGCTGCTCACATCACACAGCCAAGCAGCTTTTTCATGGCATACAATCTCACGAGCTGAGAGCTCCAAGCTGTGCTACAGCAGTTGTCACATGTGCCACTGTATGATGTTCTTGGCCATGCCAGCTATGTTATTGTTCATGTCAGCACCAGGGGCAGCGCAGTGGGCATGTGCCAGCTGAAGTGATGAGTATCAGCAGAATTCGCTATCTCCCTTGCAATTGTTCATGTTCCCGATGGTGTAGGAATGGTGGAGAGGATCACCTAGCTTTTGTGCCAGACGAGGCCCTGCACAGACACTCAAGGAGAAGAATGGCCAAGGATTCAAGGGAAAAGAAGGCTGCAGATGTTTGTCATGCAAGCTTTTACGCAAGACGTGTCTTATTGCAGTGTCAGTGATCGCTTCTGTATTTTGAGATCTGTGCTGAACAAAGCGTGTTCTGAGCAGCTGTCAGGCAAAAACCGTTGTGCAATCTGCTTTGGGACACAGAGGCAGGACAAGCACTTGGAACCCCAAATACAGTTTCGAGCATAGGCATCCAGGATGATGACGCAGAGCATAGGAGCAGACGCTGAGGCAGGGTTGAGTGTGACAAAGCAAGTGACAGGGTTCTTGAGGAGAGTTCCAATTAGCCACAAGCTTGTACTGGACACCATGCTGAAACTTACAACATGAAATATGCAGAACAGCGCAAGTACGCACACTCATGATATGTTGCCAAGCCTGTATTTTGTCCTGTTCATGTAGCTATTTTGATTTCGTGAGTGGACCCACCCTGCTAGCCAACTGCATTCAATCGATGGTGTACAGGCTGCTAACAACAGCATGCATTTCGTCCGTGCTCGGTTGAGTTGCCTGTCATATTGATATACACAGTTACGAGGATGACACGCAGCTATACAGTTCAACATCCCAACGCTGTACACACCCCTTGCATGTGTCAAGGAGCTTTATGCGTACATGATGTGGTTTCGGCGCGCATGCCCCAAAAACAGCATCTGCATGATGATGGTAATGCAAAGACGCGATGCGCCTTTGTCTACATTTTCACGGCCGAGCGTCTCCCACCTCGATCGCAGGATGGCTCTGAAAGTTCAAACGCAGCCACCTGCTTCATAAGGTGCAAGCTGCGAAGCTCAGCCCCTAAACTGACGCCATGACCGACAGCGTAGCGGTCATTGAATATGGCAGTCACGCAATCAGAGCTGGATTGGCATACAACTTTCCAAGCGACCAGGAGCCTCGCCTGGTATGGAAACATGACTTGTGTACTCAGCGACNCAGGCTGGAAAGCATGTACACAGCAACATTTTCAGGTGAGCATGTGCATATTCTAGTACCACCATGAGCACTTGTAGATCGATACAGAGCACTCATTCCTGGTGACATCCTGCAGTGGTGCAAATCCTGACTTGAGCGTTATGAAGTGCATGATTGCACATCAGCAGTCAAGATGCTTTCTGCTGCCTTTGACAACCTGTTCACGATGCCAACCTTCAGAAAAAACAGCCACAGCTATCATCATTTCACACAAGTTTAGACAGGTCTATAATTTTTGGCTTTTTTACTTTAAAAGCTACTCACAGATTGAATGTTGCACTGCAGGTGTGCAATCTGGCTACATGGGATTTCAGCGCATACGCTGATGAGAACACAGAGCCACCCAAGCAGAGCACAAAATCAATTGCACCGCATCCACCAAGCCACTTGAACTGGCTTTGTCCATACAGATTACTGTAGCATAGACTGACTGGCAGTGTTGACCACCTGTACCTTGTTGTGCCAGCTATGATACCCATGCTAAGTCAGCTTGGCTTCACAGTATAAGTGAATGAACTTATCATGCTTGGATTTTCATCAATCTGCTGTTTCAGACTGCTGACCTCGGCGCTCATACATGCCTGCATTTTGTCTGTGGATGCCCACATTCTGCAGCAAAAAAATGGTGATGTCAACAGATGTGGATGGTGCAAATGCAGACTGCCTAACAACCCTCGATGACATGCCAGAGTGCAGCATATGCAGTTGTCAGTCACCTTAATGCTGTCCAGGTACTGCTCCACAATCTGCAACAGGCACAGGGTGTTGAGTACACTTTGGTGTACACGCAGCGGGAGCACTAGTCACCTGACAAGCAATGTGCTTCAGTAGCACATGCATACCGGCTTGCAATTCTGAATGTGGTTGACACCTTCTTTGATGTAGCATTGCCGCATCCTTTCCCTAAGTATCTGCAACACACGCGTACATCATGTTGTAATGGCTGTCGTGACTGTTTATGTTGGCTGTGGCACGGGACAAAACAGCTTAGCGTGCCTTGGCTTTTGCGACTCCAACCTCTTTCCGTCTAACCTCGTATTCCCGGTGTTCGAGCAACGCTACTGGGTCTGCGTGCGGGTTTTCCGGATCGTAGTTTGCTGGAGGACCCTCAGGAAACTTGGCACCGGCCCACCTTGCCATGGTATAGTGTGATCGTCAACTTGTACCAGGAATTTGATCACACTTGGCAACGCGTCCTGATGAGATTACGGATCAAGCTGCCATATTTACAAGTGCAGATGGCAACNATTCAAGGTGCCTGCTGGGAAGCCAGCAAAGGGAATGTATGGCAGCCTCTTGTGAATGGGACCATACATCACATCTCCAGCCAATCCTTGTTCTGCAACATGCCATTTGCAGTCAGTACATGCCTCATATACTGATTGCCTTGAGTGAAACCCCAACACATGCAACCAGGGTCAGTATCACAGGGGAGGGGTGTACCAGCAGAGCATAGATTCCTATCTAAACGCCAATGATGGATCCTGCAGTGGGGCTCATGGCAGCAAAACTTTCATGCAGCAACAAATCACAGTTTCAGAGCCACAGACAATTGTGTGAGGTGGGAACATTTTACATGCATGTCTCAGCAGACATCGCACACAAAAATAGAGATGCGCTGCCACAGGACTCCCTGCTCCCTATGAGAGTTATTGTGTAACAACATTGCCACAGCGATTAGTAAAGTCATGCAACATACCTCTGAGGTCCTCTTCGGGTGCACAGGAGGCATAGACCAGTGACTTTGCTCCATTTTCAGGGCTTTGTCCGTAAAACTTGAAGCCGACCAACATCAGGTACGACTGGATTTTGGTGTAGTCCTGCTTTTCAGGGATGCCAGTGTCTGCAAAGCAGTACTTGGCCTGGGCTTGCAGCACATTGCCCAACATTGCAAGAAGTGGCCAGCTATTGTCAGAATGACACAAGACAAGTATGCTTGAGTGCCAGGCGTGGCAGAAGATGACTGCGNAAGTTAGCAACTGGGCTGAGCTTTAGATCATGGATACACAAAGAGTTGAGAAAGCCTGGTCTGCTTTTGGCAATGAAGGCACCAACAGCTCTTGTGAGTGCTGCATTACAAGCTTCTTGTGACACCATATGGCCAGCAAGAACACACAAACAGAGGCCAGGTAGCATGAGTGGCCTGACGCCACATGTCGCATGTAGTAGCAGCCTGTGTCAACCTGTGGCAGAGCAGAATTGGCATTGCAGCAAGGGTTGATAAATGCATGAGTGCACTTGTCGACAAGTTAGCTACAGCAGGCCAGCCAACCCGAGGCGGATACAGAGCTGGCCATTCTTGAGTGATGCTACGTTTATCAAGATGCAGCAGAGTACCACAGCTGTGTGCAGCAGCAGATCATTGTTATGTGGCAGCAAACAAAAGCCAAACCTTTGTTGAAGTTCCTGGCTTTGCACNCAACTGAAACAGCTCTACATAGACCTTCTGCCTAAAAGCTAAGAAATGCTGTTAAATTACCTGATTCTTTTGACATTACCTCCTGACATCTCCACGCTGCCACCTCTGCTACAGTACAATGTTGCTGTATGAGTCTTATGCTGTTTCCTTGACCTGTCACTTGTCTGCAAGTAAGGCCTGCAACAGTGCTGCCTACATGCAGGTGAACTGCTTCAGGGCAATCATAGCCACCACTCCAGGGGATCTGCTGGCAACAGTATACCTGTGCACGAACCAGATTGCACCTTCGCATGAGGGCATTGAGTTGGGCATTGGTGATGCCACGCTGGTGAAGGTGGAAACCCTTCCCCTTGCATCAGTGTCTTGCCTGCACTCCTCTTCCCCACACTACATCACACCCAACATTGTGACNGCAGCTTGCTCCTGCAAGCAGGACAAGAGACACGTCACAACTATTGGCCTAGTTTTCGAACTTATGCTCAGGAGCAGCTGAGGGTAGTTTGCATGTGACACGCCTGTCAAGCTCAGCAAGCCATGCTTCTGCTTCCTGATGACTCTTTCTGGCTGTGCTGACTGANGGTAAGTCCAAGCTGCAGTGCCAGAGACAGGGAGCACCTGGAGTGTGGCCTGCCAGGCTTGGCCTTGCATTGCCTTCAGGCAGTGCAGCAGCTGCACAAAGAAGCGCCAGCCAGCAGCAGGGATGTGGCCATCTATCAGTCCCAGGAAGCGGCAGAACATGTGCACCTTCACATCATTCTGGTACATGCGGGCACTGGTGACCAGCCTTCCTACAGGCCCTGCAAGGTCCACATACATAACTGTTAGGCCTAGTCATCAGGTGTGCATGCAATGGGATGCCAGGGCAGAACTACACGAGATTCCAGGCGTAGCTGAACATGATCAAGGCTGCTCTACATTCTGTGGGGACCAGCTTTAGCAAGTAGCAGAGGGATTCTGCAGTTCTTGTTGGCTGTAGCTGAGTGGTAACCTCAACATGCTGTCACAGCTCAGTAACTTGCTCAACAAAGGCTGACACATTGTTTCCAAACTTTCGGAATCTATGNGGCACAGCGTGCTCAGCAACACATGCCTCGTCAGGCTTCAAGTCAGCTGGCACATGCTGAAGTACGGGCAGCCTTGCAGCAGTCAAAGACTGAAAGAGTAGCTGCCAGTCAGCAGGCTGCAGCGTACCAGCACCTTGATCTCAATGCACCGTATATTAGTGAAGAAGACAGGAGTGTACAAACGCCCATGTCTGAAAGCAATGCAAAGCCAGCATTGCAGCAGGATACAGCAAGCAGACCCTTCACAGGTGAATCAGGTGGTGACATGATTGATGAGTACACCCACAGTGAGTCAGGGGGCTATGTGCATGACAGCGGACAGGCGATCAGCATGGCACAAAGTCATGCAGTGGTGATGGGGAATGGTAGCCAAGTGTGGCAGGCACCCCCTCAAGGCAGTGCAGATGACGAGGTGCAGTTGGAGNTAACTGACAAACTTCTGTCGGCAACAGGAGTCATGGCTTCAGATCCCAGACTGATGTCAACTTCAAAGTTGCTCCCAGCAACCTCTTCAGCAGGAAAGCGCCAAACCAAGTTGCCTAGCACAGCAGCAGGTATGCTTACCTGCACAGACTGTGGGTGCACTCTCAATGTGCATGTTTGAAACCCTTCACACCCATTGAAGAAGAGCAAGAAGAAGAAGGTTGCTACAGGCGAGGTAATCCACCTATGCACATATTAGTCATGCCTTCAGGTGTGGGGTCCAGCCAGAGTCTACCTTTATGTGAACTTCTTCTCCTTCCTCTTCTTCCTCTTCTGCACCCACTTTTCTACCTCCATCTTTGGTCAAAAGTCCTGTTCTCCTTCCTCTGCTGCNGAGGAAATGACTGCCCAGTCATGCAAAGGTTTCCAGCAATAGAATTTGTTCAAAGTTGGAGACAATTTGCAGGCCATGCAGCACAGAGTTATTTCTCATGTTGGTCATACCACGCTGCACATTGCCCTCTGAGTGCAAAGCTTCAACCTCTTCTTCCAAAGGTGCATCACTAATGGCTTGTGGCGTAGTCAGCTTGTTGGCAAGCAACCCCCTGGCTGCCCGCATGGTCAACACCTGCAGATCAGGAACAATGGCTGTTGATGCAACAAACAAAGTGCAAGGCATGCTGACCATTAGCACTTGTTGTGAGGCATCATGTCACATGTGGGCAGAACCTCANTGGCAGAGCCTGTCAGGATGGCATCGACAGCGACAGGGCCTGCGGCTTTGTATGGCATGCAGTCTTCTGGGGCAGATGAGCTGGCAGCAGCAGCAGCTGGGACAGCAGGCAGCCCCTGGGATCCACAGCAGGGCCCCAGACTGCTGGAATCCCTCAGTGACTTCAGCAGCTTCAACAGCAGCTTGAGTATGCTGCAGCAGCTAGCAGGCAAGTCTTGCCCCACCCAAGATAGTTGACCCATGCCTACACTTGCTGTCAAATCTATAATCGTCCCATACCAGCAGAACAGCTGCCAGACAAATCTAGCCAACCAGCTAACATGCATGAGCCTGTACAGTCAGTTCCTACGCTTACTTGCATTTCCCTCTCTGCAGAAAAGCACTTGCCAGCTGTACTTTATGCACTGTGTTGCAGTCAGCCAGTATGTGTGCTGTGTGAAGCCTGGACCTTTGCATGCTACAATACCTGATGCCCTCATAAACTACTTGCCAGTGACATCATGATCTGCAAGGCCTGATCACATCAAGATATGTGCACCACATCCTTTGTCTCCAAAATAAAGTCATTCCTTAATATCATGACTGCCTTTGTCTTCATGCATTTGGTCCTTACAGAAAATAAAAAAAGGTTGACAACAAGTACTGACATGACAATCGATCGTACGGTCACTTGCACTCATGATGTTTGGGTTGCTGATCATGATATCCAGATACTGTCATAGCGAAAGTTCCTGACACGGTGGCTGTACGAAACTAGCGAAATGCGACTCTCAAATTGTGCAGGTAGGTCGGCAGCAGGGCTGGCCAGCTTGGGGCTGGGCTCTTCCCCCACCCGTCAGCTGCAAAAGAAGAAGAGCGACAAGGGGCATCTGATCTCTGCTGCATCTGCCCCCTCAGCTTGGTGGAAACGCACCTCCACAAACTCGCCAGGTATGTGTTGGAAAGCTGGAGTGTGTTTGGGAACTGCAAGTGATCTGTATATGTTGGCAGGCTGTGAGACAGACTGCAAGCTTACCAGACAAGTATCAGCAGTTGACCTGCATGGGTTTTCTATGTGCATNCTCCTCAGCCACTGCATGCCAAGCCAGCTTAACACACCAAATAGTGGGCTCAGAGGCCAGACACTCTTGTGAGAGCTNCATTATGAGCAATACAGCAGCAGTGACAGAACAAGCTGCTGCCAAGGGTGTCAACAACAAGCTACATCTAGTCTAGGCTCCATCAGCAGGATCAAGAGCCATGCCTGAGCTGCTCTTGGCGATGTTAAACAGCTGTTTCTGCTCATACAACGCACCGACATGGCTGTTCTGGAATGCCCTGCATTTCTTGGTCACATGCAAGCATTTTCGTCTTTTTCTCTGGTGGCACACATTCTGAAGCTCAGTATCATAACAGCTCATTCTCAGGACAGTTCAGCTACTGCTGAGGCAACACATCATCCAGCCGCTGTGCTGGACACAGGCAGAAGGACGTTGACGCCTTGTCAGCAGCCGAGTCAGAGCGCAGCACTCGAGCCCTGCAGCTNTAGCCATGCCTGAACAATCGATCTTGGCTATTGGTCTCTGCAGGTAGTTGCTCATGTGCATGTCCACCAGGACTTGTGGTGATTGGACTGTATGAGCTATTGCATCTNGCAAGGTCGATGTTGAGAAGGGCACGCCCCTGGAGAAGCTAGCAGCTGCCATGAACTTCAAGAACAAGAATGGCAGCTCAGGAACCTCTTCCTCCGGTAAGTACAACATGGTCATCCTTGTCTACCTGCCAAGCAGACTGTCAGCAGGACCTCCGTGCAGCTGCAGTGCAATGCCCAATCAGGGGAATGGAACCAGGTTTACTGTCACAACATACTATGCAGTCAGGCACACAAGCCATGAGCAGCAGCAGCAGCATCCAGCAGCAGCAGCAGCAGCAGCAGCAGCAGCGACAGCATGAAGTGCAAGACACTGTTCTTGCAGCTGCTTGGCCGCCTGCTGGAGCTGGACAGCAAGCTTGTACTGGACACTAGCCAGCCANGCGTGGAGGGATGCCGAGGAGTGCTCGGCATGGTGTGGTGAAGGCTGGCTGACAGATGCCAATGGCGGCCGCCGCTGCAATTCTGCTTGAAACCTGCAGAACATGTAGTGCTCTCAGGGCTTGAGACGAGGATTGCAAAACCAGCGCATGTTCTCACTGTGTGGGATACCTTCCATGAACAAAGTCTGCAGACAACGCTGACACATGACTCCAGCAGACTTGCTAATGCCATTTGCACGGTCAAGAGGATGTGTAATGCTATCCCCTCTTTAGATTGGTTGATGGGGTTTACCCTACTGCATGAACTTCAATGCGAGTGTGTANACCACTCAGAACTTGGAGGGACTGTTTGCCATGCCTCATAGGACCGCGACGGTCAGCGACTGATGCTAATTGCGGATTGGGGCGGAAACCTCCCATTCTGAACTTGGCTGCTAGGTCTAGGATCTAGAGGCAGCCCTAGCAGCCAAGTGCAGAACAGGTTTGCGCCCCAATTCACAACTAGCATCAATCAGCTAGCACAAGACACATGGCCTTTGTTGGTGTTTGCAGATCTGGCAGATTTGCAAATGTTGAACATTGTGTGATTGTGCTGTATAACAGTTACAGGAGATTTCTTTCAATTGTAGGTCTCTCCTGGCGATAGGATACCAGCAGTTCCTGTGCTTCTGTAGAAATCAAAAGCATAAAGGGTCCGCCTGCAGACTGTTCTACTGTTTAGTATATGTCCAGACTTGTCTGTGCAAAGACAATTGAGTGACTGTGCTCGCAAAAGTGGAGCAGCGCGCATCAGCAGGTGAGATGCGCCTGGCAGAGTATGCTGCGTGATACAAGAACTAAGCAAATTGTGCAGGGCTGTGCTAGACTGCTCAAAGGCCTAAAGTTGGCATCCTCGAGCCTCATCATCACCATCGTGTTCCCCTTGCATGCGGCGTGTGCAGTGGGCATAGCTTTGAAATTTGACATTGCTGTTGCAGGTGACAAGCATGTGACGTGGATTAAGGGCACAGCATGTGATGATGTGCAATGTGTCAGCCTACAAGTATGGCTNAGAGGGCCAAGAAGAGCCAGCAGACTTCTCCAGTCATCTCCACAAGCCCTGCCATGGAAGCAGGCCCTGCNAGGTGGTGTCCAGTGGCTGCTGCAGCAGCGTATTGTTGCCGTCACCTGTAGCAAAATTGACGTTTATGTCAAATGGTGAGATGAGTGAGTTCATAGCTNGTCACACCACAGCATGCAACAGCCCTTGCACTGCCCTACCCTGCACCGCAATGCCCCACCACTCTGCCTTTNAAATGTTTAATGTTGCAAGTGTGAGGAGCCGATTTTAGCCGTATCTGCCATGCTGCCATTTGCTTTGACTGCAATTTACTGTTGAGAGCCACAGCAACATTGTTGCTGTGATATGACAAGCTGTTGTTTGTGCTGCAGTTCTGCATCCAGCCTTGACACCTGCCAGAGTAATGCTCATGGCGGCCTGATGTACCATGCCCATTACCAGCATGCGTTTGCTTCTGTGGACAGAAGCACGTAGCATTGCTGTTCATGGTGATGCCTATTGCAGTTGTGTAATTCATGTATTGCATGCAAAGNACTGGCTGCAGTACAGGTAGCAGACTTTCAGCCATATGATGATTATTTTCGCTGTTGCTGCTCGCCAATGTCTGTACATACCTCACCTGCCATGCCAACCCATAATGTAGCGTCCATGGATGCGCTCAGGAAATTCACAAGAACTGTATGTCTTGACTGTCTGAATGTATTCAGGGTGGCTTACCTCATCAGGACAGGCTCTGCTCTGCATCTGCACCTTTGAGCTGCTACTGTTGTGGCAAGATCCCCAAGTCAGTCATGTCTGAGCTTCTTGTAGTGCCATCAATGTGGGCCAGTGACAAATTGTATGCCGCATTGTATGTTGCAACGACATAAACACGTTGCTTATGTTTGCACAGGCAGACACAGCTCGATTTGACCAATATCGCACCGCTGCTGCCAAGGCATGCAGGGTGTTTCCCTCCAGTATACTAAACATGGCTGCACAGTATGTAAGCCAGCTTGCATGGCTTAATTTAGTCTGCTTGCTGAGTGCAGACAAATGCCCTGTTCACATGACGGAATCTCACAGGAGGTCCTCAAGGTGTTGGCGGTCTGCTCTACTGCTGTGTCTGTTGTAAGCATGGCTGCTCGAGGCAAACATGCGTAGCCAAATGCCCACTGCTGACCCCATCCTTCAGGCTTGCTGCTACAGACAACCGGAGGCTGTGTGAGCAAGACTCAACAGTGGACGTACAGAGCCTGCCACTTACCACAGCTGCGTCAGCTTGAAAGGTGCAGGGCAGTGGCCGTTTTGCAGGCTCAGCATGCAGCCTCACCCTTCAGAATAGAACGCCTCCGCGGCTGCGAATGCTATGGACCAGGCAACAAGCGGCAACGCAAGCTGCAGGCCTTGCGTAAACTTGAGTATGCTCCACGTGGTCGCCATTATTTGGTTTTGGCGTCATCGCACGTGCCTTTCTTACAATACTCTCGGCTTATTCCTCACGAGAGAGGCGTCGTAATGCTGGCTGCTTGGGTTAAGCACTGCTACAGACCTCGGCAACTCAATATCTGACACCATTTGTGAGCAATCCTTTGCGGGGGAATACATCCGCGTCAACAAGATGGCACCAATCCCCCACAAGCAGAACCTCTACCCTCAACACGGCAGTGAGCTGAAGGATGCAACCTCGAAAGCAACCAAGCAAAACCATCCGGTCAACCCATTGCTGACGTCTTACAAGATGGGGAAATTCGATCTAGGACATCGTATGGTGTATGCGCCGTTGACCCGCTGCCGCGCTCTCGGAGGTGTCCCTCAGCCTGCAGCAGCTGAATATTATGCACAGAGATCGACAGGAGGCTTGATCATATCAGAGGCTACCTGCGTTGCTGTCGAGGCTCACGGTTACCCCAACGTACCTGGCATCTACACAGATCAGCAGATCGAGGCTTGGAAGCCAATTGTGGAGGCAGTGCACAAGAAGAAGTCGCCATTCTTCTTGCAGCTCTGGCACGTAGGCCNTCTCCTGGACGACATGCTGCCTGCATTGACTGAACGTTCTGCTGTCACACATGTATGCGTTCATTACATGGTAAAGCAGGTTTCACCTTTTCTTGGGAGGCCAAGCTAAGTGATACAGTGCTGACTTCAGGTCAAGCGGAGGTGGGATGACGATGTAGTGTTCAAAAATCAGGCTCGAGGTGAACCTAAAGCGCAGAAACGATTCATCAATGACACCATCCGCAGTGACTTTCACCGCAGATTCTTGACACGATATATAAAGTAGTCAGCCAGCAACAGTTTCCCGGTAGTTTCCATGCGTGTGCAGTATATCCATCTCAACCCATGCCCCTTGTGTACCAATGAGGACAGCAGCATGTGTCATTGTGAGTGCAAAAACTTAACCAGAACTCTAGTTGTTGTAACCCATAACAGGAGATGAGAGAAAACGTTGGGTGTGTTTTTGCTCCCTTGTTGTATGGGACCTGCTGCTGTGATAATAGTACCTACTTCATATCGTGTATGCAGAAGATGCTAATTGAGACGCTGTTTTGTTTGCATAGGACACGCCTAGTAATGGACACGCCTAGTAGGAATATAGCATCGGCTGGCACACCTGGCTGGCACACCTGTAAATAATTATCATTATTATTATCATTATCATTAGTGTTGCAGCAGCTTGTGCACAGATATAGCAGCACCCACCAATCCTTTACCAAGTAACACATATTCTGTGTCACTGCAATGCAGAGGAAGGGGGCTTGGCACAGCATTACTGCAGTGNGTGTACAGATTGCACAGGGATGGTTCAGCAGGCAAAAATCTGCAATGTGACATAACAAAAAGCCTTTGAGCATCGGCATCATCAGAAACAGCTGCACCTGATTTATCAATCTTGAAGCTAAATTTGCCGCCTCCATTCTGGTTCCATGCATCTGATGCACAATCTGCAATACCATACTGCTGGCAGATTGCAGGATCGACCCACCTGCAGGTTGCCATCAAACCATGAGAGATGAATGCAGACGGATTCACTTGTTGCTACAGGGGAGTGGCTTATATCCTTTGCAAACACAGTGCAGTGCAGGCTAGGCCAAGATGTGTGGAGGGTCCAGCAATATTCTGCAAGTAGACATGACAGACATGCTGCAGGAGCAAAACGACTTGTGGAACGCGCCACTGNTAGTGCTACAGTTTGCACAAGCTGCTGCTTGGGGTTGGCTGTTTTGTCAGCCTTTCTCTGCTTGCTGGCCCTTTTGGATTTGGGAGCGCTTGGCTTGACTGCTTTGGCAGCACTGACTGTGCTTGGCTGAGCTGCTGCTCCTGACACAGCTGAGGGCTGCGTTGCTGCAGCTGGATTGTGCTGTGCATCTGCAGGCAATGCTTCAGCCTGCTTTTGCTTTTCTGCCGTCAACACCACATCACGCGCCCAGCTCATTTCTGCACATAGTCTTCTTTTGGGATCACAAGGTGTGTCGAAACAAGACTACCATTCCTGAGGAAACGTCTGACCAGTCATTCTCTTTCAGGTTCTCTGCTGCCTAGCCTCTGCAGTTGTGCTGACTTCTGCTATAGGCTGAAGTTTCGGTGCTGGAGGCAGCACAGCAGCAGAAACAAGCTCAGCTGGACCTGTTCCAGCATGAACATGAGAGGCTGAAGGCAGACATGGAGGTGCCCCTCAGGCTGAAGCAGGGGCAGGTTGAGATAGAGCCCCAGGGCATTGTGGATGGGAACCTGGACCTGGCCCTTCTGGTGTCAAAGTCACTCATACAGGTACATGTAGATCTGTGCTTTGAAAGTTTCCACAATCTTGATACTGTGCAGACTGCACACGGTGCACTGGACAACAGCCTGATAGATCAGCCTGTACACTTACACGGAGATTTTTGTGCATGGCTGGTGATCTGATTGCTATGCTGGAAGGCTGTGCATGGTGTGATGCTCACACTTCAGTCGTGTGCACATGCATGCTTTGGCAGGGCCCGTGGCTTGTCCCACAGCTCCGTCCATGAGCTTTTCCCGCTCACAAAAAACAAATGTTCATACCTCTCAAATCCTTGACGTACCAGACAACGGCAAGACTGTCTTGACAGGTACTGCAAGGCCAACAAGGACTGTACATGCCGTATTCATTGGTGAATCTTTGAGTGCACAGGCTCAGAGACATGCAATAGCATGCACTGAGTGTTTGCAAATGAGGTCCTGGCCTCTCAGATAACAGTCNAAGCAGTTGTGTTGGCATGGCTTTCTGCCAGCGCAAAACGGACATTGTCTACCGTCTGTCCTTTTCTGTACTGTTGCTANCCCTACCCCCTCCCTAGCACCCCCTGGCAAGGCTACCATTTATGCGTACATGGTATACCAGCAATGTAAGAGCTGATGTACTTGAAGGTGTGAGCAACATCCTGCTGGCAGATCCTCTACCCTGACATGTGAATCACATGCAGATGACTGCTTCAACATACTCACTGTTTACAAGTCAGCTGATTTGACGTTTCTGTGCTTACAACTGTGTTGTGCACTCTGTCACCACCTCATGCATGCGTGGATGCCAGCAGACCCTATGACAGTTGGGAGGGCTTAGACAGACAATACAAGCAGTACAGAAGCTGATGTAAGCTAGAGGCCTGTCCCTCTAAACATCATCTTTACTTTTTAGGCGTCTCTTGGCTTATTCCATCCCGGTCGAAATCAAATTTCAGCTTCAAACCTTTGTTTCGAGTGTGTTCACAATGGAGAACCGTGGTATTCTTCTTCAATGAGGACGACACAGGAGCATCTGTTGCAAGAGTCTGCAGGCACAAAGCAGAACCAGTTGCTATCAACGTGGCTGGCTAGTCCTGTTGCCGCCGTGCTGTCAACGAACCCTTCGACCAATGACACTTTTAGGGCTGATAGGGGATCTGGTTTGATAAATGCAGATCGATGAACCTTTAGCCAATAAATCAGCGATATGCTGAATATTGTGATGCGGACGGGCAATTCCAAGTCAGACTTCTATATACCATCTGCAATGGAGAAGGTAGCTAATGCACTGGCATCCATCTGCCAGTGCATTTGCTACCTTCTCCACTGTAGATGGTACACAGGAGTCTGACTTAGAATTGCTCGTCCGCTTCACATGTGTCAGCGTACAGCGCTGATTGCATTGGCCNGCTCGAACTTGCCAAAGCGGCGCTCCTGGCTGAGTGACCACCTGTTGTAATCCATGCTTTGGCTGGATGACATGCCTTTCTCTCTGTGCCCACTGATGGTAAGCCTTCTGTCTCGGTTGACTTGCACCTGTGCGGACACAATGCTCAACGCCTTTTTGACGTAGCCTGACCTCTATTCTGGGTGGTTTGCTTACAAACGTGATTGATGCTATGAGCTTCTTCTGTGGGGCAAGATCACTGGCGCAGCACAGGGTTGTGACTAGCATATGCTTTATCACCTTGACATTCTGTTTGTCTACGCCAGGGATGTCAGCAACAAAGGCATAGTTGTCTAAGTTCTCTTCTACATCCACAGGGAACCACATTCCAGGGCCGCACTTGGGGCAGCTGTAGCTGACGCCCCTCGGCCAGTTCTGAGATGCAAGTGCACGCCGGGATGCCTCCCAGTCATGGACTGGACCCATCACCTTGAGCCATTTATGTGGTGTGCGCGATTTGGCAAGTCATCAACACCGCCAGCTCTGGTCGTTTGCCGAGCCCGGTTGCTTACATGTCGTGTGCCTGATCGTCGTACGCGTCCGAACTGCGAAGGGCTGCAGTTGCGTGTCGGAGGCACTGAAGAAACCGCAAGTGTTTTGATGCAAGTCATTGCTTCGCGATGGTTTTGCTGTTGCCGCTGCGTTTGTTTGTTGATCCCATGTAACATGCACCCTCTCCATGAGAGAAGATGAAGACCGTGGTCTATTTGTTGAAAATTCTTCTTCATGTGTTGTTTTTAGACAACATACGCCTCTGTTCACATCCCGAGCTGGCTGTTTCGTGACATATNGAGGCAGCCCAGCAACCTCTGCATCCAGTGCACAAAAGAATGCAGAGAAAAAACGCCTTCAGACAAAACAACTTGTAGACACCTGGCCACTTTGAAAGGGTGTGCACAGATCACACGGTCACACCAGCACTCACACATACAGCACTCTTGAGCACATGAATTTGAACCAACTCAAACATCGTCTAACAAGGAGATTCTGAAAGGCAGCTGACACTGACGCAAACAGCAGCAGCAGCCAGACAGGCAAGACACATCAATGATGCAACACAAACCTGTAAGACCGCTCTACAAGGTCCTTGACCTCAGCATCAATGAGGTCAGCTGTGTGCCCACTGCAGTCCGGCGCCTGGCCTGCAGATTGCCCAACAAAGGATGGGCCACCGCCTGACTGCCAGGCCACCTGTCCCAACTTGCTGAAACCCATCTGTGAAACCATCATCTTGGCTGTCCTGGACACCTGTGGCATGTATGATCACCATCACTACCTGATGTCGGTATGACTATGCCTTAACACCACCCAATCACACATATGACTGACCATGTGAAGACACAAGCTCAAGCGCCAAGACTTGGGAACTCTTTCTAAACCCTCCAGTAGCCAAGTTGGAGTGCACTCATGAGCAGTCACAGCTGATACCAAAACACCTCACACAATGAACTGCGTTGCAGATGACTGCATCGCAGACTGCTGCACAGNTAACAATCTTCAGATGCCACAACAGATTGAGTACAGTCGCGCATAACGTACCAGAGGGTCACCCACACACAGCGTAGACGTCGTGAAGGACGTTACTAGCATTCTGTGCCAGGTCTGCTCACAGCGTAGGGGGTCTTTCAGGTTTTCAGGCAGTGATCAAGGCTTTGGAAGGCCATGCATACCTGCAGTTTGAGCGCTGGCCTGCAATCAACGCATGCAAGTAAGTACTAGTGCTGAATTACAGTCACCAGATCACTACGCAAGCTTGCAGAATAGGCCAACGAGTCAAAGATGAGGTATTGCAGGGTGCCCGTTCACTGCGCTACAGCAACAGAGGAGGCATACCTGCAGAATTGCTGGACGTGATGTGCAGACCAGGAAGCATGTTTGCCATGGAGTCGGCAAAGATGCTGTCGAAGGCTGGATTGACCTTTCGAAGTTGGTGTCAGGCTCGGGCAAGGTCAAGACTGCATATGAAGACTTGTCATATAAAATAGGTAATGCACATGCCTCTGGTATCTCGTCATTACTGTCCACCGCCTGATGTGTAGATGATGCCCAGCACCCTACACAAATCGAANTTTCTAGGACAAACACAAACTTGTTCAACCCTCACCAGGATGACGCTTTGCAAGAGGCACTGTTTGGCTGTCGTCCTTTGGAACAGGACGCACCTCCGTTGCTGCCTTGTTTTCTATAAGGTGTAGGCCGGTTTCCTCGTCTACGAACTGCAGGCAGCCTTGTGGTGACCCCTTGCAACGTACATGAAAACGCCGAGGCGACAAGCTGGAACAAGCGTCTACACACCTCGATAGACCGCAGCCGCAGCCTGTTTTTAGGCAGTAACTGTAACACCTCATACGAAGACCAAGACTCGCGAAAGCCGTCGCTTGCGTCTCCTTCGACCTGTCGGTAACTTGCGAGTCTATCTTTGAGCGTGAGCTACGTAGTTGCCAGGTTTAGGAGTGCGTGGACGCCTGTTTACCTCTACCTCTTGACCGATGCAGAAAGGCATGACAGTAAGGCAGCCCTTTGAACACGCGTGGTCGTCATTTTCACGCGGTCATGGTTCGAGAGTTCGGCTGCGTTAGCCTGNGAATCATTGAGCAGCATCTTTTGTCTGCTTCATCTGCTGAGCCAGAGTCAAGAAAGTTTGGGTATGGCCTGTTAAGTACTCACTTGATCTTGATATTTTGGCGCGCCGGCTGAGTGCTTCCACCCTTCCCACTGTTGGACTGCTTCAGTTGATACACAGCATATCCATACCTGCAATCTGTGCTGCAGGTTTTGCCGCGTACACTGCACACCAAGCAAAAAGCAGCCTTCCATGGATGCATCCTGACTGGGAGCTGCTTGCCAGTGCCCTGTACGTTGCACTAGAGTACCATTGCATGCCTATTTATGTTGGGGATCTTTGGCAAATTGTCGGCCTGCTCAGAAAGACTGCAGGGCAATCTGGCAGCAATGTTGGAGCTCAGTGCAATATTGCAGCTACCCTCTGCAAGGTGCTGAAAGAAGCTCAAATGATCAGCAGTAATTCAACCCAGTTGTCTAAGAGAGCTATTGGCAGTGGGAAATTTGCTGAAGTAATCTCAACTGTGCACAGAGCTCTTCAGGTACCACACTACTGAGAATACCATTGTGTCTTTGCCCAATTCTGTCACTCCTTTGCCTTTGAATTTGGCTTGCATACCTAACCTGCGGGTGTTGCTTAGTGCTAGTCGCTAAACAGCTCGCTCATGGTAGCATTTGGATACCTCTGTCCTGTCTAGATGCTGACTACTATTTGCTTGTTGTTGCCTGCCTTCAATTCCTACAAGATGAGATATCTTGTATATCATTGGTGTCTGTTTGCCAATCGACTGATGGGTAATTGACTGCCTAGTTACACTCTACAGGGTGAAGCTGCAAGCCTCTGTCTACCAGACGTCATGGGATTGCAACACTTAATGTACTGGCTTGACGACCTGATTTTGAACACCTCACATGACGCCTTTCAGGTGCGCATGTTCTTGCATGTTACTGTGATGCACTGTGCTAGGGTACAAGTGGCCAAGATGTGTTCTGGGTTGTAAGTCTAGGAAATGCTTGACTTCTAGGAGTCTGTCAGCTCTGCACATCTGCATTTTGGTTCTTGGCAATAAAATCAGCGTCATCTGCTCTCCTGACGAAGGCATGTCTGAGTGGCTGCCAGACGCAGTATTTTGACCATTTTGCCTGGTTCTGCAGGATATATTGCAGCAGCCCGTTGTGGCATCTTTGCCAACCGACATGCCGCAAGAAGTTGAACACAGTGCTCAAGCAGTTTATGATGGTATGGGTTTGTATTTGTTCATCCAAACACAACATCCGGTGTTAGTGTCTCAGGTATCAGCCTTGGCTATCCCAAAGTTCTGCTTGGCTGCTTCTGTCTGTCATGAATTTGCCAATGCTTGCTCATTGAGGATTGCCAGCTGTATCAGACATGCTGCTGTCTTGAACACCAAAGAGCATGCAAAAGCCATTGGTTAACACCAAATTGCACAAGGTGCTCATGGACATTCAACACACATAGTGTAGCTGATGGTGCTTTGCAGTCATCAATGTGGGTTGGGGTTAGTGAGCCTGAGCATACATGTCAAAGTGCTGCGCTACTTGCACATTNGCACCTGGCTTGAGCAGCATGCAATGCACAGCAACGCAGCTTGAATGGCTGTCATGGTATTATGCGGTGACTCAGCATGTGCTTGGCATGGCAGGTTGTGCCCATGCCGGTGCCTGTGCCTGTATTCTACACCCTAAAATCGTGCAAGGCAGCAATGTGCATAGCTAGCTGCATGCATAACCACCTTCCATGTACAGCAGGGCAATCCACGCCACCTGCTGCAGCTCTGCCTCCTCTCCAACAGGGCCATAATGATATGCTTATGCCTCTGCTATAATTTCAAAACACATCACTTGTTATATGTGGTCTGCCACTGCAATCTTGAGCATGTTGAAAGGTGATGCATTTGACACAAAGCTCACAAGCTTCATGATTGCAGAGAGTGAATGGGAGGCTCGCCATGCTGGCGTTCGTGGCAGTCGCTTTTGGAGAGTTGACAACAGGAAAGTCAGTCTTAGAGCAGGTACCGACTGTACCGTTCAGGATAGCATTTGTGTCTTTCCTGATATCAGTAGCTTCCATCCTCCCTAAGTACAGTGCTGGGGTGTCCCTACAAGACATCACAGAAGCAGCCAGCAGAGAAGGCTTGCCGCCACAGCTCAAGTTCTTCAACAAAACGCATGAAGTTTGGCTTGGCAGAGTAGCTATGCTTGGTTTCACTGGTCTCATCATTGTTGAGCTTTTCCTGGGAGGAGCGCTGTTCAAGCGCTNCACATGTCTCACATGCAGATAGCTGTGACTCATCAGCAAAAGAGTTTGGTTTGACCTTGAGCCTGTCTAGCTCTGCTTTGAGGTCCTGCCGCTCCCGATGCCGCTCAGTAGCGATATGCCGGAAGCGGCGCCCATCTGTCTCCTTGGCATGTGCCAGCACACTGACTTGGTCCCTCAGCTTCTGCAGGTCTTCTTCTTGCTGTCTGATTATGCTGGCAGTGTCCCTTTCAGCACTGACCTGTGATGGCGATCTGCTACACTCCTGCACTACACTATTGCTGGCAGTTCTGGTTTGCTGCTGTTGCTTTGCCTGATGAGATGTTGCAGCAACTGTTCCCTTTGCACTTCAATCCGCAGACTGCAGCTGTTTGCCGTAGCACATATATCATTACACAACAAACTGGAGGAGAACCCTCACTCTGAATTAGGTCCCTCCCTGCCATGTTGCTACATGTCACTGACATGCAGTTGACGGGTCTGCAAGAGAGTTCACCTTGCAAGGACTGCACCCAGAACAGAAGCATGCTGCACTGTTTAGCAAAAAATGAGGCCGCTTCTGCAGATTCATGTTGCAGTCTCATTCACGCAGATTCAGTGTCAACAAAATGCCTTACTACAACGGGCATGGCTGCCGTTGACCGTGGTACGATACATAGCAGTGCAATACTGAACACAACACGCACAAGGCAAGCTGTGTTGTTGCCGTACGCAACACATGCCCATGTGACATGCTGACAAGACCATGCATGCAAGTGAATCACATGCTAAACACATCATAGCAGCCTCTTACAGCTGTCAGTGGCGATGTCCAAGGCTATCACGTATACATGTAACACTGTGTCCGCAGTGCTCTGTCAGTCATTTGCAGAGCCGCATTGATGCAGACTGCAGGTCAGATTATGTATGGCAAGTGCTGACCAGCACTACCTGGAATGTGTCATGTAGTCTCTTGATCTCGGTCTGCAATCGGCTGATGTGCTTTTCATGCACAGTGTTGGTGGCATGGGATTCATTCAGCTCTTTCTTGTAATGCCGTATTCGCTCATGTAGCATCTGCACGCAGCCACTTCGTACTATATTTTTGCTGGCTTTGTGCACTGGGCAGACGTTGCAACAGCACCTGTGTTGTGACCAAGTCTGACAATAGCAGTGAACAGACATTATGACGTGCATTATGCAGTCCAATAGCTTGGCAAAAACCTGTCATGCTTTCTGTTGCCAGCAGCAGCTTACTTTGTTGTCCTCCAGAATTGCCCTGAACTGAGGCGGCATGTCAGTGCTTTGCACTTGCCCGAATGTCTCGCTGAACTTCGGCATTTTGGCCAAAGCACGCCTGTTTGCCTGCAACAAGATAGTAATTGGCTTGCATGAAGCTGGCCGGGCCAAGCTGGACGGCACAGCATGGACGCATCAGCATCAGCGTGAACGCAACGTCAAAGGTTTGCATAAACAGCATGTTGTGCGACCTTTATGAACTCCCTTCTATCCTCACGCATCTGCTTCAGGTCAAGTTCCAACGTAGCAGACGACGCTTCGGCTGCAATAACCTGCTCCTCTATTGTAGGACCGTCCAGCGGTATTGGTGTAGCTGCCATCGTGGCGACTCGGAATCACGAACAGACACTGTCGCACAGAAGTACCTTCCTATACATGTGCGCATGGACTCACAGTATTCAGAATCCAGTGAGTCCAGGATCTCTGTAGGCACGCATCCGGGTCCTGCTTACGTCCTCTAATGCTCAGGATACGCGAGTGTCATTAACAGCACCATGGTCAGGTTCATTGCAGGTAGGTCGGTCTGGGGTACACCAGCGCCTGTAGAACTGCAAGCTGGTGTAACTGACCAGCTCAGCAGCAAACATAGGAAAAAGCAGCTGCCTACAAAGTCTCAGCAGCCAATGGACAAAGTCGATGGNTCATATTGAATGGCAGTAGGTAGCCTGCATGCACACAGCCCATGTGAGTGCCAGGCACTGCATAAACATGAGTCAATTTCGACCCAGACTGTGTGTAAATGGAGGTGTTGAACGTTGCAGCTAGCAATCAGACATTGTACAGTCTCTGCCAAGCGACAGAGGCAAGCTTGGTGCTGCAAGCAAATCCGTGGTAACAGGGATGAAGGCCAGGTCACTCACTGCCAGCCGAGTTCCATTACCGCCTGTCCGAGCTCTGGGCTCATACCCAGGTTCTCGTGCTCGAAAGCCGTAGCCATTGCGAGCGAAGCTTGCTCGGTTCAACAGCTGGGTTTCGGTGATCACTGCAATGGCTTGGCAGGTTGACTTGCTCGCAGGCAGTCAATGCCGTGTTGAACCGCTGGAGTACGCACTGTTAACGAGGAAGCAAAACAGATCCGGTGCACGCGGAGTTAAGCTTGTACAAGCGGTTTTGAGAGCTGGGCATGCATGTTGTCATGCAGCATGCAGCTTCATACACCAGCACATATTTGATGTCCTGAGGACTTCATCAAGCATAAAACCATACATGGCCGTGAGGTGACCGAAGGGTGTACATTTCTTTGTCGCTGTGCAGCTGCATCGAGATTTCTACTCAAGATCTGTAAAGCCAGCAGCCATAGATAATTTTAAAAAGAGCAGATAGCATGAACAAAATAGCAGCAAGGGGAAGAAAACAGCAGCTATACATAATGCGTTTTCGCAAAGACTCGTTGAATCGAATTCGTACAAACATTGCAGCAGCTCAGATCCGGAAATGCATGACGTCCGGCAAACAGCAGCACTAATGGTGCATACAAAGTCAGCACAAAAGCTCTCATGTCTACTTTCCACCAGGACTCCCCTTGAAGTTATACTGTGAACCAGAAGCATCCACAAAGGAAGTCCCCCTACGCGACTGCTGGGCTTCCATGTATGCCCTGGCATGCATTTCTGATAAGTCTTCAGGTCCCTGTGCATTACTGTTGGGACCCTGAAGCAGATTGCTGGTACTAGCGCCACTGGCAGTTCGTGCATCTGGTGCAAAGATGCTGACACTGCGGATGCCTCTGGGACCGGGACTCAGAGGTTCCTGACTAAATTGCACCTTTGATGTCTTGGTGGGGCTGCTGCCCGGCTTGAGTAACTGCAGCTCAAGGAGTTGTGACGATCTGCAACGTGTCTTTAGCATATTGCATACGACAGGCATAGGATGAACCCCAGCAACAATGATGTACAATGTACATCAGTGTCATGCTGGTACTGTACAGCACCTCAGACGAGAGGTCAGAAGTGGCAGCAGCACAAGNGTGTACTCATACACTGAGCAATGCTGTCTGGTTGCTTGCAGGTGCTGTCAGAGCAGATCATATCCAATGAATCCCGCATTGCCAAGACCAAGGTCATCATCAACTTCAACAAGCCCCGCCAGATGCAGTTCACCTTCCTGGTGCGGTATGAGGACTTCAGCAAGGTGGAGGCCATCTGCAGCGACATGAAGGACCACCTGCTGAACACTGAGGGCATCCATCGCCAGCTGCCCATGTGGGTGGGCTTCACTGGAGTGGAGCATGGGGCCTGCAACATCTACACCATTGTAAGCCTCTGCCCATGTCAACTCTGCAGGTTTTGGGGCCTGTGTCTTACACCTGATCCGCATGCACACTGTATACACCATATCCTAGTATGGTGGGCGTTCTGCCTGGCATGTGCTCTCACGTGCCACTTGGCATGTCCCTATTTTGCTCCGTGCTCATCAAGAGATGCACCAGTGGTCATAGTGCAGTGAGCGTGGTTNTTGACCGAGAAGCATCGAACCTGGCATCGAACTATACCTTGCAGCGAAAGCTGTGCGCTGCACGTTTAGTGCACACAAGCTGGATGGTGAACGCTTTGCAAGGAGTCTTGCTTGCTTGGTAAGGCGGAGCTTATACAACCATGCATTTCGGTTGAATTTGCTTACCACACTGCTGTTGTGGCAGTGACATACCTAGCAAGGAATATATTTTGCGCCTAAACGAAGAAAAGGGCAAGAACGAGAAGTTCCTGCTGGAGGAGCTAGACGATAATCACTTGTTTGTAAAAGCTGTAGCAGTGGACACGTTGCGCCAAAAGCTAAAAGAGTTTCAGGAGCAAAACACCTACGAAGTCCCTAGAAGGGAGCACACTTGACCTTCAAGCTTGTTGCACCTGACTGGCTGTGGCCCAATGAGTCCAATGTCTGGAGACACCACTTTGACAGCAAAATACTTGCAGCAGTTCCACGAAGCACAGCAGCTACGCTTCCAAACATACAACCAATTAGCGCAAGGCTTTGACGCGATGCTGCAAAACCAGGAAGAGGCATCATACAGGTACAACAGGCTTCTGGCTTGCCCTTGTACTCTGGCCTGCTGTGAGCTGTGTTCACACATACGTCTCCTACTTCACAAAGTCGAGTTTTTGGGTGTGCAGAAATCTATTGGCTGAAGCCACAGTTGCCTTTCAAGTCTGTTCTGAGACTGTAAACTCTGTTGAGACTAGCTTGCGGGATATGCACTGCCTGGACATGGCAGACATGCTGCGCGTTCTCCAGCTGAATGAGAAGGAGAAGTTGAGGCTTACTTTGATACTGCAAGCACTGAGGCAAAGTTACAGCAAGGGCTTTAGCTGGCAAGATAGCAGTACATCTGTCANCCGTGTCAATGCTGACCACATTACTGTATGTAAAGTCCTAAACTTCCATGTACAGAACGTACACTGTTACAGTCATGANCTCTCCAAGGCAGGTGTACTGCCTCTGGCCGTAGTCAATGCTGTCACCAAGATTCTTGTTGTTGTTCTTGTACAGGTTGAAGATTGGCAAAATCTGACGGTAGTACGGGACCAAAGCCTCCCCCACTAAGTCAGCACTGCACACCAGCTTCTGCAACAGCTGCAGTGTAATGCACATCACCTGCAGCATACATGAATTTGGATATGCATGCCTGACTCAGTCTTCATAAGTCAGAACTGTCCTTATGCTCAAGCGAAAGTAATAATAGTGCATCATGTATTGCACACCACCATGCGACATGCTGTGCTGGTAATAGCACCAAGCAGCACAACAGTGTTAGCAGGTGCTGCAGCTGAATGTGTACCACCCAGTCCACCACAGGTGCCAGCAGCAGCTGAAACAGCAATTGGTATGTTGGCTCCTACAGATATACACTCTCACAGATACACACACCAAGTGGCATGTGACACTGACAAGCGCTGCAGCTTTGTGCTGCGTTGTGGTTATGCAAAAACCATGTGGCTTAGCACAAGGCTTGTAAGCTTTGCAGCTGACCTCTGTGTCCCTGGTGTTCAAAGCAGTCTTGATTGGGATGATCAGTTGGGGAATAACCGGCAGGATTTTGCTGCCCCCAGCCTTGAGCATGTCCTCCACCCCCTTCACCGCCAGGAACTTGTAGGGCTGCTGCGTTTCCCTGACCCCATCAAAGAAGATGGGCAGGTAGTGATGGTAGTCCAGCTTGCTCACATCCACCTGCACAGCCAACAACGCGTGGTTCAGAATTTGACTCACCTGCACCTGTTCAGTCCGCCTGCACAGTCAGGAACCCTGCACCCGAAAAATATCTGATGAATGGATCTTCTGATGAGGCGCATCACAACAGGATTATGTGGCATATGCAGTCCATGCCAGCGACTTGGCATCTCTGCAATGACCTATTGTGTAGATTGACTGACTGTGACCGCATGGCCGTCAGCCTATTGAGCGACTTGCAGCAGTTCCTGCAGCTGGACAAAATCTTGTAGCAGTGTCTACCGCTGAGCTCCACTCATACAGCAGCAGCAGAAACAGCATCTGACACTTGGCCCACAAGCAGTGTCCACTCTCAGCAACTGCTCCAGCCATACCTCACTCAAAGAACCCACACTTCCTACTACTTTCCTACTTCAACAACAGCCTTGGCCTAGCAGGACTCTCAGCTACACACCACATACCAGCAGATCTTGTCCTGGCAACATGCCTGGCAAGTTGGTCTATATGCTGTTGCCACAACTCTTGCACATCACTGTGACTGTCTGTCAAAGGCACTCAATCCACAAATGCATCATGTGCAAAAGGCTTCTGAAGGCGTCCTGACAGTGCAACCTTCCAACATGGTGAGCTATCGCAGCTGTGGATTTTATTTGCTTTTAATTTGCCATGCAGCAATGAGCAGCGGCGCCCTGAGGCCAGGTTGGACATGCTAGTCGTGGCTATCAGCGCTGTGCAATGCTGTTGATGTTGAGCTGATGTGGAACACTGTTGATGAAGCACTGTCGTACAGTCAGCATGCTCGCAGTGCACCCTGCAGCTGCATTTTGCTTTGTGGGCTGATAAGGGATCATTTCTGCATTCCTACATTACTTCAGAAGTCAAAAAAGGTTGCAGCTTTTCATGGCTGGGCTGTAGGAAATTTTTAGCAGTACAGATTAGTACCTTGCAGCTGATCATACTGAGCAGGCCTTTTGCCGCGTTCAGCAAGGCCCTTTGCGTATAAATGCAGCGAAGCCGCAAATATACACCAGAAATACACTGACCCTGCCTAACAAGGGCTGCTGGTCAGCTGTGCAGGATCATTGTATTGATGGTGTATATTTGCGGCTTGGCTGTAGCAGACAGCTTGATGTTGGCCTCTCATTGCAACTGATGACAAGCTTCATGCCTTGATGCTCAACAGCAATAGGCAAATGTCCCCACTCATTGGCAAGAGGACTGTATTGTGCAAAACATTGCCCAGGTTGTAGTCCCAAACGTCTGTCTACAAAGCGTCACCAGTCGGCGACAGCAGAGGAGCATGATTTGGATCTCACCTTCCAGCTGATGACGTTCTTCATGCCTCGGTGCTCAACAGCAATGGGCAAGTCCCCCCGCTCATAGAAGCGGCGGAAGGCTGTGTTGGGGGGGTTGCTGCGGGGGGAGTAGGCTCCCGCCTTGGGGGGTGCAGGGCCTTTCTTTGTGGGGCTGCGGCTGCTCCCTTGTGCTTTGATGGTTTCCCCCTCACCCTGCCTTAAGTAGTGGTCTGGCTGCTGCCTTTCTGACTTCAAGCTGCACATGCACGTAGCATTTGCAGTGGGATCGGTGAGAGACCAGGCTTGCTGACTCCCAGCCTGAGCTCTCAGTTTGAACTGTCTCAACTGCACCTTATCTCTCAGAAAAGGGGTGTCTTAATGTCATAATAGTTAGCTGACTGTGGCCAGCACCTTCATCGAAATGCAGGAATGGTTGTCTTTCACTCACCGCCACAATACTGATCACATTGGCAACACAGCAAGCACAGCATACTATGACAAAACCTGACATGGCAAAGGACAGAACCAGCATCACCACAGGTCAGAGTGACTATACGTATGTCACAGGGTGGACTCGACCTGCCCAAGCACTGCATGCCCAGCCTAGCTAGCACAGCACAGCACAGCACAGCACAAGAGTATGACAGCAAGAGTACAGGACAGAGGTCTCACGTGTATGAGCAGGTTGCCTTGGACCAGAAGGGCTCCTCTTGCTGTGTACCAGGTCTGGGTTGTGGATGAAACTTGGCTTGAATAGCCTCGGTGCTGTCAAAGCACTGCCAGCAGTGTACTGGTGTTAGACTTTGTAGGCGGGATGGCAAGAGGGCAGTGTCAATGAGCACGGTGAGCTAGCAGTTGCTACAGCAGGTTTGCTGATGGTCAACAGGAGCAAGACATAGACACTGAAAGCAGAACAGGGACACTGCGAGCAGAGCAGATAAGAGTGGGTAAACATTGTTAGGCAAGGCATCTGTACGCAGCAGGATAAGCATGTCATGCTGTTGCTGAGGAAGCAGCACGCTGCTGCGGTGTTAGGTAGTGCAGGTTCACCACAACATAGCTAAGGTGTCCATGTGTAACTCACTGAGCCAGTTCCCTCTAGAGCATTTGGCTTCAACTTCTTGCCTTCGATCTTGACTGCTTTATACTGATTGGTGAACAAGCTGCCAGCAACATCTGGCAGGTCGTTCATGACCGCTCACCCTGCAAGCCTATTTCTTCACCACTACAGGTTGCCTGCTGTCAGACCTGTAGAAAACGACGGTTTGAGAGTATAGTAAGGCCTCGTCCAGGCTTGCGACAGAAGGCAATTGCAGCTCAGCTTGTGTGAAGTGATGCCGGAGTCGACAAGCGTTGACAGTCGCGCAGTCAGCGAAGTGAGTATGACATGCTGCCGTACCCTGCTCAAGAGGTACCTCGTTTGTCCAGACTTCCCCTTTGCTGCCGCCAATGGGAGTTCAGGTTATCCCAGAGCGGAATTGCGCCTGAAGGAAGCGGACACTGTGGGAACCTCGGTGTGGCCTGGCAGGGTGCATCACCGCTCAGCGTTTCGCCTCGACCTTTTTCCCGTTTCGCCTCGACAAAACGTCTTCTCCGAGACCATAAGGTTGCAAGCGGCGCTTCAAGCAGTTGCACCTCTGAATGACTAGCCAAAAGGGGTGAGTGGGTTGTTAGTTTTGCTCTATCCGCGGTCAATGCCTGCCGCTGCTGGCTTCGGTTGTGGTCTTGCACAGACGACACACCAAGCCGAGACAGATACCAGCCAGGACCTGGCGAGTACAGGGCAAGGCGACTCGCAGACATCAGCTTTTCAACAGCCAAGGCATGCCAGACGATCTCGCAGAAAAGCTTCTCGACACTTGTCAGGCGTTGACTCCTCCGACTCAGACGATAACAGCTGGACTCGATGGCCAGGCCTGGGGTATACTGTCAAGGTTGATGGCCTTTTCAATGGCTCTGGAGTCGCGCTGAGAACTGCTCGTGCTCTGCAGCGGCACCACAGTGCAGACCACCTCCTCCTACAGACATCTAGACACGATTGACGGCTGTCATGAGTATCACATCAGTGGGTAAGCCCACTCAACATTGTTATACCATGTTTTCGACATGTATTCCAATGCCTGTCGTGCTAGCTATCTAACTGTCTAGTGTGCTGGACAAAATGCTGTCCAGCACTGACCTGATATCCCACCATGCAGATTTTCACTTGCACAAGCTCTTGGCCCAGGTGTGCGCCTTTGCAGCGATTACTTTGAAGTTGCTGGACAACTGTGGAGGTTAGAAGTGTATCCTGCTGGTGCGGTCTGATGCAACCTGCATGCGCAATGACCGCGCAACACCTTGATCACTGTGAAGAGCATGGGCCTTTATAGTGTGCATGCATGCATTCTGAGGCTACCCACATGTTGCTGCAGACATACACTTTTCAATATGACTAGTGCGTGATGGCTAGCATTATATGTGAACTTCCTGTTCAATGCCTGTTCAACCCTTGTGTGTGGCGCTATTACTGCTTAGCTTGCGCGCATGCTTGTTTGCTCCAGCTGTATGATCGTACTTGGCAATTGCTCCACAGCAAACAATTGTCTAGGGCTATAATCATAGGAAATCTCGTCAAACTTCAAGCAAAATGTCTTGATGCCATTCTGATACCTCTCAACAAACTGCTAAGTCAGTCACTGCCATGTCTGCATGGCGCTGCTGACAGCATGATTGTTCATGTATACACTAGCTGACTCCTAGGTGTCACGATACATTGCAGCAACGTCAACAGCCTGCTGATGCTGCCTCGTTGAGTAGCTTGTGTTGCAATAGCCTGTTTACCTGTATAAGACCCAATTGCAAGTCGGCATGTTTCAGTCTGTTGACAAGGCCAAGCTACTGATGTTGATTGTGCCGTTGCAAGCATGCTACATCTGAGAACCCTTTGGTTCCTGTTTGCTGCAGGGGTATCTGCTGAAGCAAGCAACAATCTATCGTTGTTCCTTACCACTCCTGGCAGCAGTGCTGATGCCAACCAAGTCTTGCATAAGCTTGTCATTGTGGACCAGGCAAGCACTTGTTGTGTCCACTACTTCTGATAATAATGCCCGACGTGCATATCAGACTGTAGAGACCAATGTCAGCAAGCAAGTGTGGGATATCTTGTGCACCAATGTCCAATGTGCCTTGTGGGTATCATGCAATTGGCCATGTGCAAAGCTGTGGTATGCACAGGTTGAGTGTGACACTGCAAATACAGTCTAGACTCTCAAACCCACCATCACCAAAACTCCAGGCCTGCCTAACCAGCATTGCGTTGCATGTGTCAAGAGCCCATGTGACAGTGCTAGCTCTGCAGTGCAAGCAGAGGTCTGTGCAAGTGTGCATCCTAACATTCCAGGCCTGTCTTACCCACGTTACATCACATGTGTCAAGTGCCCATCATGTGATGAGGCCAGCTGTGCAGTGCAAGCAGAAATTTGTGCAAGCGTACAGCCCAAAGTAAACGCAATGACTGATGAGTCAAGCAACATGATGCCGCCACAGCCTGCCATGCAGCCTTTGTGACACGGGCTCATACCTGCAGAGCGGGAAAGGACATCATATTGTTAAGGACAAATCTCAGGTCAACGGGTCCCTTCTTGCTAGCAGAGGCATTGTTGCAGCCTATCCTAAAGCTGCCAAGCTGAGTCATCTGGCTGCACATGCCAGGCATTACTTACTGCATGATACTCTACTGATCAGGTGAGTCACAGCTGGCTGCTGAGTGGGGGCAACAATTGTGATAGCTAGTCAACTCTGATGACACGCAGGGCTTGCCGCTTACACAAATCTCTGGACAGTCATATATGTCTCTTGTTGTGCGGTGCACGCTGACCTGTGACATTTGGCTGTGATGAGAATGCTATCCTGTGACATCTGCCCGTGACAGTGCTTTGTTGCAGCGGAGTGAAGGTGCTGTTTGTGGCAAGTCGATAGCCCCTGTGGCATCAACACGTTGTCACACGACTACTGCATCATATTGTGCGCCTTTTTACATGCCCAACATGAACTTATACCGCAGCTGTGCTGATGATGCAACATGTGCTATCAGTTGCAAGCTGCTGACTCAATAAGTGCTGGTGATCGTCACGTGTACCAATGGCGCAGTATGTGATGCAGGGCCACAGTTCAGGTTGTCAGAAGTTGGAGTTATGCCATGGAAGTGCCCCCTGTATATTACCAGGCAGACCCCATGCAAGACCTGCCATATGCATCCCATCAAGTAGATGCAATGCAAGATCAGCAATATGATGGGATGGCAGCTCCTGGCATGCCACCCAACATGCAGCACTGGACAGATCCTGTTCAACAGCGCTGGTAGCTGAGTGGCAGAAAATTATTGCCCACATAATGTGTATACATATATGAGTGCTGTGAGCTGTCCAATAAGTCGTGATGCAGTTGGTACTTTGCTAACATGCTCCAAACAGGTCCTCAGCACTAACTGAGCCGATCATGTCACTGCGGGTTACATAAACAGGTCAAGTCACAGTTTGCTTGCATGTGGATCTGTGTCTCCTGGGACAGAAGCAATTCTGTGGGTTGCTGGTAGCATCCGCAGCGTAGCTTCGGGGTGCAGTGGAGTGTATATCATGCTGAGTCTTTGTAGACCCTGTATCAGTGTTAATTTATCTGCCTCTACTTAAAGACATAGAAGCGAACTGTACGTACAGGCTTATGCGTTACTTCAAATTCGTACACTTTTTACACCAATCTGCTGACAGTAGTTGCACAGGATAGCTCACAACATACCCGTAGAGACCTCACATTGCCCTTGCCAAGACTTGCAGTAGAAAACTGCTTCACACTGAAAATGCCCGATATTTATGAGACAATGGCAAGACCAACCTCTGCATGCAGCCCTCTATGCATGTGCCTACAGACCTTGAACACACCATTCGCACACCAAGCATGTACATGTGTTGCAAGGGAGACTCGTCAATGCTGAGTATCCTGCTTAATGCTGGTGGCCCTCACCAAGCTGAGCTGTAACAAACAGACAAATAATATCAAACCCAGCAGGCAGGATCAGCTGCAGCAAATATGCACAGCAGCATCTACATTGGATATATACCAGAACAGGGCCAACACACTTCTGAATCTGAACGGTGACATGATGTACATACAGCTGCTGATTGCACAGCATCTCTGTGGCGCACATGCTATCACACACAGCTGCAACTGCAGCTCAACTAGGTATGCATGCAAGCAAAGGTCCTGACTCCTGAATCCTGACATTATCTCAAAATTTGCCAGCAAAGTTCTGTATCAAGCTGGCATGTGTACAACCACAAGCACTCACTTTGTTCAAAATTAAGCAACTACGATCACCCCGAGGCATAATCTGTTTGCATGTGGTACATTACTGCTTTGACTCTCATGCCATAATGTCATGTGCAGCTCTTTCAAAAGCCATATGCCATGTGGCTTGTCACGCTTGAGGGACATGATGTGTGCCAACGTTGAAAGGATTCCTCTCGTCGCTTTTCATGGTAGAGAAGGTGTGGTTGACATGACTATGGCAGGCTTCATCCGCACGCACTGCTAGAAGCAGATCCCGCATCTTGGCATCCTCCCCTAGCTTCCAGTAATCCCTGGCCACCTTTGGTGCCTACACAAAACAAGCACACCAAGTCATGGCAATATTCTTTGTGTTTGAGGGCTCAATGTCACACACTTGCTGTATATGCAATGTTTTCCATGCTTTGGTGTTGTGGCAGTATGCCCATCATGCTAAGCTGCATCCCGCTTCTGCAGCATATGTTGTGTCGCAGGTGAAAGATCCACATTAAATACCAGCACCGGTCTTGATGTCTGGCAGCAGTCCAGCACATGAACCACAGCAGTGAGATGGATTGTCGTCTGACAGGCATGTACCGGACAAGGGTTTAGTCAGGTGTAAAGGTGCTGCTGTCAAAGTATCTCTGCAGTATGCTTCAGCGCACTATCTTATGGACCTGTCAGTCATCCTACAACAGCTAGCACGCCAGCATGTGACTGCACAAGCTAAAGAGTCCTGTGCACGTAAATGCATGGACTCGCAGACATGCCAGACACACACCCCACAAGAGCGAGCATGCCAGCTGAAGACTGCATACACAACAATGTTTGCGGAGTCATAGTGCATGGGGCACAGCCAGCACACACCTCTCTCTTAGCCCATTCAGGGAGCCTCCCAGCGTCCAGGTCACTGATGACATGCGTGTAAGTCTTCACTGCCTCTTCTTCTAGGTACCCAACAAACGCATGGCATGACTTGGGAGAGATGAGGTACGCCAAGAAGTATGCATTGAAGAAGGCCCCCTGCACATGACAATCCTGTTAAGCGTTGGAAATCACCTAGCTTACGGGTGTATTGCTAACCCTGCAGCAGGGTTAGGCCTGGCATGACAAAACTGATGACCTGCCAGCACGCAAATGCATGCTGCAACGCACCCCGGTCACATGTGAATAGTTAGCAATGGCCAGGACAGGCACACATCTGGCTTTCTGACAGCATGCCCCACCAGGCAGCATAACACCAATTAAGCACGAGTGTGGAAGCACAAAGTAATGTGAAGGGTGTGCGTCAAAGGTATGCACGATGCACACTCTGTACATGCTAGCAGCTTCTGCTACCATCAACATGCTGTCAGTGACATGTTGACAGCACACCATTGTGTAGCAGTACTGCCCACATGGTTACACACACAGTGTGCACAGGGCTGTTGTCAATGTCGAACGCTACACAGACACAGGGTTACCTGCGCCAGTAGCACAGCGCCTCTGAACAGCGGCCCTGGCTGGCGCAGTGACAGGAAGGTCAGCAGGTGCATGCGCTCGTTTTCAGCTTCCTCCAGCAGGGTGTGGATCCAGCCATTGTCTCGTCTCATGCCTCTCAGGGAGTGCATGTGCCGCAGCATGCCTCCTACCANGCAGGCCATCTGGACTCTGTTGCAAAACCTACAGCTACGTGCACACATTAGTCACCAACCTGTGTGTTTGCAGCCCACTGTCGGGACTGTAGGGNAAGATCCTCTAATGGGGTTTGATACATGTCAATTGGAGATCGCTTATACCTTGTTTTCTTTAAGGAAGTCTTGCCAGTAGTGAGGCTCAGACAGCAGGTGGGCTCTGACACATGCCTCCAGGGNTCCTTTTCTCCATCTATTGCAGCAATGGTCCCCTCAAGGAGGTCCACTTCTAGCTTCACCAGCTGGGGGCCCAATGTCTGCTTGCACATGGAGCTGTATCACTGTTTGCTGTTGCATGCAAAAAAGCAGCACAGCATGCATCTATTGCGAAGGTGCATTCACCTGAGATTTGCAGAACAGGACTCAGTGCACTACATGACAACTTGCAGGGTGCTGGATGCCTAAAAAGGCTTACTGAGAACAACTGTGCATCAAAATGGGATTGCGGAGAACTGCGGCATGCACTCATTTGTCAATTGTGCTTACATCTACCGAGTGTACACATTGCTAGCATTGCCACTGATGCCATCAAGCTGCTGATAATCAGGGCATCTTGCTGTGTAATACTGCTCAGCTACTGCCAATCATCATTTGTATACTTGTGTGCATACCCCTTCCATGTGTACAAAGACTATCTAGAGCTGTGCTGACTGGACACAGCCATTGCGCTTAGTTGTTGTTACCTGTAACAGTTGCAGCAGCACTGAGAGGGCCAGCATGCGATCAGCTTGACCTAAGCCAGGTACATGCAGCTCCAGCATAGCAGAAGAGACAGCCAGTATTTCCTGTTGCTTGAGCTGTAGGCCTTGGACGGACAGCAAGCCATTCAGGCCATGCAAGCAGCCACTCAGAGATGGCCTGCATGCACACCCCGCAGTAAAGCATGATGATTGCAAATGTGAAAGCAGATGCGAAGCACACCCTCACCTGTCGCTTAGCCTGGAGGACAGGAAGGCTGCTATGTGGCATTGTGTGTTGTGAGATTGCAGGCCATNCAGCTCTCTCCTGAACATTGCATGTCAGGCAACATCAACCAACCACCTGGTGTGCTTGCTAGGTGCTTCATGTGGTATGTGGACAAGATCATGCAGTTTATCAACAGGAATGCGTACATCATCGTTGCTGTCAAGGGCAGCGGCTACTGCACCAGCGCTGGCCGAGCAATCAAGCTGATTGTCAACAATGCTCTGCGCCTGGTGGCGGTCAACATCATTGTAGATGTTGTGGTCTGGTAAGCAAATTCTATTTGTCCACTGTCTACTAGGGCTTGCAAGCCCGACATGCATTGTGATGCATGAAGCCCACCCTTGCTCACTGGTGCTTTCAACCCTGCNTATGCTTTGCTAGACTCTGTCTTGTGCTAGACCCTTTATACATTGTAGCTTGGGATACAAAGTCATCAAAACCTGCAGCTTCCTGTGCAAATGCTTCCTCATAGACTGACAAAGCAATGCTGGCATGCAAATCTGTCTTGTTTCTGCAGTCATTGCAAGACACTGTGAGCGACAGCACTGCCAGTGCTGCTGGTGGAACCAAGAGCACCTACCAGTCCATCATCCACCGTCTCACCAGTGTAAGTGTACATTGTTTCATACCAGCATGCAGTGTGTGCTTTCTTGTCATTTGCAAGCCTGTTCTTCTTGTAATGCAATATGTGGAGAGCTCCTGCACACATGTGTGGACTGCCTGCTGTTGATGTAATGGTACGTCATTGTTTTGGCATCTATTGTCACTGAGACTGCACAAAAGCTTTCTGCAGCATCCCATATTACCCTCCTCGTGGCACTAAGCTGCTGTGTTTTGTTGCTACAGACCCGGGACCAGNTCACCAAGCTGCATTTGACAGATACACACGATGACCGCCCAGACAGGCAGTTGTTGCGACCCCTGGGTCAGCTCTCGCTCCTGTCAGATCTGGTACTGCAATGCCCAGAAGAAGACACCTGCTGCAAGGATGTCCTGAACAGCAACCGTCACAGTTTGCGCTCTGTGGATCTCAATGCACCTTCTTGGTCTACAGCAACCTACAACAGCTTACGGCAGCTGTCACAGCTTGAGTTCCTGGCAGTCAATATTGGCGATCTCAGCATTGACCAGGCAAATGAAATGGCAGGCATTCGAGCAAATTTGTTCAGCCTATGCTACAGCCTGAACTATGATGAGCTTGACAGACCAGACGGCTTCAAGCCCCTACAGAATCTGCACTCCCAGAAGGCCGAACTCCATGAACTGATACTGGAGGCTTGCTCTGATGAGCTGTTATCATACATCGATCTTCCCACGTTGACCAGTCTGATACTTGAGCCACATCATGTCCTGGAATGCACGACCACATCACTCCAAAGCCACACGAATGTCAGACATCTGACTTTCAGGAATTGGCGTGGCATGAGTGGGTCACAGATGGAGCAGCTTTTCCATNACCTTGCCATTGGCATTGACCAGCCTCGCAGCAGTGGCATGTCTGCATCCAACTTCTCCCCCAGAAACCCCGCCTTTGGCTTTGAGGCGATCACCTCTGGGGGTTTGGATGTCCCCACTGACGCACAGGTGTGACTTCAAGCCTGTGGTGACCAGACATGTCTGCTNGGCCTCACTAGAGTACAGACAGCTTGAGCTTGCAAGTGCAGAGTGAATAGCTTAGGCACGTAGCGTGACTTTGTTTGTCAACACATGACCGTTGTACACCTCTGACCTGCGCAGCTGGGCAGCGTTCATCAGATACAAAACGCTACCCTTCACGGCTGTGCATGCTCTGCAAGGCTTGCACATGTGTGGCAGGAACGCAAGGCATCATCGTTTTACATTGTCGCTGCAAGCGTTAATGTATGTGACGTACATCAACAGAAGGACCTGGCGGTTGGACAAGTATCTGGCTGCAACACATGCCTGCATTGTCCGATGTACTCTACGACCAAAAAATAGCCTAGTTTCCGGCAACAAGAGATACCAAATTTATCACTCATCAAGCTTAGGCAGGCAGCCCATCATTCTGGGCCAAGACACTCAAACATGCAGAACAAAATCGATCTTATGACATATACACGTTGCATGACATCAAGGCGATGTCATCCGCGCTTCAAGGCACGTGTCAGCAAGGAGAATAACCCTTTATGTTTGTGTACTGGCTCCTCTTCTGGCTGTGATTCTTGGATTTCTTTTTGCTTGCCTTGCTCATGGAACCCCTGATCATCGTACATGTGGGGTGAATGAAAGNGTATCAGACGTCTTTATCTTGCCTGTTGACCCTGATGCAGTGGCTGCTTCCGACATGATGACTGCCTTTGCTGGAATTTCAGGCTCTGCTGCTGCCTCACCCTTAACGCCTTCTGCAGGTACTGCCACCTGTACAGGATTGGAAGCCTCCTTATGGGTGTCCTGAGATGCATTTGCTACATTCAGTGGCTTGGCCGCTTCAGGACCTGAAANGTTACTCAGGTATGCAGCGTGTATACTCCAGGCAAGACATGACTCACCTTGCAAACCGGTCACATGTGTACAGTGCATGGCGGATCTGACTCTTCCAGTGATCATTGTGAGTGATCAGACGGGAGCCCCCTGACCGTTTGTATGCAATCCGCCCTTGCTGCTGGCATGCTCTGTAAATCTACAGCAAACCAAACATTTGAATATTAGCTGCTCATCACATGTGTTCTCAAACAGGCTGCAGATGAAGCGTGTACCTCTCGCAGTGTTGCCTGCGTCCCGTAGGAGGCTATGGCTGCATGTATCATATCGTGAACGCTTGCAAAGGCATCAACTTCCACCACCTGCAACAGCCAGCTGCTTTGTGTAGAACCAAGTCTGGCCAAGCATTCTCATCATGTTCATACCTTGAATTTGTTTGCTGGTGGTTCAGGAGTGCCTGCATAGTGCATGGATGTTGTCAGCAGACAGCTTCATGTTAGAGTTGAGCAGCAGGGGCAATTTCTGCAGCAGTGTCTCACCTGCACGCATTTCAGGGCATGCACTCACTCGCCTTGCAAAAGGAGAAGCAGACTTGCGTTTGCCTGCAGCACATAGTGCGTCTCAATTTACAGCAATTTCACGCAAGCTTGTCGAAAACGGTGCTGACAGTGGATGTTACTCGTTGCGGTAGCGCAGATAGGCGAAAGCCGGCACAGACTGAGCACACAATAGCCCGCATAGGTCTAAATCAGACACGACACGCTGAGACTAGCGATGCAGTATGCGTAACGGCGCTAAAGAGTGCAGCAGCATGTGCGACCAAACATCTCAGCCAGCCGAACTCGGTATGTGCGTCGATAGCCAGCGCTTGCTGCTTGAGAATGCTCTACGTGTGGTGAAACGCAAGATTTGCTTGACCCGTGGTTAGCATTGATGCCCAGTGGTGTAAACTGTTTGTGCGGCAGTTACCTGGTGAGATTGCTGCAGCCGCAACCTCGCACAGCCGACCCAGTCTTGGCTCAGGCCAGCTCTCACTTGCATTACAACGGATACCCTTCATGCGGCGCACCGGACTGTGCAGCCTAAAGGCGACCGGAAGGGGCGTNGGTTCTCAAGGCTGCAAGCTCCACTGTCTCCCAAACATCTATTTGAGCTCTACAGGTGGTGTNGTCCTCTCGCAACAAGCAAAGCAAGCAGTCAGCCTGCTTCAGGCTGTAGGTCACTTCTCACCACTAGACCACAGTGAGCTGGCCAGTGACTGCAGAGATACATCAGCACATGGCCTCTGTTTATAGATCTCAGTGAGCTGGCCTGTAACTGCAGAGGTACATCAGCACAAGGCCTCTGTTCATAGATGCACGGGAGCTGGCCCTTGGGCAGGGTGCCGCCCAGGTGACGGACACCAGCAGCGCCATCACAGCCCTGCGCTCCCTGGCAGCCTTGTACAAGGCCATTGTGCAAGCTGTGAAGGATGAAGCCATCATCACCGAGCAAGTCTTTCCGTCGCCCAGTGCAGCCCTGGTACTGTTTGTGACCAGGCTGTTTGAACAACGGGTGCAGGTGAGAGGCTGGATGCCCGGGATGTGTGTTGCCAAGCTGCATGCAGCTGTGCCTTGGAAACAATAGCACGACCTTGATCTGATGTACAGATGTGTTGTTTAATTGCTGCAGAGACTAAGCTGTCAGTCTGCAGTGGACCTCATCACATCTGTGCTTGTGTCTGCTACAGCAGCGGCTTCAGCAGGAAAGCTTCTGGGGAAACACTTTCACATCAGTACCATTGTTGAGCTGTCCCAGAGCCTATACAACAGACACACATCTCAGCAGCTTTGCAAGTGTAGTAGTCTNCAATGTGCACCATGTTGGTGTCTGATCCGTATGCTGTGGGAAAGCACTCTGACTGTACAGTATTGAAGTACCTAGCAGCAGCATGACATGGCATTGCAATGTTGCTAATGACAGGATCTTAGCTTTACCAGATGTCCTGAGTCAATGCTAACCATGAATCTGTTCTATGCATGATGAGCTTCATTGTGTTTCAAGTTTTGTCACGCAAAGAAACAGTGCTATGTTACCTGAAACTTCCTGCAAAAACTGGCTGTAGGCATAAGGGCAGGTCAGTGACAGCCCTTACAAAGTCTGCACTGCCAGGCCCTTCCGAAGGACCACAGGACGGGTAGTTGAGGTTTGCAGGAGGGACTGGCTCTGGAAGTGAATCATTGTTCCACGACACCATGCCGGCCCTTGAGTANAGCAGCAAGCAACTCAGAAGAAGAACAGAAAGAGATACATTGCACTTTGCCAGTTGTGTTGTGTTGCAATCGAGATAAACGCCACACACGTCCGCAAACTGTACGCAATTTCAAAAAGTCGCACGCTTGCATGTCACTGTAATGTCTCAGCTACGGCTGGTGCAGCAGCCCTAAGGGCTCCATGCATGTGATTCACAAAGACCTGCAGAGCACANAACAAGTAACGTCTGTGTCATGTGTTTGCCCATGTTGCCTGTTGCCCACATATCAAGGCTTGACAGCTGTNTACATCATACGCTTGCTGCAGTTGCTTCTTGATGTCGTCGACACTACCAGATTGCAAAGCGCCGTGCAGCAAAGCCGTGATTACTTCCACTGGCGTGTCGGGCTGACCGGTGGCGTGCACACCGGTCCGCTTGGTAGCCCCGTTCTGTAAAGCCATCTCAACAGTGATCAACGATTCGAATCAGTATCAAGATCCGGCTAAGTCAGCGGCTGCGCTTCCCAAGGCCAGAGTGCATGCCATACCCCTACCGCAGCTCGTAACGCCTGCCACTGCTGTTCTACAGTGTCGTGGCCGCACGTGCAGCTCAGCTGCCTGGTTTCTTCACATTCCAGGCGAAGGGAAATGCGATGCAACTTGTGTACTGCACAGGCTGGAATTTTGACATTTGACTCAAATGACGCCATACGAGCCGAACGAATTCAATATCGCCAATGGATTTAATGTATGTCACTGTCGTGGCGAATTTGGCAGGTTTCGACGTGGCCAGNTGGAAGATATGTTGCTTGCTGTGCAGGCACCATTGATGAGAAGGTGTACCAAAGGCAGCTGTTGAAGGGCCAAATAGCAGATATGATGGAGTGCAAGGATGGCCACAAAAGCAAGAAAGGGGGAGGCTCCAGTCGTTTTAGTACAGAGGAGCTGAAAGAGTTGTTTCAACTGCGGCTGAACACTGCCTGCGACACCAGAGATTTGCTGCAGAAAGGGCATCACACTGCGGGTTAGTAATGTCGGCACAGTCACATGTTGGGCGAGGCTGAGCCTGATGGGTAAGTGGGTTGGGGAGAAGTAAGCATGGACGGTGTAGAGAAGTCAAAACAGAAGGCTTGTGCAGAACAAAATGCTTGGGTCTGATGGCTTACAGGGGCGCTGGGGTTGTAGGAACGGGGAACAAGNAGAATGAGGCAGAGACCTATCGCCGCAAGCTGTTGGGAGATTTGCTTGCCCGACCCTGCGGAACACCTCAGTAAACAATTTGAGGTGCGGATCACTCTGCTGGTCGCATTNTGATAGCTCAAAGGTATGCATGCTGTCAGGTGTTAACGTCAATGATGCATACATGTAGCTGTGAAGCATCTAGCTATGTCTTGCGAACCCTCTGAACTGTTAATGACAGCTTGTACTTCAGACTGCAGCAAGAGCCTGTCTATTTGTTTCCTACCTGATGGCGTTTGGAGCTGCNATTGTGGCAGCTGTGCTGTGATTGCTTGCACTGCGTCCATCCTGAGCCGCATGATATGTGGTGCAGCCTTGCTGGAAAGTGCTGTGTTGGGCACTGGTGCCTGAGTTGCGAGAGGGCTGCTGTGCATCGTGGCCACCCTGGTGTTTCGTCCCTATGCCAAAAGACTGCTGCATGGCAGCATCAGGCTGTNCAGTCTGGGCGCAACAACCTGCTTTGTTGGTGAATGTGCGCACGTGCGTACGGACGAGCCGTGATCAGCGGTCGAGAGGGGTATAGTCAGCATGCTTCGCTGGGTCACAGGCTCGCTGGTCTACAGAGTCGTTCTAGTTAGCAACAACAAGTATGGGTGACACTCACAAATTTGTATGTGGCGCAGCGACCTTGTGGTGCAAGAGACTACACAGCTCGGAGGACTAACTAACAGCGGTTCGGGAATGAGAGTTCGAGCAACTTTGGGCTGGTCTCATTACTAAACATGTCATCTTCTTCTCCAACCAGCTGCGTCTCCATCTTTCTACGCTCACGCAGGCATGCGAGAACTGCAAAGAAAATAGCCCCTTGCCGCAGGTATGAACAAAATTCTCAGCATAGAAGAACACGTTGCTGTGAAGGATGAGTCGAGCAGCCAAACCTTGTGTTGTGGGTTGCAGATGGAAGTATGGACATGTAAAGACTTTCCAACGCAACCTCCGTTTGGGTGCGAGTTGTCCAAGGAGCAGTACAACGAGTTCGTACAGACTAAGCTTGG
Source organism: Trebouxia gelatinosa (assembly GCA_000818905.1). Classification (NCBI taxonomy): domain Eukaryota; kingdom Viridiplantae; phylum Chlorophyta; class Trebouxiophyceae; order Trebouxiales; family Trebouxiaceae; genus Trebouxia; species Trebouxia gelatinosa. Next base: position 374,245 of record KN805353.1, on the reverse strand, counting down.
GACTTTCATCGAACGTCCTTGGGGTGCCGGTCTAAGCCTGCCAGCATCCACTTGGAAGCAGTATTTGATAGAAGAGGCAGTTTTGAACTGGTTCTAAGACGTCCTTAATACAACAGCTGCTTGCGAGTTTCTCCTTGAACCAGCTGTTGTCTGGTCCTCCTGTGGATTTGCAAGTATGGACACCTGTTAGGCTGGCAGAGCCGGGGAAGAGACACAGANACCTGGTGGTGGGCTGTGTGCTTGACTGTGTCTTGGTTGGCCTGCTTGCACCTGCAGCCCCCCTGGGCCCCAAGGCCAAAACCAAACCAACAGGTATTGTCTCTGCCATGCAGGCACACATAGGTGTTTTGCCCAGGCAAGCAATGCCCAGTCATGCACTATTATCAGGCGCAGTTCATGAGGCACTATTGCCACATAATGCACTCGTGACATATGTGCCATCTTGCGCACATACATCTTCTGCAGCGGCAATNGCTGCCGCTGGCACAGCAGCAGCCCAGCATGACAGGCATTCGACAGGACTCTGCGCGCACGGGCCTCAATATCGTTAGTCTCCCTGCTGAGCAGCCAGCTGTGGGTGTGCAGACCAATGTGTCCCCGTTTGCAGCACAGTCTCATCATGCCACATTTGATCCAGACCCTCAGGTCAGGCGACTNTGCATACTGACTGCCAAGCACAGCTGCCATCTTCAGTCTACATGATACAAAGCCTGTTGAGACATCCTGCCAATCTATCATGATGTCCTGGACACCCTCTGTCAGCTTGTACTGACAAGTAAACCTGCACCTGACACACTCACAGAGACCATAGCAAAATCTCCATGGGCCTGGTTCAAAACATGTATTCTGCGCTTATCACGTCTTGTGAAGAGACCAACCTGGGTGCAGGCGCTTCTGTTGCACACACACAAAAACCTTGGTCCCCACATCACCACTGCCCAGAAGCACAGCAAAACAGCTTGGTTGGCTAGCAAGAAGCACAGCCTAAATGCCTGGATTGCAAGCAAGAGGCATACAAACACATTCTTGGCATCACCTACAGTAAGTCTCCAGGGCCTCCTTTGCTCTTCCTCAGCCCATGTGGAGACTCTTAATGTCACTGTAGCTTCAACAACAAATTTGGGCACCGACTTCTTGGAGTAGAGACCATACGTTTTGTCACAACAGCAGTTAGTCATGTTGACCAAAACATCTGCAGTGCTGATGTCGGCCAAGAGGTGATACTCAAGTGCAACAACGCTTGGCAGCTGGAGGCACATGTCAGGTCAATAGCTATGCAGGTTGTGCAAGTGGCAGCGTCCCAGAANTCTACTCCGTCTGCTGTGCCTGCTGCGTCGCTCATGCAGCTCAGCAGAACTACTATTGCACCCGGCAAGGGCAGATTAGTTCCTGGCATAACATGTTACAGTTGCACACTCCATTTCATGCCTTGAACACTGACCAAGGTGATGCATTTCTGCACACAGCAACACAGGCAGAAGCACATGTCTCACACCCGACACAAAAGCTAAGCTCCAAAACAGTCATGTCTAGACCTACATTGCTGTATTGTTATGCAAGTTCCTCGTGTGTGGTGCTGCAGTCGGTGGCCAAGAGATGGCTTCTCTGCTAGCAGTAGATGTACAAGCACTTGTGGTGAGCCTCTTGCCCGTTGTGTTGATTCAACATGCTGATATCAACCTGTGCATAAGCCTTGCTTTCCCATCACAAGCTCAGTGACTCACATGTACTACCTGTATACTTTCCACATGTCATTACGTCGCACTTGTCTTGTCTTGTGTTATCAAAAGGGAGATCGCTTGTGCCTTGGAGAAAATGGTCATGCTGGCAACTCCCATCATGCTATCATAACGCATGATGCCTGCAGACAAATGGAGCAGTGCGACCCATAGTGCGCAAAAAGGCTGCCCTTTGCCTGCTGAGGCTACTCAGAAAAGCTGGCCCTGAAAGTGATATGCTTGCACCTGATGTCTGGTCTGCCAAGCTGGTACAGCTGCAACCCACTTGACCTTTTTGTGCAGCCTTGTCTTGCTGACTGGGCTTCCGACGTCAAACAATGTTATGTTCTGTCAGCCAGCCATTGCACTGCTGCTCAGTGAGTATGTGGTACCAAGTACGCTACATTGCCTTCGCGCCCTGACCCATGCTCAGACTGTAGAGACGCAGCACATGTGACCCAGCTGAACTATGCTTTTGCTTTACTACAGAGCAGCATGCTGGAAGAGCGGGATCTGGGTGTACTCATGGCAGTTGTCACATTGCTGCTTGGCATTGTGTCCAGGAACTATGAAGGTAGTGTACTTTGAGACATGTCACCATTGCACAAATATGTTTGTGCAGATCTGCTGAGAACTGCTGGATGCGTAGCATCTCGGCATGCATACTTGATGCGAAGGAGTATGCTTTCTAAATGGCATTTATACGTGACAGCTCGTAAACAAGANATGAAACTCAAAGGGCTAGCAGTGTGGCAAGTCAGCGCCTGCATCTGGGTGCACCATGCACATGCAATATGCTAAGCAGATGTGGTAAGGGTGCCTTTCCTGTGCATCAGATTTGCATGCTGGCTAATTATGCCAACATTGTTGACCTGGCAGAAGCTGTGTCTGCAGGGTGATGACTGTGCAGAGCAGGACGCACTGAGGCTGAAAGAACAGCTGAGCTCACAACAGTCCGCTCAAATCGAGGTTGAGGGTGCCCAAGTCACCATCACCCCCAACATGGTGGACATCAAGCAAGAAAACAAGAGTGGCGGGTAGGCCACTTTACAGTGTCGACTACACATATTAGAGTTCAGAGCCACATATTAGAGTCCACAGCCTTGGACTCCTCTGCAGTAGCTCATGCAAGCCACTAGGAACTATTGCAGTCTGCTTTNTCAGCAGCAAACATGCATGTCCACTGAAGAACGCAGCCTTGCTGATTGCTAACATCAAGGCCAAGCTTGGACCCTTAGTCAGAGATCTGGTACACTGTAAAATCTGCATGTGCACGACATAAAGCCATACTTACTGGGTGTGGTTATGCAGNACGACAGCAGGATGCACTCAACACATCTGCACTGGCAGACAGCATGACCTTTCTCTGCTGGTTGTAAAGTGGATCAAAGATATGCCTTGTGCAGCCATAACAAGACAAGATTCAACCATTCATACCACACCATGTGCCCAAGTTCGTGATCTGCATTTAGCTCAATGATGTCTCCCGAGACCCAGCCCAGTATGAACAGCAAGATTTGCAGAACAACAGCGCCGCAGCACTATGCAATGGCAGCAAGTGTGTGACGAGAGCAAGCAGTACTTGNATGCAATTGCTGTATTAGCTAGTCGTAATGGTCATCTTTTCAGTCTATTTTGACCGACTTATCGGTCCAAGCGAGCTGAGTGAGCTGATCACACACACCAGAGCATGCCGTCTACCAAACATCGCTGCTGCTATCCAGACACCAACACACTCCACATGCCAAAAGTTGCCTGTGTCATGCAGATCCTGCAAGGAGAAGAGGTCAGGAAAAGAAGGTTGTTGGAAAGAGCTTGCAATGATCACCAGCANAAGACTGTGAGTGAAAGTTGCAAGCTCAAGGATGGCAAAAAGCGTTGTATCAAGCAGGTGCTGGCCAATCCTACTAAGACCGGCCCTTCACATCTTTAGCGTGGGTGAAGGCGACAAATATGTAGCCAGCAGCTGGGGTGTGGCTGTGTACAGAAACCTTGACGTAGTCACAAACGTAGACTTGCTGACTGGCTGAAAACTTAAGATCTACAGAGCCCGCTTACGAGCGATGCTTCGGGAACTTTGCAGCTGCAAAACACACCCCCAACAAGTCCAGCANCCAGTGGTGTAGACAACACTGCTCGCAGCATGTTGGGCTGATAAGCAAGGACGAGGCTGAGGACCGCAGTGTGGTCCATATACGTCCTGGAGTCTTGTGTGCATATGCAAATGCTGCAATCATGATGCATCTGGATGTGGATGAGCCATGTCCCTTGGTCGGACCGTCTTGCAAGTGTCTCAGCTTCAAACCATCTACAATATGCAGTGGACATCATCTCACCAGAACCACAGTGAGCCTAGCATTCTTATGCCATGACAATCAGCTGNCAAGCCTCTTGAGCAAGCTGAGGCAGGCAGGGAGTGCCAAGCCTTCTGGCCGTCCAAGCATGCCGAACAACTCCAGTGCACAGTTGCCTGTGCAAGGAGAGACGTTACCAAGTGAGCTGGGTGGNCTGCTGAGATGCAACCTGGCTGTGATGTCCTGGTATGATCCTGGCATGGAGCTTGCTCTGAAGGACAGCTCAGCAGGAATAGGATTGCCAAGATAGGCAGCTCCCATACTGCTGCATCTGAAGAGGTCTGCCCCAAAGTCAGCATACGGTGCAGCTTGCTTTTGTTGATGAAGCTGTGCAGCCTGCAAAGCGTTGGTCCTAGCAGCTAGCAGACTGGCTTCTCCATTGCTGGCTGGGCCGGCCCAAGCAGGAGCAGGCGATTGCAGCAGGCTTCTGTCAAATTGTGGAGGTGATGGAAGCTGGCGGTTGCTGGCAAAGGAGGCTGCAAGGCCAAGACCTAGACCATTTGTGTTGACTTGAGCTTGGAAACCTCGCTGCTCTGTTGCTCGTTCACTGTCTAGCGTCTTTGGCACATCCCCTATGCGGTTTGATATGGTGCTTGGTTGGTGAGGGTTATACACGCCTCCCTTGTTTGCACTGCTCACAGCTTGCTGAATGGCGAGTAGCTGCGAGAAAGCCTCTGGATTCTGCATCAAAGCAAGCATCTGGCGCTGTTCGTGCACTGGAAGCTGCTGCCATTGTGGTAGCTTCGGCACTAAGTCCTGCAAACTTTGGACTGAGGATTCCGGCGCGAGCGGCTGCATACGTCTCTTGCTAGGACAACGCTGCGTGCCTGTAGATGCAACAGGTAGGAGAGATGTTGGGAGCAGGTTTGCAAGCCTTACGCAGGCGGACGAGGTTATGCGCTTTAAGCGGTCACTTAAGCAGTTTAAGTTAGGTGAGCTAACTCAGCACGACAGAGCACAAATTCAAGCAGATTCATTGGCACATCGAAGCCCTCGTGCGCAATGGCTTTGCGCTTCGCAAACACGACTCGTCTTGTTGGTTTGCTGATTAAACCACGTACCAGTAACTGTCAGCTTCTCCCGTGGGAACCTCAGTCAAACTTTCACCTGGTTGTATTTTTTCCGATCGGTGTCGCCTAGACAACGGTCGCGACACACAGCCTTGGTTCTGTCATTGGTGGCAGCGCAAGGGTATCTTTTACAGTCGCGGAACCTTGCCTAAGCTTTTGTGAAACCGAGTTTTGACCTGAACTGACTAAGCAAAGGACAGCAGGTTTGGTAAGTCTGTGCACCTGGTACCAAATCTTCGCGCACGTGGTGGGTGGCTTCGCTTAATGCTACGATATCCAGTCAACACCGACAATACTTTGAGAATCGTCGTTGGTAGCGTAGCAATCGAAGCCAAGCTCTTTTGCGACAATGCAACCCTTTAAGCGAAGCCAAGCTGCAGCTCTAGAACAATCTCACGCGAATATTTCCGGTGCTACAGGCATGACGAAGAGAGNGGAGACTTGTCAGTCTGCTGTATGCGTGCTGTGAGCAACTCCAGATGATCCAACCAGGCATGGTGGTGCTCAGTGGTCCACAGTTCGGACGACATGAGCTCTGACAGGTCACCGAAAGCTGATCGTAACTTGTGCAGTGCGTGACATGTCGGTGCTCACAATCAGTCCGCGTTGACGCATGCCTGTGTCTCAATCTCCTCGCTCAGACAGTGATCAAATGACATGCATGCCTTGTGTGTGCGTCCAGCTTGCAAATTCAAATGAGCAGTTTCTTGCGAGCGTTCAACCCAACACAAAAAGAAGCGCTAATTATAGTGAGTGTGTATATCAAGAAGGCCGCTAGAGGCCGCAGCAACAGTGGAATAGGCAGAGTACCAGCATGACCCTTTCTGCATTTATGTCCTGTCACTATCACCCTTCGCAACATCTAGTTTTGACAGGGACTGCGCTGTCCTCTCGACCAACCCTGATGTGTCATTGCCAGCGACCATCGCTTTAAGCCCCTTGAGACCACCATCGGCTTGTTGAGGANTAAGGCTGGGCATGTACACTACATGCACACTAACACATGCTGACATATTCATGTGTTGACATGGCAGACCAACAGAAGCACCTGACAGCAATGATTGGTTGATCAAAGGCAAAAAGCATGGGAACTGACCTGGTACGTGTCTGCCAACACGATGAGTAAGGCCATTGATGTTGTTCTGATGGTCTCTGATGGCACTGATACGATGCAGGGTGCCTTCCATGCCCATACGATTGTCTGACCGGACTGGTGTCTTATTGCCTGTAACAATGAGTCAATCTCACATGGATCCTATACGCCTCTCATTGCTTGCCCAAGCACTTTGTCAGCAGAAGNATGCAGACTCGCTGCGATCCTCCCTGGACGATGCCATCCAACTGAGCACAGATGCTGGGGACCCTCAGATGCCTCCAGGTTCTCAGTTGCCAGCAGACTCCCTGCCTTCTCTCAGCCGGCGCAGCTCTTGCCGCATGTCCACAGATGGTACAATGGCCACCAGCACCAGTCACCATGGCTCTATGCGAAGCTCTCTGGATGGAGCTTTACCAGGGCTGCAAAGTTGGCGTAACTTCATGCAAAGCTCGCATGATGCCAACGCACAGTCTGGGCTGAGTGCTAGGAGCTCGTTCAGGCACTCAGCAACCGGGACTCCTGCCATGCAGCATGAGCCTGGGGCAGATGCTGGTGTGCTCATGCATCGCTTATCTAATCTGAGCACAGTTGCTACATCAGATGCTCTGGATTTGGAAGAACATGACGATGAGCCTTTGACAGCCTCCCCTTCGTCCTCAGACTCCGAAGGCTATCGAGACAAAGATGTAGGCAGTGATCATTCAAGTGGCCACCAGGTTGACCTTGTATCTCCTAATCAATTTTCGGATTTCAGTTTCAAGAATTATGGGTTGCTTGCCCAGCATAATATGGAGGCATTGCGTGCAGAGTTGGGTGATGCCCATGCTAACAAGTCGAGTTCAGTTTCCAGTGTAGAGAACGACAAGCAGGGGCCTACAAGCCAGTCAGATTAGCAAGAGCATGCGCCGTGCTTCTGTACAGTATAACTTTGTACAATATGGTGGTTTCAAACCGTTGCTTAAATCTATGAATTGCTGACAAGCATTACACATCTCTATTATGGTTCACAATTTGCCTTATTATAATTCGCTTCTGTATANTATGCCTATTGGCGACTGGTGAGCGTCAGCTGCTCCTGCTGGTTGCTTTTGGACAAAACCCCAGTGGTGTTCACACCAAAAATGCCATTTTGCATCCAGGTAAGTATCAAATGACACAGTGACTTCTTGCGTGCTGTATCTTTGCCGTATTGCAATGTAGCGCCCATNAGCAAAACCAGGGCAGCCAGATGTAGACCCATAAGCATGCTGGTACAGAGTTACTCACAAGGTTGCCTAGTTTGCCTTGATGCAGCAGCAACAGGCCTTCAGACTGCTTTGATACAAGAGCGTCTACTTCAGCAGTTTTGTACCCATAGCAATAGTCAGTCATCATGCTGGCCAATGTTTGACCTTCATGTCATGTCATGCTTGCAGTGCAACAGGCAGCAGGCACACAAGCATGAGGGTATGGAGGACGTCTTGTAAACAACAAAGTCATATGATCTGTAGGATGCAATAGCAAACTGTGATTTGCTGGGCTTGCAACAACAGTGATGCAGCAACATGTTGTCGGAAAATTGCTTCTGCATCTCCTTCACATTTGCGACGCAGCATTGGGGTCAGAAGAGAGCACAGGGTAAGAAAAGCAGAGCATACCTTACTGGCCCTTCCTGGATTTGCTGATGGTAGACCTCTTACTCTTCTACCTCTGCTTGCCATGGCGGTCACANGTGAATAGTATACATGGTCATGCAGTCAATGGGAAGGCAAAGATTCACCCTGACTAGCAACAAGACAGGCTAGCACCAGCATGCCTCCACCAAACCAGCCCCTAATGCCTAAATGTTGTTCAGCTGGATTTACGAGACCTGCAAATGCAACTGACAACAATGGATCAATAGCCAATATGATTTGACCATGGCTTGCACTGATGCGTGACTGAGCCTCTACCTGGGCAATCTCTGCTGTTGACCATGGACCCACAGCTGGCCATAGCAACACTAACCAAGCTACTGGGTTACGAAAGCCAGCCCACACTGAGTTGGCCCCCTTACCTATCAGAACTTTATGTACAATGTCAGCAATTAACCAGACAAAGGACAGACATGCCATGACAGTCAGCTTGACAGCTACAAGGTCTGTGGCAGAAAAATTGACAGCATGCCGACTCTGACGAACCATGACTCCTGACCAAAGAATAGCAGCACAGATGATAAGGAGATCACCCACAATGCTGACATGACTGATGTAGGTACTTGACTGGGTTGCCGGAATTGTGCTATCTACAGGGTCAGTACTGATCAAAACACTACCTGTGAAACCAAGTAGAGCACCACCCCACATGGGCTTGCCAACTGAAATGCCAGCAAGGGTAGACAAGATGGGTGTTGATACAATGGAAGATCTGAGCAAAAACGCCCCCCTGCTAGCTGTTGCAAGAGCANAGAGTGCCCTGTCGTAAACTGTCAGGACAGCACAGCACAGGCAAGACTGGGAAGCTCAGCTGAGATTGTCACAGCAGATTTTAGCATATGCATGCAAGCGTGCGCCTGCTGAACTGTGAGCTGAACTGGCACAGCTCTGGGGCAGCACTTGATGCCACCGTGTGTCACACAAGCTGTTCAATCTAGAGGGATGTTTCACTCTTATAGGTTAGGAGAACATGATGTATTTGCTAGAGAGACTTGGGGAAGGGAGTCGAAGCTTGGGCAATCAGTTCACACCCAGGACGACGTCTACTATATTCTGACTGTGCCTCTGTCACGCTCATGCAGGACCGCAGACTCAGAGGCAGCCAACCGATGATGGGCGCAGCCAAACTGTTGCTGAGAACGCTTACACTCTGCAAAGTGCATCAGCTTGTTGCAAGGTAGACTTGTGTCTGTTGCTGATACAACTATTCTTGCAGGAGTTTCCAACAATTAGATTCAGGGCAGCCAAGCCGGGTGAGGATGCCTCAACTGGTTTGGAAGCCAGAAGTCTAGTTGCACAAAGGGTGGCGGTGGATCTGAATGAGCGCCTCAGCATCATGCAGAGAGCTGGACAGCTTCCGGCTGCATCCACTTGTGATTTAGTCATTNATGTGCAAGCATACTTCACAAGCTGCACAATTGACTTACCTTGATGTCACTGGCCTGTTCCACAGCATCATTTGATGTGTCACTTACACCATCATTTGGCCCGCNTGGCAAGATCAGAGACAGGTTTGGAGCTTGCTGCATCAAGATTGGGTGTGTGTGTTTGCTGGTGGTGAGCTGAGGTATTCAAGCCTGGCAAGAAATTCTAGCTGGGCAGGTATGTGAGCATTCAGCAAGCACTGCCATCAAGTCATCAGTCATCCTGTTTGACTACACAACTCAGACGGTACCACGACGTGCAGCNGGACAACAGTGGCGTTGTGACATTTGAGCACGATAAGAATTAAACATGAAGACATGCAAATGTGATAGCAGTGGCATACCAATGTGCATATTCAATGCTTGTGCTTTTCAGCAATGTGGCATGCAGGCACAACAATAGCTGCCTGCTCAGCTGCACCTTGGCCTGTATACATTCATGGTAATACCAAAGACAGCATACAATGATGTTGTCAATTGCTAGCCAGTCCACCCAAAGGCATCACATGNAGCGTTGTTGTTGTTGTTGTGTGTTGTTTATTTTGTGTGTGCTCCGACCTTTGCACGCAACCGTTTGATCAGTTTTTATGGCTCAGCTCGGGGCTGCCAACAAAACCACCGTTCCGGTGAGTCGCGGTGTCGACAANAACTTCAAAACAACAGCTTTGCACACTACAGGACCAATCGCTGGCCTCCGACGCATATTTGGTATAGTTTGCAACTTGTATGCAGCAATTGTCAGGCTGTGATACAAATATTACTACAAGCAGTATAATTGAGAGCTGTAGTGCACTGCTGTCAGCCTTATTGCTGCTGCCATGCATCACATGGGATCTGCAGTNAAGAGTCAGTCTGAAGCTGTCTGCTGAGACGCTTGCAAGTGCTTGGGCTTGATCAACACCCAGTCCGCTGATGTNGAAGCGGAGTGTAGCTCTGAGTGTCGCTTCCATTGCAACTTCCGCTCATTCCCGTATCCAAGTGTCATTGTCTGCAACTGCCGACCACTGCTTGTNCATGATGCACCACATATGTCAGCTGCAGATGTAGGACCACAGTTAGTCATTGCAACATGGGCTATTGGGACATGCATAATGCTGTGGGTTCTCAGCTGGCTGCATTCTGCTTTGTCTGCATTGCAAATTTGGTGATGCTAAAGTCTGTACATGTGCTGTATAGACTCCTGCACCCACAACCGCTGCTAAGACAGCACTGACAGCAGTCTTGAGGATAGCTGGAGACAATGTTTNACCCCACCCTGCTCACGTCCAATATCGGCGTGTAATCTCTCAGCTTATCTTAAGCTGACTCCTGTTGTACACTTGCAATGACCTTTAACGACTGAGTGAGGGCTATGTTGATCAGCTTTGCATCTGTCCTGTGTGCTGTTCTGCTGTGCTTTGGTGTGCTGTAGATGTTTGCAAATCATGCCTTTGAGCGTTTGCCAATACCAATGCCCCTCATATTGGGGCATAGCTCACCAATATGATTGTAGCTATCATGCCATGCTACAAGGATCCTGCTGTCTGCTTGTGCACAGTTTGTCACGTACACAAATGTATGCTCAACAGCAGCTCAACCAGCCATGCTGCTGACATGTCACATGCTGTTGGCAGGCTGGAGTGCAAGATGCCGATGCAGTGGTGTTAAGGACTCCACTGGATTGTCTGGACAACAATGATGCTGATGCCCAGGTGAGTATTGCTGTATGCCCTTTACAGCTTGCCCGTTTGACAAGATGGGCACATGACTCTGGAGGGCTGTGGCCTGTTTGAAGTCCTTTCTACAACAAGTTAGCCATCTCCTTTGTAGCTGTGATCAAGCTAGAGCTGCAACGCATGTGGGCGTGTAACACATTGTCATATGCATGCAGGTGGTCGCCTCACTGATCCAACTGCAGGAGCTTGCAGTGTCAAGTGGCCGTACATCACCATTGCATACAGTTGCCACGGTACGCCACCCCCGCACAATCCAACTGATCAACTACATCACCTCCCATGCTCACTCAAGTCCAGACAGCAGCCAGAGCCACAGCATGCAAAGCAGCAGTGGTTCAAACTCCCCTCAGCACAGCATGCACAGCACGCAGGCAGACCATGCTGGTGCTCCGAGCTTGCAAGCTAAAGGTTCAAACATCCTCAGCCAAGATCACCTCAACAGCCAGCATGTGCATCATGGTCAGAAACAGCACCTTAGTCATGACTACAATGCGGCAGGAGAGACACAGGTGGCGGCACCACAGTCTGATGCTTCAAGAGGTGGTAAGAGCGGGAAGAAGATGCAAGCAGCAAAGGCAGCCTTGAGTGTGGATGTGCTGTTGCCTGATGAGCTGCTGAGCGGCTTGCTCACTCAGTGCTCGGTGCAGCCTGAGCTGCTGAGTGTGATGGAGGACCTGTTTGACTCAGCAGGTGAGAAGGAGTGAGCACACACATGCGACATGTGTGGCAGCAACGGCTGAACACACTTGCTGTTGTGCCAGTGTTGTCCTGTTGCGTATGTGCATAAGGCCACAGACTGAGCTGCAGCTGAGTCATGCAAGCGTTTCAGCATCTGCAGTATGTACTGACTACCGTCAGAGACCTTTGCAGGGTGTGTCAGACATGCATGCACACTGCTGCAGCTTGCTGTGTATCTGTGCATGCAAGCAAGCTGCAGCTCTGCTTGCCTGCTGGTAAGCATGTGTTGACATGGCTGTTGTTGTCTCTACACTCAACAGCACCTGGGTGGCATTAACATCACCATTGCATTTGATCTGCCACATGTTTCCCCATGTAGTCAGTAAGTATGCTTTGTGTGTGTGCGCAGGGGCAGAAATGTACTTGAGGCAGCCATCCCAGTATGGATTGGGTACAGACACCTCTGATCAGCAGACACCTACATTTGCGCACGTAGCAGAGGCTGTAAGACAGCAGGGTGAAACTGCCTTGGGCTTCGTGCTCAAGGATGGCACTGTTGTGACTGCACCTCATGCCAGGCATCAACAGCCACTTGGCTCGGGAGATCAGATCATAGTGCTCGCGGGCACAGCCTGACAAGTCAGCATGCATTGCATGTGGCAGTGCGTGTGATTTTTCAAATTGTTTTGAGTTTGTGGCTGATGTCTGCCTGCTGATGCCCCTGCCATCCTCGAACGCGCTCAGTACCTGGTGCACCTAATTAGCTTGGATTCTCTAGCCTAAGGTGCCAGAGTGTGGCCAAAAGCAAAGTGATGGGAGCGCCTCTCTAGGTATGTGTTGTTGTTGTTGCAGACGCATGAGACAATTGAAACACCTCAGTGAGTTGGATAGGAGTTGGTAAGTTTCCGAAACCAGAGCAAAGTCGTGCTCGCGGTTGCCGTGTGCAGCACGGTTGTAAAGTCAAATACGGCAACTGTGGCTCAAGATGCCTACCCGAATCTGCGACTGCAATGATCCAGCACTGATGCGCCCATTCTATGCATATTGTCGTCGGTATGCAAGACCGTGTGGGCCAGCCATGTTGCCAGGCCAGAACGCTCGCTGTTTTGCNCGTTCTGGCTAGTGCTCCACTGCACAGCAGGTACTCTGCAGGTTTGTGCGTACGCAGTATACAGTGCCGCAGCAGACAAGCAGTACCCGTGTTGTGTGATCTTTGCTGCTTGTTGGTCCCTAACGGTCTGACGGGGTCCACAACCCAGTCATGATCGCATGCCGCTCTGTCATCTACTTGGAAACTATGTGCTGCAGCCGTTGCGGGCTGTCGGGGCTGGGGCTGCTCACACTACGCCCTTCTTGCTTACAGGCGCCTGAACTGCAGTCGTTGCGTTTCCGGTTGTTGCGTGAGTCACATGAACAGGACCCGCAGCAAANGTCAACATCACACATGTTTGTCTGTGCTGCGCACTGCGTCCATCAACCAAGCCTAGTTGGTTTGTCTGTGTCAGCTCAGAGACACACACCCAATTTGTCACATACTGTCAAGAGCAACAAACTAAACCACACATATTCCAATTTCCTAGTATATGACATGCACATGTGATGTTTGCAGACCGATTTGACAAGAACCCAAGGCTGCAATGCCTGGTGCTANCGCTGTCACAAGGCCGAAGTATTGTTGCTGTTGGGGGATGACACGGAGATTCAGCCAGATGCATGGATGCAACTAGTCCTAGGTTTGTATGCTGTGACAGTCATTTTCTCCATGCTGTTTGCTGCAATAATGCTGGCTGCAATGCTACATAACGGACGGCAAGCACCGGCGCGGAGCAGCACGCCGGATGTCGTCTTCGGACTCTGTTCCAGCAAGGTCACGTTAACAGACAGAATTCATGACGTGTTGCTTTGGTGGGACGGCAGGCACAACGGCTTAGCGCTCGTTGATGAAGTGCCTTCAGACCTGCCAGTTTTGCCGAAAGGCCTGCACGTGCAAGCAGTTTCCACACCTTGGCAGTTTGTCGGCGCAGCAGAGCGATGCGCCTGGGCACANTGTGGCCAAAAGCAAAGTGATGGGAGCGCCTCTCTAGGTATGTGTTGTTGTTGTTGCAGACGCATGAGACAATTGAAACACCTCAGTGAGTTGGATAGGAGTTGGTAAGTTTCCGAAACCAGAGCAAAGTCGTGCTCGCGGTTGCCGTGTGCAGCACGGTTGTAAAGTCAAATACGGCAACTGTGGCTCAAGATGCCTACCCGAATCTGCGACTGCAATGATCCAGCACTGATGCGCCCNTGATCACTGGCAGATCCCTCAGCTGCTGCTCAAACGACATCACAGAGGCATCACTGGAAAAGCTGCTGGTGCTTGCTAAGTCAACAGGACCTGTGAGCTGAACATGAAAGCTGCACTGATCCATGCTGTTGTGGCCAACAGCGTCCTCTAGCACTTGCAACAGGCTGGTGATCTGCACCTTGTTTCCTGCTTGCAGAGCTGCANTGTGACAGAGCTGCTGCGGGAGCTGCAAATGCTGAGGGTGACCAGGGAGGTGCAAGCAGGCATCTCAAAGGGGGAACCTGGAGGGGGAGCCCACCTGCACCCCGCCTCACATGACTTGCTCACCCTTGAAGCCAAANGGTGCTGCTGGGGCTGCATTGTGAGGAACTGTTGGGATCAGGGGCTCCTGCAAAACAAAGACCAGATTAGCTGATTGGTGATGCAGGATGCATGTTGATTGCTGCTTTGAGAACCTGTCTGGGGCTGAGTGTAGAGAGGCACATGTCAATTGGGCATACTGATACGACCAGGACTGCAATTGCCCCAACAGCCCCAACAGCATGAAACGCACTGCGAGAGGTGGGTTGGATCAGGGGCTCCTGCATCACCCCAGGTTGGCTGATTGATGAGGCAGCATGCATGAATACTGCTGCTTTGAGAGCTGGTGTACAGACGCGTATAGCGGTGTACAAACAAACACAAGTCATCCAAACCCTCGGCATGTGCATGAGGCTTGCTGAGGACAAGGAGTGGAATCACAGCTCACATGCTGATCGTTAAGCAGCAAAGCATGTGAGGGAGGGCAGACCTGAAGGGTGTGCTTCCAGGGCAGGGCAGCCTTGGCGGCAGCCACATGCTCCTGCCTCACTTCCTTGCTGACCACTGTCCCTTGCGCTGCCACAGCATGCCAGAAGGTGCGGCCCACTGCAGGCAATGATTACAAAACTGGCCTCCCATGCCAGGTCAACAGCATTGAAAGTCTAGAAACATTGCTGATAAAGGATTTGGAATGAAACATTGGGGATGGGCAAGCAAATAGCTGCATCGACAATACAAGGGATTGTGCGGCATATCAATAGCATGCTATACATCGAATGGGACAACCCAGCTTAGCAACAGAGCTCTGCAATAATACTGTTGCAAACCAAACACAACTCTACACACCCGTGCATATGTTTGTTTCAGCTTCTTGCTCAGGCACCTTCCCACAGTACACCTCAAGGTTCAGTACCGTGTACACATGCAGGCTGTCTGTGTGTGCAGGGAAGACCCCTTACAGTGCTGTTCCTAATTGAGCAGAACACATTACCTCGGACAGGGAAGCCTCCTGTACCATCAAAGCTTTCTGAGCGAAGGGTCACAGCTGTGTACTGTGGTGAGGGGTCTGCAGAAGGGTCCCTGGGGTTGGTGCAAGAGTCAGCAANATAGTTTGAGAAGCGTGCATAATGAAAGCGGCCTTATAACCAGCCACACCTGCAATCTGATGGCAGCCGCTCTATCTGAAAGCTTCGGCAAGCCGTGCAGTACAGTCGAGCTCAAGTGCAATACGCGACAATAGTCACTGCTTGCCAGTTAACCGACTGCCCCTGACTCACAGAGAACCTTCAGGCGCAACAGCAGGAATCCGAATGCAGATAACTGACTTGGCCTTTCTGACTGATCATGTGACAAGCAAGCCTCGAGTTACACATTCACTCGGATGGCGAATTGAAATATNTCTCAGAATCAGGTTGCAGATGCACTGCAAGATGCTGAACTTAGCAAAGGGCACCTGCAACAAGAGCTACAGGACTTGCAGCAGCATTCACAGTGGCTGCAGCAAAGGCTTGACCAGCAGCAGAGCCCAGCTGGGCAACATNTCTGCCAGTCACCTAAAAATTGAGGTGATTGCTACTTCCGTAGCCTTCCCCTTCTTTGACAGTATTCACCGTGACAGGTCTGGAAGTGTGGCCAAAACTTCAAACTGCATCAAAAATTGCCGTAAATGCGTTGGTCATTTGTCAGTCATGTGACGGATTGAATATGAGGTGCATGCAAGGACGAGTCAGGCAACAATGGAGTGCCAAGTGTTGGCCGCGCGGGTCGTGTAACTAAGTGTCAACACAAAAGGCTATTGCCCTTGCAGCGGAGCATGTGCCCGTAATATCACCCTGCGCCGCAGGACCTGCGCAGGACCTGCTGTCCTTATACGTTGTACGAGCATCGCACTTTAACTGTGATAGCCTTGGCACCATATGTGTGCCCTCTTGTTGGAGTAGTGTGTTGCCTGCATGTCATAGATGACGCTGCTACGGTGCAATGTAGTCTCAATGCATGGTGTTGCGCCGCGGTGAAGCTCAGTATAGCAATCTTATGAAGACGCACCCGCCTGCCTGAAACTCCCGATGGCAAGCACGATGTCAGCCGCAGATAACGTCCGTGTGTGGACCATGCAAGACTTGAACATACTGGACTGTGTGGAGAATGCTATATGTGTCAATATATATGGCTTATATGAGGACCAGCACAGGTATATGCCTGTTGCACCTTTGATATCTACCCTGCTGTCAGACCAGCCTGAGCTGGCTTGTACACTGCAGCATTGACGGTGTGCAAGAGACGTGTCGAGTGGTGTATCAGAATGCCAAGTGTTTGCAGCAACTTGGCCTTCCCAGACCCCATGCAGCTTTCCGCGAAAGGCTGCATGCTCTGAGCCAGGACAAGCAGCGTGAGCGACGAGCCTGGGTTCTGCAAATTGCTCAGGTATTCACTGGTGACTCANTGCTGCTGCAGAGCTGCAAACTTCTTCCCCAGCTGCACTGTGCCAGCTGGTAGAAAGTCATGAAGGATCGTGCGTAGGTCTGACCAGCCAGCTGCTCAGAAACTTGGGAACCCATACTTCCCCACAGATTCTTTGCTAGCTCAGGGTTATGATGTGTGTTGGTGACATTTCCTGCAAGTGTACCAAGAGAGGTAAGTCAGACTGCCAAGACAAGCATGTTGGCGTGTCTGATATGAAACTCGCCATGGCTGCTGATATCACAGGTATGGTCGCAACCCAAAGTCACAGCAGGTCAGCTGTAGTGGGCATTGGAGAGCTGAGATGTGGCAGTTTTGACCATCGTTGTGTCCAAAAAGAACAGGAAACAAAGGAAACACTATGCCAGGTACCGTACCGTAGTACGCGTTTCAGGGAGAAGCCTAGGTTGGCCTAAGCTTAGCTGAGAGCTATGATGTCACATGGAATGCAACACACGTACCATCTGGCAAGTACTTGACGTGGGCATCAACAGCAATGGTGACATCTTTGATGCTTGCATACAGCTCTTGATGGATTGCATGCAGGGCTCGGAAGCCGTTTGAAGCCAGAAAGACGCCGGCACCGCACGGCTTCATCTCCTCCATACGTTCAAAGACCTGTGCAGGCAGAGGTAGTGTGTAATTATGGGTTACTCATTAGCGCTGCCTCTGTGTGGCATGTGGCATCAACAGTATGTGTGCCCTAGCATATGCCAGCTGCAAAGTGGTGTGACTCGACTCGTTCTGCATGGCAGGTGCAATGTCTGGGAGGCAGGGCAGTTCCATTGTCCTGCTCGTCAAGTGAGTAGCACTGTGTAGACCTGATCTGTACAGGCTATCTACTGTAGCAGTCCTTTTCAGCTGTAACGCACTGCCTGTGTCGTGTGTGTAGCAGGGGATGCACAACTTGTGGCAAAGAAGATGCGTGATTGGCTGCAGTGATTTGCGGTATTGGTGCACTGTGTACTTTGCTGGGAGGGACTGCAGAGCACACGTGTATATATGACACTGCATGTGGTCCCGTGAGGTAGGCATCAATGTGTGCACAGGGTAATCTGATGCAACCAGGCTTGCGTTGATTTGGGGGCTCAAGACTCTTTTGGAAATCGTGAAAAGTTTCACTTACCTGTACAGTCAAAACTGGCTCTTTAGCTTGCAGCAAAGCTGCAGCAGTAGGGTGTACCACAACATTAGCAATGTAGTGATGCATTCGGACAAGCTCACGCGCACAAGGCCATGATTATCGCTAGCTGCAGAACAACATGCACACGGCTACAAGCTTACTGTCAGCTATACACAGGCCACATCAGCAATATACCTAGCTGCCATGTTATGACGCAATGCAGATGGGATGCTGCAGGGCAGGAGCAGGACAGCACTATGCGACAGGCAGCATGCTTGCAGTGCTTCCATGCATCAAGATGTTGCTATAGGCCACAGCATACAGTCTGTACAGGGCCTCTTGTAGCATTCAAGCGGAACCAACAAGACGACAGCAGCATCATGCAAAGTGAAAACAGCAGCAGCAGGAATGGCACTTGCAAGGGCAGCATGNCAGGTGAGCACGTTTGTGCTGTGCGCAGCACGCTTGGTACAAGATGTCTTGCGTTTGCATTAGCTGTTCTCGCGTCATGATTGCGGGACTGATGAACGCCTTGACTGAACTGGGAAACCGCTGACAGGGTCCTGCGGCAACTGCTTCGAGNCAGCATTGTTCAGTTGGCAGGTGGCAGGTAGGTTACACTTGCGATGTTGCATAAGCTGGCACGGTCGAGCAGCTGAGCAAGACTGTCCACCTGCGTGCTAGCCTGGTGTCAGCATCTGTATCCACAAAGATCTTGAGATCAAACAGTTCCTGTAGTGCTGGGTTGTAGAAGGCTAGGATGCCGTCAAAGAGTATGACATCAGCATGCTGCACTGACACCAGCCCTTTGCGAGAGCTGGTCACAAAGTCGTAGTCTGGGATCTGGACTGGGCGCCCTTGCTTGAGCTCTCTCAGACAGTGTATGATCTCGTCAAATGCAAAGGCATTGGGATGATCAAAGTTGAAGTTAGCGATGTCTGCTGTCTCCTGAGGAGTCAGATTGCGGTAGAAGCTATCTTGTGACAGGTTGATGACACCTTGCTCCTCCTGCAATGCTGCTGTTGACAACACCTAGGCTGCACCTCAAGCATTAAAACAGGAGCAGCAGATCACTACAGCCTCAGCAGGGGGTGTCGTGAACAATGCCCTGATAGAGCTGATGCTGACAGAATGCAAACAAAGATGCAGGCTGCATGACAAGCACCCAAGCAGTAGAAGAAGAGTCTCAAAACACCTGCAGGGTATGGGCACCTCAACAAGCCCACAGTGCCCTGGCAACACTAGGGAGTTTGGGAGCCTTCATTACTTGCATAAATTCCCACATGCCCTATAGATCTTCACACACTCATGCTGAATTATACCGTGACAATGCTGCTGTTAGCATAAAGGCACTGCCTCTGTGCAGGCTCCACCACAACCCCCCAAGAAGGAGCAGGAGGCCCCAACAGCCCCAGCAGGGCCGGTTGACCTCTACAAGCCCNCAACAGCAAATTCAGCGCAATCAGGTTGCAGTTGAACTGAACATTGCAGCAGTGCATGTGAGCCAACAGCATTACGGGGCTCCAATCAGGAGCTGCACCACGGCTTTGTCACTAGATGGCAACAACACCAAAGCCTGGATGTGGCGCACCAAGGCGCACAACAGCCA
This sequence comes from Trebouxia gelatinosa, assembly GCA_000818905.1. Taxonomy (NCBI): domain Eukaryota; kingdom Viridiplantae; phylum Chlorophyta; class Trebouxiophyceae; order Trebouxiales; family Trebouxiaceae; genus Trebouxia; species Trebouxia gelatinosa. Next base: position 354,738 of record KN805353.1, on the reverse strand, counting down.
GACAACAGCTTGAGGTATGCCTGTGCTGCACTCATGCCACATGGAAGCAAAGCTTTAGTGATTGCATAAGCTGTGGACTGCTGCACTGCCTGGTTGAATGCAATAGTCAGGTGCAGCAAAACATGTACTTCTGTCGTTGAATTGCTGCATGCATGCAGGAAGCCACACAGGATCTCAGCCATGTAGTCAGGCTGGATCCTGCCAGTCTGGTAGCTCGCGCTCTANTGCCCTGCTGTGGCAGCTGTTGTCATTCAAATTGTGTATTTCAGCAATGTACATGTGCCACAGTCAAGCATGTAGAACTGTGCATCTCTGTGTTCACAGTAGACAGGAATGGCAAAGACCCTTGCAGGAACGCACTCAATAGTAGGCACATGCTTCGCTCACGGGCACAACAAGTTATTGATATGCTTCTGTGTCTTGCTGCATCAGCTTGCCGGCATCAGCTGGAACAAACTCTGCATATGCAAGAGTGCTATAATACATGAACTGATGTGCGATACATCACTGGCTTGTCTTGCTGGTCAGATTGTGCAGCACTGGTGTTGGTGTTCAGCCTTGCGCCCTGCTTGTGATCATCGAGCAGCATTACAGTCATTGCTCAGCACAAGGAACCATCATCGTGCTGTGGCCAGGACGTTGCGTCTGCAAATTACTGCAGCAATTGCAGAGTGTGCTGTCACACATTCATTGGAAAAGACTGCAGCTGTCTCAGAACTACGGCCAACGCTGTCTGCAGTGGCAATGACTTTGTTGGCCTGGCTGCCTGCTGTTGTTTCATTGNATGTCCTGCAGTGATGAGCACATCTCTTGCACACATGCTTATTTGCTGCGGTGCAGACTGTGCAATCTGGGCAAAACACTTCAGTAGGCAATGCACGTTGCAAAGGATGTCCATTGGCTGCAAAACCACATGGGAACTGCATGACAGGCCTCATGACATATTGGCATGTGCCCTGAAGCGCTTGATCGTTGTAGCTGCTCGTTCAATCACACACAAGTGAGACGTCAGCATGTAGAGTGAAGACCAGAACGGCGGTGTGTAAGATCACACCTATGGAGATAAGCTGAAGGTTATTCTCAGCTGACATCACGATTTGTGTTCTGCTTAGTCGCACGCCACAGGCAATGCGCAGTAGTCTGCCCTAAAGGATGTTTACATTCTATACGCCGCTGACATATGCCTGCTAGCTCACAGCTACAGCTAAGCACACAAAGACTAAACGGAAGTGCCTTGTATGCAACAAGCAACTGCATGTCCTGGGCATGACAAGCCAAAGGCGAAGGCTAGAGCATTAAGATCTACCAGTCATGAGCAGACATGCAGCACAAGGTTGCCTCATGCAAGAGAGCGACATCGTAGCGCAGCAGCACAAGGGCGGCAGGCAAGCCTGGCCTTGATGCACAAATAAGTTCATACGCTGCACATGATGTGCACGTTGCAGCATGTGTGTCAATTGCAAGTGTGGGGGATGTTTCAGGGTGTAAGCAGTTCATTGCCCAGCAACAACCAAGCTAGGCACAGCTGCACAGAAGCTGGGCTGTGCAAGGACATGCAAAACATTGCAAAGCAATTGAGGAAATTTGGGGAATGCTGAGCAGCAGTGAGTAACTTGCCTTGTGCTCTTCTNTATACTTCATCCTGTGTACACATCTGTACTGCTCACTACTACTGGTTCTGCATCATTAGTGGCTAGCTGAATACAGCATGCATGCAGGTGACCTTATCATGCAGAGCTAGCAGCAGCAAGTACAGTTGAAATATGTATAGGGGCCGCATGGAGCAACTACTGGTAATCAGACAGTGCTTGTACTAAGAACAAGTTTCCTGCAGACCGATGGTCAGAGCGGTCAGGCAAATTGAAGTCTAAACCCTGACCTAAGCTATGAGGCAAGAGGCAGCTGCTGCAGAAATGCTACAGGGTTTCACATGCCATGCAGTCTTCAGCAGCGTACACAACATGATGAGCATCTTTTTAGACCCAAACTGCATTTCCTGTGAGTTGACGATGCTACTGAGACAGTGTTACCGAAACTGTGAGACAAGCATGACTGTGACATGGGTTGCATGCTGACTACCAGACATTTGCATGCTATTTACTTGACTCAACAGCTCTGCTACAGAGACTGACAAACTGCTGTGAGGGAACTAATGATGCATGTTTCGCATGCTCCAACATGAAATTGCAACTTAGCATGTGCTTGACCTTGCCGACCCTGTCAGCCCAGTCAGATGGAGTCCAATGGCAATGTCTTGGAAGCAGCAACTGCATGCCCAGTGGGATTTAAATGGCTGTGCTTGGTTACCTAGCCCATTTGATGGCTCTGCTACAGAGGCTGTCAATGCGGTCTGGCAACGAGTGGCTCTTGCCGGTGTTGCTGTCCCGTCCAGCAAACACGATTGGCTCAATGCCGCCATCTAGCTCAGGCAGCGCTACCTGAAGCAATCACATGAACAACCTATTGGAAATTGAGATGGCATGTGCTGGCTCACAAACAGTGGAGTCAAGATTGTTGACTTTCTCACAGGACTGCAATGTCCATGAGTAAGAACTTTGCTGACAAACACTACTATGCCACATCTGAGACACCATTACTTACGGTTTCTGTCCAACTATGACAGGCAGTAACAAAACCCTATTACTCTTCAGCTCATGCGAAGNATGACTGAGGATGACTGACATTGCATCATTGATTTAGCTTGCCATGCCAGCAACACCGCAATAACAACAATGACATTACTGCCCAAACCTGACTTGCTACTGCACGGCTCTGCTGCAACTGTCAACACACAAGCAGCAAAGGCTCCCGCTATCAAGCTGAATACCACACAAATGTAAGCTAGTGACGTCATACGGCAATGATAGAGTGCGGGCTGACCTTCGTGTGACAGCAATCTCGCCTTTCATTTGCTCATTGTACAGCTCCACCTGCTTGAGCGTAGCAGCAAGCCCATCCAACTCTGCTTGAACCTTTTCTACCTGTGCACATGTACCAACAAACTTGTTGCCTCTTGCAACAAGGACGCTGTAATGGTGCTGGCAGCTGGTTGTTTGGCCAAGAAATGTACTCAAGCATGCTGTACGCAAGCTGCATACTGCTCGGTAGGCAGATCTGCTTGAGCTTGGCTGCATGTGCAGGAAGGGTGAAAGTACTCTGTGATTCTCTGTGTCATAACAGTGGCTCCATTGGAGGAGTGTCTCTGTGTATCTTCAAATACAATGCTGGCTGTTCCTGACAGTTGAACTCATACAGGTTAAGCTGGCACTAAAAGCATTGGAGTTAGCAGTACAATACGTGTCGTGATGTGAGCCTCTACCAAAGTAAGCTGTACACTTCTTGCAGCATAAGACCAAACTCTTCAGCAATTGAGAAATGCAGTTTACAAAGAGTGGCACTCACCATTCAACACATGGGCTCACCAACGTAGCAAGACTGTCAGGTTGCACAACGCTTGCACGTTGGAACCCCACTCCAGATGCCATCCTTGCCGGCAAAGCGCCACTGAGAGACTCTGAATCAACAAGATGTGTGAGGGCAGTTTTGTTGCAGGTAGCTACACTCCAGCAGACACACATATACTGTCTCTGGTGCCGCGCTGCCTAAACCAAGCTTGCTCACACATGTGCTACTCACGCAACGAGGTGCTCTTGTATGCCCTTGCCAGACTGTTTGCACGGGGAGTCTGCCTCAATACTTTCACAAAGTGCACAGCAAGGCAAGCATACAAAAGCACCTCTGCTGGCAAGGGCTTGCAGACTGTCTTCAATCATAAGCACTTCCGAACTGGTTTTAGGTGTTTTGCAGCAAAGTCATGATACACAATATGTGATGTTAGGCTTACCATGGTCCATGCACAGACCGCAGTGCGTCCAGCATCGACTCACAGAACCTGCTGCACAGTAAGTCACGTACGCATACGACATGTATCTGTGTCACACAGAATCTGAAGGAATGCTTGCCTCACTGAAGCCAGCAGGACTTGCAAAAATATTTTCAAGCAGAAGGGTGCTGCATAGTATACAGGGCAGTGAGAGGATGCAGAGCAAGATTGCTGTATGTGCATGGCAGAAAACGTCATACATCTGCGCACATTCGATCTGCGGTCACTGAGACCAGCCAGCCTGGCAAGTCAACATACATTAACACTTTAACCGGAAAACCACAGAGTTCGACTTGTTGAGGGAGGCCAGTACACGCCTGCATGCTGACAGGCCCACAAGAAGGGGTATGTCTAGTCCCGAAGTCAGCCCTGACTCTGACAGCGAAGTATCAGCAGATCCTTCACACAATCCAGGAGGAGAACCTGCGAGTCTGACCATGGACACGCACAAGGCCATACCTGAAGCTGTGACATCATTTCCTGAGACCCCAATGAAATCAGCAGATTTGTATGAGCGTAATTTGTCCTGTATGTCCTTTGAGAAGTTCCTCGCTGCCATGGACACCAGCAACCAGCATGACAAGCTGCCAACTGAAGCTACAAAGTCTCCCCCACCTGACGCACTGCCCACATGGAGCGAGGAGCGTCATCTGGGTCATTTGGCAGCTGATACATACGGCATCTCCAACTCAAAGGTGGGCCTGCCTTGATCAATGCGAAAGCTGCCACCAAGCTACAAGTTCAGCTTGACGGCCCTTGTCATCGATCAAGTCTGAGCTGGGTTCAGTAGGCTTCAAAAGCGTCCACACATGTTATGCTGCTTGGTAACTTGCCACAAGAGCTCATGATCAATCAGCAGTCTTGACATGACCATCTAGACAAGCCATGTGCTGCACCTCACACCCCAAATGTGGGTTGCTATGGCATTCTGAAAGGTTGCACGGCTGAGTGCCAGCAATTCATAAGCAGCAAGCAACAGTGAGTCTGCTCATAAGTGCCATGATGCGGATATTGCAATGCTCAAGAGGCACTGTAAACCTGCCGTCAGTTGCCACCTGATGCCAATGGTACCACCAGTGCCTGGTTGGGGACTAGCAACAGCAGTATTGCAGCACTTCTCCCATGCTGACGGCTCTTGTGTGTTTGCAGAGTATGTCACCCAGATTGAACACCCACTCACTGCCGTACAGCACAGGCACNGAAGACAGTAGCAGCTTTGTAGTGTTGTATCAATGGCTAGACATGCAACATTGGTTGACCCTCAAAAATCTTTATGAGTGAGATATGGTCTGGAATCAGAGATGTTGCGAGAATGTGCGGTGAAGCTGCAGGGCTGATGCGAAGGCTTTGCTGGGTGTGAACCTGAGAAGGCATAGACAGCATGGCATGTGCAGACCTTAGAGAGAGGGTGTGCTAGGTCTGGGGTGAAGGGTCCATTGATGTGGGGCTCGAGCTCTGACAGGTTGATCTCTATGGTCTGGTCATACTCAGCGCCCTCATCTGGCCTCAAGTGCTCCCTGAAGGAGTCTGACAGCTTGGCCATAGGCTCGCGCCCAGTTGCAACCAGGTAGTCATACATCCTCTTGTTGTATGGGAACATTGAGGTGGTTGCACCAATTTCAGCACCCATGTTGCAAATGGTCCCCATGCCTGCAGGAAGGCAGTAGAGCAGTCTCAGACACATTGTTGTTGCTTGAAGCTGCTTGATGCCATGCCTCTGGCAACAAAGACGAGATTGAGGTTGAGGCGGACTCTTATGTTGTCCCAGCAAGAACAATGGCGGAATTGACTTCTTGTGAGCGGCACCTTGCATTATGAACAGCTTTGTACATCAAGTTTGGCCAACCGGACTAGTGCTGGCGCTGTATCTGCAGTTGTGAAATGTAAAATGAGCTGATTTCAGCACCCTCATTTGTGAGCTTCAGCTGATCTGGTCAGGTCAAACCAAGGTTGTGTTCAATCAGTGCAATTCACTGTGTCAACCCAGGCTGGGATTAGTTGAGGACTGACAAACGGTGAGATGAGTGCAGAATACAGACAAGTGCATCACGATGAAGGTCACCTGTGCAGGAGATGGCATCTACACCGGGGCCATGGTATTCAACAATGGCACCAGTGCCTCCCTTGACCGTCAAGATGCCTGCCACTTTGCAGATAATGTCCTTTGGTGACGTCCATCTTGACATTTTACCTGTCAGTCTTACCCCAATCACCTGTCACAAGGGCATTGAACAATAGAGTCAACTTGGCTTCACAATGGTACATGTGATGTATGGTGACTGGTGACCGAGCCAAGCAAAACGGGCGCTTGTATACATGAAACCATAAGTCTTCCTGTTTGTCTGCACAAGCACCCTTTTGCAAGCTGTCAAGACACCTCAAGAGTTTGGGGAAAGTCAGGAGCAACAGCNCTGGGTGTCACCAGCACTGCATCCCGGCTCACAAGGTGTTGTCAAAGTGGGGTTGACCCCAGCAGCACAGGCAGCGTATGTAGTGCCAAACGTCAGGTTGTAGGTAGGGNCTTGCGTCTGAAACGTGTTCTTCTTTTGCACGTGGGGCAGCGACGGACTCATGGTGCTGGTTTCGTAAGTTCAGCCTTTGTCCATCATGCTATGCTTGAACCGAATCAGGTACTATAGTGCGCTTGGCAACAATGTCACCCGACATCCAAATACTGCAGGAACACAAGTATGCTTACAACCACATTCAGGTTATGATCCCAAGATACGCTGCTNCAAGCATGGCTTGCACAGTCAGATCTCCAGTCCAGACACCTCAATCCTGACAGTCTGTCAGTGCCACTGTTTGAAAGCCAGCATGCTGCATGCAGTAGCCTCGCTGTGCACTTCATGTACGTGTAGGCGATCTCTTCCGCAAGTGACTGCGTCACCCTCAAGTTGAACATGCTTGCCAAAGATGAGATGCAACTCAGCCTGTACACATGCAGATTGAACTGGAAGGAAGCCAAGGCAANTGTATCAGCGACACTTCTGCTACACAGCAAGTAGAGCATTTGCAAGGTGGCATTGCATGCACATGTGTTGGACAGAATTAGCAGAATTAGCATTTGCTAATTCAACTGGCTGAATCAGCACGTGTGACAGCAGAGAACTGTGCAGTTGTCTAGAACACGTACAGAAGTATGTCAGAGGATGCCGCTAAAAGCCCTAAACCCCCTTCAGCAATTCACTGCTGTGTACTTGCCTGCAGGAATATCTGTGAAAGAGGCAGAATCTTGCTGTTGCCTAGCAACCCCTTGAGGGGTTGTGGGACCCCTCTGGCTTTGTTGGGCTCTGGCAGGCTGCACTCCTGTCGCTTTCCTGCCTAGGCTTTGCACATTGCTGTTGGGGCTGTAGTGCATGAGCTGAAGAGCAATGCCAGTCCTGTTGGACACTACACAGTGTGGCTCCATCCTCAGAACCTGTAACACACAGCAGTATGTGAGATCTCACAGCCCCACGCTGGAAGGTTGCTGCTGACACACGCTTGATGCNAGTTCACCAGCAAGCTGCTGCAATGCAGCCATAGCATGTGGGGCAACTCCAGGTCCACACCTTGTCCCTCAACCTCACCCCCTTCCCCCTCTTTGAGGAGGTGGGGGGGGCGGGACGCCTCCGGTCCATCCAAGGCCTCACGGCATGGTTGAAACGCCTCACAGCGTAGACTTTTCTTTTTCTTTTCCACACCTTGTCGTGAGCTCAGCATGCACACAGCGTGAAGCCGCATGATGCAGAAAGCAGTGTGTGCAACTGGCATGGCTGCTGCAGGCAAGATTGGCTTGAAGGATGGTGCTGGGCATGTGGGGCCTCAGAGCATGCAGTCCCTCTTCCTAGGCGCCAATGTCTTCATGAATGTAAGTATTACTGTACTCTATGCTGAGCTGCAGCAGGTCTAGGTGTCTGCTCCAACGTCTTGCTGGTTTGGCTGCACATCACCAGCTCATGTTCTGTTCATGTCTGTGGTGTGCTTTTTCTGACAGACCAGCAGTCATATCAGCGTTTCCGGTCACTGACTGTTGTGGTTNCACTTGTCTGTGACAGGTGTTTGACCTGCTGTTGGCTCTGGGCAGCCATGCCTTGTTTCACAGCAACCTCCCGCTTGTGCAAAGCTTGCCTTACTGCCTCTGCAACATGTGGCTGCACGCAGGACACACACATGAGGTCAGCAGGGCGGCTTGGTACTACCTTTGTCATCATGCACAGGCAACTGAGCAATTGGACGCACACAGTCACTGTTCCTGCAACAGAACCTGTGTTCACTTGCAGGGTGTAAGTCATGCTTGTCACTGTAGAGCTGCTGAGCAGTGGCATTGCTGCCACCAACACCTGTTGATGTGTCAAGCCACGGTGCTCCGTGATCCATCACATTGCTCGTGGCTGTCACTAGCCATGGATTGGACAAATGACAGAGGGCATCTGGTGAAGGTGTCAGTGGTCAGGTGAGTACCTGGGCGAGGAAGACTGGGAGGTCCAGAGACCCAGCACTCATCCTGCCATCAGTGCACACTGGCAGTGAGCCCTGCAGAAACAATTGAAGGCCCCTGCAAAGCAGCAGCCTCCTTGACGCTGGGGCCACCTGCACTGGGATATAACGGCAAAAGAAAGTTGCCGGGTGCTCTTGTTGATGGTGACAGTGTCTATGCCCGGTTTGTGACANGCAGTTGTAACTTCTGCTGAGCTGCACAATGGCCCATTGTACATGTGATGATCAGTCACTCTCTGTAATGGGGTTTACCATCAAACAGCGATGTGTCAAGAATATGCAGGGCATGCGTCTCAGGTCCTTGCTGATAATTGCTAGATTCAAGTTGAGGTGCAGCTCTCAACAAGATTTGCGCAAAGCCAGAGTCCATATTGGCAGCAAGTCATATTCGCATGAGCAAATCTTGCCTCTTTCCTTGCTTGGCACATGCTGGGCTCTGACAGGTCAACAATACCCAGCAGTATTGTCAGCAGCTGCATGAACAAGGCTGTGACACGACATACAAAAGTGATTGCTGCTGTAGTTGTGGCGCAAGATCATCAAGGCACAGTCGCAATGCAGGAGCCTAAAGCAACAGCGGCAGAAACCGCACATGGCAGCTACAAGAACAACTGCAGCAGCACCAANTGACTATATTGAGCAAGCCAGTCAGGTCCGATGTGACAGAACTGGTGGCTGACTGCATTCACATTCTGGACGCTATCGACACGTTGGATGTGCTGTATTATGGATATGCACAGACCCCACACCCACACACAAAAATCACTTCAGTCGCGGCACCCGTTGAAAGCTTGTAAACACAAGATTGGCTGATACTGCAGTGGTCTGCACCTCACTTTGAAGCAGTTTTGGGGGGTAGAAAATAGGACACAACTCCATTGGGCTTGCAGTGGGGACCAGCTGGGTNCACGACAGACCACCTTTATCAGACAGACCTGCTCCTGCAACCCAAAACTTGCTCATAACAGCTCCGAGTGCGTGACTCACAGTCCGACACCTGCACTTACGAGAAGGCGCCTTGAAGCAGCCCTAATGCCTTGAATGCAACGAAGAAGACCGCAAAAAATGGCTAAACTTCGCAGCACAGCATGCCGCGCGCAGCACACCGCTGCCGCGCGCCTACATATACAGGTGACCCAGTGGCGAGGTACAGTTTAGACGGAGTCTTGGCTGACCAATTTGCGATACGAACTGCCCCGCTGGACCATAGGTGTCTGGTTCAGCAGCGGAGTGCAACGCCGGACATCACGTGTGAATGACAAGCATAGCCTGTTGCTCTCAGCGTAGACATTGGTCGGTTGTTGCAGCAGGCCAGAGTTTCCTACAGTTTTTTCTTCAGAAGATGCTCATAGCGTAGACACTTGGTCGGTCAGCGCAGCAAGCCAGTCTTCCCACCATTCTTCCTTCTGAAGGTGCAGTGAATGCTACCCTGTCAGCAAACTCACAGGCCAACTGCATACGCTCTGGTTTCCGTCTTTGTGATGTGCTCAACGTATTGACTACATAACCTGCTATGTAGCAAGGGCGTGTGACCTGAGCCTAGATTCTCAACTTTCTGAAGCAAGCGCAAGGTTGTATGAGGTGGGATGGGCAACTTCACTGGAAGTGGGGGCGTGANTGCATGCATGGCAGATGTGCACAACACTGAGTAGCAAGCTTTCAGACAACACACTTGATGGCACACTACCAACTCCTCAACGGTTGAGAGCAAATCTTGCATGACTGTAAGTGCTTGCATTAGTAGCAGCATGCACTGCTTGCATTGCAAGCATTATTAAGCTGTGCAGATTGCAAGGCATGTGTTTCTGTAGCTGCAGACAGGGGCTGCTGTGAGCAGAAGCAAGTGTGGGAATGAAGCAGGCACACACGAGGATAAGGCAACAGTTCAGTGTTTGTTTGCGTGCAGGCGCCCACGGCAAGACTGTAGCATGATTCTGTCCTTTTGGGCTATGTTTACAACACCTTGCCTGATGCAAGCTTGCCAGCACTTGTCACAGTGCAACATGGTTATCACTCATGGCAACAAGCAACATTAACGGGTCTGTATCAGGAAACAGGTGCTTGAGAAAGCACACCTGACATGCACTGTAGCTGTAAGCTATATCGTCCCGCTCTGACAGCCCTGAACTTGATTTCCACCAACTGGCCCTCTGACTCATCCTGAGACGCTGTGNTCATGGCACATGGCGCTGTACCCACCTGTACTTGAGCTTGTCCTTCTTCCTTGCTGCAAACTCCTGGGGCATTTGCTGCTCGATCTGCTCATATGTCCAACCATCAAATATGCCTGCCTGAATCTCATCTAGCATCTGCATCCACACCAAGCAGATGTTCAAAACAGCATGTCAATCTGAGTCACATGGGCTCTGTTGCCCAGAAACAAGCATGGACTATTACGAGCAATAAGCTTTGGACAGCTATGTTGTTCTGCCTGACGCTTGCTGCAGCTGTGAGCATTGTCATGTGCGTGCAGTTGTCTCTTCTGCAGCCTGTGAGTCGCAGTGACACAGCAGTGAATGGTTGCAGCCAGATACAGAGCGCTGTAGCTTAGCAACACTTTGCAGCATCATGAACTTGCCATATAGATACATGCCAAGTACAAACAGAACCTACCTTCCAGCGCAGCTTGGGAAAGGGCAAATGCTCAGCAGTCTGTATAGTGCGCCTCAGAGTAGATGTCCAGACTGATACTGGCATGGTTTGCCCATCACTTGTCTGCGGGAAGCATCTAGGGTTCAGGTGTCATTCAAAACGTTTTTGGCACTGCACAGCTCAACTCAGCTTTGGCATACAGCTTTGCCAGTTTGCTGTCATTGTAAACAGACACAAATTTTTGTGCACAGCCAACATGCTTGTGCAGGTGTGAGTGTCTTCTTATACTGTTGAGATCATGTGGTAGACAATTTTTTGTTTTACAAACAGCGTGAGAGCAGCTCACCAGTAGCAGAAGCAAACACCCATGCACAGGCCTGCAACAGCAATCCTGAGGCACCTGTGTAGCAGGCTATGTCAGTAATACATGGTCTCATGCTGTTAGCATACCAGTGGCACTCTGTCAACAAGGAGGTCAGGCAGCATGTTGGCATAGATCTGTCCCTGAGGGCTAATGTTGCTGTCCCCTCCAATCTTGGCAAACATATTGTACTCGCTTTCTCCATGGCGGGAGAACCATATCTTGCGCATACGCGCCACCCCAGCTTTGCAAATCTGCAGGCCACATATACTTGTGAGTGCTCTCCTTCAAGCTGACATGTTGGTTGCTATCGGCTGTGCGATGACAGGATGGGCACTGGTAAGGGGCGATGTGTTGACAGTGCAGGTGCTTTGCGCAACTTGATAAAGATCAAGCAGCACATGAGACTGCAATAGCAGGTGGGGGCTTCTTGACCTGCATAAGGAAGAACACCATCTTCCCAGGAATGTACCCACTGATACGGTTGATGTCCATGTACCCTTTGCCAGTCACCCTGTATGTACACAGTGTATGCTCNGCTTGGGTGTTGAGCTGCTGACACCCTCAAGTATCCCCCACACCCGCAATCACAACTAGTGCTGCAATGTGTGCATCATGTGCAGTGTACAAACTCATTTGTGCATCAAGCTCAGGCTTGCCTGCTGCCCTTGTTTGAACAAGCAGGCAAGCTGGCTTGTGCTGAACAAGCCGCGCTATGGTGTCGCTCTTCCGCATANTACAGCAAGCTGCAAATAGTGGCACATCAGACCAGTATGATGCACTGGCCCCTATTTCAGAAGGTCCTGACAGACACAACACATACAGCTATGACAGTGGTACATATGGGGCTGCTTTGGAGGTTTTGCCGCCTCCGCCTCCGCCCATGCCTTGCAACACGACAAAGCCAAAGGCATCTTGGTGGGCGGCACTGAAGGGTGAGGCTCCTCCTTGGGAGCTCTAATGTGTCATGACAAACTTTCATGAGCTAGTGCATGAGTACAGGATGGGCGGTCTGGCTACTGTTCAATGTTCAATTCGGTTGATGTTGCTTTCAACCATGTCCTGTATCTGTTGCCTACTCAGATAATTATGTAGCTCTTGTTTGTCAGTTGCTGCGAATGCCTTGTACCATGCTGTCTGCATGTTTGAGTGATAATGATTGCTGTAAATGCCGTGCAGCATGCAGCTGTGCACCTCAACATTGAGTACATAATTCGTTTCCAGTAGTTTGAATCGGCAAAATTATAAAAACCACGTGTCACGCTTGCTGGCTAGGGAGGAACTGACTGACAGACATGCAAACGCAGTTGTATCCATAATTAAAACAGATTGATGTACAATGAAATATTTCATGAATTGGCTTGACTTCCCTGACGTGTAGTCATAGACGACCAAGATTGCTTGTGAGAGCTCACAAGCACTAGACCCAGGAAAATTTCGAGAAAAGTTTGCTCGACCAATGAAGGTTCATGCAGGCTTGGTCTGACACATCANCCCCAGGCTGAACAGGCCCTGGTGCATGCCCCAACCGGAATCATGAATTTTCCAGCCCTGAAGGGTAGACCCCACTCTGCCATGAACGGGACTTCTGAAAAGGCTACTGGCAAGAAATTGAAGGAGACACCTCTCCAGGCTGAGCTGCAGAGGACTCAAATGAAGAACCCAGTGCAGGTGTGTAACAAGATTTTGGCGTGCAAGGTTGGCCCTGGTACGGCATGTGTTGAGGATTTGGCTCAGTGGTGTGCTTTTCATNTGACCTACTCATGTAGGGTTTAGGTTTTGCTGACCTATTCTGCAACCTGTGTCTTGACATGAGCGTACTTGCTGATGTGACAGAGAGGTTGCTGGTTTGGAACCTACCCCACATCCTGTCTGTTGACATGAGAGTATCATGCCATGAGTGTAGCATTGCTGATGTGACAGAAAGGTACATCTCAACTGTGTACTGATTCCCGTTGGGTGATGGCTGTCAAGCGCCACAGTATCAATTATGCACTCTGCAGACTTTTCACAGTCACAATCATGCAGCATGTATGCCAGTCACAGCTTTACTGGTGCATATGAGACTTTGCTGACTGTAATGTTTGCACGCAGACACGAAAGGCGTGTGATGCCCAGAAGCTAGCAGAAAAGGAGCAGGCAGGAGGGCTAGGAGGGGCAGGCTACAAAGGCCCTGATGGCTCCGGGCAGTGGGTCAGCATGGGTGAGCTGGACCCCACTGAGGACCTGGATCAGGCATTGGACAGCCTGACAGGAGGTATGTCCCTCATCTCCCCTTTCCTGTGGAGTCACCAAAGCCCACAAACANTGAGGGACCTGTTGGCAAATGCAAAGTTGGCTGCAGCAGCCATGGCGCCTAAATAGGCTTGCCCCTCCTGGCTTTGAATGNCAGTTGTTGCATGCATGCAGCTGAACATGGCCCCTGTGCATGTAAACGCAGACGCCCATTGTGCAAATTGCGTGTTTCAGTCTAGTGATAACGTGCACAGGTACAAGGAGGCTGTCAATGAATGCACAGCTGCCCTGGACGCACAACCAGGTTACCACAAAGCCTTGACACGGCGAGGGAAGGCGTATGAACAGTTAGGCCTTTACAAGCAAGCCTTGTCGGATGTGCAGAAAGCTAACAAGAGCGGTGATGCATCCCCTGAGACCCTGGTGAGGGCTCAGCAACATGCTTTGCACACAAACAGTATCAGCACTGGCCTGTGCCATTCATCTGCGACGTGAGCATCCGTCACTGTTGCTTGCTTTCCTTTGCACAATACAGGTCTGTCTTGAAGTGAGCTTGGAGTGAGCTTTGAGAAACAACCGGGCTTGAGACCACATTCACATGCNGCAGTGCATTGTTCTAGCTGTTCATGCAGCCAGGGCATTGCTTCTCCAAAACCTGCATGACAAGTGGCGTAGTCTGCTGACATGTGCAAGCATATCTTGCGCCAGGTTGTTGTACATTTAATTGCCGAAGTTTGAGGCGCAGATCGCAGCTGTATATACAAGCTGTCATGCTTCTTTGCCTAAATGCGTATGTGCCCTGCAGTTGAGGGGTGCACAAGTGGTAGCCACAGCTGGCCCCAAAAATCAACAATTTCTCAAGGTGCTCTTTAAGTATACTTTGCGTGTACAGCATGCTGCTTGAGAAGCAGGCTGCAGTTTCTGCCCATGCTGTGCAACCATTGTGTGACATTACCACTTGACCTGAATCACATTTGTGACCATCCAGTTTGTGTACTATACTTGCATGCAACTTCCACTACTTGCTTGGTGCCCTTGATCCTGTGTGTGGCTTTACAGACCTACATGCATCACCAGCAGGCCATGCTTTGTATTACTTGCTACTCTGCTTTGAGCATATCTTAAGTAACGCATCTGTCAGATGTTGACACTTCTTGATGCTGTTGGGGCTGATCCGCAGGAGCTTGGTGTGGATGAGCCTCTTGACTACAGATCACAAGACTTCGCTGAGGTGTACAAAGACAAGCCTTTTGACTACATATTTGACTCCATAGGAGGTTTGCCTCGACCGTGTCTGCTGATACCATGTGATGCTGCACTGTTAGCCCCGTGATCAGGCAATACAGGATAACAGCTCACTGGTGATTGTCCAGTGCTCAAATGGTATGATGTGCACTGATATGGCACATGCAAGATACAAAAGCTGACATGCATATGCGCAGGAGAAAACACAGTCAAGGGCTATGAGAAACTTCTGAAGAAGGACGGGGCATACACAGAGATTGCTAACAGTGGCACTGATGAGGCGCGCACCAAAAAATAGTACGCTACCCTTGCTCGTGCTGCATGGCATACACTTTATCCTGAGACCAGTTTTGTTTACATGACATAATNTTGTGAGGCATGCTTCCCTGGTTCGGCCTCTGTCTGGTGAAGGCAAGCTGCGCCTCGCCAAGGTTGGTCTTGCTCCTCTTACTGGCATGCAAGGCTGCCTGTAGCTACCACTTGTGTGTTGTCTGCCGTTGAGGCTGTAGGCTTGACCTTCTGTCCAAGCCAAGTATGCCGCGTGCTGATGCAGTGTTGAGATGTCCTTGGTGCTCATGCGCTGTCAAAAGACATGCCCTGAAATTCTTTGCCCATGTCTTGGCCACGATCAACTGCTCTGCTGCAATTCAGCGTGAATTCAAGAACAGCCTGTTTGCAGCACAGGCAATCTACACGTTCGCCGCTCTGTTATGACGTAAATGCATGTGCACTTGATCATCTGCAACAACTCAAGGACCAGCACAGTATCAAGGAAGCCCTTGTAAATGCAACACATTTACGAGCAATGTAAAGAAAGAAAGAAAAGACAGTACTATGCCACAAAGCGTCTTATAGAGAGAATCTTACAGCAGACCCAAGCTACCCTATGATCCAAACACACTATGTATGATTTGGGGGTCTGGGACTACCCTGACAATCACTCAATCCCTTACCTGTGCGTAAGGGAGGAAGTGGCGTGCAGGATATGGGTGAGTTGGAAGCTGGGGTGGGTCAAGCCCTGTACCCCTTGCACAGCCTGGGGCTGCCCTTCAGCATGCTGCGAGCCCTGCGCCGCCTTCTGTTCATGGATACCGCTGACATTGTGGCCAGCCCCTTGCTGCCGGAGTTGCCGGCTAGTGTTGTGCTACACCACCNCTTGGATTTTGACTTGTACAGCACAGCTTTTTATAATTGCACACCAAGATAGCAGGGATCTTGGTCATGCAGCAGGCAGTTTGCAGGTTTTGTTCAGAGGCTTCTTGCAGCCACTGGACAGACAAGTTGCTGGCAGTCTGTCAGCAGCAGCTCTTTTTGTTCAGCCCAATACACTGAGGTTTCTCAGGCCAGCAGTATAAGTGAAAGTACATGCAGCAGCTACCACAAGTNACAGCTGTGGCAAAGCCCTCGCATATACCTGCTCCAGTGGGGAAGCCGTCCAGGCTGAAAAAGCCCACCAACACAAGTGGCTTCTTCAGCAGTGGCCGCAGCTTCACCAATGCTCAGAGGTATGACTGCATGTGCACTATTGCCTGAACAGTTTCAACAGAGCATGCCCTCATGTGCAAGTCAAGGTGTCAGCAACATGTGAAATGTGGTGTCCACGGTGTGTGTTCAAGCTGGTACCTGCTCAGCACTATGGTGCAATGTCATAAGCGGCATCACAATGTCTTGCCACCGTGAGAGTGGTTTGTCAAGTGCATACACAGTCACTGTTGCAGCAGTGAACAGTCTATCAGATCTGATGATCAAGCCCCTCCTTGCCTTTACTGTCTGCTGCTGCGCCTGTGCACGCTGTTGCAAAAACCATTTGTGCCACACAGAAAATGTAACAAAGGTAATGTCAAGTACAACAGCCTGCACCTATGTAACAAGCTGGCCAACAATTGTGAGGACACTGTTTCTCATGNCGTGTCCTATTGCAGTGAGGTGTCTTCATTACACACAATGCACAGCCAATTTATTTCGAGCTGCCAACATCTTACAGATATAGCAGACTGATCGTGATACTCATTATTGCTGTAGCCTACACAGAGGCATGCTTATTTCCAGTCTGCAGGACTGACATCAGACGATGCAGTGTCACATCACATTGCAGCTCTTGCAACACCCATGACTGCAAATCCAGCTGCAAAACTGACGACCATGAAGCGGTGTACACCTACGGGCGCTTTGGTGGCACTTAGCAAGCTGACCAGGTAGCCACTACAGGACAGGCACACTGTGGTTCCAATTACTTTGCAACTTGTGCAGTCTTCTTTCTTGTCTGACAAGCCCATAGCTGTCATGCTTGCTGATCATCAACTTGTATGCTGGCTGACCATGGACGCTGGAAGCAAGCGATAGGATCCGCCTGTAAGCCTGCAAGGGGACACACTATCTGGTGCACTATTATAACAAGCAACGCTGGTTGCCTTCCATAGCTCACAGCCAATAAGCCAGGCTCACGTTGACACGCAGATCACTTGGACCCCTTAGTCTTTGCAAACCCGCCTTTCGCTCCAGCCTTTTCCTTGAGAGCTTTCAAAGCTGCAGNCTCTGCCTTCATAGACTGATACACTATGCTTTGTGGTTCAGGAGGCAACAAGCCTGCCTCTCTTTGCCACCGTTCAGCCCGCTGCTGCATTCTGCACGTTGTCAAGAAATTAAGAGTCAGCCAACTGTTCACCGCTTGTGACTTGCTGCACATCTGGCGACTTGCCTCTGCTCTTTCCGTATCGTTTCCTCCATCTGAGCTGCTTTTGATGCGTCCATTCGCGACACTTTCGACACCTTGGCCTTTCCATCGGGAGCCATGTTCAAGCTGCGTGCAGTGTCGATTTGTCTTGGTGAGAGCAACAAAATGCGCAACGCTAGCGCTCCTCCTTCACTGAAGCTGCTTGACCTATCGCAGAAGGCAGGGTTCACGGATGAAGGGGTTTCAGCATTAAGTGCTAAATTTTGCCTCTTGTTTGCAATGGCGTGGGCAGGTTGCACTGTTTCATGTTGCCGTGCAAGGTTTGGTCGACATGCGACCAAACCATTGACCATCAGCACATAGCAATGTCAAGTTCCACATCACGGGAACAGATCACCCATTGCTACGCAGGGCCTGTAGTGGGAAAATATGCCAAAAACCAACAACTTGAAAAACAAGGCCATGATCACGCTTGTCTGGATTGCAAGTACACCTACATTGTTTGAACTGACTGAATGTGTATGAATGTATGCTGGCATGCAGCACATACAGGCAACTTATGAGTGTTCTAATTAGCGTACGTTTAAACAAAATAGTCTGCCGCAATGCTAGCTGTCACATCCTCTGGCTTTGCAACCACTGAACTAGATATGCTTGCCTAATCTGCTATACAATAATGGCCTAGGGTTCTGAGCCATCAGGAAAGCTGTCCAAAGCATGTATGTCCCCGTTTACATACCGCTGCACAACAGCAAGCATTCTTGGGTGCTTGTCAGGGTGGTAGTTGACATGGACTGTCACAGGTAGGTGACTCGCCATTGCTGGGTCTTTGCGTATCATTGTGAACAGCGTTTTGCTGTTCATGAACTGCAGATAGTCCATCACACGACGGGTCACAGCTGGGTCTTTGTGCTGGCCATGTGAAGGGAAGAAGATGACCTGCACCATGACAGTGAGCTGTTCACGTTCAGGTGCCTTGAACAGGTGTGTGAAGATGAAATCAATTGCAACTTGCAAGGTACAGCGACATCACAACCAGGCATGACTGTTGCAAAGCAAATTTCAGCTTTGTCTCATGGCATACACAATGCAGACCAACAACATACACAGCAATGTGCACAGCAACAGCTTCCGCACTGTATGCTTCAACATGCAGTCCCTTGCTGACATGACTTACAACTGCAGGTTGTGCTCATCAGACATTGTACTTCATTTTGCANCAGGATGTGTCTCTTGTCTGCCATGTAATAATGAAAGGTAACACTGTCTGGAATAGGTGCTGAACATGAAGCCTCCTGAGATATTGGGCATGCTAGAGGAGGCTGCTGGGACACGTATGTATGAAAGCAAGAAGGAGGCTGCTCTCAAAACTCTGGAAAAGAAGCAGGTGAAGGTAGAGGAAATCAACAAGGTAAGCTTCTGCATGGCACAATTGCAAAGCATTTGGGTAATGATGCTCAGTAGGACCCTCTTGCTGAATTAAGTGTGCGCATAGACATAACAGATGAGTGAGTGGTGATGTGAACTTTCGGCCAACACCACCTGTTGTTTCATGAAGCAGAGCATTGCCCAACAAATGNTAGGCACACATGCACGCTGTATGCATTTGACACTCGAGTCTGTCATGACTGATCAGAAGTGCAGCTGCGCAATGCTCAAAGGCCAGGCTGCAGAAGCTTCATAATTTTGCATCCACTCAGTAAAGGAAAGAAGAAGAGCAGAGTGTGACTTTTACTAAATTGTGATGACCGATGCCACATGTGGAATCTGGAACTCGCACGCAGTGTGCAAGTGAGTTGAAAGGGAAGAGGCATTACTGTGTGAAGGGTGGCAAACTCTGTGAACGCCATGTTGGCAAAGTCCCTGATGCTTTTCACCAACACCTGGCCCTCCAAAACTGTGAGTGTGACCGTTGCTTCTGCTTGTGCTGCTGGGCTCAAAAGTTCGTGCATGGCAATGTCCGANCAAACGCAGTCGCTGCAGCACTGCAAGCAGCCCAGCAGAATCAGCCTCAGATAGCACGGCCAGGTTCACAGCCACCCCAGCTTGGGGCAGGGGGTGGCCTCCCCGCCCATGTCAGTGACTCCATCAAGTATCAGGCAGTGTACCNTGGCTAGTTCATCTGCCAGCTGGTTGAGGTCAGCTGGCCAAGTGACTCTTGCAGCTTGACAGCCAGCTGGTTCATCTATCGACATGACAGGCAAACACTGCAGGGTTCTGTCCAGTTTGCTCAACATGTGTGGTTCAGCTGTGTGAGTCGGTTTTCCCGGCTTACACATGCATATGATACCTACTTGATGCTTTGCTGCTGGTTCACATCCACATCTCCTGCAGGAGTCTGAACCTGTCCCACAGTGCCGGCACCCCCTGCAATGTCATTCACTGCTACACATGGAAAATGCGCGTACAAGAGAGCAAGCACAGCTTCCTTCAGCTCATGCAGCATGGTATTGCTGCTGCATGCAGAGACTGCCAGGCTCTTATTGCACACAGTAAGAAGTGCTGATGCAGTGCAGTGGCTTTTAGCTTGTTGGCGCTGGTGTGTTCTGACANAAGTGTCAGCAGGATGTGCCTGAGTGCAGATTTGTGTTCCGGCTGCTATAGCTTGCTGATGAGAAGTCAGCTGCAGCTTTGTAGAAACAGCAGCTTCTAATGTGCCAGATTAGCATTGATCCAGGAAGACTNTTTCATGTATAATACACATCTGTACAAGCATGCAGAACATACATGCTGGCCCTGTTGCAAATGCTGCATGCTGGCTCTGATGCAACACCGGGGCTCAGCAGGCTATAGGCAACAGGCTGAAGCTTCTGTTGCCCCTGTTGCTGCAGGGTGCTTCAGAAGCAGGTTTCAGTGACATGTGTGTGTTTGACTGTTGAGCTGTCTTGAAGCAGGCCTAGCATGTGGTTGCAGGGCATTCCTGAAGCAGCCCTCAGATGTGNTCTAAGCTAATCTCTAGATCCCCAGAATGTATTAGGTGTGTTGACATCAAATATATGAATTCATGCTAGTGTACAAGCTGAGAGTACCACACAAGCAAACATGCACGCAGACACAAGCAAACCTGAACAACACAAGATACTCAAAAATGCAGGCGAGGCATGCAGCACACTGTCAGGACACAAGCGTCAAAGGCACCAGCAACAACACAAAGTGTGTGAAGACTAGCATCATAAGCCAAGAAAGGCTGCAGCTATGTTCTCAGACCAGCGCTGTCTGATTGCAACAGCATGAACATTGACTGCTTCCTGGTTGCTCTGCTCCACTGCACTCCTTTTCAAGGTTTCCCACCAGGCCTGTGCAAAGGCCAGTCATCCTCATAGGTGAAGCTTGCCATGCTTCTTGCCCTTGGGGCCAAAGCTGACGCGTGGCGTGCCACGGCCACAATCACTGCTGGCTATGCGAGGGTTCTGAGTGGGACTGGTCCTGCTACTGCTAGCTGCACCCAGGTCTTGGCTGGGACCACTTCTGCCCCTCCCCCTGCCGTCTGTGCCAGCAGCTGCTGCCACTGCACTGTCTTCAGCTGATGGCACAGGCTGAGGCCGGGGGCTGATGGGTGAGGCAGCACCTTCCAATGCTGGCAGTGCAACTGAAGCGGCTAACATCCACGCAGGAATTGGCGGCTGATNACAACAGCTTCACTCACAAGCAGCCCAGAACTATAAAGCCCATGAGCACTGTGTTTCAAATTGCCCAACAGCTAGATGGCAAAGGTCTCAAATTTTCACCTGAGTTTGGAGGCCCTGCATGGGATTCCGCATCTGCCCTAACAGCCCTGGCAGAGGGGCAAGCACNACCAGCTTCCTTCAGCAAACTACAACACCAAAGGCAGCCAGCCACTACGTGAACTTTCTACAGCACCAGAACGGCCATTTTAGCAATGTTGCCATGTCTTGTTTGTGAGACGTCGCACCCACGATCTTGACAAAGGCCAGGTCGGCTGCTGTTGCAGCTTCGGGAGTGCTCGTTTCGGCACGTTTTCGCCACGCTTGCCGAAACCGGTTTCGTTCATCGTTTGAACAAGCAGATAGTGAAGCCCACGGGTTGCACCGCCCCAGGGTTGGGTATGTGTGGAGCAAGTGCTGGGTGATGCGTGTTGAAAGCGCGACCTAGGGCACATGTCTGAAGTCAGAGAAATTTGCGCCCTGTGAACGTTGCCCGCTCCACCTACTAAGTTTGATGTATCCTGACACTCTTGGAGCACGTGTGTTAGCCGATGTCAAGTCGGCATGCAGGAGGCATAGGTTCCGTGGACCATGAGGCAGCAAGACAATGTGAGTCCGCTCATGTACAATGTCGAAGGGCAGCCTTCTCGTCGTGCACCGTCCCCCTTGCGTAGCTCACGTGATGTGAAGTTTGATTTACCGCAAATGCAGCTTGACATAGACCTATGAATAGCTGCTCATTGTACGGTTTGAGCTGTCTGCCAAGCTGCCTCCTGGCTTTGTGCAGGTGCTGCATAAGTGCGAAGGATTTTGCTTAAAACCCTGGAGCAAGGCGCTGTATGGAGTCTTGACAGCACTATCTGCAGGGGCTTTCTGGTTGATAGGTCTTGCCAATCCTCAGGCCTCTCTTTGGCTCTACACTCCCTGCCCCTTGCACCAGGCAGATTACATTCTAGCTACAGTGAGTGCTGAGACGCAACCTTTACGCTACCCAATGTTGCCCCAAAACCAAAATCATGTTGGCCAGCAGCAAGAATCAACCTTACAGTGTCAATTTGTGCATCATCCTGCAAATCACCTTTCAACACATTTCAAAAGCATGCATTTTGCAGCTCATTGATGGCCGCAAAAGGCTCGTGGAAGTACAAAAAAACTTTCTGCAAACAGCGTCAGCCATCAAGTTTGGAGAGAGAGGGTCATCCTCCTCTGGGTCAGCCAGGATCCAGGAGATCAAACACTGCATCCTCTTCCTCCAGAAATACATATACTCTGCAGCTGAAGATGACTTTGTGGCAGTGCCAGGCATGCCAACACACTTGCCAACACAAATCAGGCGTGCTTTGGACTCTTTACAGTCCATTCAACAAGGTAAGCTGTGCTCAAGCAACGTGCCTGGACAGCACATCGCTCCTGTGGCCTTTGCCTTGGGCTTCTGTGGTGCCTAAGTCCAGCACTTACTAGACAGGCTTCTCAATAACATCTTTGCTGCTGAGCCCTGGCTGCCATGTTGCTGTCCAGCGCTTGGCTCCTGCATGCAGGTGCAGACTGGAAGCAGTTCAACAAAGGCCAATTGGAAGTGCGAAAGGGGACGGCCCTGGTGTATGGCAATAAGCGGCAGCTGTATAAGCAGTACCAGCTCATCCTGGCTGCTCTGACCCATGCAGCATTGCCAGTGTTTCTCCTGCAGGTATACACCTGCCTTAATTCAAGCACTGTGCAACAGCCTGGTGCGGTTGTGAGGTTGCAGAACGCTGTGGTGTGCCACCACACCCTGCGTACATGAACTTTCTACTCTCTTCTGGTTAATTTACCTGCTGCATGCTTGCTGAGCCATGACTCAATCACAACACCTTTCTGCTTGTGCAGTACATTGAGTGCATCTACCTGGTGATCAGAGGCTACTGGGTATTCCCCGTGCTGGCGGCCACGCTAAGCCTGCTAGTGAACACTACATTGCTGACAAGCATATACAAACAGCATTGGATGCTGCTTGGCCTAGTGCAGCATGCTCGCTTGCTGCCATTGGTGCATCTCGGCTGGGTGAGGGCAGTACCTGCTCATGTGGTGGTGCCGGGGGATGTTGTAGTGCTACAGAGAGGCAAAATCACTGCTGACATGGTGCTCTTACGCGGCAGCTGCCTGGTGGAAGAGTCAATGCTCTCTGGCGAGGTCAGTGGCATGTTATGCTGCTCTCACATGATGCAGCAGTGTGGGAAACAGGGCAGTTCATGAGCTTCTCGAGGTTATTGCAACATCAGCAAGAGATGGCTCATATTGCTATGCAATGAGGGCTATGGTTAATGCGGTGTTGGATGAGAACAGCACAGCACACCAGGCTATCAGGCCACACTGCAGCATTAGTTCCCATTTGCCAGCCTGCTTGCTCAGCTCAGTCCACCAAGCTGCCTTCATCAGCGGCAATGCTTTATCTGCAAAGCTTTGAGCTCAAACACAATGTGGCTTGGGGCTATGCAGCTTTGCAGAGCACCTATTGCAACACCTGAAGGCCAGCAACCTCACAGCCATACTGAGCACTCATGCCAAAGGGCTTGCAGGCGCTTAGATAGCAGCAGGCTGCAGCAACACGTGCCTCAGCATGCTACATGTGCAGCTTGCACAGCGCAGCTCACATATTTGCTATTCTGTAATTACACATGCAGTCTGGACATGCAGCTTGGAGCTGACAGCCATGCAGCAAGCTCTTGGACAGAGCTAGAGCTGGATGTCAGAGCCCGTGCCTCATGTGTGAGGCAGCGCTATTTGACTGATACATGCTTTCACTCATGCGTTCCTAGATTTGCTAGCTTAATCAGCTTGGCTTGGGCTATGGTGCTGAGAGTGCCTTGAGCACATTTGCCCTGTTGTGCAGGCAAGTCAAGTGCGGAAGTCCTGCTACACTGTTGATGAAGGTGTGCAGTACAACCCAGATGCTTACCACAGTTGTACTGTGTATGCAGGCACAGTGGTACACCAGGTGAGAACTTGTCTGCGTGGGTCCCCAAGTCTTCCAGTGCATATGTTGTGTGTGCAAACCACTACTAACAGTCTGCCTATGTACACAGTGTGTCTGCACACCCTATCTCTTGGGTGTGCCTAAAACAGGCAACACCCCGCCTCAGGGCCAGCACCCTCTGGCAAACTGCATAATTAGACTGACAGTTGCACTGACTAAGGATGATGGTGATGCAGCAAGGTCACTCTCACTAAGGTGAATACCATTGTTGTCTCAAAGCTGTTGGTGGGCTGACACTTGCATTGTCACCTGTCACCATGCATGATACCGACTTCACGACCAATGTGTGGGCAGCCAGCTTAACCTGTATGGTGTTTGCAATACAGGTTTGGAATGCAGAAGACCCGGAGGATGAGGTGTTGGCCATGGTAGTCAGGACAGGCTTGAACACTTGCATGGGAAGCATGGTTCGGCAACTTATTGCCCCTACCCGCCTGCAAAAGGAAGCCACACCCTTTGTAGCGGTAACATGCTCCTCTACGCATTGTTGTGGTTTCTCAGATATGGCTCACTGTACGTCTGGCGTTGCTTGCAGTGGTACCTTGTATAGGTAGCTTCAGTCTGCTAGTCTTGGCGAGCATCTCTAGCATGATATAGCTATAGACACAACTGTACAAAAGCTGCTTACTGCCCAGGTTCAACTCTTCCGGTTGCTTTACTTGCCCAAATGTGCTACTGTTTGTTTACAAATGTCTACAGAAGCCAGCATTGCAAGTTGTCACAAGCTTTGGCAACCCTAAATGATAGCTCACACATCCAGACAAGTATTGTCAGAGCCAGATGCCATTCTGCTGTCTGTGCAGGACTTGTTCAAGTTCTTTGGCTTTGCTCTCGGATTTGCCATGCTGCTCTTTGCTGCCTACGCTGCCAGAGCACGCCACTTCCATCAGACCGCACAAGACATCATTTACACCTTTCTGGACATGTGCTGCCATGCAGCCCCTATTGGGGCGCCAGCTGTGATGCTCCTGACTGGTGGGGCTTCCATAGGCAGGCTTGCCCAGCAAGGCATGGATCTGAAGCACCCTGAAGTGGACAAGCTGGCGTCTGCTTGTGACGTTGTCTGCTTTGACAAGACTGGCACTCTCACAGGAAGCCAGGTAAGAAGGCACATCATGTTCAAGGCAATGCACCTCCTCAGAATCTGAGGGGTTTTGTTAGACAAGCTGAGGCAATTGTTGGGAAGCAGTCAAAAAGCTTAGCAGCAGTCACCCTGCTGTTCACAGACAATCAAGCTGTTGCAGGAGTCACAACCTGTGTATCCTGTACCTCACACAACCTGTAGTATGCCTTGATGAACAGTCCCTTAACCTATTGTACGCTTGTCACGCCTGTTGGCTTGTCAAGCATACAGGCCCGCCCTGTGCAACATCCCAACTGTTCAAACTGTCATTCTTACTTGCTTTCAGTCATGTGCGTGCATGTCATCTGCATAGACCGCTCTGTGCAGTGTCAGACATGCTGGGGTGTACATATAGTCAGGAGACAGTCATTACAATGTGTCAGTACAACTAGCAGCCTGTCAGTGGTTGCAAACCAGGACATCTCCTTGATGCCTGTGTAGTAGCAGCCTTGCTTGTGTGCAGTGTCAGACATGCTGGGGTGTACACTTAGTCAGGAGACAGTCATATCCATGTGTCAGTATGACTAGCAGCCTGTCAGTGGTTGCAAACCAGGACATCTCCTTGATGCCTGTGTAGTAGCAGCCTTGCTTGTGTGCAGTGTCAGACATGCTGGGGTGTACACTTAGTCAGGAGACAGTCATATCCATGTGTCAGTATGACTAGCAGCCTGTCAGTGGTTGCAAACCAGGACATCTCCTTGATGCCTGTGCAGTAGCAGCCTTGCTTCTGTGCAGTGTCAGACATGCTGGGGTGTACACTTAGTCAGGAGACAGTCATATCCATGTGTCAGTGCGACTAGCGGCCTGTCAGTGGTTGCAAACCAGGACATCTCCTTCATGCCTGTGTAGTAGCAGTCTTGCTCAAACAAGCAAATAGACAGGCAGGCAGGTAGGTTGGTATCGTGGTGTGCTAGTGTGCCTGCTGATTGCAGTCAACAGTACAACAAGGGTGCTTGTGCACTGGCAGACTTGCTCAGATGCAAATGTTTGCAGGCAGACTTGCATGGGGTGGTGCCTGTCCAGCAGCAGGCTTTTGAGGCACTGCAAACCAGGGCTACCCTCTGGAGCAACAAGCTTATACAGGCAGCTGCAGTCTGCAATGGGCTCACGATGGTCAACAAGACCACGGTTGTAGGAGATGGCATGGAACGCAGCCTCTTCACGGCTGTGGAAGCCCGCTTTCTAGTGGGTCACTGCTGCAGCTTGTAGACATCTCACAGCCAACCATGCATGTAGTATGTATGACATGAACAAGCTTCAGCACATGCTTTGGCAGATGACGTGACATGCCTGTCATGTGGCAGTCCTGGCATATGTGACAGGGCACTGCACTGCATGTGTGCATGGCATCTGAGTATGGCACCTGCAGAAGACCTTGATCAGAGATATTGCACTGACTGGCCTGCACTGGCAGGACAATGTACACCAATGCCGCCTTACATGCTTGTGTGGCATAGCATGCCAAGCTCTTGCATTCACTGAGCGAGACCACTGCAGCACCATTGCCACTCAACAACCCCAGCACAAGCATACAGGCATGACGTCTTGAAATGCTGTCCTTGCTCAGGCTGAAACGGCAGACTTCTCACTTGTGCTTACATCTGCAGGACAGGCGGACTGTGTCTTGCCCGCATAAGTCTGCTAAAGGCTCATCAGAGATGGTTAAGCTGAGCGTTCTGAAGACTCTGGAGTTCAACTCACAAACTCTCAAGTCAGGAGTGGTGGTCAGGTCTGACCAATGTAGTACACAGGAAGCCTTGCTGTTCATGAGGGGTGCCCCAATGGCCATCAAAAGGACTGGCAAGGGCATTTTGGCCTCTGTTCCAGCAGATTTTGATGAGGTATGAAACCTGGCATGTTGTGGGGGAGTTAGAGCTGCAGTATGCAGTGAAGCACAGTACTGCTTGCAACTGCATGTAACTCAACACTGCATAAGCACATCAAGCGCCCCCATGCATTGTAGTGAGCAAGGCTACAGGTATGTGAGAGGTTGTTGTGAGGGCAACGGATAAGCTGCATGCTGTAAGATCACAACAGTGCGCAGGGTAGCAGTGATCCACCCTAAATGGCTCACAGTGATGGCTTGCCTGGTATGTGTATACACTACACTGTGTAGTCGACGACAACATCATACAGTGTCACAATCTTGCCGTGCAGGTGGTTGATGATTACAGCAGCAAGGGGTACAGGCTGCTGGCCATGGCTGTGGGGACGCTGCCACAGCTGAAGGATGCAGATCTGCCTCGACTGTCACAGCAGCAGCTGGAGATGCAGTGCAGCCAGGTCGAGCTGCTGGCATTGGTGGTGCTGTCTAATCACGTCAGACCAGACTCTCGTGACACTATCATGCAGCTGCAGGAAGGGTAATGGTCCTGCATGTGTAAAGTTGCAAGACACCCGTATCCTAGCATGAATTGCTTGCTGCAACACCAGACACTCATTGTACAGCCTGCATCTTGTCTGACCACAAACTGCTATACATTTGTGCTGAGCACATTCGTACACGTCAGTCTACAAGCTGAGCGAACTGTCAAGTGCCATGTGTCCTTGATTCTTAACATGACTGTGACTAGCACAACAGCTTCTGCCTGCGTTGCTGGCACAATGCCTTTTCCAGGTGTGTATGCGCTAATAATACACTTTATCACCTGGTTATATGAGTCAACCAAGCATCCAGATACCGTGCAGCCAAAGAGGATATGTGCCTATCAGCAGCTCACTGCTTCTTTGCTGCAGGGGCAACATCCGAACTATCATGGTCACAGGCGACTATCATCACACAGCAATTGCAGTTGCTCGCAATGTCGGCATGCTTGACAAAGCAGATCCAGTTGTTGTCATTGACATTCCGCAGACTCTTACCCCAGCACAAGAGGCAGGTCAGACCAACCTCCCACTAGCACCATCAGGTGATCCACTTTTCTTGTACCACATCAGCTCTTTGTCATACATGGCAGCCTTTTTCTTGCACACACTGTCTGCAGCCATAAACCAATAGCGCAATCCTGCACCAAAGCAAGCCGTGCGCTGTCTTGGGGAGTGCCCCTGATCAGACATTGAGCACGTCCATATACAGCATAGGTTTGATGTTGAGTGTGTCAGTATAGCGTATCTGATTGACCGGTGCTGACACAAGCAGCACTGGCGCACCTTGATGCTTAGTGTTAAGATTTTGCGGTCCTTTTGCTGTGGTGATGATGTGCATGGGGTATGCTGAAAGCACTTTACCACCTTGCGCTCAGGTCTGGCTTGCAGGGGAATAACCTCTGCCTCACTCACAGGTTGTCAAGCATCTACTTTGGACAAAAGGCCCAGCTCCATTAGAGGGCATCGGCTCTGAAATTTTGAAATTTTGCACTGCTTGTGTGTAGGCCAACGAGGCCCTTCACAGCACCTCCAGTCCATACTGAAGCCCAATCTCAGTGTGGCACACAGCCTAGATGCTTTGCCCTTGTCCTCTCCAGGGCCCACGCCCAGGCAGCATGTCACATATGCTGCTTGGGAACCTTACAGCGATGATACATCCTTCAGCATAAGCAGGGCACAGTCAGCAGTACAGTCAAGCGTGCTGTCACTAGCAAGCCGAAATGCCTCGACGCAAATCGAGGCTGATGGCGCTTCAGTGCCGCTTGGGCGAGTCCAGCCAGTAAGGCGACAGTCCAGCACACTCAGTAGCTCAGCTCAGAAGCAGCCCCTTATTTCTGTGGCTTCAGGTCACCATGCTCTGGAAGACCTGCAGTCAAGTGCAGCTCGAGCCAGTGTGATTGATAACTCTGCTCACAAACAACCGCAGTCTGCCGCACTCCCTATCACTATTGCTCCACAGCTCAGTCACAGTCAGTCCAGTTTAAAGCAGGGCAGCATGTACAACAGCTTCACTCACAAGCAGCCCAGAACTATAAAGCCCATGAGCACTGTGTTTCAAATTGCCCAACAGCTAGATGGCAAAGGTCTCAAATTTTCACCTGAGTTTGGAGGCCCTGCATGGGATTCCGCATCTGCCCTAACAGCCCTGGCAGAGGGGCAAGCACGCTGTGCTGTGACAGGGGATGCATTTGAGCATCTGCTGCACTGTGATGACCTGTTCACACTGCAAACCATCATGCGGAATGTGGTGGTGTTTGCTAGGATGCAATCGCACCAGAAAGGGCAGGTGATGGACTTGCTTACAATCAGAGGGCTGTATCAGATGCACAAGGGGCAGATACGACATATTGAGGTGAGTCACACTGTTGGAAAAGACGAAAAAGGCAAACACCATGACTGTGATCCATTGCTTAGCAAGCGTCTACAGTGCTTCATGCATATGCGCTTGTGTGTAGCATACCTTAAACACTGTGTTGCAGCGTGAAGCTGTAGCGCAGGGTCACTAGTAGCGTCTGTCACAGGTTCTTTCACACCGCTGCATTAGGTGTAACCAGCAGTCGTCAAGTACACACAAGGTGATGCAAGAGCTGTCCCATCATGACCCAGTGGTGTGCCTTGCTGCAGATGCTCCGGGCAAACATAGCTGTGCATCTGCTTTTTAAGGTGGTCCTGACATCCCTGTAAAGCAGTTGGCTCCTGCATAGCTGACATAAAAGATGCCGTCATGCTGCTGGCTGACCCTTATCAGGCTTGACAGTCCCAGATTTGTGCGGTCTGCTGTACAGGGCATGCAGCATACGGTGATGTTTGCTGGAGATGGCATCAACGATCTGGCAGCACTGTCAGCAGCTGACATTGGCTTTGCCATCTCTGCTGCTGAGGCTAATGCTGCTGCCGATATTGCCACTGCACAACCATCAGTGTCAGGTGCGTGCATGTAATAGTCTGTGCTGTACGCAAGGTGCTGAGCAATACTGTGTTCTGTGTGTGCTGTGCCAAGTTGCGCCATATTGTGCTGGGCGGGTCTGTGCTGTGCTGTACTGTGCAACAGTTTGTTGTCTTGTGCTAGCTCTGCTTTTCTACGCTACGCTGCCCTGCATTGTGCTCGACCTAAAGGATTTTGGCACAAGTCAATATGCCCATGTTGATCTCCCCCTTCAATGCCTGTGGAGCACCCAAGTTCAGCAAACTAACATTCCCAAAAACAAAAGCAGGAAGTGACATTCCTGCTTATGTTGCAGGTCTTGTGGTCTTTATCAAGGATTCCAAGTGCGTACATGGCCTCATTGTAGCTATGTTCAAGGTGAACTCACTGAGTACTGTTCTGCTAGTTGGTGGTTGATTCCATGGAGGCATCAAGGTGAATGTGTCGTCACCCCTTGCGCTCCAGTTTGCAAANAATAGACAGGCAGGCAGGTAGGTTGGTATCGTGGTGTGCTAGTGTGCCTGCTGATTGCAGTCAACAGTACAACAAGGGTGCTTGTGCACTGGCAGACTTGCTCAGATGCAAATGTTTGCAGGCAGACTTGCATGGGGTGGTGCCTGTCCAGCAGCAGGCTTTTGAGGCACTGCAAACCAGGGCTACCCTCTGGAGCAACAAGCTTATACAGGCAGCTGCAGTCTGCAATGGGCTCACGATGGTCAACAAGACCACGGTTGTAGGAGATGGCATGGAACGCAGCCTCTTCACGGCTGTGGAAGCCCGCTTTCTAGTGGGTCACNCCTTTGCCTGCAATGTCTTTGCCCACATGCCGCGCTCCCTGCTCAAAGATGGCCACATTGGACCCAACATTTGCTCCTACAACAAGAGCTCATGTTGACAAGTCAATTACATACACNTGGCTTTGCGTAATGCATGCAGCACAGGTACAGCCAGTTGCAGGGGGATAGCGTATTGTATGCCTGGCCAAATTGAAGAGCATGAAACAATGGTGGCAGTGTAGTCCAGAACACACATAGTGAAGGATTGTGCAGCAAGCACGCGCAAGCCCGACTCGCGCTGGATTTGACTACACAAATTGCATGCTTCACATTTCTTGATCAGCAGTGGCTTGATTGTTGCACGCGCCACAAGTGCAGCCAGTTGCAGGTGGTGGCATACCGTACTTCCGGCTTGAGCACTCAAAGACTTGCTGCTCATACGTATCTTTGCACACTAGGCGGTAGATGGTGACCTCTTTGCTCTGCCCTATCCTGTGACACCTTGCCATGGCTTGCAAATCATTCTGCACCACATCAGAACAAACTTTGCTTGGGAGTCTTAATAGTATGTCAGCAGCCAAAGCTTGCCAGCAGCAACAACACCTTTTTGGGATGCAACATCTTCGTAAGGCATCAAAACAGTCAGCATGGGGAACCCATGATGCATTGGGCAATTTTGCTTCTTTGGTAGGCGCAAGCAATGTTGCCCCTCCATGCACGCTATGTTAGTGAACAACAAGCATTTGATGCAGAGCTGTTGCTGACCAGTTGCCTGACGCAGCTTACATCACACACAAAAAGAACTTGCAACTGTGCAGTCAAGCTTTCTAGCATAACTTTACACCTCTGTTTTCCACAATACTCACCAATCACAACATGATGCATAAGTGGTCAATCCTCTGTCATAATGCAGTCAAGGCATGGCCACAACACACAAGATGCTGCAAGGCATGCAATTGTCAGTGGTGAAGACGTAAGGNCTCGTGAGCGGAAGTTGCAAGACATACTGGGGCCACCTCCTGTGCCACCACTCAGTCCCAAAGGCAAGATGTATACATGTTGCTTACATCTGGTACGGGAAGTGCATGGTTTGATTCGGACAAGGGGTCCGGGGACTAATTCTGGTGACAGTCACACAATACACCATTGCTGTGAACACTGAGGATATACAGCAAAGTGGTTCATTACCTGCAACATGTGCTGTGCACATGCAGCTTGTACTCACATGAGTCACTAGCATATGTTGGAATGAAGCAAATCTTGGACATAAGCAACACATCATACTGTGTTCACGCCTTGACCAGGCATGCAAGGCTTTCGCTGGACGGCACACTGCATGCAGCATGAGGAGGTGTCTTGGAAACATGAGGTGCAGGGTCGCTCATGTTCTGTCCAGTATAGAACCCAACAACATACACTCTGGTGTACTGTTGCTAGCTATGGTGTAGTCATCACAGACCTCAGGCAGCTCCATACATCCTGGGAATCCTGCATGTGTTCNTCGGCTGGCGTTGCAGCGGCGCTGTGCACAGGTTTCGCAGCCGCAAGACCTGAATCGTAATAACAGATGGGACCGCGCTACTGCGCAGACTATGACGCTATGCAATGCGTCAAGCGGAACGGCATCGCCTGTGCCAACTGCAAGAACCGGATTCAGTTCCAAGGCAGACGAGGCGCCAAGGGAGCCTGGAATAAGCCTTGCAAAGGTGCCAACCGGCCTGATCCTAATGGATTGGGTCGCCTGAGATGCACCTATGGGGGTACTCAAGTAGCTCAGCACGACATTTGTGCTCGTCCNATCGGCTGTGGGCTGTCTTTGGCAGCATGTAGGTCTGACTGTACAAGCATGACTGAGAGAACAGCCCACACACTGGCCCATGTGTTTGATGCAGATAAAAACACTACAAAAGAGGATTTCAAAAGGTGAGGGGAGCAAAACTTTAGCTGTATGATGACACAGTCAAATGCAATCAGAGGGGCTTAGACATGCCTGTCAGTGCATACCATTGCTAGGCAGCAGGGTGCTTGAATAGGCTTGGCTGGGTAGACTTGCCTGTCTGTTACATGTGACAAGCTGCCACTGCGCTCTGCTTTTGGTTTGCAATGCTCTTACAGCCATAGCAACCTTGACGCAGCTGGAGATGCTGGGNACATAGGACGGCTGATCTGCTGGAGTGCTGTTCTCGCATCCTGCCTCACACGCAAAATGTTGCCTCAACACGTTGCAATTGTTCAGCGAGCTAAAATGCTGAGCGGAACAGACACTATGCGTGCGGTTGCAAGCTGCAGTGCAACTCTCCCCTGGTTCCCCAACTGCTGGCTTCACGCCAGCTGGAAGCACAGGTGCAGCTGGGATGGGCAACACAGGTTTGCCTGCATCAACAGAATGCAACCGTCTCTCAGCTCCACACCAACCTCCGGCATGGCCAATAGGGGAGAAAGGTGTTAGGGTTAGGGCCAGTTGTCAACACAGCAGCAGCGCATGGCGAAACTAGTAAGTGGACACTGTACTTCTGTTACATACGACAGCATTTGGTGAACGCACCTGACACAGAGAAGCAATGGTGATGCCCATCAAGATAGGCATTCTCATGTACTGTACTTTTGGACGAGGTTCTACATTTGCCTCGACAGTAGTCANTTTCTTGCTCTCATGGTGCCTTGCTGTTGTGCAGGGAGGCCCTCTGCGGGGCATCCAGCACAGCCCTGCTATCACACAAGAGCCCCGACCCAATCAGCGGCTGCATTGGTGTACTGCCAAGGATGCTCTCAGGTATGCTCTGACTGACCATAGGATTGCCAGACGTTCTTGCAAAGTCTTTTGCTTCAGTCATCAAATGTCAGACTCTCATTTCCAATGCTACCTGATGCTGCTGCATGTGCATCATGGAGTGTGTAGCTAAACACATACATTGACCTGTGCAACTTGCAGCTGCACAGAGTGAGCCAAATGTCAAGAGCACGCTCTCAGACTGCAACACACATATATATATGCTGATCATGATTTTACAACGTCATGGCCTCCCTCAGACTCTGGTTGCTACCACGTCTTGCTTGTGGGCCAGAGCCAGACAAACACCTCCTGAAATTTGCTGGCANACAGATGTAGCACTGCATTGCAGCACTGCTATGTAGCACTGCTGTGTCACCTGTTTGATGACTGCCAGCTCCAAACTGAAAATGCCCTGCCTACTTCCTGGTCACCACTACTCATAGGGGTGATGCCANCCCACACTCTCTCCTGGTGGCATCCTCCTGACAATGCCAGCCTACTTCGCTATAATTGACAATATGGTAATGATAACAACAATTTAATAATAATAGGAATAATAATAATAGTAAATCTACAGGTGTGCCAGTCAACGCTGGGTACATACTAGGCATGTCCCCATCCTAGTTCTAAGTGCCAACATGCTATACTGTACACAAT
Organism: Trebouxia gelatinosa; assembly: GCA_000818905.1. Taxonomy (NCBI): domain Eukaryota; kingdom Viridiplantae; phylum Chlorophyta; class Trebouxiophyceae; order Trebouxiales; family Trebouxiaceae; genus Trebouxia; species Trebouxia gelatinosa. Next base: position 320,467 of record KN805353.1, on the reverse strand, counting down.
CTAAGCACACTGTCACGATTGTGTGTATGGCGCTTGCATGTCCACTGNTGGAGGGAGGTGGCCTTCACAGCAGCGGCTGACTGGTGGTCTGCCTCACTGATGCAGCTCAGTTCAGGGTGAGGGGCCACTTGGCATGCCACAGGCTGCAGCACCCTCTGGCTCTGAGTCCTGAGCCTGTGAGTCATGCTCTGCAGGCTGTGCAGCTTGCTCATGACTCTTGACACTGTTGGTTGCTTCTCTGCGCCAACAGGCAATAGCTGGGTCAGTTGGAAGCATGGACTTCTGCAAGTTTGCATGTCAATGGGTGNAAGCGGCTGTCCCACAGTTATGTTCAACACTGGGTATCGAGTCGTCTGTGCTGACGCGCACAGCGCGCACGCAACGACGACTGCGACTGCGGTCAGTCTCATGCTCATTGTCACGGTCTGCCAGCAAGTTGCGCTGGTCGTGGCTGGAAAGGGCTACATCAGCCGGCAAGAGTTGTTGGTTTATCCCTGCGCGCATGTCAAGTGTGTATGACACGCGCTTTTAACCATAAAAGGTTTACTAACAGCGATGCGGATGAGATTAACATTCACATAANGTGGCAAGAGTGTATAAGGCAAGGTCTACTTGCAAGCAGAAGCACACTGAGAATCTGACAAGTTTTCAAACAATTTCCACAACTGCTGGTTATGCAGCATGCATCAAACTATTTTCTACCATCTACGCTGCTACACTACAACTGCTTGTCTCTACTGCCAGGGAGACAAGCTGCATGCTGCACGTCTAGACTTGAAGGCACTGGAGCCTCTTTTCTCTGGCATCAATGCTGGATTTACTTATGCTTCAGCCAGATCTGATATCAAGGTGCGCAGGCATGACTACCAGTTTGTTGTCTGTACACGTCTAGCTCTGAGGTTCACCTAGCAACGATCTCTCTTTGTTCTTGACACAAAGCTTGTTGGCAGCAGTGCTCAATGCTGCTATGCGTGATGCTGGTCTGACCACAACAATGATTGCTACTCGTTGTTGAACAGCAACTGTGCTGTCGCAGGCTATTCGGATACAGACCTCAGCAGGACATGTCGAAACAGCTCTGATGCATGTCGTAGATCTAGATGGTACAACAACTGATGAGCGTTTGCTGGCAATGCACCATCGCAGCCCCATCCACACTTACATGTTTAACCACAAGGGANAAATCTGTGGGTGTACCTGTCAAGCAAGTGCAATTGCATGCTCACCTGAGATGAAGTATGGCAGATCAGGGTCATAGTCTCTGAGTAGGTCAACCACAGCGCTNTGCACAGCAAGCAAACACAATGCAGCCTCTGGAGCAATAAGTTCAACATCTGTCAAGTACTGGGTATGCTGCAACATCAACTGTGCCTAGAACAGCTTGAGTTGCACTTACGCCAACCTATGCAGTGACTGGATACCCCCACGCACACAACTCGCTCTGCCTTGATGGGAGGCTTTGCAGCACATGTGGCTTGTTGCCCACTCGCGTTCTTTTGCTTGTTTTGCTTGTAGGTGCACATGATGCCAATTTAGGGGAGTCACTGCAGAGCACACTGCTGGAGGGCAGCTTTGTCATTTTTGAGCACGAGCATCAGGAGCACTTCTGCCAAGTGAAGCGAGTGTACGCAGATGAAGACATGCAGCCTGTGTTCGTGACACAGGTAATGCATACTGGCTTTTGCATGCAATGATCAACCGTATTCTCGTCATGCCTGTAATGCTGCATCACTGTGCATGATTGTTGATTTGCTGCCCCCCTATGGCCAACACAAATAGCTGCAGTGGCGAAGCCGCTTGCTGTGGGCAGNAGCCATCATTGAGGTATGGGTTGCCAGCTTGTGCTGCTCAGTGTACATACACAGCCACATACACCAGCCCTACACCCTGATCCCCAGACATGAAGGTGCTGTTGACTTAGTGGTATTGCTCTTTTGTTGAGCCTGAACTTGTGACAGTGCAGATTCAGCACCCATATGCATACTCCCCAGCCTTGACGAGCAAGCTATATCAGCAGATGGTGCAGCAGTACGATCCTGATTACCAGCACCAGATCATGACTGTACCCAGATGCCAGGACGTGATTTGCTTCAAGAGAGGATACAAGTGACAGTAACCCAGTCTTTCCGACACAATGTACACCAGCTGGAGTACTTAGAGCATGTATACCCAGAGCTTAATCAATTTGCAGTGCATCCTTCCAGTCTGTATATGCATTGTGACTTCATGTTACACTGTGGCAGTTGTACCGCAAGCACGTGCTTGCTTGTGATATCCTGTACATANATGGCCCAGCAAGCAGGTTGGCAGTGGTGATTTAAACTGTCAGATGACAGGTAAAAGGAAAGCACAGAGGACAGTGCACATGCATGTCATGTGTGTGATGTACAGGATTGCTTGTGAAGCTCTTTTGGCGTCTGGCATACGTGCTACAACACAGCTCATCAAGTGCGCTGCACATCAGTGCTGCACATCATGCTGTCATGTTTTGTGAACATCAACTTGAGCATAATGTTCACAGACCCTCAAACATATCAAGCCCTACACTTCCTGATGGAACACACATATCTCCTGGCGTATGTTGAATGGAAGGCACCACAGGATCGTCGGAATGCGATGTACTTAGATTTTAATGGTCCTGACAGGTCATCTAGCAGCTTGTCTTTGAATTCTGCGCAGCCTTCTAGAAATAAACCGGCCATTGTTGCTACTCCTTCTTTCAGAAAGATTTGATCTGCTTTTTCAGCTGCCTTGTTCACGTATGCTGCTGCCACAGATGCGCACAGGGGCTAGTGCACAAAATATAAGTCAATAGCTTGAAGTCCCCTTCTGTCAGCTAATCAACCACAGTACCTGGCATGACAGTCCACGCCGCTGCAAAGTGCAGACGCTTGCCACTGCAGCGCCTCAAGTGTATGTGCAATACACGCNCAATGCCGTTACAGTGTAGCATGTCCAGCCAGGGCACATCTGCACTTGCACTTATGCACTGCCCTGCATTGACGCCCGTAACGGCACAACACATTTGCGCCTCATGTTGCCAACACTTACTTGCTGCAAGCAAGCCACACCTCNATTTGCGTCGCACTGCAGCTCACCGTGGATGTTATGTGCGCCCTGTACTGCCAATCCGGCTGGCCAACTGAGTGTTTTGCAAGCTGTAGCATGATTCCCCTGTTCAGGTACAGAACCTGAGCTTCCTTGTGTACGTTTGCTGCCATCTCCTTGTTCGGAAAGCACAAATAGGTGCATGCTTGTAGGATGGGGGGATGTCTTGCATGATCTGGCAGGCCCTCCTGAACATCTGCATGCTGTATGACACAGCTGTCTTGGTGCTCAGTACATGCAACGCCTGATGGTGCAGGTCTAGCTGTAAAGCCGTGTTGTGCAGCGTGCTGCAGGTATCAACATGCCTTATGTGTCCAAACTAGACGAGTTTGAACACTTCATTCAGCATGCGAAGCTCAGTATGCTTCCCATGCACTCCCTGNGAGGTGACCAGCTGTCTTGCAGCACCAGGTAGGACCTTGCAGTACCAAGTAGGACTTTGCACCACCTCAGCATGCAGTGTGACTTGCCGATAGCCAGGCTCACAGCGCATGACAGCAAGCATCAGGCTGAGTGTAGCAGTGTCGCCATCAATGATGTGAGAGCTTGCATTGCATGGATAGAGCGCGTAGGCAGCATAGCTGACATTGCTTGAATACCAAGNGCACTCTGTGTGCATGTATCACACAGCAGCGCTATCATGACCAACACCAGACACAAGTTGGTCTTGAGGAACACATCAGCTCAAGCATGCTGACCTGGCATCGCTGAGGTGGCGAGCTTGGGCTGCCTTGGACTCGGCCCTTGTCTTGGCTGCCTGTGCTGTGAACAAGTCACTGCGCACCTTGTCCTGCTCCTGCAGATACATATGACATTATTCATGCTCTACTTTCTCTCAGCTGGAAACGCCATGCAGCAAAATGCCAGGTTGAGGCATCTGCCTGCTACTTACGTCAAATCTGACTTTGCTCCAATGTGCGCACTGCATGCTGTCCATACGGAATGGCCACCTACTTAATTACTGATCATTGTCCCCCATTGAGATGGTGTTGAGTGGACTTGATGTGCTTGTACAATGCAGCTTGTTCAGAGATCCTTTCAAAGGCAACGCTACAACAAATCAGCACCNTGCAGCAGCATGTGCATGTGTGTGGGAAGCAAAGAAACATATGGCACAGGCAGATACATGATGGCTACTTGCAAAGCCTGCTTGAGGTTGCAGCTCAAGCCACGTTTCTGTTCACAGCAATGTCATTCCTGGCAGCCATGTGCAGTTGATGTGATGAGAAACAGCTTGCTGCAGCACTACAGAAATGCCGTTGAATCTGTTGACAACAGCAGCAATGTATGCACAGCCTGTGACAACATATGCTTGGAACAGTGTTGTCATTGACAGCAGTATTTGTTGGTAACAGCACCAATGCAAGCATAGCTTGTGGCAACGTGTACCTGGAACAGTGTTCTTGTTGACAGCAATGTGTGCCAGCTCCAGAACCCTCTCCACCCTGCTTCCATCAACCCCCTTGGGACGCAGATCAAGCAGCAGCAGATGGTTGTCAGTGCCGCCAGAGACAAGCTTGTAGCCCAGCTCGTTGAACCTGTCTGCCATGGCGNAGACATGGACTCTCTTGAGGTGTTCGCAAGTATCTGCAAGCACTCCCACGGCTTCCAGCGGCACTTGCCGACACCAGGAGATGTCCAGTTCTTCCAAACGCTCCCTGCAAGCCTCAGCCTGTCAGTTTAATGCACGTGATGCCCGGTTTTGCTGCGAACCAGTGGTTAACATGCTTCTGGCACATGCACACAATGCACAGCCGTTTTAAAGGGTTGCTTAGCTCTGATGTTGCGGAATGGACAAATTTGTGCAGTACACAATGCAGCGTGGCATCCTCACGGGAGGGCGGAAACCCTCACACAGCATAACACTGTAAGCAGCAATGATTTGCCAGATGTGTCTCCTGGATACAATACCTTGTAGCAGTCGCCAAAGCCTTCATGGTCGACAGGCCAACGGATGGAATGGAGTGCACGCTGAGGTAACGTAGATTGCCGTGCAGAACAACGGCTGCCACAGCTTCATCTGATACCTTGGTCAAGCCTTCCAGAGATAGTACCTGCAACATTACATCACTGCAACATGATGTATCCATCTGATCGTATATTACATGTTGGTGATGCCATGCTGCATGCCACACAGCCTCACTTGCAAACAGGGATTCACGCCAGTATAGCAAAGCAGGATGCTAAGAGACCATCATAAGGGATGCACAAACTGATGACACTCCAGGGTGCTTTTGTGGCATGATAGTACATAAGCCCAATCTGCTGCAACAGGCACCCAACACTGTGCAGAGCCATCAAACAGCTGCTGAAGACTTTATTGACTGTGTCTGTGCAATGACAGGATCACATTTCAAGCTGTTGACACAAAAATGAAGGCAGTCCTGCTTTAGAACGGCCAATGACTCGACACATGCTGAAGCCTCTGTAACGCATGCAGCCACAAACCTGCAACTCCTTGCAGCCTTCAGCTACAGCAACGACTCCATCATCAGTGATCTTGGTGCACTTTTCTGCCNAATGAGGCAGCAGTACAGCAGCTGATACAGGGAAGGTGGCTGAAGCTCATGATGCTTTCTCTGAANCTCTTCTGCTGTCATGCATAACATATATGGGGCCAGGAGCTGTATATTCATGAGCAGACTTGCAGGGCCTTGCACATATGAATCTTGCTATCTAGGAGATAGCTCAGCAGATCCATTCAGCTCAGCCGTCATCCGTTGAGCATATAGTTGTACAGCAGCCAGCTTCATGTGAACTTTGTTGACTCAATGTAGTGAGTGCCTCTGCTATCCACATTGTGTACTCAATGTTGACCCGTATTACAATAAGACTTCAACTTGAAACTTACTTCATGTGCCGCCTCTCATCGGCCTGAAACCAGTCAGGCAAGCCGCTCTCATGGAAGGCATATTTGTGATATGCCCCATCCAGGATATCCTGCCTGTCCCGCCCTCTCAGCATCTTCTTCGCCAAAGCCAGCACCTCTGCCTTGCCGTCATCATCCAGATCACTGAAGCCGNTCGATTGATCAAGGGAGATCTGCGTGAGCCTTTCCGTACAAAATGTTGCAAGAAAGGGTCCTGGTAGTAACCAAGCTTCACGCAGGACCTGCGAATCGATGTCAGCCAATTATAGCTTGACTTGCACAAAATCAACGTGAGACTGCACGCCAAACAAGCTCATTGGGGGAATCTTACAGCTTGCTGACTTGAGCGTCGTCGTTGGTGCCCTGAACTGTTTGGTCGCTCCCCTTGTTGATCAGCATGTGGATGCTCTTCTGCCATGCACGTAGTTATGCTGCGCACGTGCGCCACCGTGCTTGCTTTCCACAAGCAAATACCGCCAATGCGCGCAGGGCTGCAGCGCGTTGACAGATGCAGACAGGTTCCGGTCAAACCCATTGAAGTCTGGCTTCAGAGCTGGCTTTAGAGGCTTGTCGACTTGAAATTCAAAGTGCTGAAACCGATCAAACGAAGAAATTGCTATGAGCAGAAACACAAAAGGCAGACCATTTGCCACAACCACGCAGCAACAGCCACCTGCAGTACCTCGAGCTAGTTACACGCGGGCCAGAAGCANGCCTAGCTACAGCTTGTGCCTGCCACAGCGACATGAGCGACAGTGTGACCATGGATACCGTAAAGCAAGCTCCGAACGAGGGCAATATGACACATGTACTCCCCTCAGGCTTGACATCTGACACTCTTGCAACCAGTCATGCCGACCTGGCGCACTGGCAACAGATCATGCAGGCGTACTATAAGCAGCCTCAAGGACAGCAGCCAGCGTTTTATCCGGCTGCAGCGCACCCATATGCTGGCTTCTTTGCTGGGCAGGTACACTAGCAGATAACGCCATACCACTGTCAGGAATTGAAACGAACGTACTTAGTAGCTGTTATCGTGCGNCAAGTGTAACATGGCACTCCTATCACCTTACTTTGCTGTGAAGATTCCTGCTGTTGTAGCTAGTGCTAATTGCTGCTGACTGACATTGTTCTGAACGAGCTGAAGCTCCCTGTACTGTCAGTGTGAGGCAGTGGCCACTTCTTGTCATATACTCTCTGATTCCGGCCACACATGCCGCATTCAGGGTAAGAGGCGCTGANGTACAGCAGAGACACAAGCAGCATGTGTGATGTTGGGTGTACAAACTCAAGCTGTGTCTATGATCACACTTGCTGCAATACAACTTTTAGCTATATGCTGTCATGCAAACTGTGCAGCTCTGCAAGATGTACAGGTCATGTTGTAGCTTGCCGCCCAAGACATGCACTGCAAGCCATGGCCTAGTGATTGAGGCTGTATGTGAGCTAACGTGTGGTGCCAGCACAGCTGCATGTGCTTGCTNAAAAATACACAGGTACAAGTGGCTCGGCCTATTCAGGAGCAGTGGGCACACTTGTGAACAAGTGCAATGTCTTTTGCGTAGGAAGCAGCTGCAGCAAGTCTTCGCAATTGTCTGCTCGGACTTGCAGCTGCAGCGAGCGTCATTTTACCTCTAGGCGACATGCCATCGTTGGTGCGAACTCGTGCTGCTGCTTGTACGCCAACTCTCCAGCGTAAATGCAGCGTATGCACCAAATTCCGCATGCAGGTCCTGCCAGGTGCTGAGGCTAAAGCACTGCTTGACAGAGAGCCAGTCAAGAACGCTCGGGCTCTGCTGAGATATGCATTGCCAATTGAAAGCAAGCCTGTGAGGCAGATGNAACGTCATGCAGTGTGTCACAGATTGATAGGACAAGTGAGCGAAGACATAGCATTCGACCAGCTAGGGGGGTTAGCCGCAAAGCCCAGGCACTATGTGACGATTGGCTTTATTCTGCATATGGCAGCATTGCCAAGCGACCTCAGCACATATGCACTGTGATAGCTGTCAGCATGCCCTAGTCTTGTCACCTTCTGCTTTCCAACACGCCATGACAAGGGAATGTTGCCACAGGCCTGCAGGTCACACACAGACAAGATGCAGCCAAGCATGGAAGAGGACCTCACCCAGAGACTTGGCCAGCTTGCTCNGAGGGAGAAGCACCCAAATTGGGGCTGGAGAAAGTTGGAGCTGTCTGAGGCCCACTGCCAGTTGCTGGGGGCAAGCCACGAGCATCAGAGCCAGGAAAAATAGCAAAGGTGTTGGTTGCTGGCAAAGCTGGACTGGGATTATTGCTTGAGGGAGGAGAGACACCAATAGGGACGGGACCTGCTCCAGAGTTTGATGCTGACGCATTGCCAGATGTGACAGAGGGACCNAAGGTATCCTGTCCAGTCCAGCATGAGCAAGCAGCAGCGCCTGGGACTCGTCAAGTACCACTGTGGGAAATCATGATCAGCATGTGTCTGCAAACATTTGCTGAACGTTGTCGTGTGCAAGCAGGTGTTACAGCACAAGGTNGCTCAGCAGCAGCACTGTTTGGCTAGCATACTTGGCAGTGGGTTTGCGATCTGTGACCAGATGCAGATGCACACCCTTCAGCAGCCATTGTCAGAGTCCCTTGTCCCATATAGCCTGTTTAGTGTAGGTCTTGCTATGCTCACAATTTGCATGAATGTACCATGCCGCACAACAGGCTCTATCTGGGGTGNACACCCAACATCACACATGCTGCTTGTGTCTCTGCTGTACTACATGAGCGCATTCAGAGGACACAGATTGAACCAGGCATTGTGATGTAATCGGTAAGAATGGTGTACCAGGGATGCGCCAGCGCCAGACGCCCTGGTAGGTGGGGGAGGGGCATGGCCCAGCACAGACTCCTCCACATGCTGATCACTCATGCCTACGCTATATATGCCTCCTGTCTCCTAAAATAACAAATACAGCTTTCAGGATTTGCACCCAAGCGATCCTGCTCAGCTTGTGCTGGCTGTGAGTCACAGAGCCATGCACGGCGGTATTGTTATACATCAAACAGCAGATTGTACCTGTCTGGCGCATAAGCTGTTGATTGCCATGCCAGACAAGCTTGCCAAACAACACTGTGAAACGCTCACAGCAGACAGTGTGATGGTGAACATAGAAGACTGCTGCAGTTATGACCTCATCTGGCTGACAAATAGACAAAGGGCTGNGACGCGGCAGAGTTGCGGATGCCTTGACCAAAAGCAGGTAGCTATGGTTATTGAAGCGTCGCCGCCGCAGCACACTCCAGGTGGAAACCTTTCCCCCAGGCGCTGCTCAAAATTGGGGTCTGCGTGATGCAGCGACTTCAGCTTGGATAAGATCCCCATAACGGCAGGAGTATCAGGGTGGTTCAACCACTGGGGACTTAACCCTAGAATTAACCCTGCTGGGTCATCTGACACTAAGGCGCCCCATGTTGTGACTCCGTGACCATACATCAACCGAGATCATGCCCTATATCTTGAAGTCACGGGCTGGAGATCTGTGAAACACTAGAAATTAAAATAGCTGTAGCTACAGTGATAGCGAGTTGAGATCAGATTATCCAAATCCTCACGCTATGTTTGACTGACAGGGCCGCATTTCCTGGGTTTTTCCGTATTTACTTTAAAAAGGGACCATTTCCTTGCGTTTTCCACCACTACGGCATTCAAATGTGGTGGAAATAATGTATAATTATTTTGACAAAACCGTAATTACCACCGTCAATTACATGGCGAATGCAGAGCGCTGTTACGCACCGTAAGTTATGGTGGACAATATCTAAAACCGACGATATTCAAATGCTGCACAGTAGCATCGACAAACAACGACATTCTCACATTGTAGGGTTATAGCTTACTCGACAGAATTGGTCCTGGCCGTGACACCACCTCAGTCACATGCAGTAGATTTCTTATAACAATGTTGCTGCTGGCTTGCTGACATGACAAAGCTCATCAGCGTCGCACAAAGAACGCAGCAAGCTGCACACAAGTCATGTTGTTGGCAATGTTGCCTACAGTCCTTGTTGGCCGTTAAATCTATTCAACTTGCACCTGACATAACTCGCTTGATGCGGTTGTGTGATTGCAAGTGGAAATGGAGTATGTGTGGCGGGCTGCACATTATATGCTCAGCATAGCAAAAAGCTGTCATTCTGGCTACTGCTCACGCATAAGCGGCCAATGTGAGGTGACAGCACATGACATGCGATGTCCTTGAACACAAAAACTGAGCAGACATGCTGCCCACGCTGCTTAGGTACTGAATGATTCAACATTGCTGCATTGACAGTACTGATTNACATAGTCTGCCTCAGCTGCCTGAGTTGCGCTCGTTCTGCGAGCGTGCAAGAATTGCTGCGTGCAACGCAGGTTTGTGGGGGACAATGAGGGCAATCTGCAGGGCTTTGATTCTCGCCAGAAGGGGCCCTCCCAAGCTGCCCTCAACATCCATGACAAGAAGATCAACACAATTCATGTAAGCTAGCTGAATGTAGCTGCTGCGCCTACCTTGACTCACATAGCAACCACCTGCATTGTACATCAAGCAATTGTGTCTATCTGAGCTTTCTACACTGGCGGTCACAATGCAAAGCTTTGATGTTCAGGTAAAGCCGGTGAGTAAGCAGCTGTTTGCCACAGCGTGCAGCGACAACAGCATGTTTGCCCTGACTCACATAGCCTCACAAGACTCACATAGCCTCACATAGCAACCATCTGCCTTGCACATCAATCAATGTGCGCTTATCTGGGCTTCCNGTGCAGGCTGTGCATGCAGGAGGAGTTTGCAGGATGCTGCTGTCAGGAGTGCATGGACGCACCACGACTGCTGAGGCCTGCAAAGCAGACAGGCTACTACGGAAACTGGAGCACATACAGGTATGCCAAGTGGTCTTGGTCTGGGTTGTCAGCCACTGCATGAACGATGCATTTTGTTCAGTGCTTCACGCACTCTACCAGTGCTGGGTGCCCTGATGATGACATTTTCAGCACTCATCATGGGAAATAACATTCCGCTAGTGTGAGTCGCATGGCACATGCTAGTAATGCCCATGCTGAAGCCTGGTGAAGTCCTGCATGACTGCCACACAGTAAGCCGAAGGTCCACAGCTTGTTCATCACAGAGTGCGAGCATGCGTGCTGTTGCTGGTGACAGTTGCGCTGCTATGTGCCCCTGCGGTCATCAACAACTGCCAAAATGACTGCAGGCTAAGTATCACTAGGCGCTGAGCCATTTCATAGCACATTGAATCGCATGGCAAGGACAGCTAATCAGAGGACGTGCAGTATGTGCAGGCCCTAAGCACCATTAGACGCTCAGCCAAATCACATACCGTTGCGTGTCAAGCCAATCTCTAGTGGCATGACATTTTGAAATTGATCCTGGCCCCTGCAGGTCTCTCCTGGCAGTGTGACTCCGCTAGCTGTGGTACAAGAGACCGCCTCAGCAGTCACCCTGTTGCTAGATGACAAGCTCAAGGGACAGGACAGGATACTGGTGCACCCGTTGGTCAACAACAGCACAGTTGCAATCTCCTCAGAAGGCTTGGAGAAGTTCTTGATGTAACAGCTCTAGCTTCATGGCAATTTTGNGGTTAGTCCTGGTGCAAGTTGCATGCTGTGTCCTGCAACATTGCATGTGATTGCACTCATTGCACAAGCTATAGTTACGCTCCCAACTGTCCATTTATCTCTGCGTTAGTCATCAAAGCCTATCATCTGGAATTGCAATGAGCGTGTCTGCTCACCCTTATCAAGACAGTACTGAACAGGTGTAGCAGCACATTGGGCCAGTGCGTCTGAATGAATGACCTGGCAATGTCTGTTGACCTGTTTCTGCAATTTATCTTTTTTCGAACAAACTCCAGAGAATTTGCGAGTAGGTGACGCCTGTTCTGCAAATAATCCTGAATTACCTGGCCCATTACAAGGAAAACCTGCCGTGGTGCTCAAGATCTGTGTTCAAACCTATGTGTCAATGCTTTCACTGTATCTGCTACAGCGTGCTGATGATGATGACATATCAGAGATGTCATCAGGTCTGGCCGCCTCCACTGTAGACAGCAGAGGCCATGAACAAGACCTAGCAGGTTTCCCAGAAGTGGAACATAGCAGGCAAAGCATGGAGCACAGCAGGCAAGGCGTGGAACACAGCAGGCAAAGCGCATCTCTGGAACACAGCCGGCTGGGGCCAGCCCAAGCAGACAAAGAGGTCTTGGCTACCGCCACAAAGCTTGATTCTGAGCCTCGTGATGGTCAAGCCCATGTCATTGGCACCAGTGTGCACCCCGCAGCTGTTGGGCCTGAGACAGTACGGGTCTGTTTGCTTTGTTCATGCTCGTTTTTATGATGTTCCTACTTCATGTCACTGGCACTCGCCTATTTGCCTTGAGCACCCTGACATACCTGCAAGGGNCTGCTGCACAACTCATCGTCATTGCAAGCCATTTAGACGGGTCTGTGGTTGCAGAAGTGGCATGGCCGCAGCTGGAGTCGGTTCAACTTGCACCACAACATCCACCAGTCTCGCCAGCTGCATTTAGCAGATCTGGCCACCCTAGCCAGAGTTCCGCATGCTTCTGAGCCTATGTCAGACAAGGCACTGCCAAATGGGGCGCTTCCACACAAGCCTCCCACAGGTGCTGTTGCAGACAGTCTTGCTGCAGGGCGTACAGGTCAGCACAGAATGCAGTCTGGCAAGCAGTCGCACAATGGCCATGCTGTGACTGTCCCTCAACCCACGGGCAGTAAAGACAACTCTACAGCTGGCATAAGGGCCGCTGACAACAGCTTAAATGCCGGAACAGCTAGCACCAATGGTGGCAGTCAGGCCACACAGCATCAGGCAGCCCAACTAGCACAGCCTGACACTCAGCAAACAGCAGCCAGCGTGCTCAGTAATGGCACTGCAGATGCATTGACAGACAGGCATCCTGNAATTCTGTGTGTGCAATGTCACACATGCACTGTCTCCAAGATTCTGCCACATGGGGTCTCATGAAGAGGCAGGAATGGGTTGAGGTTGCGGAGGGCATGCAAGCCAGCGTAGTGCCAGTGAGTGTTCTGCATTGCTGCATGTATAAATGTATGTATACATGGGTCCATGTCTGGTCTTTGTTGTGCGCACGCCACTGCAGGCTGCAGCTGTACTGTGCATCTGCGGGACAAGCATGCCATAGCCAGCGGTTTCTGCAGCTGTGGCATCTGCTGCAGCAGTAATTTGTTGCATTGGTACATTGGTACAAGATATGACTCAAATACGCAGGAGGGCATGCAGAGTATGTATGCGTTTGTGACTGCGTTTATGACAGCATATGTGCCATAGGGGCCGAAGTTCAGGAGCTTTGCCATATACTGATCATGGTGTGGGACTTCAGAAGGTACTAAATCACTAACTGCTNGTTGCTGATCAGAGTAGGTTTGCCCATGTACAATCTGATCCTGCACTGCCACAAGTGACGTGCAGCAGCTGAGTGACTGGCCCTGTGCTTGTCTGGATCACTGCGGGCTGAAGACNTTGGCGGATGGCAGCAGCAGTGATGAAAATATAGCTGGCCATACGCCCATCAAGAAGCATAGGTTGCTGAAGACAATGTTGACTTTGACACCGTCGTCTGCTCCTAAGCCCACCAGCTTCTCGAGGAAGTATATATCCCGGTAGGGAGTTTGATTGGGGGACAGCACAAAGCCATATACTGCAGCAGATCACAGATGCCAATGACAGTGTCCTTACGTGACAAGCATGTTGAGAATGCTGTGCAAATTTGCATGCTGCTGCTCTGCCTCTCATGTCGTCAGACTTACCAGCAAGGGCAGCCCATATGAGGCCAACACCCACACTTCCTGCTATGCCCTCCCAGCCAGCATCGGTAACCTTGTTAGTTGCACTGCAAGGTTGACATATGTGTTTCCTTGTGGTCCGCAATGTTGAGGCTTGCGCAAACATTCCTCCTTTGCGTGTGTTGCACGTAACCTGCTCGACAAGTCTGCGTGCATAATCGCCAGCGACTCAGGTGCATTGGTGAAAGCCTTGAGTAGGTGCCTGCTGCTGAGCCGGAGACTGACCTCGCGGTGTTGGCAGTTGATCTCGCTAGCCTTTCGTGAGAAGACGCCACGCTCGACGACGATAATCGGCGGCTGCATGGCCGANTGCCATTGACAGCTTGCATAGCAACTGCTGTGGCCGCTTCAATGAGAGGAGACCAAGTTGGATGTGACAAACTGTTCAGAGCTTATCTTGGAAACCATATGTTACAGCTCTCGGTCAATCAGTCGCCTGCGCAAGGTGTTGCAGAGGGAACGAGGTTCAGGAATGAGCGAGAAATGAATGAAAAATGACAGGTCAGCATTTCTGCCTTGAATGCTGCTATTATCCCGTCTTACGTTTAAGGGCGCTGTCTGACGCATGCACAGCGCTAGCCTTGCTCCGGGCAGCTCAGTTTCCGGCTGCACAGAACACTGGCTTCTCGCGATGGCGCCGTGACCGCCTTTCGACATACTAATGTAGCTAGCAAGGGCTCACCTGTGATTTGACGACTTCGCGACTGCACACTGATGGCCAGCTCCAAGTGCAGGTTGTATTGCCTGTTGACACTGGTCACCACACATGGATGCATAGTTGTGCAGAACGCTCGGGACCGTAGCGCACNACACAGGTTATGATGGCATGTATAACAGCAAGCACCTGCAAGCCAGGCATAGGTGCTTGCCAAGCAAGGCAAATGGTAGCCACTCACCGGCATAGTACCCCCTTCCCTGACAAACAGGGGCTGCACATTCCATTCCCGAGCAAGCGCACGCTCTGCTAGGCGGAAGAGTTTACTTTCAGGGTCAGCTTCCCACCAGTCCCCGATTGACTTTACCCGTAGNGGCTCTGCCTGCAAGCCTGTGCCAAGTCTGCTTTGACCTGCCTGGATGTCTCTTTGCAACATACAGCACACCTGATGCAGCTCAATGCATGAAGGAGCAAAGGTATGCCGGCAGTGTGAGATTCTCGGTGGACCACAAGCAACAGATGGCTGCATGCAATCAGTGACTGCTTGGAAGGTGCTTAGCTCATTGTGTGTTGTCCTTGCAAGCATCAGGGCGCCACCTTGGTCAATGTAGGGCTTGATCATGAATCTTTATGCTTGCGTTGCCAGCAACAGTCACCCACTGTTGATCGGTGCTGCTGATGGCATGCCAGCCAGACAATTTCCCCACAAGCTGTGACAGTCANAATTGCCCTGCACAGCAGCGATGAACACATGTGGCCTCTACAAGCTCTCGGGGGCCTCTCGGGACAGTATTGCAGACAACAATCTGCCAAGCAAAACAGGTGAACCATTTGCTGCTGCATTGTCTGGGGCAGCTGATTGTGCGGCTTTTCTGTAATTGCAACAGCTGGCAACACAAGCTGAGCACTGGTGACTCAACCAGTGACAGTGCCCAACTGATACTCTGTGATTGGACTAACCTGAGCAGGTTGACACCCTGAGCACTAGCAAATCAAGTGCTTGTAGCGCCTGACTGATGGTGCAAAATCAGGCCGTGTTTGAACAAACCTCAGCAGGTCAACAAGTTCCCAGCGTCTGCCCTTGATCCAGTACTCTTCAGGCACCCCAGCTTCCTTCAGCTTCAGCTTCAAAGCATCCACTTTGAGGCGCCNTGCCACATCAGCAAGCATGCTGCTGTCTCAGGAAAAGCTTTGCTGCTAAAGCATACCTAATGTGAACAGCTTGTCATCTGTAGCTCCAGGTGGTTTGGGTGCAGCTTGTGTTGGAGCTTGTGAGGTTTGGCTCNTGCCGTGTGTTCCTGTATGTTTGTGCTTGCTTTCTGCTCAGACGTATTCATGCAGCACAATAGGGCTCTACTTCTTGCGTGCAGCAAGCTAATAGCTTTGGTGCCTTGCACGCCTGAGCCAGTGGCAATTCTTTCAACGGATCAATATGCATCAAGAAATTGGTA
The DNA here is from genome assembly GCA_000818905.1 of Trebouxia gelatinosa. Taxonomy (NCBI): domain Eukaryota; kingdom Viridiplantae; phylum Chlorophyta; class Trebouxiophyceae; order Trebouxiales; family Trebouxiaceae; genus Trebouxia; species Trebouxia gelatinosa. The sequence goes on along the minus strand of KN805353.1, from coordinate 304,529 downwards.
CCAGCCTAATCAGGCTGTAAGTGTGCACGGTGTTGTGGGCTGCAGGCACAGCAAGCTATCTGGCAGCGATGACCTGGACAACTGGGCCAAGTCAGGCGCTGAGTCTGTGAGGGAGGCTTACAAGGACCACCTCATGGGGCCCATCATTGCTGTCAAGGACGAGCTGTTCAAGACCTTCANTGCTCTTGTGAGTTGCACATATGCATGCTGTAGACTCATCTAGACCGCCAGGCTCAGAGTCATCTGTCCGGTTGTACCTGCGGTACTATGTGTGATTGCAACTTCCTACTCAGCGTCAAACTTCTGCATGACTTGGTAAAGACATGCATGCGCAGCCAATGCAGTGCATGTCAAGTGGCATGAGTGGTGTGTCAGGCGGAGGGTATGCAGCTAGTAGTGGATGATATGCAATTCTACACATTTGTTGCCTTGTTGCAGAGCTTGCAGCCTACTATGGGTGGAATGTGGCAGCTCTGGCTATTTTGGTGGCCTGTGGGGCCTGGCTTGCCATCAAGGGCTCTGTAGCTGCAGGAAAGTTTGTGGTGGTGCTTGCAGGCTTCACCTTTGCCATCACTGTTATCCTCAGGTAAGTGTAATCTGCTCATGCAATAGCCTGTTTCTTTGCCAACTGCTGATGCAACCAGTGGTTGGTCTCTGCCTCCTTACAAGCAACATGATTACGCCTCAATCAAACGAAAAGCTCAGATGAATACACGCTCCGTGCATATNGATATGATGTTGTTGGTGCTGAAGTTGCCAGAGCTTTGCAGCTGCAATGTCCCATTTTGTACTACAGCCACAAGTGCTTGTAGCACAGCAGGCTCAGCCTGAGCTGTCACTGTGTAGTTCGTGCCGGACCCAGGGATGACCAGCACGTTGACTGGTGCACATGCCTGAATGATTGAGAAAGGCTCGACTGCAGCCACAGCAATTGGCNTGAGATCGAAACTCACTTGCGTCAGCAAAATTTTTGAGCATTGATCCTTCTAGTTATTACCAGCGCAATCGGTGGGATGTGCACTTCAGCATTTGCTCAAAGTCGATGACAAGCTTCATCTGGTGCAATTCTACCGTTGCCACAACGTTCTTTCACGACGTATGGTCCGGCNATGGAAAGTTGCAAGCACACAACACACATACAGCAAACAACAACCCTGACATGCCAGTCAACAAGACCATCCAAAACATGTGGCGATGCACAGCTTGAGGCAACAGATACAAGCATACCACTGTTTTACCCATTTGTTATTTAGTAACAAACCAGCATCATGAATTCTATACAATGATTCAATGGACCTGATGGCACATGTGACCAACCTTTCTTGGGCTGCCAGCCTGGCTGTAGCCTAATTCTAGTTCTGGCATGCACCCAGGGGATGTGGGGGACCCCAGGGGCATTCAGAGGGTTATTGCACTCCCAGCCAGACAAGCGTGACAGGCACTTGTCCAGATCTTCCCCATGCCTTTGCACCTCCTGAATTGCGAGATTTGCTGTCAGCATGTTGACTCCTGATCCNTGCATGATTCCTGCATGGCATGCAGACTTTGGGCCCGACATGTGACATTTGCAGCACAACACTGCTTCTGGTTTTCTCTTTGTTATATCTGGCTGCTCTGGCACTAGGGGAGATGGACAACGTCCTGGCCAAACACAGCAAACTCCAGCACTGGTGTCACTGATCACAGATGTGCAAAACATTCCAGTACGATGCAGAGCCAAATCAGCAGTGGCAGCAGTCTGACAAGCAGACATGCTGAATGCCGAGCAATGTTTGTCGGGCATGCAACCGTATATGGTTGCGTGTTCNTTCTGTGGCTGATGATTGTGATTCTGTGGATGAGGAAGGTTTTCAGTGGCAAATGTTGAGGCGTTGGGATTGCAATCAGGCTGATAGGAGACAGGCAGCACTGAGCGGGCTTGAATCTGGCAGGCGGAAGCTTGCAGTGTATCTGCAGAAGAAGCCGGTGGCCCTTCGGCAGCAGGTTGATGCTGACATGCTGCATGTTGGGCACTGGCAGGTTGCATCTGCCTGTCATGCCCAGTTGCTGGTTGCCTGAAGCTGTTCAGCGCTTCAAGCGGCACACTGGCATTGGCTAGCTGCCCATGCACGTGCTGCGCAGGTGTATGTGCAAGAACTTGACCCTGTCCTTGCTGCACCTGTGCATGAGATAAGCCTTTCTGGCCAAGTGGGTACTGCATATGGGCAGGTGCTTGCTGCAACTGCCCAAGGTGCTGACCCGTCGACTGTGCAGGCTGCGGCAGCTGGTTGTGCTGGACAGACTGAGCGTGTTGAGGCAGGTGCGCATGTTGAGGTGGCGGTACAGGTCGNCAGCGCCTCCTGTTCTTTACAACGGCGTGGTGCTGCGTACAAAGCTACAGCTTGTATGGCCGACCAATAGCCTGCAGGTGCGCCGCCGCCGACAGTACTCACCAGTGTGTCCTGCACCGCGTCTAGCTTTGGGACTGCTGACTGTTTTGCAGGATCAAGACCCAATCGAGCCACTGCATATGCTGAAAGGGCCCGTTTTGGCCGATGCCTGCGTCATAAGAGGTCTGTGCTGCAGCGGTGCCGTGATCACGGCTGCAGCATGAGACCCTTCTGACGCAGGGATTGACCANGCATGTCTGCAATGCATATGCAGTTGCAAACATGGCATATAAACAGGTTGTTGCATATACTGATATGCTCATTGACTCCGTGTGTACTGTCTGACTGACACTTTGACAGTTGTTGACCTATAGGNGAGAGAAATGCATCTCATCACTTGGCAGTCATCCAGCAGTGTTGCAACGGTTTGTGATCAATCTCACATTAAAGGCACAACAGCAACATGTATCCTGGAGTGGGTCAATGTCAAATGTGTTGCAGTCAAAGCAGTTGCTAGCATTTGGCAAGCACAAGCAAACATGTTACACATGGTATTGCCTATGTTGCCATATTGGTGATGGTTGGCGCACCTGAAAANTGGGCCAGTCGCAGGTTTGCACAGAGTATGGCAAGTCAAAACGCATGTTGCATGGTATGTGCATTGGTGCATGTACTGTTTTGGGCTAATTGCAATGTGAGACCATCTCTACAGTCTTGAAGTGCACGCTGGACATTGTGGTAGTTATAGTGCTGCGGCTCAGCTGCATTGCATGAGCCATGTCTGTGTGTAAGCAGGGTCAGCCAAGCATACTACATGAGCTGGGCTAGACAAGGTGGTCACTTGGCATATGGTAATCTGTAGTGAGGCAATGATGAGTTCNTGTGTAAAACTGTGAGCAATGTTGCACAGGTCATTTATAGCACATAGCTGCAGCACACAATCTGCTGTGATGCAGATCCTACCTTCCATGTACTCTAACACCAGCATGGGAGCAGTGCCTGACAAAACAGCTCCATAAAACTGCACAATGTTGCGGTCAAAGGATAGCTTCTCCATGAGGTTGATCTCCTGCAGAACAAGTGATGTCAGCATGCCTGTCTGTGTGTGCAGTTGAGCATAGGATGGCAGCCAATACCGTCGGGTAATACTNCCATTCGTGCTGCTGCTGCTCCTGCTGGGAGAGTGAGCAGTAGCAGGTTGTATGATAACTTGTGGGAGAGGACTGCCCATTGAGCGAGGATCTGCTGCCATGCCATTTGCACCTAGATGAGGCGCTCCTGCATGCTGGCTAGCTTGATGTCCGGCGCTGTTGCTAGGTCTCGGCCATGCTGTATGGTTTGTCTGTTGAGCTGTCAGTGAAGGGGGCAGTGGGGGTGGAGCTGGGGGACCCTGCTGCCTGGTGTGGCGGCCAGGCTCTGCAAGTGCATCCTTGTACGAGTGACCACCACCTTGATGCCTATATGCTGGCCCCTGCAGAGTAGGCATATGTAGCTCTACAATGCTGCTTACTCACCAGTATATGAAGCACCATTGCTGTGTTTCTCATGCTGACACAACATTCATTCACAGAGTAAAGCCGCCTAGCAGTATCAATTGAGCCAACAAGTTGTATGCCTGGTGAAATGCCGATATGTGACAAATGTGTGGCACAAGCAAGTGGACGAAGGCTGAGCANATGGCAAGGGGGTGCAGGCTGCCATGGCTCAGCTGGTCTGTGACCAGCCCCGCCTGCAGCAGGCCTACCAGGGCGATGGCCTGCGGGAGGCCGCCGCCAAGCCTTTCCTGCCTCTGCCAATTGCCGCCTTGCAACCCAGGATCAAGGTACAGTCAATCCTGGTCGTAACAATATGCTTTCTTCCCCCACTTCCGCTTGCTGAGTCAAGCTGTCCTTATGACCAGTGGTAGACATACACATCGGACCCAAAACTTCTGAGCATTATGTTGCAAGGCTCCTGTCACAAGCGTCACTATATGGAGGTCTTACGGAGCAATGTACAGATTTGCCTGCAGGACAGCGCATGTTGGCTTGCCGGTGNGTCGCAAGCCAGTTGCTGATTTGGGCACAGCACGTGCTGCAAAAGACACTGATGCAGCAGCATCGCTGTCACNTCATGCAGACCTACATGTAGCTCAAGATCTGCAGTGACCTGTGCACATGCCTGAACATAGAATGCAAGTAGAGGATCACCTCCAAACTGGATCAGCTGATTCTTGTACAACCCCAAAAACACTCTACAACCAGATGGTGGCCTTTCAGCCAAATCCAGCAATGTCCACCTTCTTGTGCCAAAGTCATAAATGCGCATGGCATCCGTATTCAATGTATCATCATGAGGACTTGCCAGGTAGAACTTGTCATTGTGCACCACTCCTGCAACATTGTTCATCCAGACTGAATTGCACATCACCCACACTCAGCTTAGTACATGCTACAAGCAGGGACTAGCACAGAATCGGTTGATTGCAACTTCACTACAGCTCACTGATGCCTAGCACAAGCCGTCGTGCCAGATGCCTGTTGTAACAAATAGGACAACACAGAAACATCGGCACCTATGCATGTGCATGCAAGCTGCATCTGATGACCAACTGCATGCTGCTTGCAGCAGTCACGCTATCATGACATCAAGGTATGTGGTGCATCTAAGCTCAGCAAACACCTTCGCCAACTTGGCTGTGTTGCAGAGTTATGGTCTTTGCCTTCGCNATTGGAATATGCTGCTGTCTCCTGTACAGCGTCTGGGCTACCCTGTTGACTAATGCTTGACCCCAAACCATACTTCTGCTGTAACTCTCTGCAACATTCAGCATCTGTGCAGATCTAGCAAAAGCAATGCAACAAGGCTAGGCTGAGAATGTCAGAACTTAGCATGACACCAGCTGCGGCAATTTACACCTTCCTAGCACTTGCTCGCTGAACAAGGCAGGGGTGCATGATTGACCATATGGCTACATGCCTGGCTGGGTGGTGCTTGCTGTTGTTTGAGCCCAGCCCATGTACGTTCAGCAGGACTGTGGACAACAAGGTGGATGTAGTAGCATCCTAGCGATTGTTAGAAAGCAAAGCAACCCTCTGCCTGTTGGTAAACTCTGTGAATTCACAGCAGGTAGTGCGTAAGGCCAATGATGCAGTAACATCTGTGCAGTAGGCACTGCACCTTCAGACATGTCAGATGCTGTCAAGCCCTATGTTGTCTTGCTTCAGTACCTACTATTGCAGTACCTGATGGAAGGGCTGAAGGGCAGGTCAGTGGAGCTGGATAAAACTGGCGAGGGTGTAGGGNATGCTATGCAGAGTGATTTGCACGCCAAGTTTGCCCGCGTTGGCAAGTCTCGCAGCAGGCAAGCTTGACATGCCTTGTCATGGCTGGAACACAGAGCCACAGACCGTTTGCCAGTGGATCCATGCTGACATCCTGCTCGTCTGCAGTGCCTGGGATGATCCAGAATTTGTTGAAGCAGTGCTGCGACTGGTCTTGAGCCGCTTGGTTGACTCTCAGCTTGGTGTGTTTGCTATGCTGAATTTTGCGGTCAGCATCTATGCTGTTGGGGCGCTCACAACAAAGGTATCATCACGGCGTATGCTCACTGTTATCTCTCATCTAGTCACAGTCAGTGGCACACAAGTCTAGCTTGACAGAATGAACTGGCACATTGCTGCACTCTATATGATGTTTGTGGAGCCCTGACCACGCATGTGCTTCTGGTGTAATGCCTGGATCTTGGCCTGCAGACAATCTTCCTGGGCAANCTTCTGCATCCCAGGCAGCAGACAGTGCATGTGCCTGCAGTCATAGGCAAGCAGAGGAACTGCCTTCAAGCACAGTACCAGGCTCAGGTACAGACCCTGTTACAGCCAGACACAGTGTCACACGGGTGCTGNAGTCCTGAGCAGCTTACGGACTACGCCTCGACCGTTCCGTACTTTACGCTGCTCGATAGGCTTCGAAGGCAACTCGTGCAACTCGTGAGGTGACCGTGTGTTCCGCATTGCCACGTTTGAACGTCTTGCTGCTAAGATGACGCTAATGCTGAGTCGATACGTACGTACAGGTTCGCAATATGACTTGTCGGAGTAAGTTGAGACCAGCCTGATGCACGATGACTTCCTCGATGGCAGACAAAGACGCAGCTGCCCACGTTGTGCTTCGGCTTAAGGCGAGTCTGCTCGTTTACTTGACTTAACGAGTCGCTCGAGCCTTTGCCTAGGTTGATTGGAGCCCTCGAACAGCCGTGAACGAGACGTCTGTATGCTTAACTCGTCGGCCTGCTGCAGGCCGTGCAGGCCGAAGCCCAACGCAATGATGTTGCCGAGTCTCTGTATGTTAAGCATATGGAGAGTGCAGAAGCTCTCTGGGTGTCTCACAACCTGGCAGGCTTCCTCTCCGTCTCCAGCAAAGCCCTGTTGTACAGANTTGCTTGTGAGCATCACATCTGCAAACTGAGCGAGCAACTCAAAAAGGTGTTGAGCCTTGGTGGACATCGCAAAATCATGCAAGTCTGTGCCATAGCCTGTGGACATGCTGTGGGAGAATCAATGACTGAAGTGATGCCAAGCAGCATCCTTAACATGTATTTTTGCTGGAGATATGACACAATGCAAACCTGTGTTGTGGAATGGGTGCAATGCGACCTGCCGCATCTCATATGTCTGCGCAGGTTGTCAGCATCTCTGCCAATGTTGGATAGCATTCAGGTGCGGCAAGTGCTTAACTACAGTCTCAAAGTGACAGTGATTGACAGACCAAAGGGGCAGCCTAGAGTAGTCACCTGTGAGCTGCTGTAAACGAGGTCCGAGTTCCTCTCCTTCCCTGGCAACAGAGAGCGCCAGAAGAGGCAATCCTCCGAGCAGCATGTGCCAGCCAGTAGCCATGACAGGGTCTACATACCTTCACATTGACAGAATGTGCTGAATATGAGTACTGAATACTGAATACTGAGTATGCCCTTCATATGCTCATGCAGCCAGCCAAGGTCACATCATGTCAGAAACATGTCTTGCCATCTCTGAGGCATTCTTGGTGCACATAATGTACCATGGACAACACAACACAATGAAAGCTGCTTGACACCTATAGTAGTGAATGGACACTTGGGACATCGGACAGGTCAGCCTGCATGCATACATAAACATTGTGCCCTCAGGTCTGTGACATGCACTCAAGACTGAAATGACACTGCAACAATAATTGTACTGAAGATAGGTTACGTGCAGCTCGTCCTGCTCCCAAATGCATCATTCTCATCCGGACCAGCAAGTGACACAAACAAGATCCACAGGAAGACTTGAACAGTAAAGCCTACTGCAAGTGATACAATGCTCACATGTTGCTGCAGCGGTTTATGCGGCATGTAGCCAAAGCAGCTCTCATTTGCCACAGAGTTGTGGCTGCTGCTTACTTGCTGACCCATCGCACCATGATGGTGCCCACCGCCATGCTTTGAGCAGCAAGCAGCATCCACCACTCCCCATTGTCCCAGATGGACCCCCCACCAGAAGGGCCCCCTCCAGCTTCTACCAGGGGGGTCAAATCTGGCTGGCCCANCCATGAGCATCCAACAGGCTGCTATACGCATAAAGCCCGGCTTAGATCACAGTACCATCCTTGATCTCAGCATTTCTCAAAATTGTGACAATGCCACTACGAATATAGTAACCCTCGTCCTCGTTCCTGTCTTCATCCTTGTTCCCCTGGTTCATGATCTTGCAGTTCTTGCCAATCCTGGCATTCTTGTCTACAATGGTGTTTGAGATGATGGAGTTTTCCCCGATACCAATGGGAATTTTGCCTTGACTCAACAGCTTCTCTCGCTGCTGGTCAGACTCATAGTAGTCAGCTCCCATCACCATGGCGTGCTGCAACAGACAAGGCATTGTCTCACGAGCTGTAACTGACATACCAAACAATCCTGCCATTTTTGCAGAAAAACAGCAAAACGGCAGGCCAAACAGCTGCTGGTCACACACATTGAAGTTTGCAGCACAACAACTGGCATCAACACACCACTGCACTTTACTCAAGGGGTGGCGTTACCACAGTGCGTCTGTGGGCACCTCTGCATGTCAGACTGTAAAAGTCCACGCGGGCTGTTTATGCACACTGCAGCATGCAGAGGTACCTTGACAAACATTTGCAGGCAGCGCGCCAATGTAATGTTTTTACACTGCACAGCACTGCTGTCCTGAATATCTACCAACTTCAGAGATGCAGCCTTCGCAGTGGCACCCTGGCATGTGCGAACTGCAATTGCGCTTAGACTGCCAGAATTTTGACCANTACCAATCCATGCTGACATGCCCAGACAACAGCCAGGTCTACAAGCTCTTGTACAGGCACCTCGGACTTGGCTTCAACTTCAGAAGCCATCCTGGCGGTGATGGACAACAGTGATTTTGAAGGTGCCCGCTGGGTGGGCCGGCGTGCGCGCGTCTGTGGTGCTGCAGCCTGCCTGCCTAGCAGCGCCTTCGTCTGCCTNCAACTTGTGAGCAAGAGCAACCAGTCCCATGTCTGCCCACATACAGTTTGCAAAGGCCGCAGTTTGTAAGTCTGTCAGGTTAGCAATATCGCCCAACACACAAGGCCATGATGCCCTGACTGTACCGTAGAGTTCAATGCTGGTTAGTGAGCTGAGAGCTTTGAAGTCGAAGGCGAGCATGATTCCGCCTGCTGGTGCATGTGTCTGAACACCCAGTGCCCTGAGGTTTGTCAACATACTCAAACAAGTTGGAAGCACCACATTGTTGAGGGCCTGATAGGCTCCCGCAGCATCCGCAACCTTCTCAAAGTTCACAAAGGCATACCCTAAAGGGCCAATGCGGGCGGGAAAGACAGCTGCATCTGTGAGGGGGCCGAACTTGGAGAACACACTCCGGACAGACCGCAGAGTCGCAGTGGCACTNGTACTCTCCTCCTCCTGCATGCAAGCAAACAGCAGCCAGTGTTGTGAAGCATCCCTGCAACAGAGGTCTTGGCTAACAAATGGCAAATGCCTGCATGTGTCCACTGCATCATCTGATTGGTAACAAAAACTTTGAGCAGGGNAGGTATTTGCAAGGGCAGCAGCACAACTTGACAGCATCTGCATTTGTGGCGTATGTTTTGTTGTGTAAGGTTTGGCATGCTGTCCATGCCAATCAATGCAGGGGGGCCTTTCAGCCCTTNTCGACAAAGCTGATTGTGACAGTTTGCTGTGCAGGTTGTTGCAGGTTTGAGCTCATGTGCAAAGCACAGGATTTGCATAGCTAAGCCAGGCAATGTCTATAGCCTTTTGAGTGGAAAGCACTGTTGCTGCAGGCGTACTATGTGATCAAGGCAGCTCAAGAAAGGGAGGAGCTACAACGGGAGGGGGACGCACTTGATGCCCGCATCCAAACAGCAGAGCGGGAAGTGCAGGGCTTGGAAGCCACCCTTGCCAAACTCAACCTGGTCAACACAGACATGGGCCGCAGCTTCAGGTATGACTCTTTCACAGCTGACTTTGCAAGCAAGGGATAATGGATCCATCTTGTCCTGGCTAANTCATTGGGGGGCAGCTGAGCCAGCTCCTGCACTCCACAGCTCTCATCAGCCCTGACAAAACAGACTTCTTGTCAGGATCTTGACTGCCTTACTTGCTCATGTGTCAACAAGTTGCCAAAGTGCATGTGTGGACACTTGTGCAAGACCAGTAGACACTGACAAAGTCTGTGGCATGGCATACAACATCCCTGCATGACCAACAACGTACAGCATCGTCTAGAGTTGTTGACTCAGTGGACCCTTCTGAAACGATATGTAATGTGTAGACATGCCTCGCAGGTTCGTAATAACAGAAACTCATGACTAGTATCACTGCGTGTTGTCAATGCTGCCTCCTATTGCTGCTTGACTGGTTTGTGACTCCAGGGATGTATGCACACAGCATGCTTGTAACATGCTTGTGCAGGTGTGTCATGGGGTGACGGCAGATAATGCTACACAGCACAGCTGAACAGATGCAGATGTGCCATGGGATGGCATGCAAGGTGCGTGTGTGCATCACCTGCTGGCTGGCGCCCTGGTGCTCCATGATGTAGCGGTGAAGCTGCCCCACCAACGTGCACAAGCACCCAAAAGAAGATGATATGGTGTTCAGCTCTACCTGCAGGTCAGAATCGGTATGTGTTGCAGTCGCAGTGGCACACTCTACCATGCTGTCATGCATCACTGCAAATGCTCACACAAGCCTGCTGCACCCAGGCAATAAGACTAAGCCTGCCATGGCCATGTGGTACAGCATGCATTGTAAAGTACAGCAATACAGCCTTGGAAACATGACGCCCAATGAAGGGATGCAGACCATGTAGGCAGTCATGAAGCATGAGAGCTGACAAGCTGTTTGTTGTCACATGTCAGTAATGCTCAGTACCAGCGCATGCAGTTTAAGCCAAGTAAATTCTGGACAAGGACAGCGTNCCCGCACTTCCTGCAGCAGCAAGTGGAAGGATTGCTGGACGCCTACCGACAGTTCCAGTGCGACATGCCCTGTGAGGTCATCCCACTCCAGGTACCTTCCATTTAGGGTTTAAACCCTGAACCAGTCAGGTTATCGTGCACAGCATTGTAAAGCATGTGTCACGCTGAGATTTGTGGGAAACATGACAACATAGCACAGCATGCACTCTGCTGTTGTGACAGCACAGCACAGCACATAAGCACAGCACAGCTCAGCGCACAGCACAGCACAGTTTGCACAGCACAGCACATCTTCTATGGGAGCACAGCACGGCACAGAGCAGCACAGCGCACAGCACAGCACAGCAGAACCAGCACAGCACAGCACACACAGCACCGCACAGCACAGCACAGTTTGCACAACACAGCACAGCAGCCACTTGTCTTTGTACCTGCAGGCTGCATACTCCACAGTACACAGGTGGAACTCCCTATGGTGGGTGCTGTGTGTGGAGTCCATCAATGGCATCACCTTTGCTTGCTTCTGGCCGGCGGGGACCCTCCACTGCACCCGCATCGCTCCCCCAGGCATGGCCGCCACTGTGCAGGTACACACCCTAGCATTGCTTGACCTCTTGCTGTCTGTCTTATGTCAGAGAAGGTTTGCACGCCCTGGGACCCTGTNGCATTCTAGGATGGTGATGATGCTGCTGTCGACTGTGCAAAACGCGTGCCCCAGTCCCCTGTGAAGCACGGTATGCACATGTGGTGTCGCCATTCAACTAGTAAATTGCAGTGCGCGTGCATCGCGTTCAACACTTCGGCCTGTTTCAGAGCTGCAAGCACCTCAAGAGCACGAGCTTCAAGTATGCACAGGATCAGCACCGCAATTGCGAGCATGAACACCCGGCAACGCTTTGGGGCCATGTTGCTAGATCTGATCACCAAGCAGCAAGCTCTCTACGCATCTGTGTGATTTGACTTGGGCTGTCCTTGCCCACCACAGGCGTCTCAACACAGTGCATGTGCCGAAGTGGGGTTCCAGCGCTGTGCGACCGCATATATGCGTGCGAACTCTTAGTGGCTGTTCATCTTCTACAGCTGCCAACAGTAAATTCCCAGCATTGCTCTAGGGTGACAAGGTCAATCACAGCATGCATGTGGCTGTGTTACATGTTTTGCCCATTGTGTGCCAGGCTGGTTATGACGGTGNACGAGAAATACCTGCAGCATGACAGCAGCTACATCAGATGTATTTACTGCAAATGTTGTTGAGCTCCGTTGCAATATCCCTGCTGGTGTTGCACGTCTAACCAGCTACCATTCTGTATGCTGGCCATCAGTTCAGACAACACTGCAGATTGACAGCTAGCCAACCAACTTGTGCTTGCTTGCAGAGTACCAGAAGCTAGCTCTGTCTTCTTCAACTTGCCAAATATTCACTTCCTGCCATGCACCCCAGTAACAAGCAAGGTAAGCCAGTCAATTATGCAACTATGCAACTCGGTGAGTTCATGTGTGCCTGACTTTGCTTGAATGGACACAACAAAGCTGTTATGCATGCCTTCCAAGCAAAAAAATGATATGGCAACACCTGCAGTTTGAGAACGACGTCTATGTAGCCACCAGCGAGCCTCACGGTAANTTTCAACCCACAATGCTGTCCATATGCTTTGCCTAGTCTATGTTGCAGCAGCCCACAAGCCATGCTCATGATACTCCAGCACAATGTTCAGGACAGCCTCACATTGCCTAGCTCTCATTGCAGAAACGAGCCAGGCAAAAGGAAGCATCCCGAGTTTGCATCCCTGCCAGTGTGCCGGGAGTGCTTTGACCTGCTGGGGGCTGCCGCCTGGCACCTGGATGAGGATTGGAAGGACGAAGCTGGATTGGACAAGTACTGCCGCTTCTGTGCGGGCTCAGCCCCAGGAGGCACTAGCACCCTGGAGCACTGCAGTGAAGACAAGTGCGCCAGAGGCTTCTGCACAGGGTATGAGAGATTACTCCTCTGCCTGGCTATGATAAGAGGAGAGACATTGTCTGCCTTGCGTCAAGCGATGTAAGCATGACACAGTGATGAATGATGCTCAGTAACACAGCAGCCAAGTATTGCATGTGTGTGGGGTTTCTGCAGGTATGAATGGTTTACCTGAGAACAGTAGGTCTACACCCCATACCATACAAGTTAGTACATGAACCGCGGCAGGGAAGCTGTTTCTCATGGTNTTGTGCTCATAGGCTCGAAGAGTTTGGTGAGACATTTTCTGATTGGCCGTGACTTGCAGCATGGGACTTGCAGCATTGACTTGCAGCATTGACTTCCAGCAAAAGCTTTCAGGTCTTTGCTTACACATATCACTATCACAACATGCAGTCATTGCCAGTGCAGTGCCTCAAATTGCAACTTACACTGTCAAAGTTCCGGCAAAGAAGGTAAGCTCTGGTCGTTCGGTACTGCAGAGGTCTTCAAGTGCAGAAATGACCTCCAGCAATTTACTTGTCCATTTCACTTCCTGAGGCACCACTGGGCTGCCGTCTTTGTCAATGTACAAACTTTGCAGCCACGGCAATCTGCTGAGNCCATCATGCCTGTGTATGATCATACGCTTGCCTGGCCGATGTTTACCAGCTAACATTTAGCCTGCCGGTAACGTTTTGCGTGACTAGCGATGCAGTCTCATGCTAGCACTTGTGGGTTGCTGCACCGCCGACCTCTGCAACTACCGACCAAGGTAGGGCAACTAAGCATGTGCAGTATGTACACGTTCGGGACTGCTTCAGGAAAGTCAGCGCGTTCACCAACCATGACGACACGTTGCAATGCAGGCGTTCGGGAACAGGCATCACCTGCCCCAAGCAGCACGTGTCGTTCACTGTGACCGCAAGCAGAGGAGTTGTGCACTGCGCACCTGTGCAACTGCGGAAGTACAGGTCGCTGAAGATGTCAAGCAGCCCTCTGCAGAATCGCAGACCCCTGCTCCATCTCCGGCTACCGGTCTGGCCAAGGTGACAATATCCAATCAAACGAACCGCCACTATACGGACAATGTTGGGTGCTAGTTTCCAGTTGGTGCAGGGTGAGGACTGGGCAGCTGCAGTTGAAGCTTTATCGCAAGGCAAGATTCACAAGTTACAGATCACCACTACAAACAAAGGGGGTGCTAGAGGCCAGATAGAGGGGCTAACTGGAATTGAAGCTTTCCTGCCTTACTCAAAGTTGTGCACGGGCATTGCTGGAGGGCAGCAAAGAAAGGACTTCAGCGGTTTGCATGGCACAGTNTGCAGCTGCATAAGTCACACTCTGACATGATAACCAATTGCAGCGTTTCTGTGCCAATATCACATTGTCACCTGGACTGACGTATGTCGCAGTAGAACAGGCAGTTGCTCACTATATGACATATAGCATGCTGGTGCTGTACGTATATCCTGTTAAGCACCTGGTGTTGCATTGCAGGGCCCCTGATGTAGCTCGTATCAAGGCAAAGATGATGTATGCTTCCACCAAGGACTTTTTTAAGGGTTACTTGGATGGCCTTAGCATTGAGCTGCAGGCCAATGACCTAGATGACATTACGGAGGATGCAATTTGTGATGCAGTCAAGTCAGTGATAACGAGGCAGTGATCCTTGTTATTTGCCCACACATTAGCAGCAATAATAAACTGTTTGCCCTGACAAACGAATGTTACGCAAACGCGCATTGTAACACCTCCTTGCTGTAGGGCANTAGTCTATGCCATGATCATCATGATCAACAAGCTGCCCCATGACAGAACTGTATATGCCTGACATAAGCATGACCGCTAGCTGCCTTGCTGTTGGCCTCAACAGCAGTATCTATGAAACATGCACAAACCATGTCCAGCTCTGTATGACGCTTAATCACAGAGCNGCTTTTTGGCCGATGGTGCACTGAACTGTGTCAGAAGCCATGGTGCCGCTGTCAGCCAATCTACTTGGTTACGCGATGTCAGCACCAACATCGCAAAACATTGGGAAAAGCGCTGTTTGAGCCACAAATGGCATGTATCGGCACACTGAACTTCACTGCAAGGCTGGTGGTGCGTTACTAAGTTTCAGGGCAAACTCAAAAAGCTAATTGCCGTTNTACACAGAAAGCACACACATACAAGCTGTGCGCCTTGAAGCTGTTGCCTAGACTTGCAAATAGCATGTCTGTATGTAGTGTCACTGTTCCTGATCAGCAGTTCCTTGCATGCAGGCCTCAAAGGCAAAGGACGGTGATGAGGATGTGCAGCGCAAAGTGAAGGAGGTTCAGAAGGAGGAGCTGGAAAAGCAGAATAGGGCCCAAACCAATTCTGCCATTGGCGCTGCCCTTGGTGGGGGAGCCCGCTGGAAGAACTGGGGCAAGAAGACGCCAGGTAGGCCTGCATGACCTGCATTTGCTCATGCAGACAGGACGGTGTAGGTCTGTGAATTTGTGCGTGAAATTTGGCATCACGTGTGTATTGTTCAGTCCATTATATTGCACAACATAGTCCATGACCATACCGTACACTGGTGAGTTGGAAATTCTGTGATGTTTTACTGCACAACCTGCTTTCACAAGGTATGTAAGAGACACAGAAGGCTGTGGCATGCTTTTCAGATGTAGCGTGATGCAGCAGTCGGTGCTTCAATGTTGTGGGCGTCATGCAGGCACAGCAGCGAAGCCCACCGAGGTGGGTGCTGCAGCAAAGCCAGGCGGTGGTGGCACTTTAGCAGCAAAAGCAGCTGCGGCAGCAGCAGCCAAGGCTGCAGCTTCATTGCCTGGTACCACACCAGCTGCACAGCCACCCAGCACAAGAGCTTTGTTGCCACCGTCCCGCATGGTCACTGAAGGGCAGATTGTGGGCTTGAAGGACATTATTGCTGTTATGGAGCGGCACCCAGTGTACTGCAAGAGCGACATGCTGTACAGAATGTATGATAGGCTTGATTAGATGGGAGTGTACCCTTGGGCAAAGCTAGTGCAGCTGCTCAGTGCTACACTGAACACTCTGGCCACAGACAACACGAATAAAACGCCACTGAAATTACTATTTCCTGTTTCGTCATTTTGTTCATTGTGAATATGATGACCAGTGGTCATGTTTGTATGCTTCAGGTCGAGCCTGTCACATGCGAATGGCTTGCAAAATGTGATGAAGTGCCTGCACCTAGACCCTAATCAAGAGGGAGGAAGGGTTCCGCCAAAGGTGCTTCCACTTGAGTGTTAGTACGTGAACGTTAGATCTGCCCTGCTGCGTGCAGCGCAACGTTGACCCAGCAATGGCGCGCAACAGGCTAGTAAAGCCGAGACAGAAAGCGAGTACCATCTCGGATGAACTGCCGTCTGACGACGACATAGATGCGTTTCACAAACAGAAGAACTTCGTTTCGCTCGACCCCGCAGAACTTTCTGAGTCAGACGATGTCACAGACGATGGCATTTACGATCTGTCAGGCTCTGAAGCCAGCGAGTCTGATGAGGATGACAGTGACGACAGCGATGCAGAGGGGGGTACTCGAGGCAAACGTGAGTAACTGCACACTCTACCTGGTGTGAAGGCTCCGTGTACAGTTACACAGCACCTGCCGACATCACAATTCAGCAAATGGCAGTCTCAACAGGCTTTGCTTGAGCTGCAGTGAAGCGTGTTGAGAAGGCTTTGCGCCAGCAGCTTGCAGTAGAGCAAGGGGAGGGTGATGAGGTCGATGCCGATGACACACACAAGGCCAATAACAAATGGGGCAAAGGCAAACGTGGCTACTATGGAGCTGACACAGAGGACTTTGAGGTGAGCAAAGGCCACGCTCACCTGAGAGGCTGTAGCACTAAGTACTCTGCTGCTTACGCGAGAGCAAAAACACATCTGCTTCAAAATGCACAACACATACCATTCTCTGTGTAGCGCTTTGATCCTCAACATTGCCATGCATCCCTGTTGTGAACATACTGTGAGGTACAGTGCTCAAGCCACCAGACCCATCAGCCCTTAGTTTGCACAGTGTCAGCATACCGTGACTGACATGGCCAACCTGAACAAGTCTGCTGACACTGTCTTCAACCTGCCATGCATTTTCACCTTCCAGAGCATTTCCAGATGCTGAGCAGACAATGGCCATGCTGCACTACCTGTTACAGTTGACTGATGATGAGGAGGCTCTGAAGGATGAGGAAGAGGAGGCACAGCGGCTGCAACGCGAAGCTGCAGAACAGCTTAGGCCCGNCTCTGCATGGCAGACCTACACTGCATGGTATGTCAACCAAGTCAAAAGATGTCCCATGAATAAATCGTCTTTAGCTAGAGAGGCAGGCTAGTAAGGCAGGTGATGACGTCTCAAGCAATTGCAGCACCAGCAGTTGGTTGGTATGCAGGACTGGCGGCCTGGCGTGCAGCAGACAGGCGGCGCAAAGCCGAAGCGAGCAGCTAAAGATGAGCCTGAAGAAGAGGTTGGACGGGTGCCCTTTGACCCCAGGGCAGACACCCCTGTCATGCCCTCAGATGGAACCTTCCAAGGTATTCCTCTGAAAAATTGCCATAATGCTCTTCTTCTTAGTGTCTGAGTCACAATGAAAACAATGGTTCTTGGTGTCCCACCTGCTATATCCAGTACCAGCACTGTGGTTGAAATGCCATCCTGCGTCAAATCCCTTCACATCTTGGCGCCACACACTGTGGATCTCTTGCTCTCTGTCTTTCTGTTGAGTATGCAATGCTACACTGCTAGCGAACAAAACCATACCCCTGACAGGGACACCCTCCGCCAGTGGGGCTTCAATAAAAGCGTACCCCTGGCAAGGGCACCCTCCCTGCTATGGAGCACAGTGCTTTGGTGTATCACATCCACCTGAGTTGATGCCAGCAGCTCGTTCCTGTTTTTCAACAGCCATGAGCTTGTGCTACAGTACCCCTCTTTGCATGATGGCTTACAAAATGAGCTACATCGCTTGGCACTTCATTTGTGCACAGCTCACTTGTGTACAGGAAACATGCATCCAGCCTAAGCAGTCAGCCTGTGACAGGTGGGTAGGCTGTCGCAGCAGTACTGTGGTGACCACTCCCCAACAATACTTGTACTTAGTATGCCTATTGCTGCTGCAGGTGGCGGGGGCTTAGGCTTTGCCAATGCAGGCCTAGGCTTCAACAGCGCAGCTGAGGAAAAGCCTGCTGATGCATTTGACAGCTTCAGGGAGCAGCGCAGTGGTCGGTACAAGACATCTATGGTCAAACCACCGCCTGTCAGCTATTCGTGAATGCATTAAACCCGTCCCTACGGTGTCTGTGAACCATATTGCAGGTGCCGACGCAACTTGAGATGGGACTGCAGTGTCGCAATGTTCCAGCTGCGCAGGCTGAATGATGTTTCTCTTGACAGTTGTGGTGCAAGCGCACATGCACCTCTTGTAATGTCTTGCAGTGTACGCCTTTGGCTGTGGTGATGCTTGTGAAATGGTGTCCCAATGTTGCCAGCAGACTCTTGAACAAGTGTTGACATGACCAATGAGGCATGTGCTTCTCCAGCATGTTGTTGTGAGCATCCGCTCACTCGAGCTCGCACATCCATTTGAGCAGGGCTGACGTGTCTGTTTGCACCAGCATGTGTGACTGGCGGTGCAACTCGTCGTGATCCATTTCATGATGTCGTTTTGAACATTTGAGTCGATTTGTTGCATTAACTTGGTAGTTCANTTTTGCAGGCTGAAGCAGAGGCAAGGGAGAGGCATTGGCAAGCTCAGGTACAGGGCCTGCAGGGCAAGGTGGAAAAGCTGGAAAGCCTGCTGCAGCGAGAAATGGGCCACCACTCACCGACTCCCCGCCCTGTCTATGACATCTCCCCAGTTGGTGCAGGTGAGTACTTCCATAGACACAGTGTGCAGTGTACAGTCCAGTCATGTACAGTCATAGTATGGACAGTCATAGTATGCAGAGCAATGAAACTTGTGTTCAATCAGGAGACCTGTTCATGAGCATGCATCATGACACATGCAGCATCTCTGTATCATATAGCAAGAGGATATAGTCAGCAGACTAAGGATTGCAGGTCCCGCCAGGCAGCAATCACGCTATCCATTGTCTCCTGATGATCGGCAAGCGCCCGCCTCCCCCTCAGGAAGGGATCCCCCCACCGAGCTTCGGCTACCCTCTGAGAAGCGCAGCAGCATCATGTCGCGTACACAAGACCTCAGGAATAGCGAAGGCCGGCGACCCAGCATGACATATGCAGAGCTGGGTGAAAGGAGGGACAGCATAAATAAAGAAGCACAGGCTGGCTCGGACTCCTATGGTGNTAATTAATTAATCGACGATGATTATTGTTTCTGGCCCAGTAGGTATGCAGCATCAGCCGGCACACCTGTGAAGCATTATTACTATCACTGTTCGTTAGGCTTCATCACTAACGAGCCGAATTGTACCCTCCCAGATTGCACTATGGTAGAGATGGACACACTCAATGAGAGCCGTGAAAACCTGTTGTCTTTTTGTTTTCTTTGGGCCCTGCGGCCGCTGTGTGCTGCTCATATGCTGTGCAAGTTTACCAATCAGCTAGCATGTCCAGTCAGCTGTCTGTTCAAAATCTGTATCTGTGTAGACGAAGAAGAAGATGANACACAGCTGCAACATTAGGTATTGTCATGAGCTTACCGTTTACTGTCGTGCTTAGTGGCCCTGGTTACAGCGGACACAGCATGCGACAGATACGCCTCAAGGTACTGTGTTGTCTGTGACACCAGCAGGGCTTAGTAAAGAAGTAGCAGCTCAACTGCTTGTCACACAAATTAAAGAATGACGTCGTGAGAGGTGTCTCCTCCCTGTCCATTTTGGCAAGATGACGTGTCTGAAAAAAGTTGTGCTTGTTGACACAACCCGCCGCCTCAGTCTCAGAAACCCTACTGTAGCAAACCTGGAAATCTCGAGCTTTAATTCACTCATGTGGGCTGGCATAACGTGCTGGCGTGGCATTAGTTATGTTTAAGAGATTACTTACTGATGGCCACCTGCTTACACGATCATACAAACCCGAGCCTTTAAAGCTTGCCCCTGCGGTGCTGGTAGGTGCAAAGGCCCTTCAGGTCATTGGTGACGCATTGTCAACTATGAATGACGGCGTAAGCTAACCTGGCTGACNAGGCAGAGCTTGTTGAGACCCGCTTGAATGCAGCAGCTCAAACGTCTGTGGCAAATCAGGGTTCAGGATGCATATTGATAGCCGCGCGCCGTGTCTTGAGTCGCCAGGCTGGCTGAACGGGACTGCGATGGTTGAGCTGTTACAGACCCGTCGACTGTGCGTCCGACAGAGCACGCTACAGGTGATTGTTCTAGTATGCTCGATGTCAGCAGGTTGTCACCGGTCAAGGTTACCCCTCGACATCAGTGCACCCGCGCTTGCAATGTGGATCCTACAGTGGCAAACATCATGGCCTCATACATACGCACGAAACGTCCACGACCTCTGCAATTCCAGCTTGCGGCTGGTGTAACCCTGAGAATGATAAGTGCAGCTTGGCTGCGACTACATTGCCATGGTCCCTACAGCACAAGACAATGCTGTTCAGCTCATGCCATGCATGTGCAAAACACAACACACCACGGCTCATCAGCATTGTATGCAGGACAACCCGGGAAGTTGAGTTCTGTTGCCAGCTGGCGCGCTTAAATGTCAGGAGCCAAGCTGNAGTCATCAATCACAGGCGCAGTACATCATTGAGGCTATGTGCCTAATGGCTAGTCAGCCCTCGTGACTTGTAAGTCCTCAAGCTTTAGGGTTTAGGTCAGGAGGAGCAACAGAGACTACTGCAGCAGAAGTGTTGCATCACAGCGCCTGGCATTCAGCACAAGCTCAGCCAAAGCTGTACGCTGCACACAGTGTGACTACATGCAGCGTGTGTGCAGACTGACGGGGTTTTGCTTTCCCTTCACATCATGCCAATCAGCAGGGACTATTTGGCTCAGCCCTTAAAACAGCATGATTCTTTGACCAGTGGTCTTGTCAGCATCACCATGGCCACTGTTGTGACGACTGACTGTTGTNTGAGCGTTTCTATACTTGGCCTACACTCAGTAGTGATGTTGAACACTATGTGTCCAGTTTTGCTGGCTGTCAACGAANTTTCCAAAGGTACAGCTTGGCTGTTCTCAACCATCAGCATGCAGAGTCAGTTGATGCACGATGCTGATGCTTGTTACTTGCCTCCATGGTTGATGTCGTCTTGCAGTTTATGTATAATCCCAGCATGAACTGATTGGCTGCTGCAGGCGTTGCTGTTAGTCCACTATGCTTGGTACATATGATTGCCATATATGGCAAGAAGACGCACAGCTAGTATCAACTATGGTCACTTGAAAATGCTGATCATAACTATGACTTATTCAGTGTATTGATCAATGTATATTGATATCCCATAAAGCCTGTGCTGATCTGCCTGATTTGACTCTCAGGCTACCAACGAAGACTTTGCAAATCGGCTGTACAACTCGCCAGAGATAGCCAAGAGCAAACGCTTCTCCAAGCCAAAGCTGTCCCGGACAGGTTTCACGATAGATCACTACGCTGGGGGCGTAGGCTACAAGACCGACAACTTCCTTAACAAGAACAAGGACTTCGTAGTTGCGGANGCAGGGTGGTGCTGCTGCCGCTGCTCATGCAAGCTGGCTACAGGGCACAGGCTGTGACACCTGATGGCAAGTAAGTAGTTCTGTCTGAGTGCAATCTATGCATTTGACAAGCTTGATTAAACCTTTTTACGAGAAGATGGCTTTCAACACATCTGGCTGCAAATTTGGAACCTGCAAGACACAAATATTACTCAACGAGACTTATACTGAGCTGCAAAGAGCTAGAGGATTGGCCATTGGGTCTACTGGTAATGACATATGCCTACTTTGTTTCATACCCACATGCGCTTTGCAGGGAGGGTTCACTAGGTGCAGATGGTCTTTGAAAAAAAACACTGTTTACTTGCCAAAGTAGCACATGTATGTGCAAAGGCGTCTGCAGCAAGGCATGACGCAGCACAACATGGCATAGCGCAGCACAGCAGTGAGTTGAGTTGACATGAGCCGAGATGGGTCAGAGGGTGGTGCAAAACTAATGACTTTGATGCACTTGCAGGACAACATTGCACTATGCTGCTTTGGGGTCTGCCATTGAGGCGTGGCCGTCTCTGGTGGGAGCGCGTTTTGGCAGCAATGTGGAGACTGCGGAGCTGCTGCTGAGGGCAGGTGCCGAGGTTCAGATCCGCGATGATGCTGGCTGTANACTGGACCTGGGGCTCACAGGTTAGCTGAGCCAGACATTTGTAACTTGTGTTTTGATACTTGAGCTTCTCTAGGGTTGGAGGACATTAGGGACACAAAACTCAGGTTACGGTCCGGTGTGATTGTGGATCATCATTGCTTGTTGAGTACAGTGAGTAACCATGACCGNTACCAAATGTGACATGTGACCTGTCTCTTGACTTGCGTGTGCATGCAATGTGACCTGCAGCGCAAGCAAGGATTAGCTTGTGTACACAAAGCTTCACGGCCAGCATCACATTCACAAGCTTGCTAGAGTTTTCTCACTACACAAGCAAGCAAATCAGAAGAACGGGAATGCGGTCTTCTGCGTCTGAACAGGTTCATTACCTGTTGACCTTTGAGGATTGGTCTGGCAACGTCAAGCACCAGCAAGCGTGCCAGCACACGGCTAACCAGGGGTACTGGCCAGTCAGGATGACATAAAACGGCCCCCTTGTTCAGCACTGTTGGCTCGACACCTGCAAGCAACTACCAGCTGTTGATTGCCATGTCCCTCAAACCTAATCCATGCATCAGCTCAAGAACGTCAACTTTATGCTGTGAACAGCAGGAGCTAGCGTTCTGAAGGGGCGCGCAAGGCCCCTAAGCCTCACATTGCTTCATTGCAGCATGACAGGCAACAACCACAACAACAACAACAACAACAATAACAACAACAACAACAACAACATGATGGAACGATGTGGATCACCGTTGAAGCAGAGATCAATACCGGCACTAGCAGCACAGCTTCTTGTCAAGATGACTGTTGTCATTGGCAGGATTGCGCAAAACATGTCTCACCTGCTAGAGTAAGATCTGCACTGTCCCCTGCCCTGGCAACAGGCTCAGCAGCACCATCAACCTCAACAGACTTGATGGTTGCCAACTCATTAGACGGCAGCACTCTGACGGTTGTCCCGACTTGCACAGCGCCGCCCTCGATCTTGCCTCCAACTGAGATGCCCCCTCTCTGCCCTGCTTTGAAGACATCACTAATGGGCATTCTGAAGGGCTTGTTCAGGGCTCTGTCAGCTGGCTTGAAGGCATCAATGGCGCTCACTACTGATGGCCCCTGCAACAGATGCATGTCAGCTGTTAAGATTCAGGCTTATATCAAGTTTGGTCATGATAGTTTTACATGTAGTCACATGTTGCCCACAAGAAGTTGCACAAAGCAGGCTGCCTTAAGTGCAGAAAGACACCATGGTGATGGGTAGCCTGCAAGGCTTGTCATTGCCGTCGGCAACAGCCTGTAGTCGGCAATGGCAGCTGTACTTCATGCACGCTATACATTCACCTCGGCGTGCACAGGTCAGCATCACATCTGCTGCGTGAACGCCAGGGCTTGTTGGCAGGTGATACAAGCTGGCTTGACTCACCTGGAACCATGAGAGCCCAGGTTCAGTAGGTTGCTGCACCAGGTTTTGGCCTGAGGGCCCAACAGCAGGGAGGCACTGCACTGCAGAGGGCCGGAAGCCACACTGCTTCAGGAATGGCAGCAGTTGCTCCTGAATGTCCTGGAAGCGCTGCTGGGAATAGTCACAGGTGTCCAGCTTGCTGACTATCACGGCGAGCTGCTCAATGCCGAGGCTGCGAGCTAGCTGAGCATGCTCCCTGGTCTGGCCGCCGCCATGTGCGCCTACTGAGGCATCAAAGCCAGATTCAAAGCCACCTACAGCATGTAACATAAGTATGTGCAACGCTCAGAATAGTTTACTGGCCAGCATTCCCGGAACGGGACTGCAAACAAGCATGATAGCAAACTACAGCCATGCCTAAGAATATGCCTCAGCTTGTTGCATGCACAGACTGATATATGACATGTTCATGAGCAACAGCATCCAGGTGTAGGACATGGCAGCTAGATCATGTCCACGCATTCTCAGCACTGTTGCAGACCTGCACCCCCAGATTAGCAGCATCAGCAGCCAACCTGGTGAGCCGTCAACCAGCAGCAGGGCAGCATCAGCCTGAGCAGCGCCAGCAATCATATTGGGCACAAAATCCCGGTGCCCAGGAGCGTCTAGCAGAGTGACATTGCGCTGGCTGGTCTGGAAGCGGGTGCTGGCTACATCTACAGTCACGCCTCGAGCCCTCTCCTCAGGGCGCTCGTCCAGGAGCCAGGCCCAGGAGAAGGAGGCTTTCCCTGCCTGTGCAGCCTCCTTCTCATGCTTGTGCACTGCCTTCTGCGTCACATACCTATATGTCACACCTCTGACTTACTCACAGCGGTGTGTCTTGTATTTGTGCACAGGGCCATGTGCACCATGTGCATGTGGCCGTTCCCTTGATGCACCTCACTGCGCAGATGCAAATGCGCCACAAGCTTTGCACAATGCTGATGTTTATCTACCTTCATTGGGTAGATAGGCTTGTCTACCTGTTGATAGGCCCAAGCTTCCCAACAAATANTCGTAGTCACCATTGCCGCATCTGCAAGAAATGTGTACTGAGAATGGTAAGCAAGTGCACCCTGGATGAAACAATTTGTCTAGGTACCATGAGACTATGATGTCCCACCTTTGCAATTAGCAGCCAAGTTACTTGATGTCACCCTGTGCTGAGTTCCTTTCATCACATATTGTACCGGCCATTGCATGCTTGTTGTGCACAAAGCTTACTCAGGAAAGGCAACTCAACTCAAGAGCTTTGTGTCTACTCATGAGGACACCATGTTTGCAGGACCATCACTGCCCCTGGATCAACAACTGTGTTGGCCATGCCAACTACAAGGCGTTCTTTCTCTTCCTGATATGTAAGTTTAATGCTACCATGCTCCTGCTGCCCACAGCATCTTCCAGGCTGCCTGGTCAATATGGATCACACAAAGCTTGTCCTTCCAAAAGAAACAGAGTGCTGTGTCATGTGCGCTGGTCTTATGTTGCTGCAATCATCCAGCAACCANGAGCCGGGGCACTTTGGGGTACTCAGCCCTGCATTCAACAAGTGCATCTACAAAATTGCTCACATGTGCTAGTTGATCATTATCACTGTGTGGTCTGGAGCAAATGGCAACCACACTGTTCGCCAAGTGCATGAGTCCAGTGTAGTCGTAATAAAAAATCGTTTTTTTGTTGAATAGAAAACAACTACCTTCGCTTTATGAGCCTGCTCAAGCTGCCTGCTGCAGCTGTAATCAGAGTGCGATCACAAAGCATTGAGCATGCCCCATTGAGCANCGATACGGATCGTACAGGTGGATGAAAGGGCACTAACTTTGGGACTGCTGGAGTGACCACGGTTTCACCTGGCAGAGCGCTTGTGTCGTTACGGTCGCTCTTCGTGACTGGTCTCATGCAAATGCAACGCAAGAACATTGCGCTCGACAACTCTCTGTCGCACTCGCTTGCACTGGTTTTCAGCCGGATTGATCTCCTCATCGCGAGCGGGCAGGACACCTGCACATGATCAAGGTTGGATGCATCGAGAAATTGGAAATTATTTGAACCGACTACCGTATGCAGCCCATTTCTGCGATTGTCACTGAACAACAACTGGATGTGCCTTGGCTTTGGGTTGTTCGATGTAGCTAGAGGAACCACACAGTAGGAAAGCGACNCCCGTTTTGAGTGTCAGCAATGCACTGCTTGTTGCCATGCCTTCACTTGGCATGCCCGTTATGCCATATCATGGCAAGGTAAGTTAGCACAAGATGGTCATGCATGCCACATGGCTTATTACTGACCCTTAGTGTAGACACCATCGACTTCATGGGGGATCAGACGCCTTTGCTGAGAAGTCTCACCTTCGACTTTCAAGCATACTTGTTACTGCTACTGTGTTACAGTGGGAAAAGCATAAGTAAGCTAGGCATGGCACACTAGCAGCATCATGTACGATGCACAACAATTGAGCCCGGCAACAAGCCAACAGCACAACCAGTGGACCGATTCACCTGTCTTCAGACAAGGGCTTNACAGCTGCATTCAGCAAGCCAAATTGTTGACCTTTTTTGAGCGGATGTTTTGACTGCGAGGCCGATGATACGATGGTGAATTTGTAGGAAGCCCATGGTGTTTCTGCGGCCGATCTGCACTCCTGTCTCACACAACATACAGTCCATCATTTCCAGCCCTTGCCCGCATCCTGTTCAGCAGTTCCCTGCAATGTTTGTGCAGGGTTGACAGCATTTCAATTTCGTATGGTCTGCCTTGCTATAGTTGTGACATGTGGCTTGCAGGCTGTTCAGCAGGCAAATCTGCTGTTGACTTGCCTGCACAGCAGTGCGCAGACTGTTTCTGATACAGACCCATTGACTGCAATCTCTTTTGTCCCCTGAATACATACTGCCACTTTGACCCCCAATTGAACTTGCCACTAAACGCTGAGAGGCGGTCTTACAGTGCTTGTCATGATGTAACGTGTAACAGAATTTGGAACCCATTTCGAGCTGCCAGCATAAAAAGCAGGTCAAGTGTAATGNCCATGTGTTGCGAGTGCACCCTGTACGGTGTATGTGCAAAAGCACAGCCTACGTGTTTGCCAGGTAACGTCGCAGCACAGGATTTTGAGTGCGTTGCCCTGTGAAGTCTGCCATTTGTTGCTATTGGCATTGCTCTAACATCAATCCTGGTCATAATGCTGCCTGGACACCTGCCAATGTGGCCAGGGCTACATGGTGCACTTGGCACTTGGCATGACACTCAAAGATGTCCCTTACCCAAAGCTGCATCTGATTGTGGTCACCGACATGCATGCAGAGGACATAACACATCAAAGGCATCGCAGTAACAGCATAGCTTATCACCTGATCTCAACTCACTTGGTAGAGTCACCAGCAGCGAGTAACAAAGCTGGAGCTTTGCAAGGTGACTAACAAGTAGTTGGCTAGTCTAGCAATGACCATGAGAAAGCCGACAGCAGCTGCAACCTCAACTTCCTTGACAGACTAGACGCTCATGCATGCAACCTTTCTGGGACTTGCAACCTCCCCTGTTGAAATAGCACTGCCTGTGCAATGTTCCGCCACAGCCCAATGCTCAAGTACTTTACTGGCACTGCTTCCTAAACACAATCAGTGGTCACCAATCAATTGCACCTTACNTGCTTGAGACAAACATGTGGCACATGCAAGGCAGTATAACAACAAGAAGCCTTGCCAAAGCACGTACTTGTCCTCAGCCTTCTTCTGCAGGTAAGGCTTGATGGACTTGTACTGCGCATAGAAATTGCTCATGTCTACAACCAGGTCCTTAATGACAAACATGTGAGGGAGTGGGGCAATCTTTGAGATTTTGGACGGATCTCTGTCCACTTTTGTGAGGCATGCCAGCCCATTTGTGCCATCAATGTTCATTGAGCATGAGCCGCAAATGCCTTCCCTGCAGAGAAAGGCACAGTTGTCAGAGATCCGTGACACAACCTGCATTCAACTGCACTATGTAACGCTGACTGCTTGATGCAAATAAGTCTGCGACAATACGCACGCAACCAGTTGCTAGACCAAGCCGCACCTGCATGATCGTCTGAACGCCAGCGTGTGATCCTGATCATCCTTGATTTTGAATAGAACATCAAGCATCATGGGTCCACAACTGCGAACAATGCCAAGTTACAGCCAGGAATGCAATGTCCATGGAGACAGCAATACTCTGCTGTGAATTATGACACACAACAAGTGTGCTGCTGCTGAGCTGTAACATGAGACGTGCTGTACAAGTGCTCTATACAGTGAGTATGTCTATTTGACTTGTCGTACCTGTTGATATCAACATTGTAGCTTTGATATGTTGGCTTGTTTTCCTGATCGGGGTCCCATCGGTATATCTACAGCACAAGATGGGCTGATAGACTGCGCTGCTACCTATACATATGCTGTTTTGCTACACAAGCTGATGCATACCTGAAACTCACGGTTCAGCGGTCCCTTCTTGGTNATCATGGCATGATCCTTGTTGGTGGCTGCTATCCAAGTCTGCAGGGGTTATGTACAGAGCTAGGCTGACAAGTGAGCTTTGTGCAGGCTGTACTTTCGGGCAGCCTGGGGCAATGCAGTATGCACTCCAACCAGCAGACCAGGCCTGTGCAGGAGCTCCTCACTACCCCACAAATCCTATGTCACATTGATACATGCTGCAGTACAGCTTGTGCCAGAAGTCACTTACCACAGCAGTCGTCCTGTAGCTGTTGGGTGCGGCAATGACTAATAGCGGGCTGTGCAGAAACAAGTGTTGCAAGCAAAGACAGGGCTTGGCTGGCTACCAATTTCACAGATAGGCTGACTTGTGGGTATGAAGGGCATGTGACAAAGCATTACATCTCCTGTCAGGTGCGTATTAGCCAGTCAGTCAGCATTGTAATTTAAAATGCCCTGATTGCATTGCACTCAATGCGCTGCAGGCCTGCTAGTGAAGTATACTCCTATGTAGGAATGATTGCCTGATTATGGTCAAAATTGACACCCGTAATGGAAGAGGCACTTTTTGGTCCTGGAAAGATTTGAAATCTGTCAATACTTCAACAGCTATGCAATTTAGTAGGCAGCTTGAAGCTTTGCATCCATGTCTGACATGGCAGTTACAGAGCAACTGTGNCTGCCACTTGTGGCATAGGTGATCAGTCTAGTTGGCTGGCTCGCCAACACTTGTCATCTTTGATTTCTTCCTCTTTATGGTGCAAAGGACAGCATTCTGCTGATGCTCTTTTGTCTTTGTGAAGATGCGCTGATGTGATGAGTGTGCATTTTTGCTGACCTTGGGGATCAAAATGCGGAGGTGTGATGCACAGCAGCAAGTCATGACAATGAACAACTCTGCAGCTTGTCACAAGGTGCAGCACACGTATGGCTGCTGGCGCTGGCTAGCAAGTTGCAAACACAAACTTACCTGCCAGGTTGTAGGACAGAATGTCNGACTGGGCACCCTGCGAACCAGGCGACAGCCTTGCCGGCTGTGTGCCCAGCGTAGCAAGCTCGCGGTGACAGCCATAGTAGACGTTTTGTGTTGTGTTACTGGCCTCGCTGCAGAGAATATTCCTGCGACAGATCAGATTTGAAATGGTGCCCTATCGTTGTAGCAGTTATTACTCAGGTTTGGTATGACTAACTAATGTCAAAGCGCCCTCGTCGGGGCTTGTGAAGTGGGAACGCCTCGTAGACACACATTAGGTTGGGCTCTCTGCAGTGTTGTGAATTGCGCGCTGNTTGCTGAGCCCAGCGGTCATTGCTGAGCCTGATACCTTGCAACAGCAGGGTGCATAGCTCATTGGAAACTTCAAAGCTGGAAAGATATGTTCAAAACAGAAGAGCATAATGCTCTAGCTGTATTCCTACAAATTTTTGAAGGATCTGTCTTGTATTTATGGCAAGGCTAGGTCACGTAATGAATTCCACAGAACCAAACAATGGGCAGATGAAGTCAACTTACGGCATGTTGAAAGACAGCATGACAGTGAGACAGGCTGAGGCATAGCAGGGTGCTCACAGCAGAGTGGCTCACTCATGTTGCTCCTCATTGAGGACACTACTCTGTGCAAGCAGCGCAGTCCACAGTGGCAAGGCGAGGTCTGCCGTGCTTTGCTGTACGCCAAAGTCTGTCACAAGGGCCTCAACTTGAGCCTGCAAAATGTCAGAACATCAGTGCACAGCATGATACTGGGATTTCTGGCTGCATTGGGGACAAACTTATGCATTGCACAAGCAGCGCATTCTAGCAGCGCAATAGCATTGTACTGGTTGCTAATGCTGCATTGAGCTTCAATCGAGTAAGCTTGCCTGCAGCGTGATCTGCATACATTGACAGTAGCAGAGAATGGCTTCACGCACAGGCACATCCTCCACTTCACCTGCCACTATGGTGCGGTCACGGCTGCCCATGCGCATCCGCCTGCGCCTGGAGGCATCATCTATGCCCACCTGAAACTCTGCTGTTTCCTCTATAAAGTCCTGCGAGTTNAGTGTATCATGGGGGCTGAATGCCAGTAGGGACAGGGCATACACAATGCATTGCGCCAGAGAGTGCTTGGCATGAGCGTGAACAGACACTGAATATAGATAGGCCCTGTACCTTGACCTCATNATTTTATGGACACATAGCTGCAGGTCAGCTAACAGACACTGGTGCAAATGTGCACATCAAAGCGAACTCATGAAATGTGTACTGCTGCAACATAGGTGAGCCACAAGAGCAATGCAAACTACTTCCACTGAACCTCAAGTGTAAACTGCAATTCAGTGCTAGACCGCCAACTGGATACACTGCTCCAGGTATTGGTTGACAACGCAGTAGGATCCCAATGCTGAGCATATGCTATGCCTGGCGTCAAACCATGTGTTACCTGAGAGTGATGCTCATGCGCAAGCGCATGACACATCGCGCTTGGCATGGCACATGTGCGCTGACACAGGCACCGCACTGCAGTGACAGGCTACCTACACGCAACTTTCTGTCCACACACAAGCAACGTCTGGAGGCGTGAGCACAAAGCACAAGTGGCAATGCAATGAAACTGTTGCACTGGTTGTGTCAATATCCTCTATTCACCCCCTCCTCGCAGCACCTACATTGCATCAATACCTAGGGACACAAGACAGCATTCCAGCCAATTCTGCTAAATACAGGTGGTTCACATTTGACTCATATTGCCCAGGCAGAGAAGCTGTGTATACTGATTCAAATGCTGACGCCATGCTGGCAAAGCGTCAAGGCAGCTCAATGCTCTGTAGGTGCACGAAGCTCTGGACTGCCTGCCTTCCTTACTCATCTTGGACGATTTGCACCTGATCTGTCCTGCCCAAGCTGAAGGCCCAGAGGGTGGCAACACCAGCAGCAGTGCCATCGCAGCAGCATCACAGCAACAGCAGCAGCAACAGCAGCAGCATGGCAGCAGCAGCAGCATTACTGCCAGCAGGTTACGGCATTGCAGCTGCAGCCATTGCAGTACCTCCACAAAGCATTCACCACAACATGATCCCACAGCGAAGTCACAGCACNGTACACCTTGCTGTGTTGCTGCTACTGTGGCAGGACCGCTGAGGAAATGTGTGACAACGGCTTCAGCAAAGGTTAACAGGCTTGGNGGCTTCCAGGACGTCAAGCATCTTAGTCATCTGGGTGAAGATGAGGGCCTTGTGCCCACCTGTCTTGAGCCGATGCAACAANGTGGTGCTGCCTCCTGTCATGTGTGCTGCTCGCTCACACAATCAGCTGCTGCCTTTCTGCATGCATTGACGCTAGTCATGCCTGCACATCTGTGCCTTCCAAGTTTATGCTGAGCCTCCAATTGTGCTGCGATCTTGTCACTGTCTGACATATCAGTCGAGTCTAGATGCCACATGTATTGAGCAGTGCTGCATGGTTGCCTGCTTATTGTANCCTGGCTGCAAATCGCCGCCTTCCAGCTCATCGCTTAGCTAACCTATAGGGGGAATTGTTGGTCTGAGCAGGTCATGAAGTTGCTGCCGCAACTTGTTGATTATGACAGCAGCTGTGCTGGCAAAGGATAAATGTCCCGCATTTCCCATGTGCAGGTTTGGTATGCCTTCACAAGCAGGGCTGCTTGACTGCAGAATATAACCGATTCACCAAGAGGAGCAGGGACAAGGATGCAGAATTGCGAACACAAGGTATTTGAGAGCAGATTCGAACAATCTTAAGAAATATCGAATGGATGCCTGCAAGCTAGCTTGCAACACAAAGAGGTGTCCGCTCAAATGCAATAAAAGACACAAAGACAGCAATCTGCTTGCAACAGCACTGAATACACTCAGCACAACAATGACCAAGCAAGCACACGCAGGTACATCAAACTNCAGCGTGCCGTTGCGGGCCGCAGTAGGGGTGGCTGCGTTGTCGGGAAATGAAGGCTACTACAGGCTACCATCTGCGATCACAATTTGCAGCGCTATCTTGGCAAAGATGATACTCGTCTCTCTGCAGACAGACAGGCCATTTTAGCAAGTGGTTTGACTGGTTTGATTGCGGCTTCATCTGGTGATTTCTGGTGAGAGAGCGTTTTGTTGTGCGAAATCAGTGCGGATATCTATGAGTCAAGCCTTAGTCAGAATGTCTAATGATCGTGCTGCAGTATACCCTTGTTCCCTCTCTTAAGATCTCAACCCTGGGACATGAGCAACGTACACTGCAGACCGATGTCACATGCGTCGCTTCGGTACTGCGCCTGCCGCATCCTGACTTGCACCGTGCATGACTTACACTGAACGTAAGCANTTCAGTTGAATTGCAGCAGGCTTCACATTAACCTGGCACAACCCTCACGTGCAAAGGCATAGCGCCCAGCCGCTTACCCGAACCGTGGCCTGTGGTTCTGCCCTCGCC
Source organism: Trebouxia gelatinosa (assembly GCA_000818905.1). Classification (NCBI taxonomy): domain Eukaryota; kingdom Viridiplantae; phylum Chlorophyta; class Trebouxiophyceae; order Trebouxiales; family Trebouxiaceae; genus Trebouxia; species Trebouxia gelatinosa. The sequence continues at coordinate 272,202 of KN805353.1, read as the reverse complement.
AGTGGACCCGACTTCTGGGCCACCGATTTCGCCAGCCCTGTCGTCTTGATACGCATGAGCGATACCTCCTGATTCGTCACCTGCAGAAGCACGTCCCCGCGTTGACTGCTGTACCAAGACAAGTTACGTCAGCATGCTCAGGTATCTTGGCATGCTGGATCTGCAGTGCATCTCAGCCCAGTGCAGTTGTCACGACATGCCACGATGAAGTTGTCTGAAAAACAAATCACGAAAAGCACCACTGCAGACGCTTGTGCCTGCAGCCATGACTGCCCACGACAGGCTGCACAGACAAAACGCGTAACGAGCAGGTTTGCGCATATAGTGCCGCATACCTGCTTGCTTGCCTCTGTCGAGTCCCATCACATGCTTCACCTGCAGCAAGCACACCAAGTATGTCAATACCACGTTGCTCTCCCCCTTCTGGTCGAGTGGTGCAGGTGCACGTCTGACATGGCTGAGACGGTGTGAGCCGTACCTTGTCCTTGATTGTCATGTTCGCTGTCAGCTAAGCAGTCACTTGAATCTATGCGTTGTATTGAAGCAGATGCGTAGATAATCGTGGAACACGGATGTCACTGAGCTTCGCTAGCCGTTGCAGAAGCCAGATCACTCTCCGAAAGCTGATGCATCTACACATCAGAACGTAATTCCTGCTTATGTACTAGATTAGATATCTTGGGTGTCACTGCCACGAACCTGTCAAATTGTCAGTCATACGTTCATAAACTTTGGACCGTGCACACTGCCGTTGAGAAGCACACACCTATACAGCCACCTTAGCCAAACTTGCTACAGTTTGAACGCAGCATGCGCCAAAACCAAAGCTAAGGTCAGCATCACCCATGAACACAGTAAACACATTGTGGTAGCATTGATTATAATGTACATTAAGCTACGTATATACACACATTGTACAACGCTCATCTCTCCTCTCTCCACACGCACACTCTTGAGGGTAAGTCTGTCATGTATTGGTGCCACCAAAGATCCTTCGACCCGCAGTGCTGATGCGGCGCACGCCAGTAGCATCTTTTGTTGTATGATCTGACTGCCTCCCCGTCACATCTGGCAATTCGTCACTTGTCTGACGAGTGCTAAACCTCCCACTCATTTTCCGCTTGCCCATACCAAGCTCCCCACTAGCAGCAGCCTTCAGATTGCTGCCCTGTTGTGCCTTGACAGGTGGCAACTGCATGCCATGCAGCTGGCCGGAAGCTCTGGTAGTCATTGTGCTGCTGGCACTGTCATTACCTTCACCAGCAGGGGCTACTTGAGCATCAGAACTACCACCATTTGTGCCACTGTTGGACTGTCGATGTGACTGGCTGGTAGTTTCTGTGATAGCAGCATCCATANAAGTTACATTTGCCACTGAGTCCCTCATGACAGAAAAAGAAACAGGTTCAGATGAGTCATTGACTCCTTGCTTCGTGTAGAATGTTTACTGTAGCACAACACACATGCCAGGCAGGCACAGAAAGTATCGGTATGAGCCATTTGACCAATCTGCTGTCATCATTGTCATTCCATTGGTTGCGCTTCGACAACCATTTGGCATGTGAAACGACATCTGTAGACATCAGGCACAGCACGTGCTTGAGTTGGCCGCCCTTCCGCCATGAGACCTTTTCTCCTAGTTTTGTCTTGAATTCTGTCTCTGTTAGCAGGCAGTACGTGTGAAGAGTGTTGTTGGCATCTGTTGACACAAGTTGATCCNTGATGCCTCATGCTGGGCCTGCTGCAGTGACTCCTTAGCTGATGCCTGCTTGCTTTTCAACAGCTCCAGGTCAGCGTGCAGAGCTGTTTCAGCCTGCTGAGATTGCTGAAGGAGCTGTTTCGTGGCTTCAAGGCTGACCATAAGGTGTTCCTGTGCAGCTGCTTGTTGCAAAGAGGTGGTTCCAGGGAGGGTGTCCTGCACCGCAGCGTTCATGATTCGGGTTGTTGACTATGTAGCAAGGAGACTGTCCACCCTGCTACACATGTATACATCATGCATCATGCTGCATACCTGAGGAGTCCCGTAGCAACAGATGACAAGCTGTTGTAAGGCAAGCGTTCAACACCTTTACATTTGTTCCAGCATTTATGACAGAATGTCTTAGCAACCTGTGGCTACGTGCCCAGCATGCATCCACTGCCTTGAAAAAGAGCAGCCAGCATTGCTCAACAAACATAGCTTCAAGCTGTTGGCACGTTTTGCTTTCACATCTGAACAGCGTTACATCGATGAGTCTGCTGTCAATGCACAATGTGGCATTGGTTTCAACATGTGAGTACCACAGTGTTTAGCAAATCACTGCAACTATCAAAATGACAGTCTCCCAGTTTGTGATGTGCCAACGGTCGCGCAAGCTCACCTCCAGACCTTCAAACTGGTGCGGAGCCAAGTCAGCTTTCCTGGCTGCCTGCTGCAGCTTTTCCTGCAGCTGTGTCTTCTCCTGTTGCAGCTGCACCANGCAATTGTGAGGTGTGTGACCAGCATGCTATGCACGGAACGCGACAATAAAGCAGTGCAGCTCTGCAACAGCAATGTAGCAAAAATGACTTTACATGCAGTGCATATGTCTGTTCAGCTGCATGCTGAGCCATTGTCCAGTGTATACCCTGGTGGATCTGGTGCAGTGTACACATGGNTGCTGGTTCTGCTGCTTGAGGAAGCTGCTATCAACCCAGCCTTCAAGCTGGAACTGCTCAACTGGGTGGTGCGCATTGGACNGTGCTCACGCTGTGTGCACGCATTGCAGCACTGAGCCAGCTTACACAACACAAGGGGCATGGTCAGTCAAGCTTGAGCAGGCCCACAGAGGTGCTAGCATTCAGTGTATAAGCCAAACGGGAGGAAGAGCATGTGGTGGAGACTCACAGCTAGGGGCTTCTCACACAGCACATGCTTGCCATGCTCTAGCAGGAGGAGGGTGGTATCCTTGTGGGCAGGGTGGATGTTGGACACATACACAATGTCCACCTCACTGTCTTTTGCCAACTCCTCGTAATCCCCGACTGCNAGCCACGGCCAGCATACACTGCCAGCTGATACTCAGCACTCTGTTGTTCCAACTTCATCACCAAGTGCAAATCCTGTCGAAGTGCCTACAAATCAAATGCAATTTGCATGTTGACANAGCATGTGTCTTGCAGCAGATGCTGATGTTGTACCTCTGTGTGAGAAACTGGGATCATGGTAAGTCGTCAGATCTTACACAAAGCTGAACGCATGTTTGGTCTTGCACTGCAGGGTCGCCACTGGCGAAAGGGCTCAGCTTTCTTCCTACTAAGACCCTGTCCAGCATACCTCTTGCTGGAGCAGCGTTTGTACCACCAATCAGTGTTCAAGCAGTTGCTAAAGCTGCTGTGGCTGCAGCAACTGACTCATCTGTGCCAGGCGGCATCATGGATGTCTGGCAATTACAAGAGTTTGAAAAGTAGTACTGGATGCATGCTTTTTGCTTGAGCAATGCTATGAGGCGCAGTGTCTCTCACGTCAAGGTGGCGCGGCAGCATTGCCTGCTGTGAGCATTTGTTATCAGTTGCATATGCTTCATGCTCATCAGTGCAGCATACATGGTAAAACAAAGCGCCATGCATTAGACATAAAGACATGCATGTCTTAATCTTAGTCCCAGCCGTAAGGCGTTGCTCTGGCATGAGCACATGGTGTAACAAGCAATGCAACAGGACAGCACTCATGTCGACTTCATGCATATAACAGGGATGATTTTCGAACACCGGCTCCCCCAAGAAGCATGAGCTTGGATTCCTCGTCAAAAAGTGAAGCCAGTCTANTGATACTCATGGTGCTCATGCTTAGGCGCGGAGGGTGGGGGTGGTGTTGGGGCCTGGGGTTGAGTTTGTGTGTTTGCCCCCAGGCTTGCGCCCATATCTGTAGGATAGGACGGCGCTGCAGCAGTGCTTGACGCCGCTGCTGGTGCTTTCGGTGCTGAGGAATCAGCCTGCAGCCATGCAACATTCATGTTGCAGCATCACATCGCTTATTCACAAATTTGTCTTGNGAAGAAGTGAGTGAAGAAGAGGACTACAGAAACCCATCGCAGAGGGGCCCATTGGTCGAGGACCCCCGCGGGCCACATGCATGGGTCGCTGCTATTTTGGCTCGTACACTTGTACCACCGGTGACCAGCACGCGGGCGCTGGCTGCAACATACTTAGCTGTGTTCGGGGCTTCACAAATTGACTTTCGGAACGCAGGTCGTGCATTGCAGTGCGGTGTCAACNTAACAATTTGCGGCCATTCCAGCGGTGCAACCACAAGTTCACATTTTCTCCGTCTTGCGCGTAAAACNCCAGACCTGCAGCCACGTACAAACAATGTCTCCACACCCTCAGCTGAAGCAGTGGTCAGCTGTGAGGAACCCACACAAGAACTGCAACTTGCCAAACTTGCCACAAGCAGCAACAGCACAACAGCAGCAGACTCCCAGACAGGTTGGCTAATGGCCAAGTTCCATGACGTTGCAGCAACAGCTAATCAGAAGGTACAGTGTACGAATGCCTGCACTTGTATACCGCTGCAGAGNCACAATGTCATGCATTGTATTGTCCTGGTTCGACGTCGATGATGTATGTCGATGTCCTGGTGCGACCATGCAAGTGCGTGGAATACGCGACTACGATTACTAGTACAGCCGGGTAGCAGAAGTGGTGCAATGGCTTTTCACATGTGGCAGCTTTAGTATCAAGTCAACTGCAGCAGCAGTGCAAGCAGATGATCAGGAGGGCACTTCAGACCGAATATTGGCGTCAATAAGTGCTGGCAACTGAGCGTGCACAAACGGGATGACAAGCGCACCCTTCCACGTGGCGTGCCAGTTGACAGGGTGAGTGCATTCGAAAGTGCACGAAAGCATGTGCAGCGCTCGAAAGTCAGCAGCACGTGNTCACATGTGTACTGTCACGCAGTGGCAAATTGTCAGAAGGCAAGCCATCCCTGGCATGATGGGCATGCACCATCTGTATAGCAAGATACGGATGATAGCCAGTACACATGCATTTCATGGTCAGCGTGCACACTAGCAAACATTGAGAGGGTTGCAGATGTTGCATGAACTCATGAACCCACTGGTGCTTGTCAACATTCTGGGAAGAAATACACATGCCAGGCAGACATGTAACATATATCGGATAGATAAATTTATATACATTGCCACCATCTACACTAATCATAGGTAACAATGGACAAATGCTGCCCGGACAATCCTTTTCTGTACTACAGAGGACACGCCTTGCTATACACAGAAAAAGACCCAACACCCACAAAATGCAAAAGCATTTCATCCTGGCAACTAGTTACGCCAGCTTGCATCTGTTTACTTACTTGTGCCATCACGTTCACGCAGTTGCAACAACTAANGCTTTGGACAAAGCCACGACAATGCAAGGATACAATGACGGGTACCATGCCGGTGAGGATGATGAGGAGTCTGTGCCTCAGCANTGATATAAGACTGCTTCTGCAAGTACACAGGCCTCAATACGCCTGGCGCTACAACTGCGCCACGGTGCTAGAACCTCGTTTTATGCACTGAGTGGGTATGTAGCCAGTAAGGTAGGTCAGCTTAGCAGAAGTTCGAGGCACGTACATGCTATCGGACTGTCAGTTCAGTGTACAGCGTGTCTGCTTTATTTGCTCACCTGTGGAAAGCTGCATGCTGAAATTTGCGTACATGGCCTTGTGAGATTGCAAGCATCGGTGTTATCGTTATTGCCACATGTACAATTGAGGTCATGCTGTCACAATATACCATCCTAGCCTGGAGTGCTCTGCCATGTTTGACAATGTCTGGACCATGTTTATGAGCATTCACACCAAAGCAAAATACCAGGATCTTACTCCATCTTTTTCAATGGAGTAAGGAGACACCAAGCCTTCAGTGCATCTGAACGATTTCTAGTCAGGACTAGGCCCCAGATAAGAACCTTCCTACCTGGGATCTAGACTAATTAAGCTGCATGCAAGCCTGTCAGATGTCAGATAGTACCAGTCCGAAGTAATGTTCAATCCAGCATGATTAGTCAGCTCAACTCTCTTCCGGNCAACACTGCTGCTCCAGCTGCTACAGTTGTTAGTATGGAGCAGAGAACCCACAGAAACACTCCAAGCCCTGAGACGCCCCCGGTGTTCTTGACACAGCGTCCGCCGACATACGTGTCATTGACCTTCTTGGCTGCCTGCAGCTCAGCATGCATGNGGGCGTTGCCATGCCAATACGCAGTTCCCATTTGGTGATTGTGCTCTGAGCGAGCAATGTTTCGTCAGATGATGTCGTCGNACACCAGCATCATCCAGAGCATGCAGGACACCCAGATGGGCCAGGCCTCGGGATCCCCCTCCAGACAGCACCAGGCCTACAGCTTTGCCAGCCATCCAGCGACCAAGCCTTGCCAGATCCTACCAGGCCAGTNGGTTGCAAAGGCTGTCCAGCACATTCAGCAACAAGGAGGCATTTCGAAAACCGAGATACAGCTACAGGTTTGTGAAGTCCCAGCTTCCCTGTGTACAGCAGTCTATTGCATGTGTAGTGCAAACTCAGACACACGCTATCCTAGCCGACTCCTAGTTCTTCAAGGTTGCAAAGCTGACAATGCTTGTCTTGCCATCAGGCCATTGAAGACAGGCACTTGCAAGCAGTCTTAGCGCAACAAGAACTGCCAAGCAGCAGCTCAAGCAGCGACAGCGACAATGACAGCAGTGATGCTGAACTGGATGCAGCCATAGGTGCTGACCTGGACCAGCATGTGGATGATGCAATTGTCAGAGCTGCTAATCAGCAGCACATGAACACATCCTTGCTCAGCATGTACTCCAGCCCTGTCTGTGCATTACCCTCTGTGCCTAGTGCTTCTGACTTGGTATCACAAGACACAGCAGAAGCACTAGGTGCTGCTGCTGAGAAGCAGCCAGCCTTTGCACCTCCACAAGTGGTGGAAGCTGCAGCACGGCGGGCGCTGGCTGCAGAGAAGGCCCAGCAGCAAGCTTTGCAAGCCGCCAGGAGGAGCACTGGCAAGGTTCCAGGAGCAACCGGCAGGCACCTTCCAGCAGATGATTCTCTCCCATCCACATCAGGTGCATTCATTTAGTTGAGCTGCAACTTTGATCAACGCTTTGCCAGGTCTACTCAGAGCTAGGCCACTTCATCATGTCTTGCGTTGGTTTCCCTGACCTTCTGGTGTGACCGGCTGACACTTGACACATTTAGTTTGCACGCATGAAGGTGTCACACCACAACAGCCAAATCATGCTGACAGCCAGGTANTGCTGTCACAGCAGGTGTGCTGGTGTTGATGCCATCTGACAGGTGCCAGACCAGCCCGCAGAATGGGTTAAACGGCTGTGGTTTATGCAGGTGGAAGACAACATCTCCATTCTGCAATGCCAACAAAACGGTTTCAGCGAACGTAGACGTGAAAACCTCATCTCTGGTACGGTAACATTGGCATGTTTTTGTACTGTATAGATGGCGTGAAGATCATACATGCCATGCCTCAGGCATGCACACACAGCATGCAACTGCGCTCGCACCTTGGAAGCAATAACAGATTGGGAAGCACTGCGGCGCGTCACTCGAAGATGCAGCGGTGTGCATATCCGCATTTTGTCTNAGAATATGGCATGCTCACCTGTATGTGCAGTCTTCCCAGGTAAACTCGCTGTATGAACAGCAGCTCTGTGGGGTCATGCTTGTGAGCTGAGACCCACCAGCCCTCTNGCATCTGATGCAGCTGCTGCTGTGGCTTCCCTGAGGGCCTTTGGGACATAGGGCTTGATGGTGCGGCCCCAGGACAAGGGCAGAGGGTTGGGAACCTGCAGGAATCAAAACCAGAATTATGCATGCATGATGCCATATGCTGTATGCAAGGTACCCAATGCGGCACAAATGTTGCTTTAGGGTTTAGTCTCAGAATTCTGTTGCTGCAGGCTGTTTGCATACTGCAGCCACAGGACAGGGGCAGAGGGTTTTGGGTTTGCAGGTATGGGGTCAAGGATTTGTTGTGATTGTTGTGTGGCATGCTGCAGACTTGGTCTTTGACGCTGCATGCATGGTGCCTGGTGCTTTGTCCGCTGTGCATGCGTGGTAGCAGAGGCTTCTGCTATCTGTGTGCTTCTGCTGCAAACGCCATATGGATTGGTGCACATGTGATTACGGATGCTGCAACCAAGGTGACAGATGCCGCATGCATGCTGTCAAGGTTGCATGTATACTGCCGGCTGCTATGCAGACAGCGCTAATGACACAAGCTTCAGCTTGATACCCCACACAGTTGGCTGTTTGTTGTGCTGGCTGTCCCATTTCGTTATTGTCAAGCTCAAGATCAATCTCCCACTGCTGATAACGCTCCTCATCATGTGTCAGAGCTTTTGTTGCAGCAGCATTGCACAAATACTGCCATGAACCTGATGCATGAGTCGACCATGCAGTTTCTAGCAAAATTCACCAGCAAGAGTGCCCCATGGGTTGAACTTGTATGCTTGGCAGCAACCTTGCAGCACACCAGACCTTGCTTCTTCATCGTTCCCAGGATTATGCATGCAGGTAGTATGTGAATACATGACATAGACTTACATTTCAAGTCATGGGTGTCACGCAGGCGTACGGCCATGGCCAATGCTGGAAGTGCTTGACTTTGATAACAACTTACACGTCTGCAAGCCAATCAGCCAATGAGNCACAATCATGTGAGCATCACCTGACGATGGGTTTTGCTATGCAGCTGGGCTACAGATTTGCGCATATTCTCCGGCGGATGCTGCCTATTGCAATGTACCTGTTACAGCGGGATAGTCAATTCCTGAATGGGCATGACCTGTTCCTGAAGCGGGTTGGGGCATCATACCATGCTTTCATAGAGGATGCAGAGAAGCTGTGCCGAGGCAAGTGCCAGGAAGATTTGCAGAGCACCACCCGATATGTCACATGGAGCTTGCACACCAAGTCTAGATCTAGCCTCAAAGCCATGCTTTCAAAGGTAAGACATGCAAAGTCCACAACTTTAGCACAATGCTATGTTTAGCAGTCTGACAGCATGCTCATCATTGCACAAGCAATCTACACCCAGATTGTTTGTCGAGCAAGCTCAGCAGCAGCACAATACACCAGGCATCATTCACACAAGCCTTGCTGACTTGACATACTGACCCTGCAATGCTCAGGTGAACACCACGCCTGATGGTGCGCAGCAGCAGAAGCCCAAGGCGTCCACATCCGCCATCACGCCCATTGCTGGCGTGGACAACAGTGTCATGGATGTGCTGGAGAACACCCTCTGGAACAGGCAGCTGGGCGTCATGTCAGAGGAGATTGTAGCGGCGTTGGTCTGCCAAATCTTTGAAGGTACACTTTGCTGCAAACTATTGCATGGCGCTGCTGTCCATGCTGTGGAGCATGCTGACCAGCCTTCCTGCTTTGATGTGCCAGGCATGGGATGTGATGCAATGCATGCACACTCTACATAAGCCTGTATATGCAGACAAGCCTGTACACCGCTGTGCCACCCTGAGCTCTCCCACAGNTGTCCATGCTTGACAGGCTGTACAGAGCATTTGATGCTTTGACAAGCCAGCACAACCTCTTCAAGGTAGAGACGATCGGGGACAGCTATATGGTGGTGGGCAATCTGCGCTGCAGTCATTGGAACCCGCTTGGGGGCTGCAGGGGCTGCCTGAGCTGCAGTGGGGTCATATTCAGGGTCCTGCCCAGGCCTGTAGGCCACAATCTCCTCCCTGGTCATGGGCACTGTTGCGCTCTGCACCTGCAGCAAGTGACCGCTGTCGGCTTAGGACATTCCGCATGGAAATTTCTGCTAGCAACTGCTTGGCAGATCACATGCCTCAAGCAATAACAACAAAACTGCATTCACATAGCTGGGGACTCATAAATGCAGCAGCAGATTTGTATTTTGGCAACTAGGTCAGGCTAACAGTTTGAGTGTGCACATGTAGCTAATACATATGACTTTTGTTGCAGCTACTGGTGAAGCAGCTAAANCTGAGGACGCACCTGGCTGCAGCGTGCTGCCACGGCCTCGGCCACCACCCAGGACGGCACCAAAATGGGTGGCATGAGCAGGGTTGCCACGAGGGTCAATGTGGTCTCCTTGCACGCCAGCATATTGTCCTCTGCTGGCCCTGCCGCCTGCCCTGCCTCCTGTGCTGGAGCCTGTGGTCCGGCCGGGAAGGATGGTCCCACCACCTACACAGCATGCAAATGCAATCAGTGACAACTTGTGTAAAGCTGCAAACGTGTTGACGCAGCGGCAGAGCACCTCACTGGACAAGCTGGGTGTTTGCTCATTCACCATGATTCAGGTTCCGGCTTGATTACCAGCATTGTCATGCATCACAACCTGCTCAAATGCTCGCAGCGCTATAGCGTTTTGTTGAGACAATGCAACAGTCAGGCACAATTCTCAGGACAAACTGCATAGCATCTTGGCATGATCATAAATTTTCCTCAAAGTATGCAGCCTACCTTGAGCAATGTTGACGTCCCACCAGCCGCGGCGCTCAACTGGGTCATAGGCAGGGTCCTCCCCTGGCCTGTAGGATNCGCAGTGAGCACTTGTCGCGTTCAAGAATACGTTTTTTACCCTTAGAAACCGAAGGCCAGCGAGACTCTAAACACTGCTCTTACGTACGCGTTCCTCTTCTTGCCTTAATGCAGATGTCTCCTGGCTGTGAGGACAATATAACCTTGTCAAGAAACGCTGAACCATCCACATCGAGGCCATGCATTTGCGAACTCACTTTTACAACGCATACGCATGTGACCACGATTCAGGCACATGCATGGTGGTCCATTTCACCAGCATTGTCAATCCCGTAACAGTCTGCCAGGTTGGTGTTTGCATGCAGGCTCGGCAGATTTCGGATTTGGCTGAGCAGTGTGTCTTACCAGTGTTGATGCATTACCACGTGCATGTGCTTACTCGATCTATTGTCAAGTGGCAGATATCCTCGAGCTGCTGCCGACCTCGCCCATCATCCGTTCATACCACTTGCTGATGGCAGTGTTGTGCATGAGGTCCATAAATGTGTCTGTACCAGTCACACTTTTGACAACACCAAAAACAGCCAGATCAGCCATGTTGGGTTCACTACCTCCCATAAATCGCCGGTCACCCAATGCATCAACCCATTGACTTGCTGAGGTGTACAGCTCCTCCCTGAGGTTGCCTTCGATGCCGTACTTCTTTTTCAGCTTGTTTGATATGCCCCACATCATGACTGCACCCACCACTCTGGCAGACTCTGCCTCAAACCAGTTGAAGTTGCCTGTTGCTGAGATGTAGTCGAATGTCTGAAAGGCCTCTTTTGCAGTGCCGTATATATTGACTGTGATGACTTTGACAAGCCGCTGATCCACCCACTGCCGCCAGTATGCCTCTTCTTCATGCTGATTGGGCTGTGATGTGCTAGCTGTCATCTGTGGCTCAGCATCAGCACCGGCAGACTTGCTTTTTGACCAAGGTACCCAATGACTCTTGCTGGCACTGCTGCTGCTGCTAGGTGACATGTGCTGTTGACTACTGGACTGGACTGCATCAATTTCTGCTTGCAGGCGGGATATGATGAGGGAGCTGTCCTGCAGAATGTCTCCGTCTAGTACAGCAACAGGAACCTTGCGGTGCTCACCCCACTTGAGCTCCTTCTTGGTCAAGGNGCCCTGACCCAGCTCACATGCACCAGCAGGCAGCTGTGGAACAGCATCAGCAAGCTCCTGCTGAGGCTGATGTTGATGAGCCCATGCTACCCCACAGCCCTCAGCCCATGCAGAACCCCCCTGCCTCAGCAGAGACCAGCCCCAATGTGTTGGCGCAGCTTGCCAATGTGTCCCCTCTGAAGGTAGTGCATTCACAAAACATGATCAGTTGTAAGATAGCACAACTAGGAGGCTGTTGACCATCATGGCATGATCTTCTTCAGGTCAGCCTACTGGACATTGCTGGCCATACACTGGCTGGGGTGCCTTCCAATTATGCATCTCATGCCAGCAAAATGGTGCATGCAAAACATGACAACTGGTAGCTAAAACCGCCAGGTGGTGAATGTGTACAGTGCTTCTCTTGGATGTCAGGAGATTGCAGCTGAATGTCCAGTCTACTCATCTGGTTGCAAGGCTCTACACCTTAACTGAGTGTAACTGGGGCATGGCTGTGGGACCGGACCTGCTTGGTCATGCCACAAGACAGCTGTATGCACACATGTATGATCAGCTTTGCTAACAGCTGCTCCGTACTTTTCTGCAGGAGGTCAGCAGTGTGGATTTGGGACAAGATACAGAGCAGCACCCTCTGGGCACAGCCTCTGCCCATCCTGGCATCATTGCTGATCTGCAACTCTGTTCCACAGTTGCTTTGCCATGTGAGATGCCAAGACCCAGCTATGTGGTAACGCCCTTGGCATAAGCCCCACAAGGTTTCCTGCCCACTGCTTTGCCTGATGCTGCTGGCNGTGTTGGCCAGTGTCACAGCCACATTGCCTGGGCCTTGTGAGATTGCTCACAATGGCAGGTTATACGCCCTGGAGGCATATTGTGGGGCTGCCCTGCCTGTTGTGCATGGGTCTTGCAAGCTTTGCAAAGCACTAGCCATAAACAATAACCGTGACACTAATAACATNTCCGCGGTGATCTTGATAGCACGCAGCTTGCCTACAACTAGGGCTCAAGTGCGCACTCTGTCACCTCGAGCATCAATTCAGCTGTGGAGGGTATGAAATCCTACTCCTATGAACTGCTGATTGCGCCAGCATCAGCATGAAAAACCTGACGGCTTGCTTAGACTCAACAGCTCGAGAAAGGATCAGCAAGAGATGACTTTGCGTGTGTCCAATGCTGACCCCGGTCAACGCATTACTTACAATTAATTTCCGNATATGCCGCTCCAGCACATACACTGGATGGTGTCTGCAGCGATGCAAAACAGGTTTTACAAGTCTCCCCTCACAGTCAATGCCATTACACATGTGTGTAGCCTCGTCAGAAGATGAGCCAAATGATGGATGTTGAAAGTGCAGACCTACCGTGGCAGCTTGTTCGGAGCCCAATACGTCACTCAGCTTGGCTATCACTGCTGGGAGCTTTACAGTGATAAGCTTTACAGCTATCACAAACGCTGCAGTGAGCTGTACAACAATGAAGACAAGCTCGGCCAAACTTTGTGGGCAATGCATCACAGCACGTACNTCTGTGGCTACTGGAACAGCAGCCTGTTGCAATTGTGGCGTGCTTGGCGCACTGGGTATCTGTCCCTCTTCCTGCGTTGCAGGCGTTGCTCTNGCAGCATATCTGCAAGGAGCATGCTGTGCGTTCAGAGCAACGTGACAGCTTGGCTTTACGTCGCAGGTCCTGTCTTCCCTGATGCAGCGGCAGGATTTGACTAGGGAGCAGTGCAGAGCTGCAGTGTCTGTAAGTTGGCAATACTTTCCTCTGCTTTCGGCGTACACGACTTACATAGCCTGAATGCATTCACATATCCACTCGTTGAGGGCTGCATGGGTGTGCAGAGCATTGTCGACGGGGACCTCAATGTAGCCCAAGCTGCAGCCTTCATGGTCCTACTCCATGCAAAGGTGTGCGATGCATACATCAAGCAGACAAATGNAACACAACTCATGTATGTACAAGTCTGTGAGTTCAAAAACATATGAGTGTTAGGGTGCAGCCTGAAGCCTGCCATATTATACTATCACGCTGGTGTAACACACACAAAAACAACCAACACAAAAGAGCGGACATTCCAACAGCAACATACAACACAGACTATCAAACAGCTATTGGTGTGTAAAGACTGCTCAACTTTATTCCTTTGACTGCAGGAGCTATTTTCAGCTTCATTTGTACAANGCTGTGCATGCCTGCTGACATGTATACATCTTGCTCATGGAAGAAAAGCTGAAACCCAGGGCAATTGCACCGCGATGTGGTTTGACAGTACACACCACAGAGCTTGCTGCCACTGCCATATGATGCAGCACAATGCCATAAACCAGCAATGCTTACATCTACGTTGGGAAGCGGTAGATGAATAATGCGGTCAAATCTTCCAGGCCGTGTAAGGGCAGAATCTAGGGCTGCAGGTCTGTTGGTGGCTGCCATAACCACAACTCCTGTGTTGTCCTCAAAGCCGTCCATCTCTGTAAGCAACTGGTTGAGTGTCTGCTCACGCTCATCGTTGCCGCCACCAACTCCAGTGCCACGAGACCGACCCACAGCATCAATCTCATCGACAAACACAANGTCAACATACTGGCAGATGTGTTGTCTTCAGTGGCTGGCTCAATCATCCCTCCTGGTGCTGAACCTTCCCGTAACATGGTCATGACAGGTCAGTGATGCATGATGCTCATTCGCACACAGCACACGTAACAGCAAATGGCCTATCACATGTGCTCATATACAAGCTGCTCACATCAGTCACTGCGTGTACACACCTGGAGCTTTGCGCATGACGTATGCACATCTGTGTGCCACATGTGCGTGTGTTGCGTGAACTTTGCATGCAAGCAAAATGTGACAGTCTGTCAATGATACATGGAACGCAGGAATGACCCTATGTGGAGCTTTGCCAGTGGCCTTACTGGTAAAAAGCCCTGCAGTACTTGCGCTTGTGTCACAAGCCAGCGTCAGCTTTGTCTTCCTCTTCTCCATTGTTGTGGCAGTCATGTCTTTGTCACCAACTCAAAGTAATAGTGAGTCCTTTCCTCATCTGGCAGTTCTTCCTTGCTGCTGACCTGCATTGACCGGCTTGTGTAGCTCAGCTCAGCAAAGCTCAATGTCAGATGCTCGCTTCCGTCATACAAGTCACTGTTTGTGTGGACATGCTGTCAATTGGTGTTGATCGTGGTCTTTGGTACAGTCTGCATGGTGCATGCAAAAGATTCAGTATGTCCTAGTGCGTGATGTCCTTGCANCTGAGTCTAATGCATGCACATGTTGCAGGACAACTCCAGTGTCCCAATGGACAGTAGCTGAGGACCCAGATGCTGANTTGTCATAACACATCAGCAGCAACAGCAGGCAGGACAGCATAAAGCGTTGACTGTTACACACAGGACATGCCGAGCCTCACTCCCTCACTCATGCACAGCAAAGGGATCAGGCAGTCAAGTAGGCAGCGAGCATGAGCAGGAAGGACCTGGTCTTGAGGTGGCGCAGCTGTTGCTGGCAGGCATCAGCCTTGCTGCCCAATAGCAGCAGGAGGGCGTGGTTCATCAGCAGCGTCTGCCTCTGCTGCTCTGACAAGCGAGCCTCCAGGTTGGGTAACAGATACCCAGGCTTCGCCTGCATGCAATCAAGCATCATTCATGATGTGCTGNCCAGCGGCGCAACCATACACCGCTTGCCCGTTGATGGCGCAGACATCGCGCCTAAGCGGACACTGGTCGACAGCCTCCGCCTGACCCGTGTGTCGAGATGCATGCTTGCTAGCTTGACCGAAACTTTTGCAAACGTCGCACGCATCCGGTAGTCCTTGACAGACTGAGTGATGGCCTGAAAACCACACGCATGGGAGCAAAATGGCAGCGCGACGTNCGCAGCATGAATGACGATGCAGAGAGGGCAGGCCCTGGTTCCGGAGCTCCTTCTGACGACTTCCGTCAAGCCTATGCAGACGTGGTCATGCAGCTCAAGCAGGTGATGCTTTGGGAATCCGGCAGTCTTCAAGATGTTTGTTATTGCACATACCAGCCATGCAGGGATGTGCTCATGCCTCACTTGCCTGCCTACCGTTTTTTGCCAGGGGAACATGCTGATCATTGCATGTGAAAACTGTGGTGGGTTCATGAGCTGTCAGCAGCAGCGGGCAATCTTTGCATCAACANCCCATGGCCTCAGCTGTCACAGCTCAGCAAGCAAAATGTAACATGTGCTAGCCTGCGGCAGCACCCTGACCTGTGGAGGAGTTTCACTTCATGTAAAGGAGCAATGCACGCTGCTGCAGAAGGTGGTGCCAGGCAAGAAGGAGAAGGCCGCCGTCAATCCCAAGTCACAGCTGGCCAATCCCAGGCTGCAGCCCCTGCGGCAGGTGCAGTACCACTGTCCCCACACCTGTTAATTGACCCGGCTCTTTAAACAAATTGTAGTGGAAGGGGTCTTTTGTTGACCCTTACATAACATGTCCACTGGGACCCAAACGCACTAGTGCATGCAAAGTCATGTGCTCCAACACAAGCTGCTGGTGCATATGTGGCGCTATAATTGCAAATGTGGTTATTGTTTGCAGTCTCGAGAATGCCGTTTGAATGCTTGCACCTGCCAGTACATTCATGTGCTTGCAGGCAGCAATGACGTGGGACAAGGGGCAGCAGCACAAGCCCCTGCAGATGCAGCCCCTGAGCAACCCCACAGGCAGGGCACCCGCGTCAGCCAGAAGAAGGTTGACCAAGTCAGGGTGAGCAAATGCAACATGAATCGAGCG
Source organism: Trebouxia gelatinosa (assembly GCA_000818905.1). Taxonomy (NCBI): domain Eukaryota; kingdom Viridiplantae; phylum Chlorophyta; class Trebouxiophyceae; order Trebouxiales; family Trebouxiaceae; genus Trebouxia; species Trebouxia gelatinosa. Next base: position 255,765 of record KN805353.1, on the reverse strand, counting down.
ACTGATTGATGGCATGTCTATCAGCCCAAAATCACGCCATAGGGAAGAGCGCTCGGTGCATAATCAACTGTTTTATTGTCCTGTTGCTAGACTTCCTGNATATGCACAAAGCTGCTGTGCAAGCATGCAGACCTTGTAGAACAATGTGTGTATGAATGTGTGCATGCAATGAGTGTGTTGCTGACCNATGGAGTCTGCAGTACTGGCTTTAGGTCATAGTAAGCACAGTCAGGTGTAATCTGGTTTTAATGTACAACAATTTGTCAATGAAAAGGTTTCCACAGGATGCTGTTGAAACCACTGCAATTGCTTGCAAGTAGATACAAGGAACCTTGGCTCCATTGGGCTGGACCTCAGATTGTGAGGGTCTAGGGAGGCTGCCTCTGCAAAATTGCTTGGTGAGAGAGTTTTGATTGAAAATTTCAACCAAGGGAGGACCGTGGCTATTGAAGCCCTGTCCAATCCTGCGCGCAATGGTGTCAGCANTGAAAAAGCAGCTTTGGCTTGTGCTGTTGAAAACGGGGATTACGTTCATGGTCTGCAGCTTACTTGAACNTCACCCTCCATCTGCTGCAAGTCTTGCAGTAACTGCACATCGCCAAATGCTGCTTGCAGCTGTGCAGCCTGTTGTGCAGTCATTTGATACGGCACAGCTAGTCTGCTGTTTGCCATAACCAGCATCCCAGCTAGCGTCTCAGGCACTTGGCTGACTGCAGGTGGCACAGATTGCGCTGCTGCTGTGCTTGGTACTGTATTTGAATCATGTGCCTTTACAGCGGGATGAGCTGCTTGTGCAGGTGCAATGCCTTGCGGTGTCGCTGATGGTGCGGTTTGGGGTCCTACTGCTTGCTCTGCTGGCAACTGTACTGGTGGTAAGCTTGCAGCTGCCGGCATACTTGCTGACAACTCAATTGGATGCTGCATATGCCCGATTTGTGACTGTGTACACCCTGATGCTGGATTGGCAGCTGATGACTGCGCATGTACGNCTAGCAGTAAGCAGCTGCCTGTGTAATAAATAATCGCATTAGCTTGTTTGACTCAGTTGAGCATTGCTGAGAATGCTTGTTCCAATTTGCAGCAGTGCAGCCAAGCAAGATACCCAAGACTTGCAGGGCTCTCAGATGTGTCATGTGTCATGCTGCAGGTTAGCACAATAGGTCTGTCAGAGAGCAAATTTTCCAGTGGTGTNCGTTGACAGTGTATATGTCAGCTTGGTGCTTTACCTTGACTTCAGGAGCCATACCTGTTGGTTGTGACGCATCAGGGGATCGTCCACCGTGTAAAGCTCGTTTGAACGAGCTCGTTGCGAAACGCAAGCTGTCTGAATCAAAGCTGTGGATGAACCATTTCATTGATCTGCACAAATCTGATTCAACTCTACATCTTGCCCGCTGCATGGCCTTCGGTCCAGTCATAATGACCATTCATGCAGCTGAGTTGTACCAGTACAATTGGGTATCAAGACAACACACAAGCTTACAACGCTAAAAAAAGCTTGTGTAGCTTGAGTGACTCAAATCTGAGCAATTTCGCACAATGAATATTGAAGACAAAGAACAGGGACCGTGACAGTCTGAGACAAATGTGAAACACACCACGCAACAATCAAANGCACTTGAATCCGCTTCTGAGTTAAGGGCAACCACCCGCCGTGACAGCGAACTGGCCAAACAGAAGGCGGAGCTTGACAAGATTGCCGCAAAAAATGCAAAGCTGGGCGAGGCTCTGGCAACCGGTGTTGGCCTGAGCAAACTCACTACGTTGAAGCCCGGCCCCAGCAGCGTAGTCGCAGCCTCAAAGGCTCGCTCAGCAGCCCTGGTGCGTTTGATTCAAATTTGAACGCGAGTTTAACGCTACCTGCATGTTGATGGTGTGTGCTAACCCCAGAGCAAAAGTCTGAGCAGAAGCAGCGTGGCGGGTAGTCATTTGCGCTCAACTTTGAGAGATCTGGACACAAGGGAGAAAGGAGTTGACATTTGTTTGCTGATGGACGGCACAGGCTCTATGGTAGGCGTCTGCTGTGCCTTGCAATTTTTTCAATCTTCAGCTGAGTTGCACAATGTTTTGCAAGCAAGCTGCATCTAAACGCAAAATGCAAGCCAGACCTGTGAGCACATTCCTGTCTATTCCAAGTTTTGACCAGCNGCTACTTGGAACCTACAGCACCATCAGCAATGTCACCAAGCAAAGCACCGCAACTATGTACAGGCTATTCTTGACCCAGTTTGCATGATGGCTCTTGGCCCCTGGGAAGCTATGCTGAGAGTGCATGGCAGCTGTCAGGATGATCCGGGCTGCTAGCTGGCCTCTAGCTGGCATGGTGCCATAGGGAGCCAGAAGTCATTCAGATACCTTACCAGGCTATGAGTAGTTCTATCTATGTGAGACAGACGAGATAGAAGTTAGCCACATAGCTCATGAAGCCATGAGTGATTGCATTTATGTCATACAAATTCAATGTGTTGCTTGCTCCAAACAACAAGCCGGCATAGACCAATAATAACATACACTAGGCTTCTGCCCTGCACTCCTGATTTGAAGCTGTGTTCAACAGAAGCTTGATGCAGTCAGACTGCACCACATGTATCATCTGCCGATCATGCGCCCCTCCCATCATGCAAGCTTGCAGTCATCATGGGCANACAGGAGAGAATGGATGTGTAAAAACAGCAGACAAAGTAGTGATTTAGTTTCAAGACTGTTCAAGACTGATTGATTAGGTACAACAGCTGCAACAAGTCCAGCAACGGGCCCACAGGGCTGCTGACTTAAGCTTTTGGGACAGGAGCCTTGGCAATGGCTGCTGACATTTCAGAGCTGGTAGCCCCAGCCTTCTTGTCAGAGCAGTCATACCTGGCATGGCCAGCCTTGGTGCAACGGAAGCACCGGTTGTTAGCCTTTTACTTCTTTTGCTCCTCAGAGCGACCTGGCCTGCCACCATAGGGCTTGCTGGAGGAAGCTTTTGGTTGCTTCTTGTGCTGTTTGTTTTTGGGCTGGGCAGGACAACCAGAGGAGTCAGCAGATTTTCTTGTCCTTTCCACCAGCACCAGCACCAGTGTAAGAGGACACCAGAGAAGGGTTGAGGACGGCGGGAATCAGCAAACTTAGCAGGCGCACGTGGACGTGCAGAGGCAGGCCCAGGTACCTTGTGGTGCATGTCTTGGGCAGTCTCGCCGAANTACACAAGATTGTCCACAAGTTGTCAGAGTCAGATCAGGAAATTGCAAGTGCTGCAGGTGAATTGACAGCAGCAAAAGTACAGTCGCTGCAAGGTGCCATAGGGTGGTTTACAAGTGACAAGCTGATGTGCACTCAGAAACCGCACATGGGTGGCTCTCTCTTGAAGTTGTTCAAGGTGTTTTGAGCTACACACAGAGACTTCTGATTCAATTTTTGGGCAATGAGTGTTGCGCAGCATGGAGGCTGCCATGTCAACTTGCATCTGAAACAGCAGTTCATCGTCTTCGTTTGTGGCACACAGATCAGATAATTTGCTATGTCCTAGNAGCATCAGAGGTTTTGCATGACTGCCATGGTCCTGCCACCAATTTCCTGCTAGCACTGCATCTATACATTTGATTGCTCAGAGCTACAAACAAATGTTGCGGTATGTGTACTGGTGCTCTATCATCGTCAAGCAGACATTTTGCTCAAGACAAGAGACACAGCCAAGGATTGCACTACTTGCCCCACTGCACCAGCCCACCTGAGACAAGGGGTAGCATTGATGAGCTAACGTGAAGCTTAGCTGCAGATGGGCATGTTTAGATCACTCAAATCTGATCAGCGGAGGCTTGCAGACCCAGTTTTCCCTTGCCACTGCAGGGAACTGATGCATTCAAGGGCACATGCTTGAGGGGGTTTCAGCATGCGTCCTTTGCTTCCAGACTCACCAAGTTGCACAGCTCGCCGAGCACTGCATTGACAGCGAGTGCATCTGAAGGAGCAGGCACCATGGCCAAGCTGTGCAGCCTGCCATGGAACTTCCCATGCAGCTGGCGGTGGCTGTCCAGGGCAAGCAAAGCTCTGACTGCTTCATCTATTCTTGGCCAGGCTGCTTGTGGTGCTCCCTGCTGGCCACAGCTGGCTGCTTGCAGCTCTTCTGACAGTGCTTGCGTAATGGCCTGCACAGCACAAATGCAAGTCTGACGATCCCAAGGCACTATTGCTTCACTGACTGATGTCCAGCGGCTTCAGATTTCCCCTGCTGACTACAGCTGGCTGCTGNCAACACAGTAGACAGGCGGTACATACACAGTGGAAAGCATTGGTTTGACCTTCAGGTTGTACTGTCTGGCTAGATCTAAAGCATAGTCCAAGCCCCTGAACATAGCCTCCGAAAAGTTCCCTGGGGAGGGCTGTAGGGCATAGGGCTGTGAAGAGGCAGTTGCCCAAGCCCTGATTGTATTCAGCCCAGCAGCTTGGCCTTTACTCATGACGTCCCTGATCAACTACAACAGCAGCAATGCATGCGTTAAGCTTGTGGCTGAATCTTATTGGTGAANAGTCTCTGTCCTAAACCCTAAACCCTGTTCCCCCTGCAGACACAGCACATCTGTTGGGCAAGCATGTGCCAAATTGCAAAGCAATGCAACAGTCTTTGTGCCGTTGCAGAGAGAGCACACCTGTTGGGCTGCCTAATCAAGAGCGCCCCCCGCCTGATCATGCCTTACATTGGNTCACAGCCTGTACAGCAAAGCCAACACCACTGACAAAGTGCAGTGGGACGTCACGCTACAGCGTGCAGCAGAGCAGAGCCTGCATGTGCATGTGCATGACTACCATCCTCCAGGTCAACATTCTGCCTGCGATCAGCGTTGCCACTGTCCTTTGTAGCATCAAACGCCCGGTCCGTGTTGGCGTATTGTGCGCTGCAACAAGCGGCGGTGTTAACCTCCCGACTGAGGCCAGTTGCAAACTCCTAGCGCCATGGTCAGGCATGGCCAAATATTCAGTTCGGACACGCAGGCCGTGTTCTACAACTGGAAGCAAAAGCCTATCCAGCGGATGCTGGACTTCGATTTTCTGTGCGGTAGGGGACGTGCCTGGCTCATGTGCACGGATATAGCCAGCAGCTTGCTGTGAAACCAGCATGCTGAAAGGGCCCTGACAGAGGACCCTGTGTCTGCAGGCAGACAAACGCCCTCAGTCGCGTGCATAGTACAGCCTGGCTCCCCTGGAGGCTTTCAGAAGCTATTTTTTGGTGCAGAAGAAATTGCAATACCAGTGTATGGAAGGTAAGCTGTCTGTCAGCAGTCAAGTGCTGATACAGCGGGCGCCTTTGCTGTCACGGTGACAATTTAAGTTGCTGATTGTCTGCAGCACCCCTCTGGCTGTCAAGGCACATGGCGGAGCTGATGTATTCATCAACTTTGCATCATTCAGAAGGTAATGTTCGATGCCTAACTCCAGCTTGTTTGAAAACAACATCATTACTATTTGCTTCTCCGACAGCTTACTTGCTGACTTGTTCTGGGACACTTGCTTGTATGATATGCTACCAAGCTACGCACCTGGCCTGATTGTCTGAGTCATTCTGGTGCGGAATGTACTGTGCTNGCAATGAGGCAAGTCAAGACAACAGTGGGCCTGAATGTGACATCTATAACTTGGAGTCACCTGGCCCCATCTTCATTGCTGGCCACAATGGCACATTGGTAAGAACTTCTGGACTTGCAGCATACATGACCATTGCACTGGATGACAAGCTTGTTTGTCATGACCATTTGACAAACAATGTTTGACAATGTGATTTGACCAGTTGTAACCATAAGCTGGGCTTGTCTTACTTGTCAGAGCATATATGCTGCNGCTGCTGGACTGCCTGCATCAGCAGTAGTTCAGTACATGGCTCCAGTCAGGTCTCAGAGCTTCAGTTCAACAATGCTGACCATCAGTGGTGAGCATTCCGCAACCATGAGGGCAATCTGCATGAGACTAGTGTTACAACTGTAGGTTGTAAGGAATTGTGCTCCCTGATGTTCCATGGCCCAGTNAAGTACTTTGGCAGGTCTGGGCTTGTTTGCCAAATTGTTGTTACTTGGCATGTTCAGCTTTTGTCCATGCATGACATCAGTTGCCATCAGGTGAGATCAGATTTCCTGTTGTAGGAGTGGGTGAACGACAAATATGTTGCGGTTGGCACAAAATGCAACAAGCTGATACTTGTAAATGCCATAACCTTCCAGCAGCATGAGATCCCTTTGCCTCCAAAGCCTCAACGGCCATCTGGCATGCCTCTGCCAGGCATAGTTCATCCTGGCTGCGGCATTCATGGCATGTCTATGAGTCCAGATGGNATGCCTAACTGCCATGGCTGCAAAGGCTGACAATCTCTCTTGATTGCATTATGCAATTCTGAAAGATGCTGTAGATCTGGGCTTAGTCATGGTACGCATGATGTTGGTATGCTGATCAGTCATGCTGCTTGGGAAGCCAAAACCAAGGCCACCTAATTTGATTCCAAGCCCTCGAGCTTCCCTCATTTTGCCTGCCTGCATCCCCACAAGTAAGCGCAAGTAAGTTTAGTCATGTAAGACATGCTGCAATGGTGTGCATACGCGCAGANAGCTTCTGGCTGAGCAGCTTCAAGCCTGTCCGCCCGAGCAGCGCCAACCTCCAAGCCACTGCGAGCTGCCTGCGCAGTTAGCTATGCCTTGTGTCTGAATAACTGTGGCAGACAGCTAAGCAGGGTGAACAGAAGCTATAGGAGACACATGGGTCTTGCTGTACAGGCAAATAATCATTGACCATGCTTTGCAGAGCATGCATGGTAGCTGTTGTGACCGTACAGCACTTGTACATGCAAGCCATTGGTCTGGCTGTTACAGGTCTACAGCCTTGCCAGTTGACGCCAAGTCTACTGAAACAAGTTCCCCGTCGCGTACCTGCTTGTCTGTATACTTGAAACGTTCTTCTATCAAGCTCTGCTGCTGGTCTGTCAAGTGACCCAGCATACTCCAAATTGCTTGGCCTTCTGACATGTACACAATCTCCAATGTGCTCAGTGCTGCTGCTCGGGTTGCCTTATCCCGGTCTGACACAATCTGTGAAAAGCAAATCCACCATTCAGGCAAGTGACTATGTGGAAGCCAACAGCATGCAGTCGAGCTTGACGTGAGAAATTTCTTAATGTTGCACAGGCNTGACAGTGAGTTGCACAAGTGACTTCATGTATCTTGCATCTCGTGATAAGCTGAGATACAGAACATATTACCGCCTGTGAGCACATGTCATGTAAAGCTGAATATTTCAGCATGGGTATGCCCTGCAGGGAAGTGTACTTCTTCCTGTCAGCATGCTGCTTGCTCGTGGGGGCAACCACTACCCATGGCCTAGGAGGTGGCCTGCAGCACAAAAACAAGAATCCTTTTGCGGTAGAGCTGAGTGGCGATGTGGACACAGCCCCTCCTGGGACTGGCACCACCTGGAAGTTCTACCAGCCTTTCAGGTAAAACTTTGCATGCACACACAAGTTTACAGACCCAAGCCAGACACAGAAACACTGTGCTGACACAGCGCAATCCTGAACTGTCTGCTGCCTTACATACACCTGGCTATGCACCATTGGAACATCTGCTGTGTGCATGCTTACACTGAGTATTGACGCAACTGTGCTCCCTGCAATACTGCGCTGTGACTACAAACAGCATGTAGCGTGATAGCATCTTGACAGGTGGTGTTGGTATGCAGGGGAGGGGCATGGTTTGTGGCCACACAAGGGCTGGGCTGGGCGCTGTTCAGCATCTCTTTGGTGTGCCTGTGCTGGCTCATTCTGCAGGTGGTGGCTGGCATGGCCTACTGCATCCGCTGCTGGGCCATCGCCACCGGCAGTGTCATGTTCTTTGCACAGCTGGTGAGCTCANTGGTCTGCGGGGTGACAGGCACTCCACCAGAAGCAGCTTGGCAGAACAGCCTTGTAAACAGAGGGGTACAGATAGGAGGTGCGCTGCCATCCAGCGTCACCTCTGCTAGCACCAGCAGCAACTGANCTACACAATCTGTGTAAATCATGATGCATAGGCTGGAGCATGGGTATAGACTTGCAGGCATCACTACAGGGGCTGTTGCCATTGCATATTCACAAAGCAGTCTGTGCGGTTCAAGTAGCCCGTGCTAGCTTGTTGACAGCGCAAGTTCATGCAGGTTAATGGTAGGATCATCCCAAAGAGGATTCACGTGCGAGTTGAGCATGTGAAGCCTTCCCGGTGCAAGGAGGAGTTTCTGAAGAGGAGTAAGGAAAATGATGAGGTCAAGCACGAGGCCAAGCTCAGAGGAGGTACAGTTTGCTTNACCTTCAGATCAACCACAATGGGTTGCTGGCAGATCTTGGCAGCCACATCTTTTACCTCCTGAGAATGCAGTGTAGCAGAGAACATAAGCACCTGCATGACACAATTCACTTCCTGTACGTTTTGCACAAACATCCTGTCAATTCAGTGCAGAAATTGCTGTTCACATGGTTGTGGTACGCAGCTATTTTAATCTTGCAAGTACGTTCGTACTATGTTGATTAGCACACTGAATGAAATGGGATCTGCTTGGCATGACAGAGCGTGCCATGAATACAGTACAGCATGTGGGGTCACACACATGCTACTGACGTCTTGCATGCAAACAATGTCAACAAGGCTGCCGCAGCTTTACTGCCCATTTTTGAGTTACACCTAAGCAAGCCTTGTCAAACAGGAGACATACTGTAAAGCGCAAAGCGCAACCTTTTGTACAAGATCACAGACTGTGAAAACGCCTGCAAACAAGTTACAAATACTGCANCAGCTTCGTGAGCAGCTTGCTCAGCAGCCAGACCAGCAACACCTTACAGACGCACTGGCTGATGCTCAGAACNAAGCAGCTTGAGCCCACAGCTGTGGCTTCAGTGCCGCGTACAGGTTTGTGTCAGCATTAACCAGCAAGTCNAGCTGATCCTACAAGTAAGTCTGCAGTCCAACTTGTATGCCTGCTCCGTGGTCTAAGCAGTCTACGTCGACTTGAAATAACTGTGTCCATCCAGGGGTGCTTTCATGCAAGTGAAACAAGCTCTCGAGCAGAGGTTTCCTGGCATGGAAGTACAAGGCGGTGCTTACCCAGTAGCACCTGCAAAGGTGTGCTCTAGATAGCGACTTCATGCATTTCTGGTGTCTCCTGTGAGCTCTTAGCTCAAGGAGTTGGTCTTGCATTCTCACTTGCCTTACATGCTGCATGCTCGTGACCAGAGTCATCACTGTNGTTTTGTATCCTAGGGATGCCATCATTGCCACTCCCTCCTTCCCAGGCAATGCAGGCAAAAGTGTATGCTGTTGTGACTCTGTTGTAACAAGTTGCTTGTTGATGCAAAAGGTGGTCCTGAGCAACCGTGACATAGGTATGTGCCAGAGTGGAACAGCGTCAAGAGACTGTTGGTGTGATAAGCCTGCACCACAAAGGCATGCACGTATTCTGTATTTATTTTTCTGCATGCACATCAGTCGCTTAATCTAATAATCATTAGTTGTTGTTACAAGTCATTTACAAATTGTTGTTATATAAAATAAGTGAATTAGGTGTCGTTATTCTGTCGTTATTACTAGGTGTTGCAGATATTACAGCTTATTCTGAACCCCCAAGTNTAGCAGGTATAGCAGTGAGCTTGCATCATGAAGTGGGCAGCTGTCGCGGCCTGTAGATGCAAATTGAATGCTGACTGATCTGAGTATATATGCATATATGTGAGGCATACAAACTCACCCTTGCCAGCATGACAGTCTCGCTTATTGCCACATTTGGATGTGTTGATATTGNGTCTGCCGGAGTGCTTGTTGCTCTTGATATGTTTTCAGCCCTAGCCTTGCAGATTCCTTCAGGCACTGCAAAACAGTATCATGCCATGTAAGAAGGATACAAGGAAGAGGCACTCACTGATGACTACAACAAGCCAGCTGATGCTGATTCACCTAGTCTGGCATGATATTCTCAGTTGGATCACACAATGCAGCATGTGGCCAATCAAAGCAACTGTATAATGACAATTAGGTAAAGCAAGCTCGCAGCCACACGCAGCGTGGTATACAAGGCCGAGGATTGCTCACTGGCCGCCACTTCCCATTTCAATCATGCCCGTTAAAGACGNGTCCACCAAGTCCTCTGGGACATCTGCCAGCAGCTCACCCAGCAACCCATTGGCGAGCTTTGCATTCACAGGCAGGTGTAAGTGGGTTTTGTCATGGTTTCATCACACTGCGTGNTGCACAGATGCTGCTGTTCTGTGTAGCTGCCTCACCTGATGGTGACGCCTTACAAGGTTTTGAGTGGCCTTCAAATCCACCAGGTAACACTATCCGAGCTTGCCTTTAACGTGGAACATCTGTTGCCGACGACTGGTGTACAGGTCTGGTGGTGCGAAGGCTGCATGCAGACAATAGCCAGTCCAGGTCAAGGAGTACGTTAAGCAATGCAGTAGCTCTCTTAAACGCTGGCAAGTTGACAGCGCGCTGTGGACATANTTACGTGATAGCTTTGTGAAGCAGGAGGCTGCGTCTCAGATGCCTCATGCCTCGGCCTCCCCACCAGTAGTGTCAACAACTGAGCACAAAGCTGCTCATCAGGACATGGGCTCCAGTGATGCTGCAGGCAAAGCACCTGCTTCAGTTGAAGCGCTCAAAAGCAATAGGCCAGGCAAAGGAGCGAATGATCATGCCAGTGCAACTAAGACATCCGCACAGCCAACTGTACGCATCACAGTCAAATCAAATGCAATCCAAGACCAGAACACTGGTTTTGCTGACCTTCCTATGGATGCCTCAGTCCAGGAGGAGAATGACATGGTAGACTTGCCCAAAGCAGATACGCCTGAAGCTCAGATTGCTGTCAAGCCTGACATGGATGAGAATCAGCTTCTCAAAGCTGTGGCTGCTGACTCTCGTGATGCCGGTGCAATCAAAGGCGAAGCTGACATGGTGGATGTTGCCATGACAGATGCACCTGCGTCCCCTGCCGCTGACACTGTGGGCAGTGACAGGTCCCGCAAAGCTGTTGCAGTGTCTGGCCTGCATTCTACTGTAGCAGTCAAAGATGAAGCTGGGGCAGCTGATGTTGCAATGACAGACGCCCCCGAGCTGCATCTGACCCTGAGTGAGTNTAATGCCTGGGTAGGTGGACATGGCATACATCACAACTCACCCAATGCAGCATGCGTGCATCAGCTTGCAGATGAGCCTTCTTGACTTACTGAACACTATCACAGCTGCTCACTGAAATGCAAACACGGTATGTCTGCAGTCTTTCCAAAGCTGTGCCGTCTGTGGCTTGTCCGCTCTTGCATGCAAGGTGCTCACACAAGCTGTACACCGACCTGCGCATTGCATGGCAAAAGTGCATCACATACCAGTACATTCTTCAGCATTGCTGGCCTGAGCAGCACATCCAGAGCAAAGAGCCTGCTCTGCAGTGTGGCTGTGTCGGTAAACGTGGTCTTGTTTAGGGACTTTATGGCATTCTGCAGAATGGTTTTCCACGCCTGAAGATCCTTGTCCGTGTTGACGTGTGCGAGCATAGCTTCAAGAAAAGTCAGCGGCAGCTGCCCAGACCCCTGCATCACAGCAGCATAACGTCTGTGTGCTGCATGGCCAGTCGCCAGGTCTCACAAGCGTATCTCAAGCACAATAAGAAACATCATGCGCATAATTGCTGCACGANCAAAGACAGCTGCTGTGCATGCAATCAGCTGGCCCACACAGTTCAGCTCCCCTTTGGCCAAAAGGCAGCATGCACAGACTTTCAAAGTTGTAAATGTCATTGACTATTATTGCATTGGCCGGCATGTGGTGCGGTAACAATAAGGCTCAAGTGGCATGAAGTTGTATGTGTTCTGATGATGGAGCAGTGAGGTGAAACATAGCTAGATAGCAAGGCTTCAGATGATACTAGGCTGGTATATAGTGTGCGCAATACATACCTAGGTGGATAGCTGGGTTGGTGGTAGGAAGGGCTGGGGCCTGCATCAAACTGGCGCTTTCTATGACCTGGATTGCCTTGAGGCTTTCTCCTTGGCCCTATGAGGCAAGTGAAGCATCATCAAGCNGCAGAAGCAGCATCCAGGCCTGGCAAGAAGTCCCGGGGGCCGCGCAACTTCGCAAGTGCAAGCCAAGGCCCAACAGACTCCAGCAGGCACAGCAGGCAGGTCATTCAGCCCCTGCTGCAAACACAAGGTCCAAGCATCGCCGCAACACAGATGCAGGGACACCTGGTGATGCAGCAGAGAAGGCAAGTGCATCTGTCAGCCNCCCGCATTGCGTCTAGCGCAGCTGCGTCTTGCTCACCAAACTGCACACAAGCAGCTTGTACAGCCATCAGAGAAGTGTGCGTTGGTGGTTCACAGTACATCAGGACATATGCAGCCGGTGTCGATTACAGTCAGTCTCCAACCGGTGTGCATGTTGAGCTCAACTCAGGCTGGTCAAGGTTGTTACCAGCACCTGACCCATCGCTCAAGGTGTATTGGCCTGTCCTGTGTAGGCAATGTTGCTGGAAATACAAAAGTAAAGAGCGACGATCAGCCTGGAGAGTCTCCTGAAGGTGAACTTGCACGAGTCAGAGCAAAACGGCTTCTGCGGACAGACAAACCAAACTATTTAGACAACGAAGACTTTGAGGAAGAGGTACACATCACATGCACAGCAGTAAAGCAGTACTGCATGGGGCGGAAAGCAGCAGCATCAAGAACAACTGTAAATGCTGGCTTGCATAGGCCTTGTTATAACCTCTTACTCGTGCCCTGCAGCTAAAATACCAGTCAATACTGGTTGAGCCAGATGTGCCAATATATGACTTGCCAGAAGTCATGCAGCAGATTGGGTTCCCTTTGGAACCCTCTTCTCCCTTGTTTGACAAAATCAAGGTATGTTGCATTGATTGCTGTCTTATGCACTCAAGTAGCTGTGCATACTGGCTATCTTCACAACAGGCACAACGCTGTNGCGGCCCCTGATGCCAACAGTACGCGACGTAGCAAAGCAGCTAGCAGACACAGGCCAAATTGAGGTCACACAGAAAGGCAAAGTGGTTGACATAACTGATGTTAAGGGTCCAATTAGGCTGAGGCTATGCACTAAGTCAGACAGCGAAAGCTCGGATTGACATTTTGCTTAGGCGCTGATGGTCTCAGGCATATGACGTCGACGCCTTGTCACCCACTGGGGTCTGGCTCAACTGAACACCCTGTTGCCTTTGAGTGCACGAAGCCACGTGCTTGTTCCAACACTGTTGCAGCTTCGCCCGATAAATGGCATACATGTTCAAGGTGACCTGTGATTTTGACCTAGAGCAGCAGGACAGTCACTGATGCTTCTTTGACACAACAGCACGCTTTGGCATTGCCATTGTTCAGTCATGATGAGGAGATTTGTATAATGTGTGTATATGCACTCTTATGAACAATGTAGCTGTGATTGTTGATGCTAGTTACTATATGTGCTGAGCACCACAGGAGGCTCTTGAACGAAGTTGCATTGTGAGTCAGGGTAGCAACCTTTCAGCATGGTACAACAGTGGCAGACTAGTAGATGGTGCAGCAGGGTTATCAAACTTGCTGCCTTGCCAAGACACAGGTAGTGCGATGCTAGAGCTAGCCTGAGACATGTTGGATCAGGCTATCATGTTGGCTGCCTATCACTACCAAGCCAACGCTGTTTGATTGCTCACACAGCAACTCTCACAGGATGTTGGTGGCGGTGGATTGTATGCCTGGACTGGGTGAGCAGCAACTAAGATGATGAAGCACAATACATATAATACAATAATTCGCAGGCTTGCTATAATCAGACATGCTCGTGCATTCTGTCTGCCAGTAATGCTTTGATACCATTGCGTTGCATGAGCCATGCAAGTTTCACATACTAGTGGTTATGTTCTTGCGACTATAAATCTTGTATAGACACTGTGACAGTGTTACAATGTCAACAGAGCTCCTGGGCTATGCTCAAGTTGTTGCAGCACAGCATCTGCTTTGCTCACCATGTAGGTAAGATGTCTGGCAGATCTTTTGTGCAAGCCTTGATTGATGTCACCTTTCAATGCCTCACAAGTGATAGGGGTGACACTCCCCCACATGGCACCAACAAGAAACCTGACATAGTCTAGAAAGCTCAGCTGATAGCGGTGACAGCAAATCTCGATACTGTACGCTGCAGAAGGCAGTGGCTGCCGCTGATCACACCATGTTGCTTGCAAGAAGTTGTGATAAGTCCTGCAGGACATGAGCTATTGTCAGTCCACAGGCTCAATTAGGAAAATTTGAAGGCATTGTGGCCCACACAGACCATCTGAGCTGTCTCCACCCCGCAGAGGTGCAGGTGGATAAGCTTGACCATACAGGCTGCACTGAGGTGTGATGAAAATGCAGGGTTACTGGTGACACCTATCAAGCACCTTACAGCTGGCAATGTTGCAAAACAGGGTACGTGCTTGGCAAATGCACATTGCCACATACAGGCAGCCCCACTGTGCCCCCANAGTCACAACCAGCAGTGCTGAAACCTGGTGAGCATTGCAGGTAGGGTTGAGGCAGACCTGAGGCTGGGGGCTGCCGTAGGTGTGGCTGGAAGGCAGGCATGGCCTTCACAGCACCCTGTCTGCTCACCTCCTTCCAGTCAGCCTCTGCCAGACTGAGGTCTATGGCACGCTGCAGGTCCAAGTCTGCACACAGACACAGCTGCTAAACGTCACGTCACATCAGCTTGATCCAGTGCACATCAGTCTAGCTGAAATGCATATTGTGATGCTACGGGGAATGCAAGTGTTGCGCATTNTTACTAATCCTGATTACTAATCCTGATTATTAATCCGGAGTCCAGCTGGAGCAGCTTGCACTTGCCTCAAACATCGGTGCTGGAGCGGCGGCAGTGGCACAGCTGACATGGCTGCTTGCATGCATTTCTGCAACTTCCTGCAGATAATTGTGTTGTTCCAGACTGTCAGCTGGCAGCAAAGCAGCCAAGTATACATGAGTGCTGATTGCCTTGGCTGTGACACCTGAATAAGCTCTACTGCAAGCTTGGCTCAGCTGCCAAATAAAGCTTAGACTCTCAGNTGAATAAAATTATGCTCTGAAGGATGTTTGCGTTACAATAAGCATGCAGAGGACAGAGGCAGCACATACATCTCTAGCCACCAAAGGGTTTCTGCATCGATGTTTGTGCAAACACGTGACGCGCACCTGGCATGGNATATCTGGCCCAAACTGGGTTGTCAAGGCCTCTGAACCACGAGCAACGGAATAGCATGATCGATAGCCTGCTCGCCACACATCTGGTACAAGGTGATGGCAGTGTGGCTGGCCATACACTTCCACGAACTTCTTGAATTCCTCCCAACTCTTGAATATCTGTGAGGTTGTATCTACAAATCCACATACTTTCAGTTGCGAGCAGTTGCATGACAGTACAGCTGAGCTGTAGCTCAACGCAGTCATGAACACGCTGTAGTGCGGCAACACCAAGGTAAGAAGTGCTTTTGAAAGGCTTGGCNCAAAGCATGGTTTCTGAAACAATGCCGCTCTGAGGTAAAAACGGAGCGCTCATGCACAGAGTTCACCAACACTGCGGGGCANTCAAGCTCATGCAGCTCAGCGGGGTCACACTGCACGGCAACAAAGAAGGCCCAGGAAGCCTGATCCACCATATCCTGAAGCTTATTATGAAGCAGACATTAGCCTATCCCCAGTACACAGGTCAGCATCCTCACCTGAAGGAGATGACACTGCTCCTATGCAGACCCCAGTCAGGCCAATACAGCCGGCCCGAGTCCAGACTCCAGCTCAAACCACCAAGTCTCTACGCAGTCAGATGCGCAGGCTCTTGTCTGCGTCATCACCAGGTGACGTTGGTCATCCTTCACAAGATCAGAATAATACCTCCAAAGGTTTACAGAGCAGGCTAGGGCNAGTCACTACAGCAGAGCCCACTCAGCAGGATGCTGCTGACGATAAGAAGGTCAGAGCCTGCTGTGCGCTGTAGGTGCTAGCATGCTTGCATACCATGTAGCTGGCTAGCACATTGCCAATAGCAGCAACATTGGTTGCTTTGCGCAGGATGTGACCCCAGCTCAGCCTACAGGCACACAAGCAGCCCCTGCTGTCATAACAGTATCATACACAACAGGCTGGTCGCAAGCCATGATGCACTACTCTGCAGATGGGCAAGGTGTGCTGCTACCTCATTCTGCATAGCTTTCGAGTGCTACAGTTGACACATTGCGGCTGTTCATCATAACAAGTTGTGCATTATTCAGCAGCATGGCGGTTGAACAGGAGTCCTACCGATCATGTGCAGCAAACGCCAGCTGGATCACTCACAAATGCTGCGTTGCTGTCTAGGCTGTCAAGCATTCGAATATAAACTGCAGCAATACATGACTAGAACACAGCTGTAGCATTCAGAATGTCCAGCACATACAGCAAGCCATGCTTAAGTCCTGTCATCTGCAGCTTGGAGTGGGCTTCCGGGAGTGCGTATGACTGATGGACAAGACGAATTTGCAGACTCAAAAGTACTGCAAGTCAGGGGCACCAGACTGGAGTTTGTCCTGACTAATGGGGATGGGCAGTGGGACAGTCCAAACCCATACAACACAGATGGGGTCAACAAGAACTATGTGATTGATGCGCCTGGACGCTATACGCTGACCTCAGGTGTTATCACAAAGATCGCCTGAGCTGCTAGTCAACATGCTGAGCACATTGTACCATGTGTTGTGGGTGTCAAAGTTGAGTCTTCAGGGTGGGCATTTGCATGGTAAGATCTGCAGGTGCATCCCCATGATACTCATGCTCGAACATGCCCTTGTTTGGAAGGGGTAAAGTGGCGCCGGTTGTACCTGTTTGCTTGTGGCTGTTACAGCTGAATGGTGACTCAGCAACATGGTTTGCTGCAGTATGTGGTGTTTGCTTAGCAAGTACAGTGGTACTGATTAGTGTTTTTGGTGCATCATACATGTCATCTATAGGTTAACGTACTAACAGAATGGCATACACACAGACAGATCTGGCAGAGTGTTGCTTGACACGCAGAGTACAATTTGCCGGTACGATTGCTAGATGCTTGCAAGACCAAGTTAAAACTACCTGACTGTGGTGCTTGCGTCAGCGCTTCCTGTGGGCTCGCATGGCCAGTTGGAAGTACAAAAATCGTCTGTCAGCATCACTGCATGCGGCATTGCGCATGTACATGCCATGTATGCCAAAGCATGTGAAACAGGTTGTCACAAGATCGAGTTTGAGGCTTGTTCAGTGGACAACGTTTCTACAACGTTACTCATACTGATTCAAACAAGCTCTTCGGATACATGATATCATGTACATTCTTTGTGATACTGTACGCAGTCTCAATGCATACCTTTGTTGTGGGCTTGTCTTTGGCAATTGTCAGTGGCATACACTCATTGCTGTATGGCACTTGATAGACACGACCAACATTGCCAATACACACAGTGTTGAGGATAGGCACAGCCAGTCCTCGACTACAGTCAGGCAGCAGAAGGGTTACTACNCTGGACTGCTGCTTTTCAAGACCATGCAGGGCAGAGGTCGAGCGTGAGACCGGGAGATGCTGCCTTGGTGGCTTGTGACTGTTGCCACTGCTTGACTGGTGGTGCGGCACTGCACCTGACTCTTGGGGGCTATGCCCATCTGGTTGTTGATTTCCTGCTGCTTGACCTGAAGTACTGGGCTGTTGGTTGTCCGCCCTGTGATGACTGTCATCTTTGAAGACAGGACTGTGTGAGTGATGGTTTGACCTGCGCTGTGGTTTGTCATCATTAGGTGAGCTGCTTGCATGCTGCTCGCCTGAGGAGTGGTGAGGCCTGCTGTCCTGAGCTGAGCTGCTGGCTTGCTGCTGGTCAGCTTCAATGAGAGAGGCTCTGATTGCAGCTGCCAGCATGGCTTTTACATGCACAACATCACACCACACTCAGTGACCATGCGACATCAACAACACTAGTTTCTCAAACTCAAGACCTGGAGGCATTGATTGATCTGCAGGGGCGATCACTACTTGCCATAGCGACAACAGCATGCAGCCATGATTCTTGAGGAGGCCATGTCAACTATTAACCATTTGCCCTGAGGCTAAGCATGAGGCACATTCCTACTTGCAAAAACCACAGGAAAGGGGGAGGCAGACCTGTAGCATTTGCCGGGGCCAGTCCTGCCAGCACGCCCAGCGCGCTGGCTGGCAGATGCCTGAGAAATGGGTGTCACCACCAGGGANCATGACAAGGACTCCGTGCACAAGAAAAGGGCTCGCGAAAGGCTTCCGTTCATGATATTCAAGATCTGCAAAATTTTCGAAACGCTTGAAACGCTTGAAACGCTCGTGACGCTGTTCGCTATTCAAACTTGCCAACACCTCTGCCTCCAGCTCTGCCTCTACAAGACACGGCAAGGTTGAACAGACCCTGCGTACACATGCGGTTCCTGTACACATGGTTGATGCGAGCAGAGAGCTGGCGCGTGCGGCTGTACTGATGCCCGTCGTGCACACTCATATGCGACTAGTCAGTTGATATTAGTTAGTATGTGACTAATTAATTTATTTGCATATGTTTGACCTGTGAAGTGGTGTAAAGGTGTAGGACCTTCAAGCACAGCAATCCTTGTATAGAACAGGTTGACCAATTGAGCGCAGTCTTACAGGCTATGCAGCGGGGCAGAGGATGAAGCAGCACCTGTCAGCCTGGTCTTTGTTCACTCAGCGCCAAACAACATATTTCCTTCCCTACATCTAGCAGTACCAAAGTGAGCTTGTACCACAAAGTTGTATGCAAAATGCAGTGCTGCGGTATGATTGCCATAACAGCTGTCAGCTGCACTCCTGCAGCTGGAACATCATTGCTGCCAGTCTATTGGTGCCCCAGCTAAACATCTGCTATTGAGACGGGATGCCACTTGCAAACTTATGGCCTATGTGCTGTACGTGTGTGTCTTGTTGCTCCTGTACTGATGGCCGCATGGACACAGGGTGTGTGCTGATGTTGCCAATGCGCTTGTTATTGCTGTTGTAGTACAGCTCTTGTACACATATCTGCTGTCAGGTCAAGTAATTGGGTAAAGCAACGAGGTCTTCATATACATGAACTGCAGTCATGCTGCTACAGGCGTCCTGAGGCATTGTAAGCAATTTCAATGAATCACTGTACACCTTGGTGATCAGTGACACTGCTTGATGCTGGGTCATGATAAGACATGCACATGCACAAGATTGATGTATTGAGCAAAGTGTTGCAACACTTGGTGGATGTCCTTACAGGAAATTAGTATTGGATGATGTCTTGTGCCTTGGGATCAACCGTTGGAATTCCGTCAAATCTGCCCCACATCAGACATATGACATCATTTGGGACGCTCTGAAGGTGTCGTTGCCATCACNCGTCAGCTACTTGTGATGTGCTGACAAGCCATATGGGGGGCCATATAGACATGCATCTTCCCCAAACTTTGTCAAAGCACACTGTGTAAGCTGTGGCGGCATCAATGACGCTGCTTTACAAGTACCGGTAGCAAGATGAGGATTGGGATCTTCCCACTGTGTCTTCCCTGTAACAAGACCTTCGGGTGTGCGTCTGCTGCGCTGTGTGAGATGTGGCTGCATGATACTGACCTGTTATTGTGTTCCACCAATAGTAGTCAGCTGGAGGAGGTAAATCCACGGCCGGCAACGGTTCTATCCGGTCGGCCGAGTCTCCGCCTTTTGAAAAGCCCCAAGCTGAAACAGTGGACGACGCAGCGCAGACAACGGCGAAAAGCAGCAGTGATCGAGGTGTCATCGTGCTCCTTGATCAGCTGCGCTGCTACTTGTGATCACCTTTCTTGCAAGGCTACAACGTGGAAGGTGTGTTGCAATTGACGCCAGCCGGGCAGCATGCAGCGGCGAGCCAGCTTGTCAAATAGCGTTCGCGGCAAAAAGCAAGGCGCAGCATGCGTAGCAGGGCGATCACGGTCAAGACACCTGTACATTGGATCATCATGCGCATGGAGCATTCGCCGGATACGCATATGCACTTACATGCTGCCACGATTGTATTGCGCCCCAGGAAAGAGGTATCACCCGTGGCTGCAACTTCTGCTGGATTTTTGCCGCAACTGTCACTGCAACCGGGACATCTTGCTGTTTGATCAACAGTGTACTATCACCTTTTGCCTTAAACAGTATACTATTGCATAAACGAGTACTTACACACGTGCAGCACACACAGGGTTTGACGAGGCTACCTGATGAGGCATTGTAAATTTAGGGAATCATACTACGCTGCACAGGCAGGAGATGCAGCACAGACATGTGGGTTTCAAGCCTTGTACGCTACTTGTGTCTGGTCAAGGTCTCCATGTGACTAGAAAAATAATTTGTTCTACAGATAGCGAGCAATCAAATACTGCAATAAAATTGGCCTACAATTGAGCCAGAGTAGAGGCTGCAGCCACTAAACCAAGCAAACTGTCAGCATATGCAAATCTCCTAGAAGCTGTCAGATGCTGGGGCAAAAACATAGCCAGTGCGCCACCAGACTGTGGCCTCTGAGCCATGACCTTGTGTCTTGATGCAGGTTGCCTGTCCTCAGCATCTTCAGGACCCTGATTTGGGGCAGTTTGAGAGCTAATGGGCCTATCAAGCGCTGTGTCAGGCTCCAGCGTCTGTTGGCACAGCTCAGCTGAGTCGCTGACCGAGCATGGCTCACACTCTGAATCCAGACCAAAAGATGCTATGACGCATGGCTCATCCTGAGCTGCAGCCTGAATGCTGTACCCAAAGCCTGCCATGATAATGTACATCAAGTACCCTGTTTCCATGCTTCGAGCATACAACCTGACTGGCAGAGAGCAAGACTCTTTCTAGACATGCAACTAGACATGACAGGCACTGTTGATGACTGTGATAGTCAAGAGATGCCTATCACAACCAACCCAGTGATTGTGTGAGGCCTGAAATATGTTAATGTATTTAGTGTCCATATATTCATGTTGAAGAATTGAGTTTCTCACCTCAAGCTGCTTCTGGTAGCTTGACAGCCGGAAGAAGAAGTTCTCCTCCTCCCGGTGTATGCAAGGCTTCTGATGCGTGGGGCACACATGGTCTTTGCCCACTTCATCATCCTGTTTATACTCCTCACACCCCACACAGTACCACCCTGCAGCATTAAGGACAGTCTGAGCCCCAACACAAGTTCAGGNCAGCACTGCTTTGCAGTGCAACCTTTGTGACTGATGAGCGTTGCAGATATTGCAAACATGTGTTACAGTGATGCAAACATGACCTACCAACCTTCAGCTAGCATTGCTGCTTGCAGACCTTTGCAAGCATAACAGTACTGTCTTACAACTTCTTTACGGCTTCTCGTTCTTACCTCAAGCTCTGCAGTATGAGGCTCATCAGCATCAGTCAGGAACAGGTTGATATCTCCGACCATACCTGTCAAATCATCCTGCTGTCAAGCTCACACGACTCTAGGAGTGCGCACCAAAAACATGATGCGATGGCTTTTGCCCTTGATATAATCACTGTTGAACATCTCACCTCCCCCATGTGATCCAGTGCCATCAGTGTCTGGTAGACTGGGATCCAGCAGGATGAAGGTGCACTCTGACTGACACCAGCAGCCGACACTGTTATGCCAGCGAGATGCAAGATTGACTGCATGGTTAGTCATGAGCACAACGCACATGTAAGCTCACTGTCAGAATCTTGTGACCAGCTTATTTGCATATCATACTCCTCCTGTAGGCTGAGTGGCTCCGAGGCCGTTGCTACTTGCAGTGCAGGGTCTTGCTGCAGGGCAGTGTATCTTCTTGAGTAGGTCTGTGGACTCGACGTGAAATGGTGAGAGCCATATATAGAAGCTCACCATCCAATGATGATACCGAAGGACATGCTCTCTGCGGTACGGAACCAGCTTCACTATGTGTCCAGTGATTGTGGTGTTGATATTGATCTTCATGCTTCATAGGCAGCACGCGGTCCGCCAACACATGCTGCCTTGTTGTTTTGATGACTGCTTGCCACTGCACCCCTGGGCTGACGTACGTGCGCACGCCTCGCTGGTGCACAACCCGACAGGTCTCAGAGTTCGGCTTAATCCGCCAGCTGGCGGCACGTGCAANACCTTGATGCTGCAGTTCTGCATTTGCACCTGGCGCCATACACACAGACCAGTGGATCTGCTTCAGGCTGCTGACAATCTGAGTCATGTTTCCAGCCAAGTTTGTCAGCTGATCTGTGCTGTACCTACAAAGCAGCTGTGGGAGTAACGTCAGAACCACAAGATGCAGTAGCTTGTAATGTCAAGAGATCAAGCATGCATAGCAGCATGCTGCAGCTAGTGTTATAGCAAACAATGTATCATTACCAGACCTGCATGTTTCTTTTGCACATGGACACACTGGTGCTTCAGTGGACACTGACCACGATGGTGTGTAGCCAAAATGACTGCAATGGCAGTGGTATGATTCAGAGGCAGGACTGACTGTGGTAGCCTATTGCCAACCTCTTTGCCAGGTTGGGCAACACCAAACAGCCAATGTTTTGCGCATGTCATGCTGGCTGTTCATATAGTCAATGCTGAAGCACATTGAAATAATGCAAGGTGTCATGGTTGAATAGTGCAGAAACAGTCATTGCTGCTGTTGCTGTTGACACACTGTCTATGTTCTCTGCTGACAGGCCCTGAACTCAAATTCAGCACAGTA
This sequence comes from Trebouxia gelatinosa, assembly GCA_000818905.1. Classification (NCBI taxonomy): domain Eukaryota; kingdom Viridiplantae; phylum Chlorophyta; class Trebouxiophyceae; order Trebouxiales; family Trebouxiaceae; genus Trebouxia; species Trebouxia gelatinosa. Next base: position 233,054 of record KN805353.1, on the reverse strand, counting down.
CCACAAACAGTGCTATACCTGTCACATGATTCAGCAGCAACTACTGCCAGTCAATGAGCACACGCTCATTAAAGGAGGGATTCCAGCAGCCTATACTTGTCTTGGCTGACAACCACGCAATTGGCACAGTCACAGCATGTACAGCGTACTGTTGTAAAACAAGATCATGAGCATTGTGATGAGAACAGTGGATCCCATTAACACAGATGCACCGATGCCTTGATGTGCTGCAACCCTAACCTGTGATCTTGGGAGCTCATAGCAATGTAGCGGGGACAGTGCAGGCCCAACCGCTCCACCTTACTTGGGTCCCTTGTCAGCGTGGCAGACACCACAACTTTGACAACCCGATCGTGCACAGGCCGTTGCTGCTTGTCTAGTGCTGCTGAGAGATGGGGCAGCCAATCTTGGTAGGATTGGCGCAGCATGCGGTCTGCCTCATCCAGAACCAGGTAGGACACCTGATGCAACCTGACCTGGCCTGACTCAAGAAAGTCATTGAGCCGCCCAGGGGTGGCAATAACTANCCGCGCAGATAGTCAGCGTCCCCCAAGGCAGTCCCAAACAGGTCATCAGGTCACTGTTGATGCATGATCATGTGACCACAGCCAAGCCTACGTCTTGCTTGCAANTGCAGATGCCAGTTTTGAACAAGGCTGTAGTCGCGGGTGGGGGACCCGTCGGGGCACTTGCCGCCATTGCACTGGCATCCCAGGGTTGGGATGTTCAGGTGCTTGTCCGTCGCTACCAGCCAATACATTATGCCGAGATGAGGACTGAAACGCTTGTTCAAGCAGGTGTACGAGAGGTGGGATATGCCCAGCGGGGAACCCAAGTCCACAGATACACGCGCATATCTATTGAACCTCACTCCACGATCACTACGAGCGTTTAAGCAATTCGGAGTCGATGTCACTCCACTTGTTGCACCTCATAACGGCAATCACAAATCCTCTTCTAGACAACTAATCAGGCCTAGTTCATCAGCTCCCCTATGTGGTGCCCACAACGGCATGCCTTAGACAAGTATGCAGCTACCCAACATCTATAACATTAATGAGCAGATCAGTCAGCTGACTTTGCAGCTTGGCATGGCATGCAAACAGGCAAGAATTTTTGAAACATAGCCTACTAGCGATGGCTGGCAATCCAGGCAGTGTGCTTTACTTGTGGCCAAGGTGGGGCACTAGATGACATGTTGTCTAATTTCTTACTGTCAAGAGAACTTTAGATGCATGCTGGTACAGTAGCACCATCAATGACAGGGTGATCATGAGCCAGCTACTCACTTGCCGCATCCACTACAATTTTTCTCGGCAGCAAACAAGCAGGAGGAATGCAGCTCGGCATGATGTTCCAGGATTACTTGCACATGATGACGATAGCTGAACTGTTGCATACAGCCTACATACAGAGCCAGTAACAAGCAATATGTTCAAAAGGATTTGGTCAGAAGCATTTACGAAAATGAAGCATTCCAGTATTTTGAGTTCATAATATCGCCTGCTCGCTGCTTTACACACGTTGAAATGTCGTGAACCGCCATTGCTATCTGGACTTCACCTGAGGTGGCAGCAGCAGTCCTATTTGAGAGCCCCAACGGAAGACAAAATTCAAGGGGTACGTACTGTATCCAGTCGCGAAAAGTGACACAAGTATGCTTGCATGAATTTATGCATGGTGCATTCATTGTTTGTCATATATAATCCAATGACTGCAACATTGAGACGTGTGTTGAATGGGCACCACCCGTGGAAACAGATCAATTTGAGGGCANGAGAACAGTTTTTCCTGCACTGGAAATCCTTTCCGTAAAGCAGTAACGACGCTCGTTATAACAATAAGAGTCGCTATACCAAGCAGTTACGTAACATGTATNCAATATGTTGGAACAGTATGCTCAAAACCCAGCACAGAATTGGAAAGCCAAGGATTGCGCTATCTATCTAGTTGTAGCTCTGACAGTCAAAGGCAAAACAGCAGCACAAGGAGCAGTCACGACCAATGAGTTCGTCAACATCCCAGACTTTCTCAACCAGCACATACTGCCAGAGCTGCAGTCCACTAGTGGTGACGAGCAGCCTTTTCTGAAGGCCGATGCTCTGAAGTTTGTGACCACATTCAGAAGTCAGATACCAAAAGCTCAATGTGTTGCGGTAAGTTGGGGGGACACAGTAGAAGCAATGTGATGTGTGACTTGAACTATGCCATGTCATCAAACAAGGCTGCTGCAGGTGTTCCAGCTGTTGGTGACCCTGCTAGGCTCAGAGAGCAATGTTGTCCACACATATGCTGCTGTAGCAGTAGAGAGGCTTCTTGCTCAGAAGGTAACAAGCTTCTCCACCAGCAAACATAACTTGCTGCTAGATGTATGCCTCACAACAGTGAGAGACTGGCATTGCAGGATGAAGGCAAGCAAAGATTCCAAGTAGAAGATCTGGAGCCAATGCTGGAGCCTTTGCTGCAGAAGCTATTTGCTGCTTTCAGTATAGCAGACTCTGCAGAAAATGAGTATGTCATGAAATGCGTGATGCGCGTAGTGGGCTTTGTTGGTCCTAAGGTACATACTGTGCTATTGTTACTTGCCGTGCACGCTTATTGCGGACACTATCGGTTGCATGTCCAAGGGCTGTAGAATCTCTGTACTGTGCATCACACTCATGCAGGCAATTGCGGTAAGTCCTGTGCCTGTTCCTACGATCAATCAGCAGTGGCACTGACATGGACAAACATTGCAGCACCACATGGTATTTGGCAAGGGGATTGTAAGCCATGTCCAACACAAAGCTGTGCTGCTGTGCAGATCGCGCCAGCCATTCCTGCATGTGTGACCGCGCTGGCTGGGGAGCAGGGCATCCTAATGCGTGTCATTCAGAACCCCACACAGCCTGGCTTCAACCACTATCTCTTTGAGTCAGTAGCTGCCCTTNTGTTCTTATAATACGCGTTTCTTGCTGCATGGTATCGGTTGCCACTTGCTGATTGTCGGTGCGATCTTGAGTCGTAGCTGGTTGTAGTGATTCGTGTTGGGTTATGCAGGTAACAAGCTTGAGAACCGTGCCCAGACTGGCAGTGCTAACGCCGGGCCAAACCCCACTACTGGAAACCAGGGCNCGACAAAGCCAAGACAGAATTTGTGCCGCGCACACGTTGTGAGCATTAAAGCTGAAAGCAACAGCGACTGCCAAGATTCGGGGGGCAATTGAGATTAGCTGATGTGTCATAGGGATCCCTGTCGTGTCCAAATTTAGGTTACTACAAGTCTTGCAACCTTTCAAGCGTGCAGCCGGACTTCTATCCAAAGTAGATTTGGTAAGGTTTTGGCATGATGAGGCGAAACCTGCATCATCTACACATCTATCAATTATCTCCCCTAATAGAAACCTGGTTGGCGTCAGAGAGCGAGAGAGAGAGACATTATACTTTTGCAAGCAGTTGGCTTGCAAATGGCTGGTGCCGATAATTGCGCCTTGGTTATAAAACGCCTAAACCCTAAATGTCCCCCCAGAGGTGCTGCTCAGCCTTTGGTCCTAAGCTGCTCAGGTGTCAGGTTATGACTCAGGAGTCCAGGTGCCAGGTCCCAGTGATGAACTGCTGGTACCCAGACTTCTCAGTGGCTTCAATAGGGAGGGGACTGTAGGCTTCGCTAACATATTGATGGCAGTCACCCTGTCAACGCATACCCGCAGGGTGCATTTAGTGTCTATTGTTGATGTGTTGGGACATGTTGGCATTCAGAAGCAGGGTAGGACATGCGTTGTAGGTACATTAGTCGAGGCACACCTGAAGAAGAAGATTACGGGTTTTTGTAACCAGTATTGTCACAAGCAGTCGTCGTTCCACAACGTTGACGTTAACATAATTAACATAATAATATAATATAATATCATTGAATATAATTGAATATAAGCAGAGCTGCATTGTGTAGGCGTTGTTTGCGCTGGATGCTCAGAGCGCCCAGGAGGCCATGCTGCAATTCCAGAGCTGCGTGCGCTCCACTCTAGAGCTGGCTGACGGCTATGAGTGTCAAGAAAAGGTGCAGGCACTCATCTTGACAGCAAGTGTTGCACAGCATGGGCAACAGGCTTTGCATGCAAAGTGTTTGGCCTTCGCTGACCTTGCTGACTGGCCTTTGCATCAATGTGCTTGTTCTGCAGTGTCTGTGATGTGCAAAGATGACAGCAGCTGCTACCCAGTTCTTCAGCTTGGCAAGTATGTTGACACAGCACCCAGTTGGGCTAGTGAACTAGTTGGGCTGCTGAGCTTACAAAGAGTTTCGTCTGTGCAGGATGGTCTGTTCATGATTGCATTTGACAAGCCTTGGGCAGCTGTAGAATGGGCTGTCACCCTTCAACTGGCCATGCTCAGGTATGTCCTGCAGTGCTTGATCCATCACACACTTTCATGTACTTGCCTTCAGCCCGACTGTGTTGCACTGTGTCCATGCTTACCTGTGGTGTATATGTCAACACAGCTTTCAGTCTTGCCATTGGTGCCTATGTGCACCAAGCTCCTTGTGTATCTTATAATAAGCGTTGTATTGTGTGTGTATTGTATGTATGTTCATGTGTCATCAAGTGTGTCTTGTAAGTGTGTCACAGCTCACACCGTGATTGATTGATTGATCCATTGATTGATTCATTGATTGACAGCTCACACCTTAGCAGGGCTCCCAACAGAAGACAAGTATGTCTCGATCTGCATCTTCATTTGTGCAATACATAGCAGTTCAACAAGCAGGATCTCATCTATGACGTCATAGATCCTGCGTAGACCGACTTTCCTCCCCTCAGGTGCTAGTGTCACTTGTGCTGTGGTCAGCAAGGACNCCCTTGCTACCGCAGAAAACATGCTGCATCCCAGATGCTTTGCATGCCGTGTGATGCAGTGTTGCTGTTACTGCCAAATTGTACAAATTGATGTTGATAACATATACTGCACATCGACTCAACTGGGTCAGCTTGCATACAGGCAGATTGCTGAGGAAGTTTGGTGTTGGTAAGCATCTGCCTGGAGGTTTGCAACTGGGAGGGGATGCTCTCACAGCACACCCCCGTGTGGACCCCACAACAGGTGTTATCCTGGCCCTGCACATTGTGGTGGCTGACTGCTATGTCCTCCTTCCACAGCGTCTTGCATGCAGACATGTCATCGAACCACAGCAGCACTTTGTGTTGCCTGACTGCATGCTCCTTGGGCTGATTTGATTAACCGTGCATCCTTTGAGTTTCTGTATTGTGACTTCATACTGGTAATTGTCATAAGTTGGAGTGTGCAGTGTGCAGTTGGAGTGTCCTGATTTCAGGATATTGGAGTGTAATTGCAAGTGTACACCATGCCTCTGGGCTTGTTGCAATGTACAGGTGCTGCATGTATGCCTCTTGACCATACAAGCCTGACTTGGTGTGCCTTGTTTGTACATGACCAGATCGCATGTCTTGGTCTTCCAGTCATGGCGAACTTGGATTTGCATGCCTAGTGCAGAGGGCAACCACACACATAGCTATGCTGCTGGGGCTCACTGNGGCTGCAGTTGCAGGTGCAGGAGCAGCTCAGGGTCTCAAGCTGAATTTGGGGTCTGTACCTATCTTCTACATAGCGCAGCGGGTGACTACATACCTGATACAGCAGTCTGATGCAGTCACTGCAGGATGTTGTGCTGTTATCAAGTGGATGCAATAACTTGACCTTGATAGGACTTGATGTGTGGCAGGTATCTTTGATAATAAATACAGCTATTGATCCTGGAGTTGACGGCGTCACACTCCATGTCACAACGTCTAGTTCGGGCTAAACTCCTGTCTGCTCACTGACTGAGGTTACAGTGTGCCTGGGCTGCACACATGTTTGCTCACTTGCAACTCTGAGCTCCGTTAACATCGTCATACTCTTGCTGAGTCTTAGCTTTGCATGTGCATCGCTGCTCTTGAGGAACGCTCTTGAGCGCCTGCAGTTATCCTCACCTGTGTCTCATATAAGTACCCCACAGACTTCGATCACTCAAGCAACGGGCTGTGAGCCCAACTATATACCTCGTCAATGTGTCGGCCGCAGCCTCTCCACGTGGGCTTGCTGCAGGTATCGCAGGCAACCTGCATACACATGTTGGCGGTGAAAATGCTCGTACAGCGCTGGGTAGGGTGCAGCGTGTCTTCCGTTTGGTATTCCACAATTTTGTGACTCGGGACATGTTGAAATGTTTTCAGGTCTTCCTGCCATGTCTGTGTTGCGAAGCGTGCATAATCATGCACTGCATAGGTTGTTTGTGTTCCCTANATAGTGTTGAGCTTAGGCAGTGTGTTGACTTGCAGACTTGGAGGAGACCCTTCTGTGGACTCTGCTGAACAGTGGTGTGGCTCTGATTGGGTACTGGCTGGCAGCAGCTGTCATTGACAACCCCCGCGTTGGTCGCCTCAGGCTGCAGCTGCTTGGTTTCTTTGTGGTACGTTCAGTTTGGCAGACACTGCCTTTTGGCATAAATCATGTACACTCGCCACTTGCGCACAGCAAGTTGCCTGCATCAGACCCGTAGTATGGGAGGACTTGTTTTGATGCCCCTGTCTGCACATCTGTGTCCTGCCCCTGGACATATATGTCCCCAGCTGCTTCTACTCACACTACACTTCACTCCCATGCCATTGGCTGTATTCATTCAGAAAAGTCTGCAGCTGACCTAGAATATCCGCTGCAGGTCATGACTCTCTTCTACATTGCTGCCGCTGTGTACCCGTCCCTTGTGGGCAAGAAGGGTATCCCCACCTTCCAGTTCATCTACTTCTTCTCCAGTTTCTGGGGACAGTTTGGANCTGGCTGTGGGGCAGGGCCAGTGCCAGCATGACATGAGCCACCAACCCGTGCCTGATGTGCATCATGTGTGCTTGCAGCCACCTTTCAACGTTGAGGCAAGGGCTGCAGCTGGATTCGGCCCTGAATGGTACCTGCCGCTGGCTGCATGACTCACACCTGATGAGAACAGGAAAAGGTCCATGTGATGTATCTGTACAATGCACAAAGCTGCAGTGGCAAACAACGCAATGCCGGCTCATGCACCTGCAGCGTTACAAGCATAGCCAGACTCCACCTCCAACCCCCCCTGTTGGCCTGTACGAACTCAATTCTATTTGCACTCAGCTGGTGTAAACTTTGCTCAGTCACTCTTGGGCTGTGAATAGCTGATGCAGTGTGTTTGGCCAAAATTTCTAATGTGTAAAGTTCATGTGCGAGTATGCACAGTCTGCTAAGACAGCTTGTGAACTTGGCAAACACATTTGAGCCTATGAAGGTAGGCGACTGCAGTGGCTGGTAATATAGCTTTCTATGGCCATGCGGCAAGAATTATATCTGGGATCTGCACTGCGTTGGTGGCTGCATGCAGACAAGCTTGCAGACCCCATCGAGCACACGCTTGTACACATTTTGGAGATGTTTTGAGGACAATGCCATGCAGACTGGCCCGTAACCAGATTCTTCTGATGTGTCGACATCTGTGATGTTGTGTAGAGATGCAAAGCATATGTTTCTGCAGCATGAGAGCCTTATCCATAAATCCGTTGCCTTTGTAATGCTGGAGCAGCACAAGAAGATGCTCAACGGTGTTCGTCTTTCTCATCTACTCATTTGACACCTGTACACACGTGACAGGTTTTCGTTATTACAGAATACTTACATTACTAAACACGATTGTTTCAAAGTACTATATTGGGCATCACGTGTCACATTTGTAAGGCCAACGTGCATGCTCAAAACTAAAAAGATTCCCTGGTGCAAACTAACAAGATGCTCTTGGTAGAATAATTTGCAACGACTGACAGCATCAAAGTTACAGGCGATTCTGTAGCTACCTGATCAACCCTTCAAGGGTGCAAGGCGGCCAGCACCGACAGGGCAAACAGTTCTGCGGCAGCGTATTGCCTTGCAGCACACTCTGTCAGTCGGCAATCACAGTTAGCACTCAGGCAAGCGTACAGGTGCGCGCCTACTTCAGCGTTGCAATACTCAGCCGCGCTGCATATCNGGGCCATCCAAAGCTGCAGCACATGATCAAGGCGTATGAGCAGAAGCAGCAGGAGCTGAAGGGAATCAAAGCTGCCAAGAACGCTCCTTCAAAGGCCGCCAAGAAACGCAAGCGCACCACGAAAGAGAGCGCTGTCACACACACTGAGGTTGGAGCCTTGCTGCCACCTGTGCTTATGTGCGTAGTGCTGCAAAACGCATGTAGAGATGTTATGATACATTATGGTTGTACATGTAGCCATGACATGGTCTGAGATTTCAACCCACACAAGACAATACTGGTTTCCTGTAGACAGCATGAGATCCTCTGCAAGAAGCAGAGGCAGCAGCAGGCTGAACACACAGTAGACCCAAAAAATGGCTGATCACCATGCTTATGACGCAGACAGTGGAAAAGCTCAATTCACAGTCACCTTGTTGGCCAGCGCCTCTTCTGTGCAGAGGCTTGTGCATGCAACTCCACTGCAGGACAGCATGAACAGGCTGCGGACAGGAAATCTACTGAGAGCCGCCAGGCTCGTGATGGTACACACACAGACAACTCTTCAAACCAATACTACACTGTCCACAACATATCTTTGCTGCGGGCATTTGTCTCTCTGATTGTCTTCGGCAGCCGCAGGGGTATCTGGGTTGCCTGCTGCAGACACTGCAACTAGCACAGTGTGCTGTAGACAGTGCTGTGCTCATTGCAGGTAGAAGACGTAGCAATGGAGGTGCAGCAGTCAATATAGGAAGAGACAGCTCATCATTGCCATACTTATGCTGCAGACATCATGCCAGAATGATACAGTGGCCAGACTGTTCATTGTATGACCGGACGGCTGTGGCTTGCTTGCAGGGAGCAAAGGCCNAGCTCTGCAGGTTGACTCTGACCGAGGCCTTATCACAGCAGTCAGCTTTGCACTTGCGCCTGCCTTGAGTGTGCTGTGCGGCGTGATGCTGTTGCTGATCCACTTGATGGAGAAGATCTCAATGACCGGCGCCCCACCCCCCCTGCTGAGGTGGGGCCCTGATGCAATCATGGGGGCTCTGTTTGGTGCGGGGTTCTATGTGACAGCTGGGTACACCATAGCATGGCTTGCGCACTGCCTCAGGAGGAACCTCAAGGTATGCGTCTTGTACTGCATGGGCCCTGTGTCAGTCGACATTCAGCAAGTCTCACCGGTACCTTCTTCTGTGTAGTGTCTGTGCTTTTAACATTCTCTGCATTTGCAGCCTTCTGCTTGGCCTGACCCTGTTCTGCACCGTGTTCTCCTCCTGTGATCCTTCTGAATACAATCATGCATGCCCCAATCTTGTGCCACATGACCATCAATACCCAGAGTCCTCTTCTTACATCAATACACGTGCAGGGACCATGTGAGCAGTAGCAACATCCGCCCTTTCCCATGCTGGCTAACAGTCATCATGCCTTGCAGGTCGTGGTTTCAGCCCTGATGCTGCTGTCAATCTNGCTAGTGCTTGCCGCTGGCTCTGCAGTGCAGCTCTTCTCCTGTGTTCCTGCCGCCGCTCCTGTTGCTGTAGGGTGGCTTCAAAGGAGTCGATGTTCTCCTCTGCAGCGTCTAAGATGTAGTCTGCCCTGTTGGCGTGGGCGTCAATCAGATGCTCTAGCCTGTCCACCTCAGCCTGCAGTCCATACAGGCAGTCAGGGCACTGTACCGACAAGATGTCACTGTTGTGCTCTGATGCACGTTATGTATGATCTGCCCAAGTGCATGGGGTACATTAGCCCAGTACATTAACTGGTGAATGGGTTGCAGTTGAATGCTTTGCTGTGCAGCTGGCAAGGTGCAGCCCGCTCTGTCGTCCTGAGCAGCAGTCCAGTGCTGTAAACGTCTGAGCCTGCATTCTATCAGGGATTGAGAGCACTGCATTCATGACATGTCAGAGCAGCAATATGCGCATTGACGTCAGGCTTGAAAGGCCATGCCATCTGCCATATCACATTGTGACAGGTATCAATGCAACAGACCGACTTCTCGTGCTGATCACACAAAGCAGCATTTCCCAGCAGCATCATTGCACACTGGCCTGAGCTGCTCAGAGTTCGAGTTGAATGTTTCAGTGAGTACTTTGCTAAGTGCCTTGAGCTGCACAGGCAGAGCACTGTCTCAGCGGTGGTATCACAGACAGGTGCTCCTGCCTGCCTATCCAAGCATGCGTGGGTCATAAGCCAATGCAAACAATATGCAATCAGCCGCCTAAGCAAGAGAAGCCAGGAGCACCTGCAACTTGACTGAATGCATGACCAGGATCACAGGGCAACAGAGCCTGCAGCCCTGCTAGGCACATCAGGCTGCATGNAGGCTTTCAGCCTCACCTGTCAGCTGCAGTGAGGTCAGGCATATCACCGGTTAGCACATGACTGACAGACATTGCCAAGTCAAACTGTGGCTTGTGCTAGGTTGTGACCAGTCATGGAACCTGGACTCATCAGCAAGCCAATTGCCCATCTCCCAAGACCAAAGTCTATTCTGCTCAGGCACAAGTACTGAATATGCTCCTTGGCACCTCTGCATATCTATGTGCAGCATTCTGTACACCACATGACTGCATTGCTTTTTGCTTGCGCCCACATCTGTCCCAACATAGTAAACTTTGTCTCTTCAGGAACTCTGCCTTTACTACGCGTCCTCATTGGTTGAGCTGACCTCGTCACGACCATTGCACGGTCTGCAACAACCACAGACAGTGCACACAATGGCTTGCTATTGGTTAGCAGGGGGTGTGCAGTAATTAGGGGCTGTAGCATGCGCCCGAAACAGTCGCGAAGAATCGTATGGCCCTAGCACAAGTACGAAGTCCCAGGTCTAACGCCGATAGAGTAGCGTGTGTATGTGACAAGTTGTGCACAGTTGCAAATCAACAGGGCGAGCCCCTGACAAGCACGCTACGCAGGTGATCCTGAGGTGCACCATGAGCTTACCTTTAAGCACCCTTGACACGCTAGCTTCACCTACAGTTGATGATGCCCGCACCAAGACGATCGCCTGTCAACAAAGCACACTTAATTTGCAGAACACAGACATGGTGGTCACAAGGTTGTTGCCGCTGGTCACTGAGGGGNACAACAACGAGAGGAGGAGAGGAAGAAGACAGAAGCTGCAAAGCAGGAGCGTGAGGCGAATATAAGCGCTGCTGGATTTCGGCAATTTGGAAAAGCAGCATCAGAGGTACAGCCCTTCTATGCTGTCGGCATTTGGCTGCGGCTACTGTAATCTAGACTCCTAAGGTAAACGAAACCCGAACTCACAGACACTCGAGACTGCTCTCAGCCAACAAACAGTAGGTCTGGTCACTCGGGCGGAGTTTGTCGAGAAGCAGCAAAATCTCCAGGAACTGTTGAAAGCTCACCAAGACAGCAGGAAACGCCAAGCAGCCGAAGCAACAGCCAAGGTGTGATGCCTGCCACTTCTTGATCACCACCTGAGTTGTCAAGCAACTCTAAACCGTCATTGTTTTGGTATGTTAGTCTGATTTCCTGCTGAAAGCCGTCATGGGTACCATGCAGCTCACTGAGGAGAAAGCTGCTAAGCGTGCCAAGTCAAATGCCAAAAGCACACTCTCCTTTGCAGCTGATGATGAAGAAGAGGATGTTGAAGAGGTTTGTCATCTATAGCAATTAGCTTGCTTGCCCGATAGTGCTGTGCCTTTGCATCTGCTGTTGCACAGATCTGCAGGCGTTGCGCTGTTCTCATCATTACCTATGAGGTACAGAGTCTTTGTGTCTGAATTTTGTAGCACTACTTCACAAGACTCTTAGATTCACTATCCACCAACCATTGCTTTACAAGCAAACTAGCCGAAGCAATGTTATCAGGGTGCTGTTGAACGAATGTCAGCATCTGTCAATTTGGTGCGTCTAAATGCGCAAACTACCTCCTTATTCGAAGTTTGGGCACTGTGATCACCCCTGCCTGTTTGGGAAACATCGCACAACACATCCTGCTGGCAGGGTGCCTCTGTACTGCCTGCAAAGCCCAAGACTGCAGTACAAAAAGGTTCGGGCATCGGCAAAGNTTGCAGTTACAGACACACATCTGTTGGGCTGAACCTCATCCCCCAGATCACACGACGCATGCATTGACAAAAATCATACCAAGTGGGTTCTTGGGCAAGACCACAGGCAAGGCTTTGCCCCTTCCCTTCTTCTCAGCAGCCTCAGTGGCTGCAGTGGTTACGGTCAAAAAGCCTGGCTTTGCTGTAGCAGCAGCACCTAGAGTTGCAGCCTCAGATGCAATACTGTTGCCAGCTGTAATGTCATGGGCCACAGCTGTGGTACCTGCGGCCTCCAAGACCGAAGGTTCCACAGAAGCTGCGGTCCCAACTGCCTCTGCCATTGCAGCATCAAGCATGGTAGGCGCAGCTGCTGTTTCTGTGTTGCCGGTGAGCACAGCAACTGGTTCTGTCGCTGCCTGTGCAGCTTCTGCTGACTTTGTCAAAGGCACCCTGACAACTTGCTTCACCAGTGATGCAGACACCTTGGGCGCATGCAGTTCTGGCTGTCCTGGTGGTGCCTGAAGTCATGCATTGGCTGCANGCCTTGATGCGTAGCGCTGTGTTAGGCCCCTGCCGCACGCACTAGAATGTTGACGCTTTCTGCAGGCCTTGCAACTAATTTGCACGCAAATTTGCAAAAGCAGCAAGGAAAACTGCATGTGCATAACCGCACAGAAGCTCGAGCGGACGGTATACGAAAAGAGGGTGCTACATGGGAGTCATCTCCGGCGGATATGGCTAGAACGTGCGACATCACTTTCTGTTCCATGTTCAACGATGATGCTTTGAACAGTACCTTTTCTGCCTGGCTGAAAGGGTCACCAAAGAAAGGCAGCATCTTCGTTGATGCCAGCACAGTATATCCTGCAACAGCCAAGCAACTTGCAGCTGAGGCAGCCAAAGCTGGTATGTGTTGCAAACCATCGTGGACCTGTTTGTATATCGTTGCGTGGAAGTGAATTATGTCGTGTGCAATATGTCTGCGCATCACGAAGTACTCAGGCACTCCTGCTTGCAAATGCTTGCAGGTGTTGCTGGACAGCAGCTGCAAGGCTCACCTACATGTAGACTACCTGCATGATGCCACACCTGACCCATGGCAAGCTAAAGACAAAAGGTCAGTCAGATGAAGTCAACACATGCAATAAGCTTGCAGCCATGCTGACACTTGCAACGCTGGGCTGAATTGCATGACNCCATGTCACCCAGCCAAGCACTCCACACCTTCAGTACTCTGTCTTGTCACCTGATGTCACCCCAGCAGACTGTGCTTGGCGTGCATCGTCAGGCCAATACTCAATGCTTGGGAGTGTCACATGGACATCAATCTGATGCGTTGACATCCAGTCACCATCAGGGTTGGTACAGTCTCTAAGCATAGAGCACTCTTGACTTTGTTGTGTCATGGATTGAGTACGGCCCGCAAGCTGATGGCTTGTGGTGGTTTCAACTGTTAAGCGGTTGCTCATCCTTTACAGACATTGTCAGGTGTTTGGAAGTGAAGCTAGTGTCTAGAACACCCCGCTGTGCACAGCGCTTGCCTAAGGCCTGCACTGCCATGAGTGTACACCTTGCGTACCAGAATCTGCTCAGCTGCCTGTGAGAACCGTGCTGTCCATGTTGCCAGGTCATGCCCTCTTCCCTCTGTCATCAAACAATGTCTCCATCAAAGTTCTCCTGCAAAGTGGAAAGGAACCCGAAAACTGCTGGGTTACCCTCAAAATATGAGGTCTGCATGTTTGAATGACATACACTGCCACTGCAGCCTGTTTTCACTCAGCTTAAGCTTGGCCGTCAGTGTTCTGAACATGANCGAGGCCAGTACACCTTTGCAGGTCTGCACTGCAAGCCCTTTGCCGTGCTATGGCAGACTACGCAGGAAAGTCAGATACAGCTCAGCCAAAAGCATGTCATGATTGTGAATAGCAGTCATGAGCACGAGCATGTATGCATAAGAGGCAGATGCAGCAAAGCTCAAGGACAATGTTTGAAGCACATGAAAGCAGGCATGAGCACACCTGTATATAGCTGTCAAATGCATAGTCGGCACCGTCTACTAGCTGTCAAGCACATGTGAGATGACTCTCACAATGAAGGGGGCTGTATAACTGCATGCCATGCCTCATGTCAGCTGGCTATGCAGGATCACAATGGGATGGCATCTCAACAGAAGCTAAACAATGCATCAAAAGCATGCTTGCATTCAAGCCCATCAAGAGAGCAACAGCAGCACAGCTGTTACAGCAGCCATGGTTCAAGCAGGTTCAGGCCATCTTTGACAAGGTAGCATGTGTTTAAGCATTGCCTTGTGGCCCTGGCTTGTGATTGTGCATGACACGACTGAGCACCACTTCCGCTTGCGCCGAGATCCAGTCGTTCGGATGATGACTTTCTGCTGGTGTTCAAAGAATACAATGCTAACCTGGATTCATGCAACACACTTTGCATCTGAGTTTGTTGCGCAGGCCCAGGTACACCTGTGTGACTAACCTGCATCTGTACAGCACGGCAGATACCGCTCATCATCCACATTGATATGCACAGCCAGCAACGCAATGTGCAGACCAGCATNTCGCTGTAAGCAACAGACTGTATGTTTCACGCTGAACACTTGATGGTGAGGTGATGCAGTACAGCTCATCAAGACTGGTGTGATGCACATTGAGAACCTGACATAGTAGACAGTGCATAAAAATCGTGTGCAACTCCAACATACTTGTGTAAATTGCACCTGCTTCCACACTTGCTGGCAATCAATGGTCAGAGCAGTACTGCACATTCACAAGGTGCTCTGATGATGGTCAGAGCAGATGTCTCAGGCAATTTTGACCAGCAGTGGCTGTCAAAGTACCTGTCAGAGGTGGCGTCATCATTGTCAACAAAGGTGGGCTCGCCAGTGATGGCACGTGCTGAAACTGAAGAGTCAGCAGTGATGCTCAGTGTGTCGTCAGTGGTGCTTGAAGGGCTCTTCTTGGAGTCCGCTCCAGTGGGGTCAGTCTCAAATACGTTGATGTTGCTGTGGGCAGCTTGGGAAGTACTATCTTCTGTGCCCACAGCGTTGCCTGTGTGGGGGACGCCATCATGATCCTTGTGGTCGTCATCACAGGCAATGTCAAGCAGCTCGTAGGTGCATAACTGAGCAGCAGTAGGAGGTACAGAGGTTGACAAGTACAGCTTGCCACCAATCTCCACTACATGTGGTCTGAGCACAGTAGGTGAAGGAGGTGTTGTGGTGGTAGGGGTGGGGTTGTGGGCAGGGAGGGGTGCAGGCAGGCGCATGCTGCGCATGATCCTGCGCCAGCTGTGGGCTGTTGCTCTGGGAGTCACTGCATACACGCAAGGCCCATGGTCAGCTTTGAGCTGATGTATGATTCACAGTAAATAACACATACCCACGCTTTGACCTGGTACCTTTTGCCCACAAGGGTGCTAGAGACACATTGCCATGTCATACAATCCCAATGCTAGCGGCTTTGTAGATATACTTGGGTCTCCTAGACTCAAACTGGCCCTGTCAACCTCACGCCCATAAAGCAATGGGACGGTTAATGCTTCTGAGCATTAAAACTTGGATAGATGTTCAGACCCAATGAGTTGCAAACTGCACACACATGCTGTCAGATGGTCACAAGACAGATCAGAAGGATGTGTGTATTGTTTGTGTACCTGTGGGGTCTTCATCCACTCTCATGTGCTGCAGCCTTTCACCCTCAGTCTCCCTGCACAGTAGCAGTCAAGCAAGCTGTAGCATCCCAAATGGTAACATGCGTAGTTTGTAACACCAGGACAGGCATGCATCATGCACATTCAGCTCAGTCACAGGGTATTGCACACAAGCAGCATGAGACCTGTCATGTGCAGTGGGAATTCTACCAGCATAGGTTATGGCAAAGATTCTAAAGCAGAAGCATCTTGTACGTATAGCATTGGTATAGGTGTCTGCAGTACAGTGTCAACATGTCCCAATGCACGAACTGCTGAATGGTGTGAGGGCGCAATTTGCAAATGCTAGCTGAATATGTGGTGATGAGACATTGAGTTACTAAACAGCAATTGTTGAGTAATGACGCTTACTTGATATGGTTAGTGCCATCAAGCTGCACACCAAAGGAGGCTGGGGACACGCTGGTGTCAACAGCTTTGATGGTTGCCAGATTCTTGGTGCCCACAAACTTGCCATCCTTTTTTGGCAAATACCACACNAGGCACAGCTGCTTTGCCCACAAGCAGTGGACCTAGTGGGTACAGTAGTCGCCCTGCTCCAAAATTGCAGCCACCACCAGGGGGCTCAGGTGCTCAAGCACCTGGGCAGAAGCCAGCTGACGAAGCACCGCTCATCAGCTTTGACTAGGTGCTTGCATTGCAGTGGTGCACAAGTTGTGTGTGCTGGCCACTTTGCAACACTCTACATTTGACAAATCGTTGGTGTTCAGTTGCGGTGTTTGTCTACATTCACTAGGAATGTTGACCCAAGAGACAGCAAGCAGCAGGGCGTTGTGTGTAGCGTCTTGTTTTTACCCTTGTAGATCGAGTCACGTATTCCTTCGGACAGGTCAGACATGGANGAAGAAATGGACAACAGTGGTCATTGGCTCCCCAGTAAGCATCTACTGTGGCAGTGCAGCCAGATCTTTCTGGCAGAGATTGTCATTGACATTGCCAAACATGCTGTGGTGGGCAAGTTCAACGAGATCCGTCCTGGAGTCTACCGCGAGTTCATGAAGGTAATCTTGTAGCCGCTCAGCCTGCTGTGTGTCTTAGACACAGATGGACACGAAGCCAGTCTGCAGCATTAGGTCTCAATGATTGCAAACAATTGGTGCTCGCAGACTGGAGCTTCCACTTCGTCCTGTGATGCCTCATTGCACATGGTGTTCAAAATCACCGTCATGCAGTCACAGTGCATACTTCAGCAAAGCAGGTTTGAGCAGTCATAACATGGTATACATACATCTCGTATTGTAGATACTTCCCAGGCATAAGTTGTTTCAAGGGGTGCCTCTGTGAGGCAAGCAACCAGCAATGACCTGTGCGTGTCTGTATTCAGACTGTGATGGGGGTGTGCGNTCTGTAGCACTCGCCCTGTCAGCCCACACTCCCAAAGTGCAGCGTAGTCTCCACAATGTGAGTACATGTCGGTCCAAAGAACTAGATAGGACACGCCTAGTAAGTACCTAGCATCGGCTGGAACACCTGTAAATCCTAATCAGGGTCATAGTCGGCACTCAGACAGGATGTGCCCCCTGCATTTGCAGCAAAAAGTCCGATGTTTACCTGAAATATATCCAACAGTCCTGTGCCAGCTCACATCACATGCCTGTGCGTTGGCATCCGCACGTAGAAGCTACTGACTATGTACGCTGTCGTTTTCAGGTCAGTGAGATAACTATCGCGAACAGCACATCTAGGTTATTACATACTCTGCAAGCTGAGCTACACTGCCAATGTAAGATGTACCACAGCAGTCATATGCGCGTACAACATGCTTTGTGGCTAGCGCTGTCGTTCCAACAATATCCTTCCAACACATCACAGCAGTCTTGCAAATATGAGTCAACGCACTGTAAGACTTGCATGAGCTTTCAAATTTGCATGGACGCTATGTGCGTTGAACATAGCAGATTTTATCCTGAGGCGTCATTCGTTTCTGGTCTACACACCACAACTGTATGGGAATACACGTCACACAAAAAACCCCAAGACGGTGCAAATTCCTATAGTCTTAGGCTAGAATAGTAATGTTGGGCTGCAAGTGACCATGAAATAGGACATCAAAACAACAAACGCCAAGCAGAACAGATGCTACGCACCTTGTGTCCTGACAAGTTCATCATATACATCTTGCTCCAACTCTGCATAGTCCAGTTGAGAGGCGTAGTGTTTGATTGGCATCCCATTTCGCCCAACTAAGAATTTGTTGAAGTTCCAATCAAGGTTGTGGTCACCAGCTTCAGGGAAGGCCAAAGATGCAGGCATATGTTGCTTCAAGAAACGGAACAGGCCATCAGTCTGTGGCCCATTGACATCAACCTTACTGAACACTGGAAATGTGATACCATATTNGAGAGCTGGCATGCCAGTACAGGCTCTACATACCTTCCAGGCCGTCATTAATGAGCAGTGCATGGTTGACACAGAACGCCCAGCACTGACTGATCTGGATCTCTACATGTCCGCAGCCACCTGCAGGAATTGCTCGACATTGGCTGAGCTCATCAACAGGACCCATTGCCTGTGCAATTTCTGTACTGTCACCTCAATGAGTGACCAGCAAGTTTTACAATCAGGCAAACAACACATACAAAAATTTGTGACAAAGTCAGCTTGTGTGTTCAAAACAAAAAGCAAAATGCAATACACAGTACATTGCAGCTGAGCTGTACCTTCAAAGAGGGCACCAACGCTCTTGTTGTCAGTGCATCCAACCATGTGTACGTTGCTCATCACGGTGTGCAGAGCACAGCGCGATTTGATGCATACCCCCCAGCCATGACAGCAGATGTTGTGACCCCTGCATTGTACAGTCAGGATCTGGAGCATGTTGTTCATTCCTGTGCACCGCCCAAAGAAAAGTCCTTGTCTGCTAGCAGTAACAATGCATGAGGTTTTACAGCATCTGCATTGGTCGAGCAAAGTAACTGTTTGAGCTGCTATGCTACATATGAATAACAGATCAAGCCACTGCTACAATGGCCTGTGTAAGATCTTCTGCGGCTTCTTGATGATAAAGCACTGCATGGCTGTCAGCTGCAAGCAACATATCAAGCGCTGTAAAAGCTGTAATGCGGCATGCACCGGTGTAGGCTTGTCGCGTGAGATTGAGTTGTGCACAATACACAAGTGCAGCAGACCAATTCAGTGATCCTAAAGACTGCAAAGTTTCGTTGCCAGAAGCCACAGTTGCATGTATTGCTGTAGGCGTAGTTTTACCTGAACTCCAGGTTGTCAAGAAACACCCTGGGATTTACTCTGTNAGCTTGCACGATGACAGCATGTACAGATGTATGTCACACTAAATGAAGCCAGGGGTGTCAAACCTGGTGTACTGACATGGGAAGAAAATTGTCCACTGATTGTTGATCTGCTAATGCATCGGGTGCTGCAGGTGTGCTGGTCAGCATCTTTTGTAACTGTGGCTTCAGCAGTTCATCTGCCAGTGTGAACAGAAAGATGTGACTAGCAGGAGGCTGCTCATGCTTGAGAACTCTGCCTGGTGGCGCTGGCAGCAAGGCTTGAGCCAAAGCTGCCAGTCTGTGACCACCAGATTCAAACATGCTCTCCAAGCTGTCTTTGGCTGCCTGCTCCGTTGCGAATGTAGGCGCTGACATGGCAAACATGGCTGTGTTGAGCCTGGTCTTGGCTTGTGTGTATGCCGCTTGTGCTTCAGGAGGAGGAGGCAGCGGATCTAGCTGCTCAAGCTTCTCAATGGCTGCGATGGCTGCCAACCCTTGCTGAAGTGTGTTTGCTGCTGCCACCATACTGCCAGCAGATTGCTGAGATTGCGCAAGAGCTAGGTAAATGTCAACGCGTACATGGAGATGCTGTGGCACGTTGAAATTGATATCTGCCTCAAGGGCTAAACAAGCAAATGCAAGGAACTGCATCAACTCTGGTGGACTGGCTTTGGCAAAGACAGCGCTGATCCTTTGTACAGTTGTGGCACCATACAATACTAGCCAGTGATGCTGCTCGAAAGGCAGCATGTCTTGCATTGCTGCCTGTAGCTGGCTCAAAACAGTCACCAAACTAGTAACTGAGTCATTCAAGAGCAGCTCTGGGTCATGATCAGCGATGACTGTGGCTGTACATCTTGCTGCAAATATCNGCGGCGCGACTGGGTGCACCTGCATGGTCAGGAAGGCGCCGATACTTCGGACAGCGACAGCTCTGGTTAGTCTGCTTTTGGCTGCTGGAATCAATGCGCTCATGATTGTACAATTGTCGACGTGCACAGGCTCTGAGCTGACAGACGAAAGTACTTCCAGTGTTGACACAAGCAGCCACAGCCAGAGCAGCGCAGACCTAGCCGAGGACACGAGCTCAGCCAGTAGCGAGGCTGCCGAGGAGGTCGATAGCTCGAGAAGGCTGCAGGATCTGTCTGAGGACGACTTTGATACCAATGAAGAGCCTGAGGTTGACATAACAGAGCAGTATCAGTAAGTCCGCCCTGACTACCTATCAGGACAGCAGCATGCTGCATGTGATGTGGGAGCAAAGTAGCCAAAAGCAGTCAAAGCACCCAATCGTCCTTGAGCTGCATACTTGCCATGTAAATGTATCTGACAGTAGTGTTCTATGCATGCAGGCAGTGGCTACAAGCACCAGACTCACAGCTGCTCAAGGTCAGTCATCAGCTGTCCGGGCAAGTGTGCTCTGCTAGATCAGCACAGCATTAGCAATGCTGTGCAGGGACACCCATTGAAGTGCAAATTCTGTCCTGACGCCTTGTTGTTGAATAGCACGAGTCTCAGACAGCATCTCCACAGCAAAAAACACAAGAAGCTTCAGCCAAAAGACTACACTGGCATTCCAGTATGCATAGCTGGTGCTGCCCAGGAGGAAGAATCNATGGTGATCTGACTTTGCAGCTCAGACACTTCACTGCGCGTCACAGCTTGTGCACTGCCCAGGACCTGAGCTTGCTTAGGCCTTACAAAACCAAGCAAGATAGCAACCTGCACAACAGTAGAAGTAGGATGTCTTCGCTAGGGCTACTGTTTAATGCAACAATGGAACATATAGTTGGACCATGGCCAGCAATGCCCAAATTGACGCACTCTAGGTTACATACCAGGCCATCGCTGCATGAGAAGCAGTACATTGGGCCAGGTTGACATTCTTCCAAACTCAACCCAAGACATCCAGAGATGTTTGATACAGGATGCATCTTACCACATGGTGTCAAGTTAAATGGATGGCGGAAGTACACTGACCTGTAGACTGATGACAACTCCCACCAGTATCAAAAGCATGCTGACCCTGCTGGGTACCAGCAACAGCTTGAAGACATNCCGCTGCAACCCAGCATGCCATGCCGCTGAAATCCTGCGCGTCCTGTGAGTATTGGCTTGGCCTCCCATGCTGTATGTACTGTGCCATTTTCCTCCAGGTCCAATCACAAACCATGTGTCCATGTCTTCCCAGCAACTGCTGATCTCTTGACCATGTGCAGAGTGCAGAACTCAAGGCTTTCTGTCGCAGCAGGCACCACAGATTCACTTAGCCTGATGCAACGCACACTCAGTGTACATTATCACATCTTGTCCATCATTCAGGCAGTGGTTTGACCACCATTCCTATCAGCACATCAAGCTGCGCTGCATGCATGGCAATGCACATCTGAGGGCTGCATAGGTGTTCATATGACAGCTTGTGACAGCCTAGTGTTGTAGCTCAGAACACACCTTGAGCTGGTGTTGTCGCCACTGACGCGCCAGTTCAAGTTGTGTTACTTCCTAGTTGATAATGAATTTTATCTTGGCTTCACATACTGCTGACCTTTTGTTTGCCATAGGTCACCCCCAGGTACTCTGAAAGAGGGTCTGGCAGAACAGCTAGGCTTGATTCCCAAGGAAGTCACTATTGTGATGACTGATGTCCAAGGATCATCCCGCCTCTGGGAATGGTAACCCTTGTTTGCATATCAAAGCACTTGCATGTTTGCATATCAAAGCACTTGCATGTTTGCATGTCAAAATACTTGCATGTTTGCACAACAGCAGAACTTGCTGATGTCATTGGTTGACAAATTCATGATNCTAAGATTTGCTGCTAGCACGACCACCACTTGCCCACAAAACAACATGCACTGCTGTGCGTTCGAAAAAACGAGTTCGTTTTTGACCAAGTTGCTTCTTCTCCTCATACAATTTCACATGCATGCGACTGTGCTTAGCAACTTGCTGCTACGTAACATTGTGAAGCAAGCGCAACAATCAGTGTATTGTACCGCATGTCAGCTACAGACTTATTCAGTCAAAAGTTGTAAAAGGCGTGGCCAGCCAACAAGGCTCATCTAGTGCAGTGATTCTCAAGCATGATGTTGCAAGGCGTACTATCTGACAGCAATTCTGTGCAGGGTGCCCTTGCCAGCTCTAAAATTGGCCCTATGCTCACTTTTGTCAGCCAGCGCAATCTGCCAGCACTGCATCAGTTCCACCAACAGTTCCCGCAAATGGCTGTGACAGTCCTGCAGCACTTACCTCTTCTGCTCCAGGCCTTCTCCATCTCTGTACAAACATGCTTTGCCAGGTGAGCATGGCCCATGTTCTGTTTTGACTAGCACTGTTGTCCAGCACTTNATTGCATAGCGTTGACGAGGGCACTACACAGGTGCTCCCTGCTACAGACGCACATGCCTCAAGAGCAGCCCAGTATGTTCCACAAGGTTTGTTCTTACCGGCACTACGGGTTGCAGCAAATTTCATGTGCCAGTACACAAGTCAGGGCTACATACTGCGCATGCACATTTCCGCTCCGAGCTCAATCTAAGTGCGCTGGTGCCCAACAGCTGTATGCACACCTACTGTGACACATACCGCCAGGTCAAGTCAACATCACCAGCATGTGCTAGCACTGGATTTATTGGTCAAGGCAGGAGGCTCATGAAGCCAAAGCCCAGTGTGGCATGCATTGGCAGCTGCTGTAAGCTGCCGCCTTGTGATGTATCTCTAGTGATGCTCTGCCTGCAGTTGCATGTAACCCGTATGTCAGAGTTGTCATAGTTCATGATGACTGTTTTGCATTGGCTGCCCGCTGTNAATTTAAGCGCATACCATGCACTGCAACGGCACATGACGCCTGACAAGAAATGCTGTTTATAAAGTCTGAAGTCTATATAAATCAACTACCTGCTTGTCTCCCGGCCTGATCTTGGATAATTCCGTCTGAGTTGTGTCACATTCAGCAGACACGCAGCCTCAAATATAATCCTAAACGCCATAACAGAGCCTTGATTCAATACAGTACAGTCACAATAAATTTAGAACGACAGCAAACACATATGCAACAACACATGCAATATAGCTATAGGTATGCACCACACACACAGCACGAAAGCAGACATGAATACATATACACCTGGACACTTCAGCTACAATTACAAGCAAGCCAGGCATGGAAGGCTGTCAGCAACATGTCTGCATGCCGACTGTCGACTTATTCTGCAATGAGTGTTGAGCCATAGGGCTGGCTTATACACAGTCAAAGACACCAAACAGGACACTGTGACAGGCATAGCTCAGTGCATGCTGGTTGATGTTGCCATGCCGTGAGTCATGGGGCTCTCAGCCAAAACCTTCTGCATGCAAAGCTGCCTTGTTGGGTTGAACAGCTGCCTCTGACTACTCGCCCATCNAAATACGAAGTGCACATGCTGACACTGGCGAAGGCTCACCTTCTTAGAGCAATCCTGCTTCTGTGTCTGGTTGCTAGGCTGTTCTTGCACGCTGGGTGTGAAGACATAGCATGCTGCCCGGCTATAGCAATTACTGCAGTAACCGCATGTTCTGGTGAGCCTAAATGGGGTCATGCATTGTGCGGACGATACTATGAGCCACAATGGACGTGCACTCCTCACCTGACACATGTTGTAGGCTGGACGCACAACTGCCATGGGCAGTGCAGCGGCCAGGACTAGTACAGCACAAGGAAGGGGAGGGTTTGCAGTGCGCGGACGGCACAAGTAGACTTGAGAAGGCGACATGCATTTTACTGCGCAACGTTTTGTGCTGGCTACGCAAGCGAGGTAAGACTCAACACGTGTCAGCGGCGCTGTGCACGTTGTGCAAGTGTACACATGCCGTGACACTCACACGAAGGTTAAACGAGTGCAACAGTGGTCAAATCTGAGTCTGGAGCAGACAGAGACTACAGCAGCTCAGCGCCGAGGGTCCTTAAGGCCACGTCGGTGCTTGCGAGCATGTAGCGCATACTGCAGTGTGTAAGCTTGCGCGAGGGCGGTTGCCTTCTTAAGCAGAACTTACAGGGGCTGTTGTCAGCTGATTCAGCTATGTACCTACGAGGCCTCCGGGGAAAACCTTGCAGCATGCTCGAAGTATGTTTTTACGCCAACAGGCGGATGCAAGCGTAGACGCCCGCGCCCGCTGGGGGTTCATTGCTGGCCTTCGCCAATGTCAGGTCACGAGATCGTCACACTGCAGTTCGGGTCGTTCGCGAACTACGTCGGCGCTCATTACTGGAACATACAGGTACTTCGTGACCTCGATCGGCGATGCNTTCCCTGTCACTGCACAACACATCACATGGTGGTGCAAACTTGTTGACTGGGACTCATTGTTTGCTCATCGTAAGGCTATTCGTTTGTCTGGCAGTGGCTTTGGACCATACAAAGTGCCCTAGATTTGGCAAGCTGAATCTGCTTCAAGGCATATAGCACTGATTTGAAGCACCCCCTCAACGTGCTCCTATAGCATGCCCAACCTCCACTTGTTAACTTGAGCAGGTGCTCAGCAACTTCAATATTGGTGTAGCATGACCACATCTCTGGTGTGGTATGCCACTGTTTGCTCATGCCACAGCTACCATTGTGACAGCATATTCTGGTTCATATGTTCAAGCAAAGTCAGGTGGGCTACGTTCATCAAGACGTCGAGCATGAAGTATGCAATGCAGCAGGTCTTACCTCTTGCAACTGCGCTTGTAGATTGCCAATGAGGGTCAACATTTCCTGCTGATTGCTCTCTGCATCTTTGCGAGCCTGTTGCTCTGTTTGCAGAGTGTCAATCAACCTGCAAGACAAGGAGAAAGTCATGCTCCCTATTTCTGATGGCCATCCTGTTGTCTCTAAGGGACACAGCTTGAACGCACAACCTCTGCCGTTGAGACCTATGAGCGCTGTGTCTGGCATCACCAGTATGCCATGCCGTGTTCATTGCGCTGCTGCAACCCTTGAGATGGTGACATGCAGAGCTTGCCAAAGGGCATATGGANGCTTTGACAAGGTGCCACTGCAACATGCTCTCTGGTTGCGGCTATGATCTGACAATGCAAGCCAGCATAGTTGACTTCACTTATTCACTTATTGATTGCAGCTTAGCAAGCAAACACAACCAATTGACACGGGATCACACTTGTTTCTTGTGTTGATTGTGTGTATGGGATCAAACATGAGATGTTACCTGGTCCTGTTTGTACCCAGGCTGCTTTCTAGATGGGTTATACCTGTCTAGAAAGCAGTCAAAAGTGCTGAAAACACATTCGATGTTGACAAGTGCATCACGATGTGTAGGTGTTGCCTGAAGCGGTGATTGATATAGCTCATGAACTTCCAGCATCAAGGAAGCCAGTGGTGGTGTCCGACTACCCGCAATATGCATCTTTCGGCATGCCAAAGGCCGAAGGCCAGCTGTGGAGTTTACGCTCCCTCTGGCTTGACAGCGTCATGCACATACTCACAGACACAAGCGGATGCCAGCTCTACTTTGTGAAGTATACATACACGAAGGTGGAAAGCTGGTTTGCGGGTCTTGTGTTCGGCACCAGCGGGCGTGATCCTTTTGATGAGGAAGCCGACAATGCATGGGAGCTGCCGCTGCTCAACCCATTGGCTTACTTNACGCCCGGCAACTCCAATGTCACTGCCATCTTGGCGGCATCAGCTGCAGGTCAGGCTTTGAGGAACATCCTGCTGTTGAAGTGCACTTGACATTGGTTGCTGTCTGTGCAGGGTGAGAGAATAATAGTTGCGTGATTGTCCTTCCTGGCATTGCATATGGTGCATCGTTGAGACTAGTCCTTGCATATACACAAAAGAATTTGTCATGGGCGACCGCTTTGGCGACACTCCCCGCAAATTGTCCTCAGCAGTACGCGTGCAGCAGATGCCAAAAGCGCAGCTGTGTGCAAAAGCAAATTGTATGCCAGGCGTTACAATCACGCACAGGTTTGACACAAGGCCAGCATTCTGATCATGTTGACTGCAGGCAATGTGGAGTGTGTGAAGGCGCTACTTGCAGCACATGCTGAAGTGACCATTCAAGCAGAGCAAGGTGTGACAGCTCTGCATGCTGCAGCAGAGCCGCATGCTGCCAGCCTGCAGTGTCAAGGTCAAGCATTCTGCTGCGTGGCTGCAGGGCAAACTGCACTGTATGAGAACATACCCATACAAGATGCACTGTGGACTTTTGACATCAGCACGTCCACCTGGCAGCATCGTCACCCAACAGGGCAATTGCCAGAGCCCCACTTGGCACATGTTGCCACTGGCCTAGCAGTCGTCAATCGCAAGGCCTATGCCCTGATTAATGACCCTGAGCACAGCAAAAGGTTGGAGGTGTATGAGCTTGACCTGGTGACCTGGCACTGGCGGAAGGTTCCTCCTGTGGGCACACAGCCCTCCTGCCGGCGAGCAGCATCTGCAGTGGTTGTGCAGGTACTGCAACCCGGTAAAAGGACAGNCGCCATTGTCTCCGCAAGCTCGAACGTAAGACTGGCGTTTGTCTCTGCAGCATCTGACAATTCGGCGTCCTTTTCAAGCCCTTCCTGGTGCAGCTGCTGTATCTGACCATGTGTCTGGGCCAGCCGAGCACTGCCAGCTGCCAGGTCTCTAGATGTCTTTGCCAAAATCTCCAGATTTTCTCGCTGCTTGGCGTTCATGAGGTCCATGTGTTGCAGCTCTAGCTGTCTCAGTGCAGCACTGTTTGCCATCTTCATGGCGACATTCTTGCTTGTCTGCTCTGTAAGGTCCCTGTCTTTCCTAGCAAGATCAGTTTCTAGCTGCCTGACTTGTGCACAGTCTGCATTCAGTTTGGCCGCTTTCATCTCACGCAGCTGCACATTGCTCTTCAGCTGTCCCAGGTGAAGCTTTACATTAGAGGCTCTCAGCTTATGCATTTATATGTTATGAGCATGCTGTGCCTGATACTCAACAATCTTGACTGGCTGCACGTGTGCCTGCTTGCCTGTCGCTGATGATTCTGTCTGATTAAGCTCAGACCAAATTTGCTGCAGCACGCTGGCTGCCTCTCCCAGTGCTTTCTTTTGCTCGGCAACAATCTGATGTGACTGCTGCAGAATGCTGTGAAGCTGATCCTCCTGGTCTGCAACTGCGACATCCAGTTGTTTTACATTGCCCTCCCTGTTGTCTGTCTCGTGTTGGTTACTCTTAAGCTTGATGTCATCTTGCACTGACTCTGCTGTTGTCTGCAAAGTCTGTAGTTGGGTCTCGCAGGCGGCAAACGAGGATTGGTGCTGCACCAGAGCACTGATCATAGAGTCCATGGCTGCTGCTGCTAAAAATTACAAGATTGCAGGGGCAGCGTCAAATTGTAGCTTGACTGTGGCGAGGTTGAACTGCAGCGCACAGATATAGTCTACAGTCAAACCTTGCTCATACAGGTTGCAAAATGTGGTATGCATCTGTGGATGTTGACATGTCACACAGAGAGTTGCTGCAAGGAGCTCTGCCTCCTGCAAGATGCTGTGGATGTGCTGAAGTGGCTGGCGGCTGTCAAGCTAATACAGAATGACCAGTGTCAGGAGGTGTTGAAGGGACCTTGTCAGGCTGGTCACCAAGCTCTCCTCATCAGGTCTTGCTGCCCTGCACGCCTACCACATTACCACATCATTGATTCAATCACACAGTGTCGGAAGGATGGAAATTGACAGGTCAACATCTTTGAGCNAGCCTTGAGTATGCAAGCTGCAGCCATTGGAGTGCTTGATCAATCAGGCTGAACGCCTATGTTGTAAGAGCATTCTGACCTGGTGGTGCCCAGAGTCAGCATGAGCAATGTACTCACTGTATGATGAACCCCATCAGCTTGTCAATGGCACAGCACTCCTGTCACTCGTCACTGAGTAACGCATGTGTTACTTTGCAGCCAATCACCAAAGCTGAGTTCCAAAAGATTGCTGGGCCAGCTTCCATGCATGCCATTGGTCATGTTGCTGCCAACCTGTCATTTGCAGCGGTGGCAATCAGTCTGACACACACAGTGAAGACTCTGGAGCCCGTGTTCAGTGTTGTGCTGTCCAAACTGGTGTTGGGCACAGCCACTCCAGGGCCTGTTGTGGCCACCCTTCTACCCATCATGGTAAGCTTTGCCCACACACAGAGTCAACTATGGCACAGTATACCGTGGCCATGAAGCTGCATATGCGCTGTTGTGTTCATCACAGCGTGTCAAGCTTTGTGCAGTTCATACTTTCAATGAGTGCCCCTTTGGTGTGGCCAGCTCACTGCACATTGGCAGGGCATTCCTCAACTGCTGCATCGCCAAACTGGCAACATCACGGTTTGCATGTTTGATGCTCCTGCCAGGCTGTGAGAAAAGCTGCTGCTGCTGATATGTTGGTTGCCATGTTAGGCTGGTGTAGCAATGGCGTCAGCGGGAGAGTTGAGTTTCAACTGGGCAGGTTTCATCAGTGCCATGGTCTCCAACCTTACCTTTGGCTTCAGAGCTGTGTGGTCAAAGAAGTGAGTGCCTGCAACCTAACATGNGTTGATCATGAGAAACGTACATTAAGCTTGACACACAAACCTACTGGTTTTGACACTGCATCCAAACGCTGTTACTGCATACCTACATCTCTGCAAGGATCTATGCACGCAATATCCACAAGGTTCTGTGACACCTTAGTGACATGCATTTGTGCAGACTCATGGATACTCAAGGTGACACTGCTCAGCAATCTTTGTGTCTGCGGTTCTATAAGGATGTCTAAGTACTCATGTACTTGTTGGCGTGATCGCCGAACTTGCAGCATGCAGCGAAGTCTTACATACATGAACAACAAGGCTGTTGCACATGCACGCACGCAAAGTTGAGTACACCACTAACACCCAGTCTCCTCACCTTGTCCCGGAAAGGCACAGTCGTTGTGAACAGCGACTTGCCGCTGTCCACCATAGGTGCGTATCCTTTGTCGTCCTCAACCTCACTTGCAGCGTACCACTGCCCGGGTGGGCCCACCTCCCCTAAACCAACATCCGACAGGCTCTCGGCCTCGCTTTCGTCGCCGCTACCAGCGGCAGTCGTAAACGCGTTTCTGAACATGTTTACACCGCACTGTACTATGTTACCGCAACAGCACAGCAAGCGCTCTGTTTGCACAGCGCCGAGATCTGCACGCACGTTCAGATCAGATCAGATTATAACAATCATCACGCTATATTTCAAATTTACAAACAAAATTTACAGACCCCGCANGGTGGCTAACAGGCCTTTGACCTGAGACTCGGGAGAACAATAAGCACCTAGACAGTCTGTGATCAGCCAAATGCTCTACATGGCCAAGCCACTGTCGCCTATGCTGTATCTCCTTGTTTATACACCATATATATACACCATGACCCTATACATATGTAGCACCTTGAATTGAGGCCAGCGGCTGCAGACTCACCTTCATCCCAGTCTGAAACGTCAGCCAAAGACAATCATCAGAGGCAGGAAGCAAGACCTCGAATTTATTTCAAAATTCACCATTGACCAATGGCAACTCGGCACAGGCAGAAAGTGATGAGTTTGCGTCTGCAGCGTCAAGCACAGCGACAGACAATTCAGACACCGAAGCTAATGTGGAGTTTATGCCAAGCACTGACATAGCAAAAGATAGAGGAGATAGAAGATAGAAGAGACACTATAAATAACCACAGAGGGAAGTGAGGCTGACAGTCAGCTGGACCAATATCCTCATACAGCTCAGATGCACACAAGTGTGACTTGGAGTCTGTTGCAGCCATCAATGCAGGCTGTACTCAGCAAGGCACACAGGTGACTAACCCCCTGCAATGGATACTGAAACCAGCACTGCGGCCACGCTTTCAGCAGGCGGATGGCAATCCTGCAGCAAGCATACGCTGCCTGAGCTTCCATGTGCCCACAGTGAGCGTATAAATGATATTGCTGCCTTGAAGGGCCGCGTGACAGCATAATGTCAATAGTCACAATTTACAGCTGTGCCAGCCGATGCTAAACCTACTAGGCGTGTCCTCCTACATCTGAACCCCAACATTGCTGTGGCTTCATGTTCATGTGTCAAGCATGTCAATCACTCTCGTGTACCTTGGCTTCACAAAAGCATCGCACATTAGTGCATGACAATGCATGGTATCTCTCAGGCAATGTTGTCACTGGAAATCATCACAGCAGAACTTGTGATTGTCATTTTGATGTTCCTGTGAACCAGTTGTGACTGTCTTGCTGGATGTTGCAGCCTCACAGCATGTGTCATCACCATCAGAGCCTCATCAATCAGTGTCAAGNATTGCTCAAACACAGCATGACTGCAGGTCCTCGAAGCAAAGCCACAGCTGGCGAGCTACACAGGTTTCAGCACTGGGTACAATTGCCTGCACTACGGAGCTGGTAGGCATTTGCAGCAAGACACTGCGTGGTGCATCTGATGCTTGTCTGATACTCATATCATTGTGTCTGCAGCCAAAGGCCATACAAATGTGCTTCAAGCTGCTGTTGAGGCTGTCAAACTTGGCACTAAGGAGTCAGTGCAAGAAAGAGATGATGACGACACATCTATCAAGCACATACGAGCCTGGAGCAAGCTGCTGAAGGACTGTTTAAACCAGAAGGCTGGCAGAGGAGAAACCGCCGTCATGGTTGCCTGTGAGGAAGGGTGAGTCGCCCTGTCATACCAAACAAGCTTTTTGTGCACCTGCTACACATGCTATTTTTTGTCTGTGCATGTGTGCCCATTGGAATCGCGTAATCGTGATGGCCTTGGTGGATAGACTCAGTGCTGATGCGCGCAATATTGTCCTGGTGGGTTGACTNACAATAAGAACCACTTGCAAGCGCTGCACTGGTCTAAGCATCACCCTCCGATAATGCAGGTTCTTCCTGCGGTACAGCTAAACAGAACAATGCAACAAAAGAGAGCCAACTGTACAAGGTAGAGCTGAGAGGATGACCAGCAGACAGGTGGATGTGAGCAAGTGTTGGGAAAAGCAGTTTGCAGGCAGGACGGGAAGGCTTGCCTGAACATTCTCAAAGAGATTCAGAGCAAAGATGTCCCTCAGGGCTTTGCGCCCATCATCTACATTGTACAGCTGGCCATCCTGCACACAGCAGGACAGGCTCAGCACAGCGTCTGCTTCAGTGCACCATGCTGTAGCTGCTGATAACTCTGTGCTGTGTGTTAAACAGCCTGTTCCTGATGCGGCCCACCATTGTCAAGAGGCATGACAACACGTGATTGAGTANTTTGTGCACTTCCTTGAACTGTATTTGTGGGCTTGCATCAGGGTCTTGCAACGGGTGAAGAGGTCAAGAGGACCGGGCAAACAACCGATGCTTGCACACTTCCAGGTGGCACAATGGCGGAAGACATGGCGCAATACAAGATGTTGCTGGCCTGCGCTGTTGCGTTGGGCAGACAAGTTGAACAAACTAGAGAAATTAGAGAAAGCATGGCATGACAGCAAGGCCTACCTCAGGTTCAGCTTGTACACGGCTCCATGACTGCAGTTGTGACACAGCTCCCGACTCACAGAGGCTTGTGTTGCAGCCCGTGGCAGGTACACCTTCTCTCTGCACAGGGGTGCGCCGGAGCAGGCCACAAAATACCCCTGCCCTTCTGGATTCCTGCACACAGATGACTGCTTGTGATCTCACCGAGCTGCCAGACAGCATGTTAGCATGTCACAGTGGAACATGCACTGCCACCCTGCTGTGTGCTCTGTGATCAGCCAACAGGCATGTAGAAGGTGTATACAAGCTGTGGAGGAGATGCAACTGAAGTGCTTGATTTGCTGTCCTGGTGCACAGGCAGGCTGAGTGTCAGAAGCCTTACCTGAGCATGAGATGGCAGCCACACTTGCTGCAGGGGCCAATCTGGTCCCCAGCAGGAGTGCCATCATTGTTGAAGCCCGCGTCAGCATTGCCCGCCCTGTTGAAGAAGAGCGCTACTTCAGCATCAAGAATGCCTGCAGGTCAAACAGGTAAGGTAGATTGAGGCATCTTCAACCATACCAGGCACATGGAAGTGCAACATGCAGGCACAACTAGTGCCTTAGCTTGTGTAGCCCTCAACTCACCCTGAGGACACTTCTACTCAATGTAACTGCAACACTAAATGTAGCACCTGTTCCTGCTATGCATGTCAAGCACCCTCTATGCCACGTCCGAGCTGTTGCAGCAGATAACCAGTGTACAGGAAGAACAAAAGCACCTGTTCGTTGGCTGGCAGAGATGAAGTCGGCCTTGAAGAAGTCCACTGCTTCTTGTAGCACGCTCTCCTTGGTTCTNGTGTCTGGATGCTGGGCAGGAATGTGTGCATGCAACTCCTAGATATGATGGTGACGAAAGTGCAGAGTTCATTCAGGCCTTCTGGCACAATGCCAGTGCCTCTTGGTATTGCTTGCAGCCAACTGGTCACTCAGTCACCCGTAAATCCACATCTGAGTTCTTGCTTGCCGGCAGCATCCCTGTTTTCTTTGACCAAGCCAGTGTCAATCATTTTCCCTGGTCTGACTCTGTGAATGCTCATGACCTGGTTATGGTGTTGAAAAGGATGCAAAAAGCGTGCACTCTAGTCTTGCACAAGTACCTGTGGACGAGCAGCAGCAACATATACAGAATATAGCAGCTGTTGCTCAAATTTATCAATATGCGCTTGACCCTCAATCAGAACTAATTGACTGGCACAATATTCATGAAATCGACAAATGGCATGATGCCTTCACGTATGCATTGAAGACGTTTCTGCGACGAGTCCAAGCCAAAGGACTTCTTGCATAATTTGGTATGGCTACAAAGACCATTCTGTATGCTGTGCTTTTTGCTGTGACCTATACTGGAACCATATTGTCAGGGCATGCTATTTTGAGCATGCAATGTGTNGCAGAATGAGACAACTGTGCAGCATTGCACTTTGTGTGGCTTGTGCCCAGAATTGCCTGCTGATGCACATTGGGTCTGACTGATCTAGCTTGCAGCCAATGCAAGTTGTGAGTGACGACTGACAGTGCACCAAGCAATGGCCAGCAGGAAGCTNGAACGCGATGACTTCTTGGCGTTGAGCAGCCTGCTGACGATGGCACCATACTGCATGACTTCCTCAATGCACAGTGGACTGCAAACAGCTCAGACCTTTGCCTTCGCAGGTGGCAGACAAGTTACAAGCCAAGGGGCCAGACATGGAAGCGGCAGGGCAAGTCGCGGTGCTGCCAGTGCTGCTGTCGGGTGTGCTGCCCTATGTGGCCGCTGATGGCCTTGCCCTGGAGGCCTTCATGGCTGCTCAGGGGGAACCCCAACCAGGGTCTAAGGGGGACCCCTTAGGGGCAGCTGGTGATCAGTACATCTGGGCAGCAGACCATGTAGAGGTGCGGCTATCCACTGTTGCAAGTGGGGTATGGGTTGAGGGTATTGATGAAGATGTAGCTGTCCTTAACCTGCTCAGTGCCTTCTTTGTTTTGGGACTGCTGCTCCTTGATATCTGTGAAGACTTGCATCACTAACAGCAAGATCATAAACACAAGGACTGGTTTTTGAAGCTAGTCAGCTCCTGTGCCCAGTTGTAGACAATGTTGGGCAAAGGTGAGTCAATTGAGGGTGACTCAAGCTAGAATGACTCACGTTAAGATGGCTCAAGTCAGAGTGACTCAAATGCTGCCNGAGCTGCAGCTGAAGGCAATCTTGTTGCAGCTGCAGCATCACTAACCGCCTGTTCTCTGCTGCCTATGCTTTGTACCACCTTGAATGGGGACTCCAACAGCTGCGGTGGGGTAGGGCTGCAATGTGGTTGGCTTAGAGCAGGCCCAGTGACCTGTCTCAAGGGCGAGGGTTGGGGTTGCAACTGAGCCCTGGCACGTGGCGGGCTGAGCATGTGACCCACAGGTCTGCGAGTCCTTGGAGGGCTCAGCAACAAGGGTGACCGACGGTAACCACCCTNGCATGCAATGTGCTGTTGACATGCGTGTGTGATCCGATCTTGACTTGCAAATCGCAAGCAGCAGTGTCCACGTATGTCTTCGCTACTTGCTNCATCAACAAGCTGCAGATGAGTACAGCAGGGCCATTGACCTCAGAGTGGATGACCCTGTCTTCAATGCGGTGCTGCATGGCAACAGAGCTGCAGCGCAGCATGCATTGGGTAGATATGTGGATGCCATTGCTGACTGCTTTTGTGCGGCCTCTCTTGACCCAACTTATATCCGGGTTCTGCAAAGAAGGGCAGATGCTTATGTGGCGCTTGGCGACCATAGCAATGCTGCTCAGGTAGCACATGCTGGACAGCTATGCATACAAGCCGCCTAATCGCTTGTGCAATGCAGTCCAAACA
This sequence comes from Trebouxia gelatinosa, assembly GCA_000818905.1. Classification (NCBI taxonomy): domain Eukaryota; kingdom Viridiplantae; phylum Chlorophyta; class Trebouxiophyceae; order Trebouxiales; family Trebouxiaceae; genus Trebouxia; species Trebouxia gelatinosa. The sequence continues at coordinate 198,779 of KN805353.1, read as the reverse complement.
CTCCTTGTTCTTGTGTCCTGGTAGGGTTTTGGGGGTTCCGTGCACATCATGGCTGCAAGTCTGGGAAGCTGGNTTGTTGCTGTTGCTGCTGCTGCTGTCGATAGCGCTGCTGCCGAGGTTGGTCATGCACAGTAGCTGCAGGCCCNGCCTGTCCTCCTCACAAACTCCCGCAGCTCTGGGCTTGCATCAAGACAGCCGCCGCCCACATACAGCACTGGCTTTCTGGCCTGCACAAAGCCAACAAACGCTGAGAGGCACATCACATGTGTTTGACTGATGCTTGTGGAACACTGTTGCCATGCAAAGCGTATGCGTCAAAGACACTCTCAGTTGAGATGGTCCATGTAGCTCCATACAGGTCTGCATAAGATGGGATTATTGACCCAAGCCTGCCGCTACGAGTTCTGGGCTGCTCTCTTGCGTATTGAACAGCATGGCCATGCCTGCATGCACTATGCATGCAAAATGTGGAGTTGTCTTTACACAACGTGCTGCCACTGTGATCTCCCTGAGTCGCATGAGATCACCGCATGTTGCTTCCCCACATACGCATGTCATAGCCAGGTCACCACAAGTGCCCTAATCGCAGCAGTTGCGTTGCCAATGTGATCCAAACCATGTGCGTTTGTGCGCAGTCATAACTCAGCACAAAATCAGACCAGCANCTTCAAGTGAACTATCGTGAATGCTGTCATTCCTGTCCTGCTCGTCATAAGACGCACTCCCCTTCAAGTCCGAGATCACTCAAGACCATCATCAGTGTAATTGGCATATGTTTTGCATGACTTATGACTTCACAACCTGCCTGCAGCTCCCCAGCTGGAAGAGCTGGAGCTAGCCCTCAATGAGATGACAGTCACAAGTGCCAAAGCATTGGCTAAGGCTCTGGCTGGGAAGAGCAAGCTGCAGAAGCTGAACCTGCGAGAGAATGAACTAGCAGATCCTGNTGCTGCTGAATGTCCTTGGGCACATCCACCAGCACAGGCCCAGGCCTGCCTGTTCTGGCCAGGTAGAATGCTTCCTTCATGATCCTGGGAAGGTCCTNGGGACATACAATGTGCCTCTGCACAAGTACATCAAGTGCAGCTCCTTTGAGATCTATAGCTCNCGTCTGCTGAAGCTGGCAGAGCAGCCAGAGTGATGTAAGCCTCAATCAAGGAGTTGACTTGTTCCACAATTGCTTTCCTGCATCAGCAACACACCCTGCCTCATGACTTCCGCTCACATCAGGCACTATTGCCTGCATCAGANACGCAGTCCGTCACAGGAGGTGCTGGTGGTACAATAAGCACAGACTGGTACGCACTTACAAACTAGAGGGCTCTCAAAGCCAGTGAAGCAGTTGCACAAGCTGTACTGCCATTCATTTGTCTTGGACATTTCTTTGCTCACAGGCTTGGTTGGTCAGTATGTCAGATCGCATAGAATGCGGTAAGTCAGCCCCTGGCGACGTCAACTTTAATATAGCTTGCCTCACGCTCGTGCGTGCGTCAGGCTCACCAACAAAGCAGGATGCTTTGACGCCTATGTCTGCAGGTATGAGCGCTTGCCTTGCACGTCATTTGTTGGTCAGNCGACCTGCTGAATGGGGTGGCCTGCAACCAGCAGAAAAGCAGGCGAAGTTCAGCCAGACAGCCAGCAATCGAGCTCCTCTCAAGCCTAGCAACAAGCTGCCAGAGCCACAGCATGCGCCGGCAGCTCCTACCCAGGCTATGGGTCCACCACCTCCCCGTGCCCTTGAGTCAGCAAAGGAGGCCACTCAAGGCGCCAGGGCCTCTACAGACAGCAGGCCTGTTGCCACCACCAGCAGCCGGACTTCTGCACAGCACGTAGACAAAGACCGGCGGTGGCAGCTCACAGATTTTGACATTGGGAAGCCTCTTGGCCGCGGCAAGTTTGGAAATGTATACCTGGCTAGGGAAAGGCAGACCAAGTTCATCATTGCGCTGAAGGTACTGGAATCTCACCTCAAGCTTTGCTTCAACCTTCAGTGGTACAGGCTATGCAGTTCCAGCTCCAACCTGAATGTCAAGCAGTGTAACTACTGGTGCTNTGCCAGGAACAGGGGTGCCAGCAGGATAGCTATCTGCCCCGGATGCTTGAGCAGCAGCTCATCAGGGATCCGCTGGCTGTTCTGGACAGCAGCTGTCTGCCTTCCAAGATCAGGGCAGCAGTCCTGTGGGTACCACCCATCAGCAACAGCACTGCTGAGACAACGGCTGTCTGGCTTTATGATATGTTGAGAGCCTTTGAGCCTGATCGCTGTCTTTGACATCTATGCCAATGCCGATGGCTTCTTGTGTGCCAGGCATGCTTAGAGCACAAGCTGGACAGCATTGCTTGTTGCTTGCTTGTTGACTGTAAGCCTGGAGATTGCGTTGTTGGCAAACCTCTGCAATGTTCTTGGGCTTGACCTGCCTTCCAGCTGATAGTCAGTACACCTGCAGCAGATCGGCATGGTTGCATGCTGCTGCATGAACCCATAGCATCGCATGCAGAGGAATTTGATGTGTGCACTCAACTAAATCTGAAATTGCGTTGGCGTCGAGCGACCTGCAGGTGGGCGTGTNCATTGTACCAACCTTTGGCATGGGGCAACACTGTAACATGATGTCAGCACTATGTCAGCTTCAAGCTGGCACAGACTGGTCAAGTCCTAAGCCACGCTAACATTCTTTAACGGCCAGAAAGCGCATGCTCATGTCTGGTCGTCATGATTGTGTGCATGCAATTTGTTGCATCAGGCGACAACTTGTCATGCAGAAGACACCATTGCATGGTATATTTCCTCGATCTCAAGGTGTTTGATAGGATACCTGCCTGGACGTGTCTGCCCAACTCTGTAATGTATTGAAGCCTGTGTGCACACTAGACCGACTTGCTCGTCTGCCTTTCACACACCGTAGTGAATGCCAGCTGCAATGTGCAGGAGACAGCCAGGCATGCAGGCACTCTGACATTGAAGTGGCGACACAGGGGTCATGGCTGGACCCGCTCCTCTACTTCTTGCCCCATGCCAAAGCCCCTGCATGCGCCCCGNCAAACAAAGCAGGATTAGAAATACGTTCAAGTTTGCAGAGCATCAACAAACGGCATGCCAACCAAACAGTCAAAGGAACACAGCCCATCAATGCACAACCAACCGGCAGTCGAGGGTGGCAGCATGCAGAGCAAGGCTTACCATCATCACACAATGCTATCACGTACTGTGTTGCACCACTTACAGTGACTGTCTGTAGGACATCTTGCATCTCTTACATATCTGACCACGCCATATAAGCATTCAAGGCAAGACAGTGAACTAGTTGTTGGGAACGTTATGGGATAAACGGTACTGATACAGGCCATGCTGTTTGTCCATGACAGTGACACACACTGACTAGCAGCAGTATAGCATGCAAAGACTGTGGCATGCATCAACTTTGAATTCTGCGAGAGGTGGTGCAGACAGCATGCAGCTTTTGAGCTGTACCTGTTTGACCTTGACCTTGATGAGGCAGTGCCTGCACTGCCAATCACACGCTNTTGACACCTTTTGTGGACATGCATGGACAGCACATTGCCAATCCCACATTGAAAGCCCGTACAGATTGTCCGGCTGTGTCAGCTTGCATAGGACAAGCTTTGTCCATGTATGCTACAGGCGCACAGAGGAAACAGACACCTGGCGCTTTAACCATACCTCAGCTCATTGCTGACTCGCAGGCGAGTGCTTGCCTCTGTTTTTGTTATTTGCAAGCATACCTGGTGAGCATGCGATTTTTGGGTTGCGTCTCCAGCAGCATGAGTGTCCCATTGGAGTTCACCACACATCATGCACAAAGCATACACGTTTTCACCAAGCATGCCGTATCATGCGTGCATGTAGACTGCACTCATTGCTAGGCTGCACCTCAGCACCTCACAATATCCAGATTAGCAGACCTGCTAGCTTTGCCATGCATCCTTATTGCCTTGCTGCATGCTGCATGCAGCTAAGTGCAGGTTGTGCCATGTCACGTCTTATGCCCACTTGCAATGACATGATGCAAGTACAGCAACGAGCAACCTCAAGAGAGCACAGTTGCACTACTTGCACTCACTGCTGTCGTCAGAGCGCATGTCTATTTGCCCTCTGCTGCCCGTGCTTCTGCAGGACCCTCACGAGTTGCACATTGTGTTGGAGCCTGCCAGTGCAATAGAGCAGCAGCGTGCCAGACTCCGGCATGTGCAGCCCAACCCGCCACCTTGCACCAATCCCCCTGTCTACATCAGCCCATTCAGCAATGCTCCAGTTCTGGCGGGCACTGAAGCNATGATGGTTGCTGAGTACTGCTGAAGACTTGGACCGATGTTTGCTGGACTTTGCAGCTCAAAAGCAACATCAGCTGCAGTGGAGTCATCAAGCAGTACCTTGAAGCAGTTGCCCAGCTGGCTGGGCAGACCCAGCTGATTGCCACCAGCAGCAAGGGACACTGCACANTGAGGATAGGTGCACGGGCAGCCTGGGGGGCGGTGCTAAATGGCGAATCCGTTCGTGACGCACGTCGACAACACACAGCTGGAAGTGAAAGGAAGCTGGCTCTGTGTTCAGCAGGGCGAGCAAACAACTAAGCTACAGGCTGCAGCGACATGTGCAATTCACGTCCCTATAGATGATACGGGACTGACTTCACATGCGAGCCGGAAGGCTTATTTGCGACGACTCGAGACAAACGAAAGTCACGGAAGAGCTATGCTGCCCGTCCCGGCATCACGCTTCACAGGGCAAGGCATGAACGCACCATCTGACTCAGCTGCTCCTTTTGACGCCGTATCCTTTGTGAGTGACGCTGAAGTCGGTCCTGTGGTACTGCCNTGAACAAATCCTATCAGCCCTGGCAACATCGATAGCACAGGCGCTAAGGCACTATCTGTGTGTCTGATCGTCTCTGAATCATAGCTTGTCTGCAACGTTCTTCTTCTGTTCTTCTGCTTAGATTCATAGCTCAATGGTTGATATGCACTGCAGACAGCAGCTACAACGTCCCTGCCGAAGCAGCTGTCAACGAGTAGCGTGTCAAAGAAGCATGCCGTGACATGGGATGCCTGGAAGGCAGTGTCACAGCTGTTGAGCAAGAGCCCCAGCATTCAGCGTTCCACTGTGCTGAGATGTGAACCTGGATGAGCTGCAAGGTTCNATTGGCAACATGGGCATCGACTCATCCTACCCATGGGCACTGCAACAGCAAGAGCAGACCAAGCTGTGTAACAACACCAAAGGTTGACTTCTCAGAACGAAACTGGCTGGACTGTAATTTAGCGACTCTGCAGAACTTCACCTGGATGGACACAAAGGGTTTGTGAAGCAGTAACTGACGCCATGATGCTGGTCATGACTGTTTCCCCAACATGACTGGCCTGTATGTCTGGCTATGCAGCCATGTCCTGTAGTCCACTGCACGCTGATTGTGCTACAGACGGATCACAGTCTGAAACTGTTCATGGATGGCTGTATAGGCTGGCAAGAAATGTAGCATCATCCATTTCACGTATGTCATCACAGCTGAAAGTGTTTTCTGTAGCCATTCTGGCCTTCAGGCTGGCAGGGGTTGTAGGGATGCCGATACTGGCCTGTTGCATTTGTGCTGTGTCTGCCTGTCCACTTCTTGGGGTGCCCTGCCGGGATTGTGACCCTAGCAGCACTTCCTTGTCGTTCATTAGCTGTATCATCTGCAACCCAGAGTCAGGTAGCACTATCAGAGCCACACAACTTGCAATTGGGTTGACTCCATCTATCACAAGTCACAAGTATGCAGTGCANCATAAGCTGCGCAACTGTCTGTACATGTACTACATGGTACATGTATACTGGTAGACTCTTTCAGTAATGCTGCACTATGCCTACATAAATCACCGATTGGCAACCAGCTATCTACATATAATTCAGTGGAGCCAGGGGTGAGGTGCAACATATTGAATCCTGCTGTCGGTGAACAGCATCAGCAGCCTGGGGCAACATCCACGCTGTACATGTTGTGCGCTGGTAGCATGCGCCACTAGTACATCACAGATGTCGGTGAAGAAGACAGCTGATCTCAGCTGAGATGAGCTGACAAAAAAGCTTGACGTTATTGTACAATCACCCTTAGCTATATCTGGTTCAAAAACACTTGAAACCGACTTGGAATTTAGGGCTTCCAGAAATTACCAACCTGTACTTTTCTAGGACACGAAGACCCACTATGTTGGCAGGCTGGTGCCTTTGAGGGGTGTCTGTCACTGCAAACTTACCGACTTCTGTCTGCAGATACAAGTTATGAAGATCGTCCTCCTTGAGACGCTCAACACCCGACCCTGACAAGACATTCACAGCTCGTTCACTGAAGTAATAACCACCAGGAGCTCCGCTATCGCAAACAAAAGTCATGGGTAGAAAAGATTTGTCAGGAAGAGCAAAAGAAGCTCTCAACAGCAACCTAAAGTGATTGGCCCTTCGGTTGTAGAACAACTCTGGCTGCAAAGGATCCGACCTCGCGATATAGTCCTATGGGTTGGCCATGTTCACATAGNCAGCGTGGTCAGCAGCAGCCAGAGGTGCATTACGTGGAAGGAGATGAGGAATTTCTGCCCTTCGCGCCTGGCAGTCTAGACTGTGAGCCTCTGCTGCATGATGACCTCCTCGCAACTAAACCTACATTTCAAATGTTGTAAACATTGTACAGAATGTATCTACCAAAATGGAAGAACGTCTGGCACATAATACTGCAGATTTCTTGGAATCTGCCACACATGTTGNCTTGCGGTAAAGCAACATAAACTGTATGCGACTACATACATAGGAGCCAGCATAGACACATTCACCATTTGGTTGTTCAACACATAGCACATAACAGCTTGATGCAATCACAGCTCCGCAGGCCAAACTCCCTGCCAAAGCAGAGCTTTCAGCTTACACAATCTCGTTCAGCAGAATTGCAAGGCAAGCAAATCGCCAGCATGAAGCATGCGGTGGCAGATATCAGGCAGCGCCGATGGGAACTTTATGCACCATTGACTCTTTTTGAATTTGCTGACAACTCCGCTCTACCACTTCTAGCAGCTTTGCTAGACTGCTAGACCACTTATTCAACAGCTCATCTGGGCTCTGTCTTCTGGCAAATCTGATTATACCAGCTGGTCTGTCAATCTTGGCATGCAATGCAGCTGCCACTACCATGTCTGAAATGTGCTTCTCAGTCTGCATGTAGCAATGTCAAAGTTCACGAGTGGCACATGACGCCGCACACAAGATCGTGATCATGCTTCTGAGTAGGTTTGCAACAGCTGAACATCATGCAAAATGCAACACATGGGCATCGTCATGAACGCAGCAATGACCATGACGAACGATGCTATATGTTGTCACAGCACTTGCGAGCAGCTCAGGTTTGCACAATGGCATATAGCGCCCACCTCCTCTTGTGACAGGCACAGCAAAGTGGACAAGCGCTTGGTGGTGATGCGGCTGTAGTACTTGCTGACTACNATTCATGCAGCTGCTGCAGAGCAGCACAGACAGATTGTTGGATTACTGCTCCCCAGAACAAGCCCTGACAGCGACAACGCCTCCAACTGGACTGTTGATGGCATCATTGACGAAGCTCAACAGAGCATAGCAGACGACCAACCTGGACCTCAACAGCCTCAGGTAGCCTACATGTGCAACAGCTGGGACAATTGCCAGCAGTGCAATGCCGCGCATTGCATATGCCTGCAAGTGGTGTCCAGGCTCCACAGTATGATGCAAACATCATGTCAGTGGTCACCATATGCATGCAGCTCCCTTTGGCAATCCATACGCTTGCATGAGCCCATTGGGAGACATGTATTGCTATGTGCATGTCACACCATGCATATGTGTNGGCTAGCATTGGGCCATGCAGTAATTGCTCATCAAACCCAGCCTGATGCAGCTGTCAGGGAGTCAAGCCTTAACGCATGCAGTTGAATGTACCACAGGAGCAAGCTGTGTGCATTTGATACCTTTGGAAATATTACATTGGCACAACAAGCAGACTTGGTCACCAACAGTCAAGAAACGACTGTTCCTGTTACATGTGGTCTGCATATCTGGGATCAAACACAGTGCATATGCAACAACAGGCTGTCGCTGTCAAATACAATGTGCTACAGGGGTGCCAGTGTACTGCTGATTGAGCTTGCGTCTGTGTTTCTGTCAGTAGCATGCCTTCTTGAGCAGGCGCTGAAGCCATGGAAGGCATGCAGATCAAAGCTCACCTGATAAGCTTGGCGCATTTGTCCAATGCCAGTGGCCTCAATGAAGTCTGGAAGCACAAAAGGGGGTTTCTCAATACCCCTCTTGCCTTGCAGGTACTTCCGCTTCTGACTCCAATGCCGTGGGACTGGCACGCTGTTCCTGTATGCCTGCAAACATTTTACACACAGGCACTGAACAGCACTACAGCCTGCCATGCAGACACGTGCACTTCTGATTTCGGTCTTTGGGACGAGCAAGCTACTCCTAAATGTGTTCTGATAGCAGTGGGTCAAATGTTTACACTGCACTGCATCATGGCTTGCGATGGCCTGCTTACAATGTCCGTTTGTACATGCGTTGATGTGCTTAGCNGAAGGACACCAGAGCCTGAAGCAAATGAATGCACCGCTGTGACACAAGACGCTGGCAAGCATAAAGTCCAAGCATGGAGTCCAAGCAGAGGCAAGTTGGCAATGTCCAGCCCGTATCTGACCGTACAGCATGCTTGGGCTGTACAGCCGCTTAAAGCGGNTGCAAAGCAACTGCCCTGCAGCAGCCAAGCGACGTATGCAATCTGCACGCACTTCTGTGCAGGGTGAACGCTGTGCACCAGCGTATGACATGGCTCAGTGGTACCCTGTTGTTGATTGTGGTGCTTCCCCTGCTGATGCATCACAATCCAGCATGAGCTGATGTGTGCTGTCTAGGCGGTGGCTTGACAAGAGCAGACGGGATGTTTTGCAAATGGTGCTGGCTGAGATCAGTGTTGCAGAAGGCAATTATACTGTGGCCTATGAGCAGCTGAAGCCCGTGTGCTACCGCTGGCCTGCCAGTGTGCATGTGTGGAACACCTATTGTAGGTGAGTGTGGCAAGACAGCAACCCCATGATGACAAGCGACATTTGCACAGCAACAATTGCAATCATGCATTAGCCAGCACCAAGCCAGCTTGGGCTGAAAGTGTCATGTAAAGAAACAAAAGGTTACNTTCATGGCTGCTGCCTTTGCTGAAGCAAGTGATGTCATGACAGTTTGGAGGTCATGATAGTGGCTGTAGTGCATTGTTGACAATCAANGTGCAACTTGGCAATGTCAGTCATGTACATGTATGTCATCGCAGTTGCTGGCTCGCCAAAGGCTGCAAATGCTGATGCTGAACACTGACAGCCACCTGCTGCTGAAGCTGCTCTGTGATCCGAGTCCTAGTTTGCCATGTCATGTACTGCACTGCATGTAGTGCCTTGTTGCAGGGAACAAAGCAAAGTTGTCGCTCAAGCTTGTGTCTAAACAGATTTGCAGTCAGAATTGTGGTAGTATTGCCTAGGCTACTCCTTAGTGAAGACCCCGCCCGGCTAGCTATGGCCAAAAATAGATGTTGTGTGGGCTCAACAGGGCTNTTGTCCTGTCAGCAGATCAAGCAACACTGATGACAGTGCCAGGTCCCCTTAAATGTGTCTCGGCTGCAAGTGCAAAGTTTCTTCACACTCAGCCTTGTGCCTCAGATGCAGGCAACAGAGACTGCCGTGCCAACCTTCGAGACAGAGGTGGAGACAGCAGGTCAGGCTGAGCTGCCAGTGTNGCATATGTGTCTGTGTGCTGCCTGACAGGCTTTGCCTCTGAAGCTTGCTTGCATCTGTAGATTCAGATACCAGCACCCGAGCAACCAGATGAAGCCGCAGCTGCTGAGTACAAGAGGAAGGGCGACGTTGCTTTTGTGGCCAAGCAGCATCAAGAAGCGCTGCAGGCATACAATCAGTGTCTGAAGCACAGCACCAGCAGCCATGTAGTATGGGCGAATCGCTCAGCTGTCCTGCTCAGACTCAACAAGCATCAAGCTGCTCTTCAAGATGCAAGGATGGCACGCACCCTTGATGAGACCTACACCAAGGTTTGTCTCTGCACCCAATCTCCAAGCTGACATGCACGCCACCACATGTCATCTGGGTGCTTGCGCAGCGGTCAAAATGCGTGTATAAGTCTCATTCAGTCTGCGGCACATGTCGCCAGGGTGCTGGTGCAGCGGTCACAAGGCATGCGTGAGTCTCATTCAGTCTATGCCTCCGTCGCCTTTACTGTTTGCTAGCATGTTTGACAGTGCACACTGGAAATGTGCTGCTCAAGAGGCTNAGCTTAATGCAACCATTCTCGTTGTGAGGAGCAGGCTGTTCAGCAAGCATATCTATTGACTGACACAGAAGGGGTTGCACATGCTTCTGCCTATGAGGTATGACACCAAGCAACATGACACATCGCCAGCAGATCATGCTACTTGGTTCCCATCAGACACCACAACCATGCATGGGATTGTTGCCTCAGCAAAATCACGTTGGTGTTCTGGAACACGTCATACAGTGTCATGAAAACNGCTGGTTTGCACTTGCCATTGCTGGAGCTGTGTTTGCCTTCAGCTTCACATGGTGGTGGGGCTCCAACACAAAAAACAATGTCCTCATTGCCACCCAGGTGATACAATCATGCCCTCCATACCTGTCAGCATCAGCAGGACAGTGTTGTGATGTGCTCTGTCCTCGCCTTGCAAGGCGCCTTGTGCACCTTATCCACCGGCAAAACTCATGCTTGCTTCAAGTCCTATGTGATGGGAATGCTGAGTGTGTTGCTCAACAAGTCAGCTGAGAGCCATTCTGGTGAGGAGAGCTAAACTAACGAGACCCCTGTCCTACTCATCTGCTGCATGCACAACTAAGTTGAAACAGGTGCCTGTTTACTGTGCTTCTTGTCATCCAACGTTTGATGATTGTGTGTGCAGATGAGGATGCAAGACCTGCTGAGCAGCAACCACATTTCCACCAAGGTGCACAAGGACACTGAGCCGGCTCACTTAGCTGATGAGACCAAGCCTCTCACTCAAGCTGGCAGCGGCGAGCTGGGCCCTGAAGACCTGCAGGGCAGCTCCAGCAGCCCCGCTGGGGCTGAGGGCACCTCTGACATCAGCCCTGCTGCTGGTATGTCCCCTAACCCTTTGTGCAGCTGGAGGTCTGCCTGTTTGTAATGGCGGTGAGGTTCGTGATTGGCCCCTGCGTAGTTTGCCTGCTTCAGATTGTCAGNATCACTGATGGCACAGCATCAGTGCCAAGTGCAGGCTGTGTCATGCAGCGCCATAGCTTGTTCTGTGTAGTGCATTTTGTCANGACTCACTTGCTCTCAGCCTGCACCAGCTTGTGAATTGAAAAAGATACCACAGCATGATGCAATATGTACATGGGCAGAGTGAAGCACCTCTACACAATATGTTTGCAGCAAAGCTTGCAGCCAGGCACGCTGCACCTGCCTTTTAGCTCATGNAGCCTCAAACGATGTTGACATGTGCTGCTCTACATTTTGTACATGTTAGCTGTTGTGCTGTAAACTGACACAACTGCTTTGCATTGCCTGCGGCATATGCCTGCCTCTGCACTGCTCAAGGTACTACACACACATTGTTTTACTGCTCTTGTGCTGCTTTGGCTTCAGCAAATGCCCAGAACCCTAAATGCCTAAACATGGACGACCGCAGTTGAAAACATGGCGTTTTTGTGTCAGTCACTGATGCCACTTTGTTGTGCTATGCAGAAATGAAGCGGGCAGGGTCCAANGCCGCAGCAGCAGCAGCAGCAGCAGAAAAACAGCCACTGGGCATGGCACATTTGAATAGACGGNAACGGGGACCCCAACATGCCTCTGCCCCCCCTCACCATCGCCCCTGCTGTGTTTCCCAGCCCAGCTCCTGACCCCAAAGGACCCCCAGCAAATGCAGTGACCCCTAGCAGAGCCCACAGCGCTGGCACAGGGGTGGCTGGCTCTGCCAAAGCAGGGGCCACCAGTTCTGCCTCCAAGCATGCCCCGCTGTCGGCGACGCAGAGCAGTCAAGCACGAGCTGAGGCCATGCGCACTTTGGCAGAGCGGGTGAGGGGCATGGCCGCACAACTGGATGCCCTCAAAAAGGTGCCCACTGCTGTGCTTGTTGCCGGTGCTGTGTGTGAGACACCATGTATATATGTTGTTTTGACAGTATGGCATGCAACGGCAGAGGCACAGCACAGTCTATTGTTGGAAGGTTCCCTGTATGGAGTTGCTGTGCATGATGTATGTCAAAGTGTGTTGGTCAGAAGTAGGTGGACAAAGTACCTGGCGCCATTGTTGTGGGTTCAGCTTTTACCTAGCATTGGACTTCATGTACCTATCCTATTTGCTGCATGTGCTGCTGTTTTACGGGGCGTGTAACTTGATAGTCCGAGTATTGGGCGCATTGTGTGTAGAGGCACCCGCCTGTATACCAGCCTATACTGTATGTTTGTAAATTCTGCTCAAGCTGTGTTTAGGACTGAGTCACCAGCAGGAAGGCTGACGAACAGTCTACGTAGTTGGCATATTTTGTGCTTGTATGGCGTGTTGCACCTCTCAATCAGAGCTTTCAGATTGTGGAGTTCCAGAGGGTCAACCCATTGGGGACACACATAGCCCCAGTCACATAGCTCACACAGCCCAAAATGCTGCAATTGAGTACTGTCATTGCTGCTGGGGCAGTCAGAGCNAGTCAGTATAAGCTTTGTATTGTGTCTGTGATGCTAATCCACACTTGCCATCCCAAAACCAACTACAGTTTACAAGCACAGATATCTCATAAAATCGCATTTGGCTTTATTTTACGTTTGGCTCAGAGTAGCAGGGCCAGCTATAAGGTTGTTTGTAACTTGTGATGATCTGTTGAGCTATGGTAGCAACTCTCTGAAAACCATAGTCTGAGACACTAGCCTACAGCACACTTGCCCCATGCACAGCACCATAGCTTACAGTCAAGGGAAACTTGCAAAGGCAGTTTCAAGCCTATGCATCATAAACCAAGTGCCCTGAAATGCACTCATCCATAGAGTTCAAATTTCACTTCACCAGCGTTGCAAACAGCGTATACAAGCTTGTGCAGCTGACCTGTCTGGTCCCAGCCTTGTTGCCTGTCCTGACTTGCAACAGCAGGTCTGCGTCGCCCTGGAGACCTGCCTGATGGCAAATGCTGAGGCGCAGGGGCAGCTTGCAGCTGATGTGGCCTACCACTTGTCTGCCACATCAGCTCTCCGGGCACTGCTGCAAACACGGCATCATTCAGACAAGCACTGACATATTCCGTGTGTGTGTGGAAGGGCTTCATAAAAAGCTTTTCTGTAAAACTGGGAGGCAATTGTGTATACATCTGCTGAATTCAACCGTTGTAAGAGACAACAGTTCTTCCATGATCTTTTGAAGATGCAGCATGTACATACATTGGGCATGACAGCCGAGTCTGCTTTGGCGGGAGGNGTGAGAGCAGTAGAGACAGCCTGCTGTGTGCTCACTGCAAACACATGGGACACAGCCAGCACCTGGCTGAGGCAATACTGGCTGAACGCCTTTTGTATACGAGGCAATCAGCCATTTACATGATGTTTCCATGCTATCTCAGCACAATGATAACTCAGTTTGACTGTAGTTGGCATAGCGCTCAAATAGTGTGAAAACGTCATGGGACCTGCTGAATGCCTCACCCAAAAAAGTGCTGGAAGGGCGCTGTCATTACACGCACATCAAATGAGCTGCAATGCTGACATGGCCTTGCCCTCAAATTGCATGACAACCTCCAAGGCACTTGCTGAAGGCCTGGTTGACACAGTGCAGGCCACTTGCTGTCATCACATGCACAACAAGCACTGAAGTACTGATGATTGACATAGCCATGCTGTCAAACATTTTTACAAGATCCAGGGGATTAGGTGCCTTGGTCAGTAAGCGGTAGGCAGGCGGTCATGCTACATACACTGCATGAGTAAGCATAGGACAAGCTAAGTCACGGACCTGGCCATGCGCTCAAATGGCGTGACAACATCCAGGGACTTGCTGAAGGCCTTGTCCAAGAAGGTGCTGGGCAGGCGCTCCATGACATCACTGGCAGACTCCATGACGTCAGCAGCTTGTTCCAAAAAAGGGCTCACAAAATGCTCCACAGAGGAGTGGATGGCATTTGCCACTGAAGTGTGTATGTGCTCCTGCAATGGATTTGACAAGGTGCTTCATAATAGGCATGCACACCACTCTTCCTGAATTGCATCTCTCTGTGAATGTCAGCATGCAGACCCAGACAGCTGCACTTGAGACCTTACCTCTCAACATCACTGCATAGCAACTTGGCCACAAGTTAACCACTTTTAATATGCCATGTGTGCTTGCAGTTGAGTATTTTGCTCTGGACCTGATCATGGAGGATGGGAAGTGCAGAGGCATCATGGCACTGTGCATGGAGGACGGCACAATCCACAGAATGCGTGCACATGAGACCATCTTAGCGACAGGAGGGTATGGCAGAGCCTATTTCTCAGCCACATCTGCACATACATGTACTGGTGATGGCAATGCTATGGCTGCCAGAGCCAACATCCCCTTGCAAGACCTGGAGTTTGTCCAGTTTCACCCCACAGGTATGCCCTCCGGTGCAAGAGCGGCCAACACAGTGCCAGCAATGCCNGCATGTATTGGGGCTGCTGAGCTGCTGCCATGCCTTCAGCTGTCTGTAGAGCCGATAAGTGAGTCAATGTGTTTGTGTGATTGTGCTTGGCATCTGTACACATGTAAGCTGAATGTGGTATGCGCCGTGCTGGCTTGCTTGCAGCGTCAAGGCTGTCTGGCAGGGATGAGGCTAGACTGCTGGTCCTGCGCTGCAGGCTGCTGCTGTTGGCGCGGTCCAGCTGGGGAGCATTCTCTTTGGCTGAATGGTTGGTGATCTCGCTCAGGATGGCTGCAGTGCGCTCCCAAGTGTCCTGGTCATAACCCCCTCTGGAGAGAACCTCCAGCAGGACATTGCCTGGAGCTCCATGCTCCACAGAGCTCATGTCACAAGATGAGCAATGCGGTGCGAAGCAGTGCTGTTATAAAGCTGGATACCGTACTTGGGGCAATTGGCCAGAGCCTGCAGTCAAGTGCTCACAGTCAGGCAGTACAGCCAGCAACTTGCTCAGCGAGAGTCGCTCATCAACGACGTGGTNTGTTATGGCAACATGCTGGCATGACAGTCTTATACACAACAGCGTACCATGACCAGAGCTGACCAGTTGCTATACGAAGTAACAATGGACAAGTGTGCAAGGCATCAGTTTGCATGCCTACACAGNCTGCTGACAATGCACACATGCATTATGATACTGACAGGATCCACATTACAGCCCAGAGTGCGCAACAGCAATGCTGATGTGTGATCACACTCATGAACTGATGCCAGTAGCAGGTAAGAGTACATCATGCCTCTGCAACTACTACCAACAGGCTGCTGTGTCGGTATGGTGACAGCAACACAATTTGACTGTACACCACTACCGGGCTGCAATTTGATGCTGAAAGGATCAGCGTGGAACAACATGCCAATCACTCAGCTACAGGTAAACAGCGCAGCAATAGCACAAACCGACTTCTGGCCACAGCTTCCAGCAGCACCCCAGCTGCAATTGTCTCTGCATCTAGAGGCACTCCCTGTACATCAGACGATTACATTACGTTGTATTATTCAAGACACTACTTTCCTAGCAATTGTGGCAGCTTGTTATGCTGGAGTGCAGGTCAAGTGCATGTTTGCTATGTACGCAGTGCATGACAGGTCAGGGTATGTGGACTGCACTGCATCATATGTCTTGTGTTTCAGCCAGCTGTACACCTCCAAACCGCAGCTGGACAGCGGTCGCAGCCTGTGCATCACATGTGTGCTACATAGCATTCAAAGTGAGTAACTACATACTGTTGCCTTGCAAGTCGTGTGCCATATGTGTCAAAATAGGGCTGCTTTGTGTGGTGCACTTGTGTGAGCTGTGTCATTGGCATACTGGTAGAATTGGCAATGACATATTTGGGTGGTTCACCCAGCACATCAGATCCTGCTTGTGGTCTCATTTGGCTGCAACAATCTTCAGTCCTTTATGGCCATTGACATTGTGCAGTGTGATGGTGTTACAGAACACTCTCAAGGGGCGCTAGCAATCATTAACAAGTCATGACAGCTTACGAGTACCTGTGATGACAAGTCTGCTAGCTGAAGAGCAGTTGCGAAAGCTCTGCCAGTCTGTTGTGCGGAGGCTGGTGGTGCATGAGCAATCTGCAACTTGACTGCGTTGAGGATAAGCTCAGCAGCTTTACCAGTACTAGCCTGCACAAAATTTGCCAATGCGTAAAGAAGTCCAAGTGTTGGGTCAAGCACAAGCTGTTCACACTGCTGACTGAGGTTGAGATGTTGTAGTAGTGCCATATCAAAAGTCACAAGCATCACGTGCACGTGGGTGCAGCTGCATACCATTGAACAAACTGCGCAGGCAAAACAAGCAAGATATGGCTATACATGCTTAGGGACGGCGCAGGCATGATGTGACACGATGCTTTTACATGTAGGGCGCATTAACCTGGGTTATGGTGTTCCTAGTGATTGCACACATCGGTACACACACAGCATGCACGTCATGCTCAGATCAGCAGGCGGGTCGTCATGATTGTGATACTGCTTGAAATGCGGGCCTTAGACGAGCACAAATGCTGACCAGTACACTGCATACCTCAGTTGGTAGGTGGGGCGCAAGCTGGTTCCATGCTGACAAGAAATGCAATGTGCGTTGAGTACCCAGCCTTATTACAGCTTGACCAGTAGGATTTGCATTGGCTGTGCTGGCAGCCTGTGCATAAGTGGCACAATGCGACGTTACTCCACGCATCGCAGTGTGCATACTGGATTGGGCGTAGCCTGGACTTACAGCTGCTACAGGAGCTCCCAGTGCTCTATTTGCGTCCTTGTATTCTGCTGTCGCAACGCAAGTGGCCACACAAGTCCGCTGTCTCGGGCTTACTGCCGTGCATTGCCTCAGGCGCCGACTGAGCAGGCTAACACCCGTTCGCAGTGGCCGTCTGCAGTGCTGCGGGTTGACGTTTGACGTAGATCGTTTGTACAACCCGCGTACTCGACAGCNGTTTGCCATGGAGGCTGTGCAGGCAGCAACTAGCATATTAGCCAATGAAGACGACATAGAGATGGGGTAAGCTTTTTGATGTTACTTACAGGAAATGCTGGCACCAGGCAGCAACAATACAATTGTTGTTCTCCCTGGCTACGTGTTGCTTGCTATATATGCCTGTGCAATGCTGTGAGCAGCAGGAGACACAGCACTGCCAAGCACAATAAAACTCAAGCCAGCACCGGCTTATCTGGTCAAGCATTTGTGCACTTACATGGTACCTGTTTATGGCAGGTACTTGAGCATACGTGCTGGCATACACTCTGGACCTGTCATAGCGTCTGTCGTCGGCAGCACCAACCCGAGATATTGCCTTTTTGGAGAAACAGTCAACGCTGCGTCTCGTATGGAGAGCACGAGTATTGCGAACCGTATACAGATGTCTCACAAGGCAGCTGAGCTAGTCTTGCAGCAGTCACCGGACCTCAAGCAGCACATAGCAGCTCGACGACGGCCGGACGGCCCTCAGACGGGGACAGCGCGGACGTATTGGTTGGACGTATATCCAGTAAGTTGCTCAACGATATGCTTCCAACAGACAGCATCATGTTGCCTTTCACCGTCACCTGGCACAACATGCATATGCCTTTTCTTCTTTCACAGCTTCAGCACACAGCTCAGACCGCAGCTCAGCCACATGCCATCTGTCAGCAACATTGTTCGCCCTCGCCCACATCTCGATTGTGGCATACAGCCACATGCATGTCTGTTACTGTTATGCTGCTATGTTCCTGTCGTACTGCTTGCTTGCTGCACGATCAGTAAGACGACCCCTGTCGCTTTGTAGGAACAACCAAACACTGCAAGTCATGCATATGCAGGGCACAAGCAGAAACACCTTGTAAGTACTCAACAGGGCCTACATAGGACAGCCAAGCAGAGCGCCACTTTCTGTGCCATGTACCACCCAACAACACTCAACACTTGGCTATCACACTACGCACAGCACGCAAGCATGAACGTGGGCAACAACTCTGACAGCAAGCTGACACAGGGCTGTTGTTGCTCAGCAGATGTATAGCATATGACATCCAAGCTTGCATCACCATGTGCACATGCCTTACAAACACAAGTCAGTCCACGATGAAACAGTCCTGAACGAAATTGTTAAGTATGGTCAGCTGTTGTACCCATGTTTGCCACATTCCAGCATCCTTGTTCTCAAAAACAACTATCTGAGACTGGCCTCAAGGCTGCAGCGGCAGCAAACTCTGCCTTGGCAGCCTGTGTCTTGGATGTCATGCAGCAACTGCGTACAAAGTATTAGCGAGATTCAAGTTTTGAGGTCCAAAGTCAGGGCTTTGTCAAGCTCCTAGCCTGTACAGCTGGCGCTGCNTGGCACGTGGAAGCTCCAAGTGAGCCCTCAGCACCTCACTTAGGTTCATGTGTAGCTGCCGGGGTTTACAGAGCCCAAACTGAAGGGCTACCTGCAGCATCAGGTTTGTCACTTAACCTCAATGTGATTCCTGCTTGATTATGGCACATGCAATATGGTGGGCAGCCTTATCTGTTGGGTGGGCTAGGGGTCTTGGAGTCATGCCGAACAGCAAAGTCATACCAGGAACAGCAGCTTTCAAGCAATGGTGTGTTGCTTGCAACTTTGTGACATTGCTCATGAAAGGTGGCAACGCCAAGGGACATACGTACTGCATTGCAGTACATATGCTTTCAGAGGAGACTTAGACATGCGTCAAAGCATGCTGTGCACAATCAGCAGACAGCAAGTACAGGCCACACTGCACGGCCTCTACCTCTATACAACAGATTGCTGGACTATTGGCCTTATTCAATTTGGCACCCTGTCAAAGCTACATACACAGGGCTCATGTGTTAGTGACTGTGCATGGCAGCATGCGGTGGCAACATTGCAAAGGGCAGTCAAGACGTGAGCTGNCCTATACGTGGAAACAGCCTAATATCAGCCTTAATCCTCAAAGGAATTTACGCAGTCTTTAGTGTCCAGGTTCTGAGTGTTGTCGCCTGGGCTGCCTGACACACTGGCAGCAGAGCTAGGTGTACGACCCTTGACAGTATGCTTCTAGTGTGTGCAGGCTTTATTGATTTGGGCACATGTTTGATCTGCAGCTGAAGCCGTGCATTCTTGCTTATACCTAGTCCTGCATCTTCAGCAAGTGCATATGAAGGTCAACAGGGTTGCCAATGCCTGTGATGAGTCCACTGCATGCAGGTGAGTAGGGTCCAACCTCGCCAGAGAGCATGGACTCTTCCACTAGACAGTTGCCTCTCAACAGCACCATATCACATGGTGCTTTGCCTCGCACTAGCACCACAACATCACCTGGCACCAAGCACCGTGACGAGACTGCCCTGCACACAGATCCATAACACACTGGACTTTGTCGAAGAAGGTGTTGAGCTGACTAAGTGTGCAACATACAGCAATATGAATTGTATGCCAAGTTTGATCACAAGTTTGCATGCGTGAAGCATTGTGTATAGGCTTGCAAGATTCTGTCAGCTGCAAGGGTCAGCTTGCACATGGACATTCACGTCTCACAATCATTGGCAGCACTTGTGGCTCAGCTGCTTCTTCAAGCAAGCTAGACCAGATCCTTGGATAGACTGCCATACCTTCATGCGTATGTCAGCAATCATGGCAAGCACGTTTTGATGAATGAAATGGAGGTGCATACACCAGATGTATCCTTTTGGTGTACCTGACCGTGCCTGCCAGCACAATAGGCATCACCCGCTTCTGCTGAACTGTGTTGTAAAGGTTGAGACGCTTCTTATACTGTGCCTTCACTGCCCAAACGCCAGATAAGACGGTGATTGTCACCAGGATAATGGAATAGATATAGTACCTCTCGTACGCATTGAAAGCAAGCTCCACATACTGCAGCACAGACAGCATATGGGCTTCTGCCCTGCAAGTTATGCAGAATACAATGCCCCCCACACAAAATGTTGACAGATGTGTTTTTGTCTAGACCACACAATCAAAGTAAGAATCTGCTTCCCTTCCAACTGCACTGCTCTATACTGCACAGCCCCCACGCCCCATGCTCGACCCCCACTTCCCCTCCTCAACCCCTGTGTTCTGTGCTTGTATCCTCCAGCTCAAGCTTTCCTTCCTTAAGTGTTGCTGGCGCTCCGCACTTGACACCAGGCATGCCCAATGGGCTGTGAGGAGTGCAATCACATATGTACACGAAGGCAGCCACAAGCCCCTGAGAGTGACTAACTCAGGGCAGATCCTGAGACATTTTGTGCAGCTGGGTGAAGCATGCATCATTGAGCATGTTCGAGCGTGATTGCTACATGTACATGCACCAACAAGCTGACCTCACCTGGATGAGCCAAATTGGATAAGTTAGCATGGTAAATGCCATGTAAAAGAAAGACGGTCTGCCAGTGGTCATGTCATTGCGCCCATATAGCTGAGCCCTAGCCTGCCTAGGCCAAGTGCTGTGCATGTTGAACATACTCCNGAGTTCAGGCAGCAAGAAGTGAATGCAGCGAGACCCGAGGCACAGCGCATAGTGCAAGATGTGTACAAAGAATGCAAGAGGACACATGATGTGCATGCGTTTGTGGAGCAGCTCAGTCAACACTACCCCAAGCTTGATGCAGCACTGCTGCCTGTCAAGACACAAGCCAGTATAGGCAGCAGTGCCTGGAGAGCCGACATGTTGAAGATTGTCAAGACAGCTATCTTGATGACACACTTTGACAAAGCAGGCAGTGGTCGCAGTGCCACACAGGAGGCGTTTTCCATGGAACTGACTCATGCATTGCTTGATTGGAAGAGGTCTTTTTCATGATGCAACCTTGGAATCAGGTCTGGTTTTCAGGGATGCTGCTGACTTACATCAGTCTTGAACAGATTCCTGAGGAGTCTGACAATTGGTCAGATCTCCTGTGCTCACCTGACAAGACTAGGCCGCAACAAAGTATGAGTTACAGCCAAACTTTGTTCACCATTGTAGAATGTGTGTCTTTCAAAGTACGAAAAAGTGAAGCAGCTGAACCTGCCAACCTTGGCTGAGCATATCTTGACTCCCTGCATCAACCCAAAAATGTGCATGTCTCATGTAGCATTTGACTTGTCAGAAACCCCATACAGGATGCCAATACAGGAAGGTGATATTGATACAGTCAGGCCATACAAAGCGTGTCTGCAGTGCATGCTACCAGTACATCACTCAGTGTGCTGTATGTGAGGAAGCGAGTGCGCAGTACATGAGTTACTGAGTGGCAGCATTGCCTAGTGCAGATTGACCTTGTCANCTGTGAAGTCGTCAAGTGCACCCTTGACGAGGTCCAGCAGCGTGGTCTGCAGCAGCAAATGCATTCAATTGCACGTCGAGTTGCTTGGGAAGCCAGCAAGTAAGCAGGTGCACAGAAAGTTTGACAGCGATGCAAAGTCATATGTTTGCGCATGCTTTCAAGGCACATNAGATGGCTTGACTGTGCGGTGCTTGCTCAGCCGCTATCGCATGGAAAGTCACATCAGCTAACACTTGAGGCGCACAAGCCAGCATGTTTGACGACCGACGGAGTAAGTGCCTGCTGTTGAGAGCTGCCTACATATGCAAGACCATTCAGCAGGCAGTCTGAAAATGCACCTGCAGAGATAGGAGTAGGTCTCACGGCTTTTGGTCTCCTCTTCACTTTCCTTGGGGTGTTGTTCTTTTTCGATCGGGGACTGCTTGCCATGGGAAACGTAAGAAACCTCTGCAAGCTGTTTGCAGAGCTGAACTTGTCTCTATAGGCTTTCTACTAGGGCTTTTACATGTGCAGTTACTCTTTCTAGCAGGAGTTGCCACAACAATTGGTCCGCGTGCAACTCTTCGGTTCTTCTTGAGAAAAAAGAACTGGAAGGTCAGCAATCTGCACATGAACTGGCCTGCTTGAGCCCATGCACCATTGTAATTTGCATGTGTCACAGCTGGTGTGTTCTGTGCAGGGGTCAGCTTTCTTTCTGATTGGAGTCTTCCTGATCCTGATCAAATGGGCACTAGTCGGCATTTGTGTTGAAGCGTATGGTTTCTGGGCATTGTTCAGCGGGTTTTTCCCCACTATACTGGGCTTCCTGAGGCGACTACCGGTGTTAGGCAGTGTGCTTGATCTACCTGNTAGGAAAGTTTGCTGTTGCTGCAGCAAGCCAGAGCATATATGGGTTTGCAATCCTCGAATCCTTATATAGTCATTCAGAAAGTTGGATGCTCACCTCCGCTGGCATGTTGGCAAGCAGTGACACGAACCCAAGCGGGTCCTGTCGAGCGTATGTGCTGTACTGTGTAACCCAGTCTGGCAGCTCTGCACACAAGGCGTCAAGTGTACACATGTCAGCAGATCCGAATGCGCCGACACTTGAACAGCAATATCAAGCTTCATATCGTCATGCCGGGCACGGCGTCGCACCTTGTTGCGCGTTCACTGCGCAGAAAGGTAGAGCAACGAGGGCGATCAGTATCACCCAAGTGGGACACGTGCGATCCGATGCAAACACCATGTTCTGCTATGTTCAGCACCAGGCGGGGATTCCCTGTATACTGATGTCGCTGATGCCCGCTCTGCTGTTCGAACGGTTTTGAGCGTGTCGGGTTTGTCTCGGGACCTGCGCGTAATGACTACCCATGACTCACGGTAGCAGCTGTAGCTCCGCCAGCACATGCACATTTCATGGTACAGCANAAGGGTACATTACCTTGAGGTCATGTCCAGGGCAGAGCTGAGCAAACTTGGAATTTGATGAAAGGGTCATGCAGGAGTCTGTGCCGCCTAGCGGATTGCAGGCCTGCAGGTAGCATCATGCAACATCAATGACATGCCGTGCGGTAATGAGTGACCTCTGCATCAAGTGGTGCGCTTACCAGACCATTCTTTTCTTGCAGGGCAACCCCGACCAACGTTAGGAAAGTTTGCTGTTGCTGCAGCAAGCACAGCTTGGCTTGCTTGTCACATAGCCGTGCATGCTGTTTTGTTCAGGTGCATGCCAAACAGTCAGCAGAGCGCTCAGGGCTTTCATGTGCAGCTATGTTGATCAGGAACCATGTCAAGAGCAGTAGCCAGTCTCAGGTCTTCTTGTGTCGAAAGGCACCGTGAATGCAGTTCAGTCAGACATGTCTCATGTATATAGAGCAGCCATGTTAACAAGCTGAGGTTTCAGTACTTCCTTTCTCACATTCAGTGCAAGGTTGCTCAGCTGTCTGCGCATTGCNTGTCACGCACACTTGTGAGAAGGCATATGCTCAGCTGGTCACCCAATTGGTGCACCAGCGCCTGACGTAGTTGGACCCATGCGTCAAATCGCCAAAGCTGGGCACTGAAAAGCTTCATTAAGCTTAGCTGTGCTGTCAGCGTTTGGCAAATGTGCCCCTCCTTCCCCGTCCCCACCCCTTTCCTGCCTGCGACCTGTCGCAAGCTCAAGTTGACGGTCAACTGTTGACCTGGTCAACCATTAAAGGGCAGATTCCTACATATTGCACAGTCATGCTCACTCAGGTCAAGGTACCACTCTGTCTCGCACCCAGATAGCGAGCAATGACGTATGTACTGCCTTATTGCGCATCTACTGCCGTTCTGCCAACCCTAGTTGATGATCTCGACACCCGGTCTTTATTGACAGCTGCAGCTGCGCTCGCGACAGTTCAAGGGTGCAACGCGCACAGGTCCTTGGCAAAACTAACGAGAAGAAGTTACGTGAGCATCGATGCGTTGCCTGGAGAGCTTTTACACTACATCGTCGGACACCAACTTGATGTCCGTGAGCTTTGCACGCTTGCTGTCACAAGACCATCAACTCTACTTGAGTCAGACTTGCATGAGGCAGTGCAACAGGAGCTAAACAATGCCTGCTTGCACACTGCTGCAACATCACAAGCGAGCACGGTTCATCAGACTGCCTCATTGCATCTGTGAGCAACATACAGTTTGAAGTTCACACTGACCCCCTGACACACAGCAGTTGTGATCTGGCTTGAAGCACAAGCCCAGCGGTGTTCTGCCCTGCAGCATGGTAAACTGCTGCATGTCCTNCGTGCTCTGACGCCTCGACACTCTTCGGACACTTGAAGTCCTACAGTAGTGGCTAAGCTACAAGAGACTTTGAGTAGCAGACACCTGCGTCTGACCGTGTCTCAGGCGCAAAACAAGTGACTTGTCCGCATGCGAGTCTTTGCGAGAGTTGTCCAATGTGAACTCANCTCAGCATGCTGCTGCATTTGCATGTTTGAGCATGGAACATGGCCAATCAGTTCCATTGTCATCTCTCAAGGACATGATGAATTACCTCCTGTCACATGTACGACCAAAATCCTGTCATATGTCTTTTTTTTGACAACAAGATGTCTGTCATAGCCAAGCTACAGCGCAGGAACATAAGCACAGCAGCTTGGCATTCTTCCATTCACAGCAACCATGCCAAGCTGCATGCCTCGCAACCGGACACAGAAAGAGAGTCACTGCAACAAAATCTTCGTTATTTGATGGGCATATGGTCATGTCATGCTGCCCAACTAATACCAGCATGTACATCACAAACTTGGCAGCTCAAGCGTACCCAGGCTCACATTGCAGGAGAAGAGCAGGTCACGACGCTGACTTACCAGCACAACACCATCTCCTGCATCAGCTGCCTTGAGCAGCTGCCACAGCTGACCATACTGGACATGTATAGCAACCAGATACAGAGCTTGCAGGGCCTGCCCAAGGCCCCAGCCCTGAGGGGCCTTATGCTGGGCCGCAATTTTTTGTCGACCCTGGACGGTCTGGAGGTGTGCCCTGTCATGACACTTCTCTTCTTCACAACATGTCCTGCATAGATTGGTGTGTGCCTGCTTTGTCATAAAGCCTAAAGCCTAGACCCATGCTTGCCCCGCAGATGATGTTCCTTATGGCAAGCTTTCACGCTGTAGCGCATGCTTGTTCAGTGCTCTATAGTGTTCTACGACTACAGCTCACAAGCTTTGTGAAGGGGTTGTGACAAGCTCTATGCACCAGCAAGCGCCCAACATGTTGTCATCCTTCTCTTGAAGCTATTGGATTGCCAGCTGATGATGTGGTCAAATAGCAATCTTGACAAAACACCTTGCACTGCATGATTCTGCTGCCTTGCATCATGGTCCCTGACCGAAGGCTTACTGAATCGTCAATCAAAGCTACATGCTGGCATGCTGACATAGTATTACCTGTGGTGAGACAGGTTATGGTAAGCATCTGTGTTTGCATGCTTAGGTGATGACGTCCTTGGAAGTGCTGGACCTGCAAAGCAACCTGATCGAGGAGCCACCAGGCGTGACCACCCTGACAGGCCTGAGGCGCCTCAACCTGGCAGGCAACCGCATCACCAGTCTGTGCAGTCTGCAAGCGCTGACATGCTTGGAAGACCTCAGCCTCAGCCGCAACTACATTGCAACCTTGCTGCCGGAGCTTGCAGCAGCGACAAATGCAAAGGGCTCCCTGGCTGCAGGANTGGTTTTCAATGCAACTCATACATGAGCATGTTGCCTGCCATCGCAGATAGCGGAAAGTGTGTNGAGGAAAGACTTCCACAGACCTGACACTATAGGAAGCCTGACACTGTAGGACATCTTCAATACTGCCGACATTCATACGGCGCGGCTCAGCATACGAAAAAACAAATCATGCCGGTTGCAGCCAGACTAGCTGAGGCATCAGCTTGCATGCCAAGGAACAATAAGGGGCACCCTTCAAACAAGCTGGGGTGTCCTGGGCATGGCAGGCACACTGCAGGCACATACTAACCTAGGTCAGAACACATTGGATGGGTGGGGTATGTATGATGCCAAGCAGTGTCATATGTCCTGTTTATTAGACCAGAAAGTCAACATTCCACTTGAGATGCAAGTTCAGACGCAAGTTCAGACACAGCAGAAGGTTTGAGCCACAGCACAACATGCACCACACCAGATAATGTGGTTAGCGTCACTGTTGAACAGCGCCCAACAATCCCCACCTGGCTCATTTCCAAGGTACAAAGCGCTGATCAGGTGCAGCGATCTTGCTTAATGGGGCAGACTTGAGAGCAGTGACGTGGTGGGCTCCAACAGCGCTCGTTTCAAAGCGGTGGGGGATGCCTGCACAACACATAGCCACAAGTTGCAAAGGACCTTACAGACAGAGATGCAGCTGAAGACAGCCTATCACGAAGCCTATGGAGTGAGACACAGTGAACAGAGTACACAGTCCAGTCAGAACAGGCTTGACCTGCAGGATGCTGTTCTGGCGACATGTACAGCTTGACTGAACAGCAGAAACAGGACTTGAGCATGCATGACAGCTGAGGACATCATGGCTGAGGAGTGTTGCGCACAAAAGTCAAACAACTTTGTGCTGCACTGTGCAGTCGTGGCATACCATTGGCACCTCTGCAGATGACAGCCTTGATGCGCTTTGTGGCTGGAGCTTTGGCGGCCATGTCAGCATCATCTTGCTTGTCGTCAGCAACAACTTGGTCGTCCTTTGCATGTATCAACACAGGGTATCAAGTACANTCATCAGCG
Organism: Trebouxia gelatinosa; assembly: GCA_000818905.1. Classification (NCBI taxonomy): domain Eukaryota; kingdom Viridiplantae; phylum Chlorophyta; class Trebouxiophyceae; order Trebouxiales; family Trebouxiaceae; genus Trebouxia; species Trebouxia gelatinosa. Next base: position 172,062 of record KN805353.1, on the reverse strand, counting down.
GCTGTGCATGCTGCCTGTGTTGTGCCCACATACATGTATAACATGAGAATTGACGTGTTCACGGCCTAGCAACATCAGCTTGCAGGCAAAATCTGGCTGAACACTGCTGTGGTGGATAGCTGACAGCCCTGGCGTATGCTGAGGCCCAAGAGCCCAAACTCAGCTAAGCGCAGACAGGACTGCAGATGCACCCACCAGCAGATGGCGCATCCATTCCTCAGAAGGGTTGTGATCAGGGTCCACTTTGCCCTCATCCATTTTGGCTGTGTAAAGCTGTTTAAGATTGCCGGGGTTACTGAAGGATGTGCCCACAATGAGAGCATCACACTCCCTGCACCAGCGCCGTAGCTTCTGTACAACTGGGCAAGTACCATCCATTTCATGATCTTGCAGCTCAAGCAGGCAAGAGGCAGGTCTCGCACAGCCCCTGTGGATGCTGACCTGGTTGACTGGGACCCCCACTCGTTGTCATGAGGGCCAAGTTTGGTCCTCACATATCACTGATGCCACTGTCCTTCAGCCCATCCTCACCCCAACAGGTTGTGGAGCACAGCAAGTCGTGCCAAGGTGAGCAACAGTTTGCCAGCATGCTTACTGTCTTCCTTGCAGTTGTTTGTAGTTGCAATGAACATGTATGACTGCAGAGCATGTGTTGAAGGGCAGCTTGTAGAGGCTGTCATGAAGGGAAGAAGATGCACGGTGTTCTGACAGCTGTGAGCCTTTTCTCCCGTCGCTTTTGTGTTGCTTGTGGGAGGCATGACGCAAGCAGGAGTGAGCAACTAGTTTGCGTTGACTTGTGCATGCAGACAACCCTGATGGTCCAAGTCAGCACAAGCATGTGGTGCAGTTCAAGGAAGTATATGAATGATTCTGCTCCGTTTCCTGTGGCCTCAATGGCATGGCAGATGGACTAGCACAGCGTGGCCGTAGAGCATTGCGCTAATAGTATGCAACTGGCGTCAGTGATGAGTTGACTGATGAGACAGGCAAAAGGTGGCGAGATGGCACAGACGACAGGCATCTGAGCCAACAGTGCAAAAAGTTGAGGTCAACAGCAGCATTGTATCTTGTCTTGCGTCACCAGACTGAATGCTGCTGTTGGTGGCACAATGTATGCTTATTGGTCAAAGAAGTTCGGTTTGTGTGGTGGTTGGTATCAGCAGGACGACTTAGCTTTTTGGCTGCAACTTTTCCAAGAGGATGCATCACAGAAGCGTGTAGCAACTAGTACTTGGAGTTTGACATTGCGGATGTGGTGTCAATGCAGCACAAAGCAACGTGGATTATCACCCTTTCACTACAGCACGATCATGAGCCATTTATGTCTCACCGAGTTGTGAAGCTATCGTCAACATTGGCACAAGAGGCCCTGCCTTGGCACTGAACCCATGTATAGATTGTCACATGCCTGAAAACAGTGCAATCACCACCAAACGCGTTTCCACCAAGTGGCCTCTAGGATCAACTCCTTCTCAAACACTCTGCGCTACAGTTGCTACTTTGCTGAGGGTGAGCCTAAGAGTTTGTGATGTCAGCTGCTACAGGAGTGGCAAGCACAATGGGTACGCATGTTGTTGTGACATCAGCCTCTATCGATCAAACACCATGTTGGTCAATGCTGCCATCATGTGCTAGCAACTGGGCAGAACATACGCTCAATCATATTAGCACAATCATCATGGTTGACCGATTATGATTTAATATATGTCTTGCCCAGTTGCTAGCACTTGGAGCAGCTGCTTTACTTTGTTGGGCTGGCAGGGCATACTGACATATATATAGTACAGACCAACACATACATGTCATCCTAATTTGAACGAGCAAGTCAGTCATATTACTGACAGCTGAATCCTGCTTCAGTGTCTGTTGTTCATTCCTAGCTCGAGTGACAATACTCCACAGCAAGGTATGGTGAGGCTATAACATCACCATGCCTGTTTTGGTACTGATAATCTACGCCATATGTCTCAAAGAGAATGCAAATAGCAGCGGCCACATTCGGGGACCATGGAGTTGACTCAGACACAACCAAATGTTTGTGAGTGGTGCCATGCAATGCCTCACAAGCTGTGGCATACAGGTTGCGCAGTGCTTCCAGAATATGCTTCTTCTCTANTCCTGTCGGTTCACACACTACACAGCATTTGCCATGCACACTGTAAACACAACTGTCGAAATCTTGCAAACTTGCCTGTATCATCTGCCTCGAAGCTTTCTACTGTGCATCGCAGATAGCCTCCGGTACCATCTTGTTCGGTCAGGTCAAGAACGTTTACCAGGACCTGTTTGTGACACAATGCAACCACTGTCGAGGCACAGGGCGCATGACATGTCCCATGTGTCATGGCTACAACAAATACAGAAGCAGGCCACTCACANAGCAATCATTGCATGCATTGCTGTAGGTGCTCATGCCGCATGCAAACATGGTCTTAAAAAGGCAGCAAGCTTACCGAGATGACTGTCATGATGGCCAGGGCACCAAAAGTGCCAGCAAACACAATGCCTTTGTTTTTCTTGAGGGCCAGTAGCAGAGCAATGAAGAATGTCTTATCGCCCAGCTCAGAAAACAGAATCAGCAGAAATCCTGATACAAGGCCTTCTCTGAATGCCCCACTGCCAAGTGAATCTACATCAGTGTCAAGAACGTCATGTGTGCCAATATCTCCCTTGTATTGGCTGCTTTGATGTGCTGCCTGAGGTGTACATACTTAGCTGGGCGGGAGCATTGGCTGTCAATTGTTGTGCAACTTGTTCGACTGCTTGTGTTGAGTTATCTGCAAATGCTGGCCCAGACCAGCATGCAACAGCAGCTGTACTGAGCAGGGCCACAGCAAGTGGGAGCAGCTTCAAGCTGTCTTCACTTTGACAGATTTGCCTTCCGGTGTTGGTCATACAACCCTGCGTCTGAGGCCTTGCGTGTGAAAGTTTCCCAGGAGCACTGTGACTTCCTGACAAATTTTGCTGACTAATGTCTTGCTGCTGCCGGTGCGAAGAAGCCACTTGTACAGGTGGGCACCGACGTCTCGCAGCAAGTTCTTGTCTGGAAACAGTGGCGGGACCATGCCGCAAGCTCAAACAACCCCAATTTTGCCTGCAACCCGTACATACAGGCGGAGGCAATGCTCGGGNCGCATGTGCACGCATAGTGAGTTGAGCAATGAGAGGATGAGTTCCGTACACCACTGTCCTGAAATTGTCACACAAAATTCGCTTACGTGTTTGATATGTGATGGGTAGCTGGCTGGTGGGGCCCACAGCTCCAAAAACACTCCATACAGCTCAAAGCCCAAGCTGTGCAACTGCTCTATGACCAGCCTTGCAAGGCAACAGAGAGGGTCCACAGCCTTTCCTCATGCTGTTGTAATCTGCTGTACCGGTGTCCTGCAGAATAGCAACCTGCCTCACTGATCAGCTGAGATGTTGTTGGTAGCCTGCCAGTGGATCAACATTGCACATTGCACTGCATACGCTGAGCGCGCTAATTACTGTTGCTGTGGGCTGTCATAAAGCTGAAATTAGAGTGCATGCTTGCAAGTTTGCTTCTCCATCATGTGAGCTGTTGAGCCAGATGTGACATAAGGTATCAACGCTGCAAGGAGAGCGTTTATGGCTTGGCAGCAATAGCACATGCAGCAACGTTTTGGCTCAACCATACACAACAAGCGCATCAAAGAGTGGTCCTTCAACCTTTACCTACCAGTTTACGTAGCATGCCTGCTGGGATTCCAGTTGCTGCAGCAACTGTCCATGCTTTTGCGGCTCACAGCAACAACGTAAGATCTGTGTACACGAAACAACTGGTGCAAGCGTGTCAACTTGCGATTGCACAAGATGCATGCCTGCATCCACGCAGAATGCAACGTGCAGGTATGGCAAAGCAACATATGTTTCAGCAAATCTGAGAAGCTTGTGACAGGAGTCACGAAGTGGTTGCTCACAGTCACAAGCGCCATACGTCGCAATGTGCCTATTCTGCTTGCTGATGGCATGGCTTACCAATCACAGCATTAGGCGCATCATGAATTGCTTAAAGCATGCAGCATCAGCACCACAATTTTCCACTTGAGGCTGCCAACAAACTGCAGTCTGAGCTGCAGGACTTTCTGGCTTGCAAAGTCTTGTGATGCAAGCATATGAGCAGTAGTAGCAGCTGCTGCTTCATTGGTAGGAGGTGCTTGCGATATGCTCATCGGCACGCAAAGGTTAGAGTAGCATTTTGTTGCAGTTGATAGCGAGCAGCATTAGCCAACGCTCAAGCATTGTAAATACTGAAGTGTTGCTAGCATAGGCAATTGTTTCAAGGAACCTGCACATGCAGATACACATGCATGAAGCACACACTAGTGAAGCTGCATACCTGGAAGCACTAGGAAATTAGTAATTCTGGACTCGGCTCAGCCAGTCCACATGTTGCAGCATGCAACAAACACAAGTCACTGCAAAACAGGGGTGCTTGCGTTAATCCAAGGGACAGTCAAGTGCTGTAAATATGCATAGTGTTCCTGTATGTGTACTCTATGGACAATGTGCCTACCATGTTGGCTTACACGAGGGTCACTTGGGAGTTGTGGGCAGTGTTGCAGCCTGAGCTGCTACTGTCAAAGGGGTTACACTGATTGAATTCCACAGTAGTGCACATGTGGTCATATTGACATACGATTGCTTGTGCACCTTGCTCAATAATGTGCATGGCGAAGTATGACAACATGCTCACTTACAAGAAAATGCCGTGGTGCCTGTGTCACAGGCCAATGATGAGGTATATGTGGATGGGTAGCCTGAGGCACAGGCTACTGATGTATTCGAAAATGACAACAAGTGTTGTTACACATGACAGAAGATACCTGCTGATGTGTTGGGCTGCCTCAACATTCAGCACAAAGCTGGCGTTTGACTTGAAAGAGTTGAGTAGCAAAAGCTGCACTTCCTTGCAGGCCTTGCAGCCACATTGCATCGCAGGGCTGAGCTGGTAGAACACTTGCTCAGCAATGCTTTGGATAGCTGGAGCAATGGTGGGTATCAGCTTGATGACAGCTGGCAGGTCTGCAGCAGTGCAGGGAATTTTAGTGTTGATGACACAGGTGTGCTGTCTGATGATCCCAATGCTGTTTGATGCATCTCTGGGGTCTTTGCCATAATGCATACAAGCACACTCATGCATCAATATTCAGCATGATTTACGGTGGCCAGCAAGCTGACCAAATCAACCACAATGGCGCTGTGCTACATTTCCACCTGACAATTNGTAGTCAAGTAATGCATTGCTGTCTGAAAGGCTGGTAACCGACGTGAAAGGCAGACCCAGGCTGCGCAAGTATCACAATACGTGACAGCGTCACAGTATGGCAGCCCTGCTCCGGGAATGGCTGGTGGATGATGTGAAAGTGCAGTCGCCCTGTTCCGAGTTTGCAACGGTATGCCTGATAGCAGCAAGGCGTGCTGTGCCTGCGTCTCACGTGCAGGAGCTGCATGCTGGAACAGCACCTCTCAAGTGGAACTGTGTCTGCGCAGGACTTGGCTAGCGGGTACATCTTCGGTGAAGTTCTGGCAAAGAACAACTTGCAGCCTGATTTTGACCAATTTGCCGACAGTCGAGCCCCAGCTGCAGTGTTCAACAACTATAGGCGTCTTCAGGTGGACTGCACAAGCACTGTGGTGTAATTCTCTGGAAGCATTGGACTGAGCCATGATGCTGACGCCTGTTGCTCACATGCAGCCAACACTCCAGAAGCTTGGCATTCGGCTGAGTAAGCACAAGGTTGCTGTACTGAGCCGTGGNACTCACAATCTGTCCAGGGCCAGACTCACCAAAGAAGGTCTAGATTACACACTCAGTCGCCGCGTTCCGAGCACGCGTCGCAGTCACATACACTGCAGTTTGAATTGTGCAATGGATTTGCGAACCAACGCATTGCTTTGGCGTCCGGTATAGTCATTGCCCACTTGCTGGGGCGGTCTGCGATTTTACCGGATGCAGTGGCAAACGGGACACAAGCAACAAACGACTGGCGATATGGGTCAAATGCAGATCTTGTCCCACTTTCCGATATGTACGACACTGAGGTACGCTTCCTAGCTTGCGTACGTATACCACATTCACCTATGTGAGGCTCTGCACTTGCTAGTGCAGCCAAATTGCACATTGCCATGTTGCACTGCAAGCCGTGCAGAGAGCTGCGTTTCTGAGTCAATTGCATGACACCAGTGTGTGATGCCTGCAGTATCTACTCGCCTCTCTGCAACAGGCGGGCATTGCAGCCATCGAGTCAGACCAGGCGCCATCGCAGCCACCCCATGTTGTAAAGCTCTCAGATGCCCCAGATGGGGACCCTGTTGGGTGGCTTGAAACCCTTTCAGAGCAGCCCCACCTCAGGATAGATTGCCCCCTTCTGCAGCTGCCCCCAACAGACGTGGCAGCGCATGCCCCCCACTTCTGGGCTGTGCTAGAGGCGCTGAGACCAAATCAAGTTCTCAGCAGTCTGGTGCACAGGGCCTTGAATCAGCTGCAGACAATTGGCAACGAGCATACCTTCACCTTCTTGCACCTGAGGATTGAAGATGATTGGCTGGGGCACTGTTATAGATGGAGCCACTATCCGGTATGCACTGTTTGACGGTATCTTGTCACCAACATGCGCTCTTCATCAACATTGTGACGTAGTACTTGACAATGTGGCTCTACAGGTTGTGACTTTGTGTTTGACTGTTGTTATTGCTTCTTGTAGCAGCAGCTGTACCTACAGCCACATTCTAGGTGATGTGGCCGTCATGCATTCATGAGGTTGCTACCACTCTGCTGTCTCAGCAGGCTTGGTGCACGCTGCATGTTGCACTGCACATGTAGCATCAAGCTAGTCAATACCGTTGCACCTGGCATAAGCTGCAGCGCTTGCAGGACGGTATTGTTCGAGATAACTGCTTCAACAACACCTTCAGTCTGGCAGAGCAGTTTGAAGGCAAAGGCATCAGCAAGGCCAGCCCGCTTTACATTGCCTCTTCCTGGAAAGAGGCCTCAACACAGATCGTGAGAAAGGTAATGCCAGCTTGCAATGCAGCATCCAATAGCTGCAGCAAGATGCAGACTGTGTCCTAGCCTGGCAAACGCATGTCCACCAACTCCAAGTTCCTTTGTCTTTTGCAATGGGAGCCTTGTGCTGGTGTGAGTCTACATGTGCTTTACTGTTGCAACCTGTACAAGACACAGGGGCAATTGCAGCTACTCATCAGTTGCAGTAGCTCATGTTAAGCAGCANTGCTGAAGGGACCAGCAGACGCCACAGTCGGCTTTGTAATTGTCGGGAAATGCGAGGGTACAACACTACGTTGCGGTCCTCCTCCATGAGCTGCAGTGGCCGGTATGCCAGTGCAAAGCCAGACATTACAAAGTAGAGCCGTACAGCAAGGTTGCCAGCACATATCAAGCTGACAAAGGGGTATGCTATGATGTACCGTCGCCCATCACTCGCAGCAGCATGACTGCTTTCAGGCCAGACACAGCTTCGCATATGGTTGAAGAATATGATGATGCCTGAGATGCCTTTGAGACCCTCAACCCAGGTTATGATGCCTTTCGCCATACTATGCTGTTTGCACGCCCCTTCCTACACCTGNATGCTCGACTTAGGAGACAGCTGCAGAACGGAAGTTGTGCTGAACATTCCCGACATAAAGTCGAATGTTCAGCAGGACAGCAAAAAAACCATATTTGACACATTGTTCACCAAGCAGACGGACTTGCGGATCTGACAAGAAAGNGTGTATGCAGCTGGTCAGGCGCTGCTGTGCGAGGCGTTCCCTGACTCCAGCGTGAGAGCGCAATGAATCTGTGATGAGTGTGTGCTAAAGTAGCCCGCTGAACAGTACCCGAAGCGAGAACAGTGATCAGTGCTGCGTTTCTGCTGTGCGCATGCAAATTGGCTGTCTTGCTCGTTCGTGTGTGGCTTGTACCGCATCACGTAAAAGCGTTTCTTTCACGTGCGCAGACTAGGCGTTTTGCAACGCCGAGCAATGAAAGCGCTAGTTGTGCAGTCGATCCATGCCCGGCGTGCATACTTGGTTGTGAGCAATCCATAGATGCCTCACAACTGACTGTGCAGGCCTTGGGCGAACGCCGAAGCGCTCGTGACCTATGGGTGTACATGGCTTATGGCCTCTGCTTGAGCCTGTCGGGCGACGCGTGAATATCGAAGCTCTCACAAACAAACGACTTGCAGTGGGTGCGACTGTCGACGCTGACGTGCAAAGCAGCAGTGCCGGTCATGCACCTAGTATCGAGCTTCCTGGATCGCTACTGCAGATGCGTCGATATGGCTTGTCCAGTTCATCAAGGCTATGCGGAATGAGAAGGGGGAGATGTTGCATAACGCGCATCTGCTGGGTTTCTTTCGACGCATATGTCGACTGCTATTTCACCGGATCCGGCCTGTNTTGCTGTTTGCCCAAGCTGCCCTGCCCTATTCAGCTTGTGCCATATTTACCAGTGCCCTACTGCAGGTTGGCACCATCTTCCAGCCCCTCATCACATACGAGGCGCCCCCAACATACCATCAGACAAACAAGATCACGCATTCATTCCAAGAGATTGTGGATGCGTATGGTGTGGCCAAGTACAGGGAGGCCAATCCAGCCCCCTTCACCATTGTCACCTTCCCATTCCTCTTTGCAGTCATGTTTGGTGATTTTGGCCATGGGCTGCTGTTGCTGATGTTTGCACTGGTGCTGGTGCTGCGGGAGAAGACTATGGGCAAACAACAGCTGGATGAAATTCTGGGCATGTGCTTTGGCGGTGAGCAAATCATGATGAATTTTCCTTTATGCTTGTACTTCTAGTTTTTGTTATCTGGATGTTTGCAAGAACCTAACTTACTATGTATGTACACAAGGACCCTTCAGCTAGTCATAATGAAATGTGCAACAGCATTATGCTGCTTTTCTTTTCATGGCTAGACATATCAAGTTACTGCTTACATGCATTATGTCATCCGTATCTGTATCTGGGAGTCAGCCCCCAGTATGACAGACATTGCATACCTGTGACAAGGATCATGCATTGCATGTTGGCGTTTTGATGCTTTGCTTCCGTGACAGAGTACTGTCTGCATTCCTCCCCTTCTGGCTATTGTATTGGAAGCTGTCAATGCATGTGCAGGGCGTTATGTGCTGTTACTCATGTCCATATTCTCCATCTACACTGGGTTGATCTACAATGAGGCCTTCTCAATCCCCATGAGCATCTTTGGAAGCAGTCACTGGGGATGCTCTACCAACCCAGACCTGAGCATTCATGAAATGAAGTTCAATGAAACTCTGTGTGAAAGTGCCTTCAACGAGGGTCTCACCATGAAGCCAGGCTATGTAAGCATGACTTCCCCAATTTTGTACCTGTTCACCACAAGACTGCCCTTTGATGTGGACTTGTGCTGTGATTAGCCCTTGGTGTGATGGCTCATGCGAGCATGGCCCAATATATTGCTACCCCCTGCCATTGCAGCGCTCACGCTAGTGTGGACCGTGATACACTGTCTGTAGCACACCTGTCTGAGCAATTAATTCTGGTCATCAAACCAGCACAGCACAGCACACACAGCACAGCACAGCACAGCACAAGGCACATTTCGCAATGCCACTGCGCCCAGCAGTGAGATTCAAGTGAGGCTTCTCTCTCAAGAACCCCCAGAGCTGCCTGAACCCCAAATATTTGGTCTGTCGTGCATGTGACACAGCAGCAACCAACCTGATAAGTTTCAGTGCACTGCATGCAGAGGTTGAAGGCGCAGCACAAGGCACAGGTCCGCAATGCTGACACGCCCAGTAGCGAGATGTATGGGGAGTGCCAGGAGCTGCTGCAGATGTTTGGGCTGCCCTACATCATTGCCCCCATGGAGGCTGAAGCCCAATGCGCCTGGCTGGATGCTGCCAAGCTGGTTGATGGGGTTNTTGTCCAGACTCTGCTGCACTGTGCAAGCGCCTTCCTTCACTACGAAGACCGCTGTGAAGTGAATCACACCTCTGATGGCATTGCGTGACTTCCCGCTCTGTAGCTTAATCAGCAACAGTTGCCATACCTGCAGTCAAGGCCTCTTTTCAGGGCTGCGGGGTGAAAGTTGTAATTGTCAGCACAGGTTGCTCGTGCACAACAAGGTGTACACACTGTCATGTCCCGCATGCCATTGCCAACCTTGTGCATTAATGGCAGTAACACATGGTCATGTAGCACAGCTACGACTTACTTTTGGCATGAACTCCTGGAGACTGGAGTAAGGCACATACTGCATCATTGAGTCCAGCAGGTTGAAGCCTTCATGGTCAAGGGCTTTGCTGGCAAGGAGCTTCTGGAAAACACCCAGCAATCCTGGCAGCTGTTTTGCTGCACATATCTGCTGAGCTACCTTGCTCAAGTATGCCTGCATAGTACGCTTTCATNGCTTGCATCACGCCCTATACATGGCTGGTCATGTGAATTTCAAGCAGCATTTTGCAGCCTTCGTGTGTGGTGTCATTCCTGCTACTTATGATAAAGAATGGGTGTATCTGTTGAATTGTGAGTTGAACCCTGTAAAAATATGTGATATGTTTGTGATCTTTCTTGGTGCTTTTGATTTGAAGTTTCTGCGTGCATGGGATGGAGCATTGTTGATATGGCTCAGCACAGCTGTATACCAACGTTCTGAGGGGTCATCTAGGTGTGCAGCACAGTAGTTACCTGACCCATANCGGAGTTGATGGGTAAGGCATGTACCAGCAATTAGCAGTTGCACAGGTCAGCTTGGAGATGGTCGCGTCGTGAATTTGGGCGAGGTGCAAGGCAGAAGTGGGCGGCAGTGGGAGCTGCNGCCTCAACTGCTGCATGCTGGCTTGCTCCATACATTTGTTTGATGTGTCCTGAGTAAGCGCGCATGAGGAAGCTCAAGCACCATGTGACTTTGCATACAATCAGATTCTGACATTCCGCAAGCTGGGTGTTGACATCGCTCAGTTGCAATTGAACGACAATGGTATCAGTGTCAGTCAACCTGAGTTTGCATGCTGGTATCAGTGTGTCATGCCACTACAAGCAGCTGTTGCAACTGCTGAGCAGGGACCTGAAGGATGGTCTGCATGCTCTCAACATCACTGCTTCAAACTCTCTAAATATGCACTGCTAAAATTCCTCCAAAAAAAGGGTTCCAATTCAACAACGTTCTTTTTTGGTGAATGTCAATCAACAGTCTTGCCACGCGACGGGGCAGCTGTCATCATGTGTTAATGCTGTTCATCAGCAACAAACACAGTGTCAGTCAGTCAGACAGTCAAACAACTCTGGGACAGCANTGACAGGAGGACATTCTGTGCCAATGTGCGGCCAGGCTCAGCACGTGTCATCCGCTGCCTTCAGAACAGGTAATTACGGCGATGTGTCAATGGTGCCAGACACAGCTACACACGCTGAAGTGGGCGTACACTATTGTTGCTGCAGCATCACTCAGGGCTGCCTCGGCACGCAAGTCATACATCACTGCATGATGTAGACTGTGAGAAGACAATAAACTTGTTGTGGTCCAGCTGGAACATAATATCTGTAGGCAGTCTTGGGAGCTGCTGACCGTGCAACTGTANATGCTGTGGCGGGGGTCCAGGAGGTACCAGATGTACATATGTGCACCACCTTTTGCTTAATGGTCATGATCAAACAACATGTAGACAGCAGGGCAATGCATATGATTGGCGATCAATGCAAGCAGACATCATGTCCCCTCTCGATCCTGACACTTGCAGGTGAATTAGCTACATACATCAACCGCAAACATGTAGTTTCATTCACAGCCAAGTAAATGACAGNGGCATGCAACCCGCAGTGTTCCACCGTGCATACCAGTGATATTACGCCCAGTACCTCCAAATCCTGTGTGATGTGAGGAGGCCTGGTTGGATGTGCTGATCTTGCGCATGAAACATGTTGCAAGTGTTCTCATGCTGCAAGCTGTGTTGTAGCCATGGCGCCAGTAGCATGCAGACTACACCAGTAGGCATGCATGGCTGGTTTCTGCTCTCAACTGTACTCCTGCCAACCAGCATGTCACTCCAACGTGCCTTGTACATTAGTCTACACAGTCTTCCTCAGCAGCAGTAGTCTGCTCAAGCACTTGTACAGCTCTCCCTATGTTGCTTTGCAGGCAGATATTGACAAANAGGCCACAATCAGCTGCAGGTCGAGGCAACACCACTTCGAGATGTGGCATGTGCCTGGAAAGTGTCAATTGGAGCGCAATTGGAGCACTGCCTCAGGCTTTGTCGATGCCTGGAACTGTGGACTTGAGTTGAATGCTCTGCACTTGCCGCTCAAAGTATGCTTTCCCAACGCTTGCAAGTCAGCCTCAGCAATGACAGGAGTCTATGCAAAGCCAACTCTACCCTACAGGCTTTTGCAAAGCCCCAACAAGGGAAAAAACCTAGCTGCAGCTTCCACCACAATACACATCATGCCAACTGCTGCAACTGCATGCACATGCCCAGTGTTGTGCTGAATGCAGGCGGGATGCAACTAGTGGGAGGACCATCACCTTGGCTGGGCCCAAGGCCTTCACTGTGGAGGAGGTCATTGCCCTCTGTGAGAAGTATGCAGATGCCGAAGCAGATGTAAGGCTTCTTCTACAGTCCCGTTCACCATACTTGCCTGCGCATGTTGTGCATGATNGCCATGCCCCCTCGCAGATGCATTGCAAAACAAATAATCAAATCAGTGGCAACAATCACAGGCTGACACAATCGCAGCAGTGATCTACACTCATGAGTCAAACGTAAAGACTCTGGTATGGGTCCACAAGCAAGNTCCCCCCCCCTCCCATCTGCCGATCCTTTTTCCCCTTTGCCCCCTCATCCTGCCGCCACGTCCGCTTCTCCAGCACCCCCAACCTGCCTGCATGAGCTCCGTGACTCCACAGGAGTACATGGAACACATTGGCCTGCCATTCACTGTTCTGTACCTGCACGGCTTTCTGGAGAACTTCTTCAAGTTCCCATCGGCCTTTTGCATGAAAGGGCCTGGTGGCAAATATTTCTGGTCCAACAACTCAGGCGATCAGAAGACGTACTGGCATTCCAACAGAGCGACTGGGACTGCAGTCTTAGGTAGGTCCACTGCTGCTGGCAGGCTGCAACTTGGTGCTGATGCCCAGCATAGGCTGCTGGAAGAGCTTGAGGCTTTTAGCTTCTGTCGTATCATTGCCAATATCAATTTTTTTGGGACAATCGTACCTTGTCTGTCTCAGCCTTACTGCGCTGTATAGTTCTACACTTTACAGTGCCCTTTGGTGTATACGCTAGAGAGCTGGTGCTATTGTATGTAGCAATGCGCTGCAACATCCTTTGGTATCCCTAGCCATTGTAGCAACATGGTGCTGAGCATCTTCAAATGCAAACATCAGTCGGTGCTGGTGCTGACTGCTGTGCTGTTCAGCGGCAGTCTGCAGATTGTGGAGATAGTGCATGCTGATATGTACCGACTGAACTGTCATGTCTGAAATGTACTCCNGTTATTCTCATGTCAAGTTGCTGATTGCAAAGATGGCACATGCAGCAAAGACCTACAAGTGCAATCAAACCAAGATTCTTGTTGTGCTGCTGCATTAGGTGGAAATCTTGACAATAGATCTGCATGCTGCAGAGTTCAATGTGCATGCTTTTGGCAGATGCAGCAATGACCCGACCGCTTGGGCAAAGATGACTTCTGTATGTGGCATGTCAGCTGTGGCATGCAACTGACCATCCCATATCATGCGTCAAGTCTTCTGCTCCAATTTTACATATATAGCAATCAAATTTTGCTTTTGATGGCAGGCCATGACAAGTCTTGGTGACACTGATCATTTCGAGAAAGTGCGAGTTTTGGCCCTCAACCCCAAATCGATTACAATGGGTCAACTGTATGGCGAGNTACTGACACAGCAGCACATGTGTACATGAAGCAGCAATAAAGCAAGATGCAAGCTGGCAAGCAAAAGACATGACATAGCACGTTTGCGTCTTTAGACTGCAGAGTTGTGCAAATGCTTGGTGCTGTGCTGCCACATGATTGCTAAGTGGCTGCTGGGTTGTTGGAGCGATGAGCTTTGGGTACTGCCTTGTCACATGTTGCNGGCCTGGTTGCCCTGCTTGGCTGCGCTGTTGTAGGTGTCCTTGGCGTGCTGCTGAGCAGAGCCTGCAGCTTGCTGCCCTGATCTGGCAGCTTGGTTGTAGGAATCCTGCAGAACACAACTGCCAGCTGAAAATTTCTCCACTGTTGCTAGTCGTTATTGCAACCCAGTATTGCAAATCAAACAGGCAGACGCGGCAGATGAGTGCAAAAAGACAAGCGCTTGTATGCTGCCAGGCATTGCATTGCCACGACCTGCCATAGGTCACAATTTGTCTCATTTCTGAAACATGTAGATTTTGTGCAAATACAGTGTATATAGTTGGACATTACAGGGCTTAAAATAGCCAAAATGCATTTGGTGTTCACATCAAGTAGCTTCAGTTCAGCAATGATGAGGAGGCTGGGCAATATGATCATATTTACAAGGTGATGTGGGATGAGGAACACATACCTTGGCATACTTGCCAGCCTGGTCGGCGGTGCNCTCAGCAAAGAGCCTGGCAACCTATACAACTTGCACTCTTACAAGTACTCTGGTGCGTGAAACTCATCAAAATGTTGCAGACAGCAGCATACGTGCCGATGCAACGCTCGGACTCAATTCGCGGCGTGAATGCAGCACACAGCGCAGAGTGTAGCAAAACTTACAATTGCTGCACATTCGCAGGTCTTGCAAATGACAGAGTAGTTCACATTGAGGGTGACAACGGCAACCTGAAGATCACCAAGTTGATTTCCAAGAATGCCAACAAGCCTAGNAGTTGACAGCGCCAGTATACCTGTCATGCCACAGTGCCATACCATTGCAGCTGTCTTTCATGCCCTTATAGCTGTTGACTGTTGACCCAGCCCACATACATCTGGGTCTTGTGTGTCCTGTAGCTTCACAAAGGCTCCAGCATGCTTGCAGCCAGAGTTTGATTGTTGATTAAGTTATTCAACGCCGTTGCTTGACATGAGGTGTTCACTGAGGCATTGCGTCCATCCTGACAAAGGCATCTTTGCATTACAGAGGGCAAGCAATGGGTGAAGAGCATGCTGGACCTGGAGTCACCACTGAGCAAGGAGCTCAAGCAGTTCTTACACAGCTCTCACAGCTGGGAAGCTCTCCTGACCCTGTCCAACAGCTGCTCTAGGGTACGCTTTTTGCCACTCCCAGCACCATTCACGCCAAGTGGTGATAAACACTGTGTACATGAACGCAACTGCAGTCAAGGCTTGCATCATTCTGGCATCTAATGCACGCAGAAGCGACACACACCACAAATCCTCGCTTGTGGGACCCTCATCATAGCAATGTTGCAATCTGGTGATCATGTGTTATGGAATGTGGAGAGCACTGTCTCATTTTTACAATGCAGACTACCAGTCCTATCAGTGGACGGGTATAGGCACCAAAGTCTGACAACCCAAAGCCAGNGAACAGGCTGGACTGCGACTGTTTTGCAGTGTGCAGGCCTTTTGGGGAGGTGACAGGGGAGTTGAGGGGGGATGTGGTTGGGGGAGGCGATGTCCATGCATCGCTGTTGTCCTGTTCAGCAACAGGTCCCTGCACCAATTCCCACAGCTGCCAAGAAATTTGGGAAGGTGCATTGCACAAGGGACAGTGAGTTATGCATGCCTAGCCACTAGCCAATTGCGCTGTGAAAGATTCAAGGACAGTTGATGTAAATGCTGCAATAATTACAGGGTGACAATGTCTGTTGCAGTGACTGTGATCACCCAGTTGAAGTGACGTCTGCTTGTAAAATGTGACACGTAATGCAAGTGCATACAGCAGCAAGCACTGAGGCAGCTGCAAGCGTATTCGGCAGCACTGACTGGCAGCATGTTTGCTGGTGGAGAACTGACCGCAGGTCCCACAATGTCCATGCCATGGCTGCCGGCGTAGAACAGCTCCTTGAGCTTGACAAAGCCCTGCACCTTCTCCCGGCCTCTGCCACTGATGATGGAGGTAGGAAACAGGCAGGCTGTGGCCCGTACTGCTGCCCGCATCTGCACCAGATAATGAGCAAGTTGAGGCCACACGCTGTGTGTTACAGATGTCATGGCGCAGAAGGATTGTGTGCATAAGTAGCAGTGTGGCAACCTGTCAGACATAAACAAGCCACTGCTCCCAAAGTTTACCTGCTCTGACATGAACGCAGCATCAGGATTCTTGACAATNCATGCATGCTTGCTGCTGCTTGAATGCTGTGATGAGAATGCTTTGCGTTTTTGGCCCATGATGAGTGGCCAGTCGCCGAGACGGTCTATAATGCATGAGCATCAGAAGGTGATGTGGAAATGCAGATTCGTCCTTTCTCCAGGGCTTGGTATTATGTGCTCCATCCACAACAATTTTGCTACCAGTTCAGCAACTGACAAAGGTGCCAGCCTCCATATGCGCTTGGTACATGCCGTAGTTGAAGTCCTTGCTGCATACATTCAGCATTACTAGGACTTCAATTCTGGCACTTACCAGGCGCATATGGCTGCGCGCATGACTACTCTGGCAGTACAGCTGACAAAGCCTGCCAGCCTCCGTCCACTGACACAATGAAGCAGTAATAGATGTACTAGTAATAGATGCACAGAAGCATGATAATAATTGCAGATGTACGTAGTGCGTAGACTTGGCATCGGAGCGCGTGTACCTTCCGTTGTCAACTCCTGCTTTGCGGAATAAACAGTAGGTTGCGCAAAGGAACATACTGGCCAGCCAGCGTGCTTGCGCGTGTTGTCGTGTCCTACTTGACAATTCCTGCATCCATACGTGATACCCAGCGCAACAGCCCCAACTCGTCACGCCCCAAGCAAGTTCAAGTGTACAGCGACATAAGCACACGCGTGCTGTCTCCTGAGAAACATACAGGCGTGTCAGCTAGTGTCAGCCGGTGCTGTTCAGCTTGACGTTGTAGTTCTTGCATTGCTACCGTCTGCTGCTGGCACATACACAGATCTGTCGGCTTGTGGTAGCTCACACTTCTCAGCAGAGCGTATGCCGGTGCCACGGGCATGAACAGTGATGAGCCTGCATTAGTTCCGCAGTGGCTCCAAAAAGGAGTACCGCCTGGAAGTACTGGTGGTCACAACTCCAGCTCAACTTCGCAGTTCTCCCTTCGAGGTATGCTTGTTTTGCGGCCAGCTGCGGGCTGTTTGTACGTTGCTTGCATGATCATAGCTTCCTCAGCTAAACAGCGCACTTCCCGAGAATATCGTGGTCTCTCGCTGTAGACTCCAAAACTCGACCTAAACGAGAAGCGCCAGCAAGCACCGTACGCACCAACGCCACCGCCAGTCGCGAAGGAGCATTTGGGCGCACAGAGCGGGATCCTATCCGACGGGAGAGGAGCAACCGCNCACGTCAGTCATGCTGCCCTTGACAAGCTGTGCAAAGGTCTGGGCTGTGCATTCAGGCGGCACCCATGTGTGAGACAAAGCCTTGAATAATCCTGACAACACAGGTCNCAGCTGGGGCTGGTGTTGCCTGTGTTGCCACAACAAACTTCAGAACATACCATCTGATCAACAGCTTTCTGTGGGCATGTGAGCCCATTGTACACTACAGCACAGCTGCAACACGCCTGCCAAGCTGCCAGGCTTGTGTTTAACTGTGCGGCAAGCAGCAGCTAGTTGCCAAGCAAGTTATCCCTTTATGAGTCACTGGCACACATGGACACTGTGAAGTGAATGTTGGTCTAACCACTACATTTTGCAATTTGCACTGGAGCCACAATGAGCATGCTTGGTGAACTACATACCATGANGCAGGCTGTCTCTACATACCTTCCACTTGCTTGAAGGTGAGGGACTGATCTCATTTTGGCCGTACTGGCATATGCAACAGAATGAGGCTAGCACAACAGAGTGCAGAATCGGGCCTTCCACAAGCATGCCTTTTGCAGTTGCCTTCATGTGCCAACAGCAGCTGGTGCTGATCTGCACAGCAAGGTGTGCAGCGGGCTACGCATAAACCCACAACACAGAGTCCAACGCACGGTGAAAGCGTGAGACATACTGCTGGCCTTTGTAGTCCTCGCCACGCAGAAGGGTATCAAGCACGCCATGATCATCCATGTCTTTCAGGATGGCTTCTGCTGAGAGGACCATGCCCGCATGGCCAAATGCTGGGCCCATCTTGCCATGCTCCTTCACATAGGCCTGCACATGCATGACCAAGCTTGAAGGAGTTCCGGCTCCTGCTTTCATTGTGGTGGCATATTGCCATGCCAGCACACACAATCAGGGAATCAGCAGACTGACAGAATACCTTGTAGGTTGTTGAGATTGAGATACTCAGCCATAGCCATGACTCACCTGGCCAAAACTCCTAGACACACTTGTGAAGACTGCATACATTATCAAGTATACATACTTGGAGCCTAGCTACAACAATTGCTCCTGAACATGATACCTGTGTCATTCAAACAATAACACTAGCTCACAACCCAACTCCCAAAACAAGTACTTGAAGGGGGCCAGCATGTGAAGGCAGTCAACTCCCGCAGAATAAGTGCTTGGCACCTAAACACGCATATGAGGTCAGCATACCCTTCANGCACAGGTCAACCATTTGGGAGTGTCCCAGCCCCTTGACCGCCCTGGTGCTTGCATGACTGGGGCATGCATGACGTCCACATCTGATTCAACATCCGTGATTGACAACCGTGAGGAATATCTTACACGCAATAGTATGTCAAGCAGCATTGCTGCTGAACCACGGCAGTCACACCAGTCACACATGTGACAAACTCCGCCGCTCTTCATGTAGGATGCTTGTAAAGGCTATGACGTTGTGCCATGACAACATAATTTTCCACTGAGCTAGAGTCACAAGCATCTGCACTCGGCTGGATCACGCTGACACACCTGGTTGTAGTTATCATGTAGTCATCATACAGATACAAACATCATCCACCACATTACTGTCTCTCAGTACATTGGATCACACCAAGTGTATCGTCTAGTACTACACACTCAACAGCAAATCACATTTACATTTGCACTGCAGTGCTCACGGCGCATGTCAATGCTATGCTCAGTTGACAGTCTCACTGCNTTTCCTGCTGCTGCTTCTGCTGTGCCTGCTGCTATGTTCAGGCCTGCATACAGGCGTATGGCTTATGCGCTGAGCGCTACGTCTGCGCTGAGGGCTCACTCTGCGCTGAGGGCTGAGTGCCCACGGGCCTGTTGAGGAGGAGACCATACGACGCGCACACCGTCTCTGAGTCGCGCTGACGGCTGATGGACTGTCACGCCTGCCAGCGTATCTGTGCC
The DNA here is from genome assembly GCA_000818905.1 of Trebouxia gelatinosa. Classification (NCBI taxonomy): domain Eukaryota; kingdom Viridiplantae; phylum Chlorophyta; class Trebouxiophyceae; order Trebouxiales; family Trebouxiaceae; genus Trebouxia; species Trebouxia gelatinosa. Next base: position 152,687 of record KN805353.1, on the reverse strand, counting down.
GTTGCGATCCAGGCAAGTAGAGCCGACGTCCTTCCCTATCGGCGCGTCCGCCCTGATCTGCGCAAAGAGGGAAAGAGGCNGCCTACAGGCTTCTGCAGCCTGTGCAAGTGTTGCTGCACCAGAAGTGATCACAGGAGAGCTTTGATGACAGACTCACAGGCAACAGCACAGCAGATAGCTGAAGATGCGCAGAGCATCAAAGGCGGAGAGGTACAGCTCAGCATGACACACTGTTAGCACTACTCCAACCTGCAGAGTTTTGCAGCATGTGGTGTGCAGAAGCTGATGGCACATGCAAGGGCAGAGTTTGATGAGGGCTAAGCAGCTGGGAGAAATGTTACGCATGCATGCACAACCTGCACAGACAGGACATGTCAAGATGGGTGATCTTCATACAATGCAGAAACAAGGGCATGGGTTTGGCAGGGCATATGGGGAACTGGGCAGAGTAAAGCAGTGCAACAGATGCGTGCACATCTCCTGCAGATGGACAAGGCTTGGCAGGGTGTGTGGTGCAGGCACAAGGGCAGGGGGCGCTGCATGGGCTGACGAGGGCTGTGCAAAGCATACTAAAGTGCAGAACGTCTCTTATAGACAGACAGACAGACAGGGGGTTTACATCTTCAGCCAGCCAGCAAGGCTGCACAGATGTGTCAAGGATTGTACCTTGACTAAACGACACACAGCCTACATGTTCATCAGGTCTAATCTGTCTAACAACAAGTTGAAGACACCTAGACGGTTCTGTTGTGGAACAGACAACATGGTGTCAGACAACATGGTGTTTGACAAGGAGGTGAAAAGGAACTGAAACTTTGCAATATTAGGTTGTAAAAATGGGCATTTTTCATCACCTACAGCTGGTAATGAGCATTGACTGCAAAGCCTAGTATGACGGGGGACAAATGGTGTCGTACACCTACCACTATCAGTAGGCAGTTAATGGCAACTGAGTTTTGAGTTGCAAGAAACCCTTCATACGCTTGCCTATGCTACCACGCAACATGCTATGGTGTTACCACATAAACCTTGCAGTGGATCCGTCTGGCCACCTGAAAGGTCTGCACAGATACACGTACAAGGTCACAGCATTGACCACTATATAGACCATCAGTGTCAGTCTCAGCTGTATTGCAGATAGTGGCTGCATGTGCAGGAGTAGCATTGCAAAAGGTGTTGTGAAGTACCTGCAAAACAAACCTCTGTCAACCAGGGCGTTGCTGACTAAATAAGCATATTACTTAGCCACCGCACTCAGCTTCCATGAGGTCTTAATAGCTAACNGAATATGCAATGCCAAAGGAACCTATAAATGAATATGCAGGCTGTTTTGCGCAAAGCATGCTTGCAAGGTGATGGGCATCAGCAAGTCATTGGGATGAACAAGGATACACAGGCTGCAGTGATGAGCTCAGTTGGAGTGTGTGCCAATACAGTGAGTGCCTCATGAGCATTGTGTCACTGGACAAGACAGCTGAGTTGGGATCAAGGTCAAGGCAGGTGGTTATGGCATCGAGCTCGCTGTCTGTACTCAGATGAGTCACCACTTGCAGAGCTCAAATGCATGCAGATATGGCTCATGCAGCTGGCAACTATCTTGTATAAGGGAAAAGGTATACCTGTGACTCCTGTCAAGATGGAGATGATGGAGAATGATACTGCAAAGTTAGTGAAGGTTGTGAATCCTCTGTTTAGCTGTTGGGTGTATCCCAGTGCTGCAAGCTTCCGTTCTCCGCTGTCAATCGACGAGCTGCCGCTGCTGAAGCTGGGATCAGGGTCATCAACCTTGAACTGATTACTCAGCAGGTCGTTGCGGGACATGACCGACGCGTCAAGGATCTCTGCAGCCACATAAATATATGGATGGTTAGCTTTAGCGTGTTATGGTCCGACGCAAATCAGTGAACGCGATCATGACAAGCCCCGAGCTTGCAAGTGTTCAGTGTGCATCGACGGGTGTTATGCACAAGGTGCAGTGGACTTGAGCACAACGCATGCACGTGCTGAGATGTTGGCTAGCGTGGATTGCAGTCGCACACGTACGGCTGCATTGCGGCAGTTGGCAAATTGACTCAGGTGCATCATTCGGCACATTTAAGCAAGGCGACCGGTGGCGATGACACAGGCAACACACGACACACACTATTGCTGTCCCAGTGCTGCAGTCAATCCTGTCGTACGCGGTTGCACAGCGCGATGTGGGTATGCACCTACGCAGGTGGGCTGGAAAGTCTTCGAGTACCCCAGGAGTCAATACAATTGCGAAAAGCACGGCGTATTGTAGCGTTGGATTTGAGCGTTGGCGCGGACTGCAAACCCGGAAAGGTCACTTTTGCTACAACCGCGACTGCAGCTTTGTAGGAGCGTGAGTGGGGCGCGCGGAGTCCTACGGAAGGCTCAGCGCTGTTTAACTTCAAGCTGCTTGGTCAAAAGCTTGAACGACGCAATCGCCCTCCAAACAGATGCATNATCTCTGGCTGGGGACACTGCTCTAGAAGATGGTTTCTGCCTTGGTGGCGACTTAGGTTTGCGGGGAACCAGCACAAAAGCAACACTGCAACAGCGAGTGTTGGGGGTGAGTGCTGCTGTGGCACCTAGTAGCATTCATGTCATGCTGAGCCTTGACCATGCCTCGCAGACTACGCCAAACATAGTCGCCGTGTATTGCTTGCTTTGATGGTACCATGGGACGTGGGTGTGTGCAGCGCACAGTGGTGCATGCTCATCCAATCTCAGGTACCCCAGTGTATGCACAACTCGAGAATGTAGTGTCAATTTCAGAACTGCTGCAGCCTGGTGCAGGTGGCAGCGCAGTAACTGCTACAACTGTAATGCAACTTACACATGTCTTCATGGACNGAGAAAGAGAACTCGCCTGCGCCTGTGCAAGCCACAGACAAGCTGCCAGGCAAAACAGCAGTGCTGGGACAGCAATCAGCAGANAAATCCATGTGACGTCCTTGCTTTCTTGTAGCCTGAAAGTCTTGCACAAGCTGCTCACAGAAAACAGCACATTGTATAGCTAGTGTGTGGGCTGTGCAGTCTGCTTGCTGCAATGGCACAGCTTTGACAGGCAGGGCTGCAAGCTTCGCATTTACAACAGGCTTGCTGCCCTCCCATAAATCGGACAGACTGCTGTGTGTGCTCAATAGCTTTGCTACATCCAGCCTGGCTGAGTTGAGACTGCTTGCGGTGTCAACATCCAGGTCAATACTAGCAGGCAATAAGCTAGCCACTTCAGCACTTAGTGCTGGAGCAATTTCTACTCCGGGCTGTGATTGGCTCTGCTGTGCATGAATGCGGACAATCGTATGCTGATTGCGTCTTGCAAGTCTCCCTGCTTTGTGGGGTCCAGGAAAGCGTCTTGCGCAGGGGAACGCGCGAGCTGCACGATAGGTCACGTTGTGTATCGAGACAAGTTGGCCGTTTGACGACTTGAAGACGCCACGCCCGATGTCAAGCATCGTGTCCGGTCTGCGAAATCTCACGTTGCGAGCCACACCATTTTGCAGCTGATAGAACTGCTAGTGAGGTGCATATCGACGCAAGTACAGTATGTCGTTGCCTAGAAAACATCATCATCGCCTAGAAAACATCATCATCATCATCATGCATGAGTCTCCCGCATGAGTTTCAGCTGGATAGAAAGTGAAGTACCCTTAGCCAGTACACTCGCCCAGATATCTGATCGTAGCCATCAGAGAACCAGAATTGGCCGATCTTGCTGCAACGTGCAGAATCCTAGTGTCAGAATGCGCCAGTCTCGGCTATGTCCTGCCNAGCATCCCATCTGCACAGCATTGTGCATCCATGTGACAAGCAGTCAAAGTTATTCACCCCAGCAAGCATCTTCAACAGCATAGTGCTCACCATAGTAGGGCCTGCCCTTGATGCATGCATTGCTGTTGCAGAGTCGTCTAGTGCCTTTGCCCATCACGCATTATATACCTTCCACAATGTCAAAATCTCACCTGTCTTTATGTTGCAGTCACTTATAGCCCATAACATGCTCAACATAATGAGGGCGTTGCAAGCTTGTATGCATTCAAAAGCTGCTCGTGGCGCATGACATAGTGTGGGTATGCCCATTGCATGCGTACTTGCCCAAGGGTGCGTCTGACCTGCCCACAATTGCAATGCCTCACATGGTCTGTCCACCAGCTCACTGTTGGCTATCTGCTCTTATGAAGGCCCTCAGCCAATCAAGAGGGTGCTGAAGGACTTGGCCAGCACCACTGAGCGCCGCACACCTGGCCTCGTCCCTGCTCACAAGGAAACTGCCCATGCCAGACACACCCAGGACACCCCCAGGCTTGGGTTGCAGCATGCTGGCAAGCGGGACCAGGGTGTGGGCCAGACTTTCTTTGCAAGGGCAGGCAATGCGCTGGCTGCCACAAGCCTGCTCTGGAGGCACAGGTCAGCGAAGACTGCTGCAATTCAGGTGAGCACTTATACGACTGTCATATTTGCAATCTCTGCTTGTGATCTGCTTGTTGTGACGTCACACCTTTGCACCCCACATTTCTTCACTCAGCATGATGAATGGAGTGTTCCAGCTTGCTGTCATGTGTGCTGAATGCACACTTGGGGTGTCCGCAGTGCTGCTGCTTGTTACAGCTGCCACTCCTTTGTAAGCTCAGGACCAAGCAGCTCGGGGCCACAGCTGCTGNGATCAAACCTGCAAGCGGACCACTGCCTGTTGGATGCTTGTCGGCTGATCCCTGTACTGTATCTGTCAGAGCTACGCACCACTCTGCCATGACACGCTCAAGCTCACCGAGCACTTCAACATCATTTATGGCGGCATCTGTGTCCTCGATTTGAACATTTGGCATTGGCAATGACACCTTGCCTGTGACACATACAGCCATTTCTGAGTCAGTGGGAGAGACATAAGAGCAAACCACGCCAAGCAAAAAACCCACTGAGGTATGCCAAGATGCTGAGGGGAACGCTTGCAGAATGGACAACTACAGGCAAGCTGGTGAGCGGCTCATACTGTGTATAGGTTGTTGGGCATACCTCTGACTTCATGCATAGTCTGTCCAACTTGGCCTGCAAACTTGTTGAGGTCCGATAGGAACTCATTGAGTACGGCAGCTGGTCCATGGTGATCAAGAGTGCTTGAAAGGACTGATCGCTTGTCCAAGCCAGCTTTTGCTGTCAGCAGGGGAATGTAGATGCTGGAAAGAACCTACGCAAGCAGTGTGCTGCATTTGCTAGCTGTACTACTCGTTGCAGCAATGAGTTCAAGTCCAGCCTCTGCTGCAACTGTTGGTGCTTTGGAAGACACAATCAGTGGCACAACCACAGGGCAAGATGATTGCAGAGGAAGGGTTTGGCACAAATTGCTGGTGTGCACCTGATGAAGCATCTGCAAGGATGGTCCCTCTGCAAGCAGACCACAGTCTAGAGAGTCCATGTCTGCCAGGGCGAGCTTGCCAGACTGGCTGCGTATGAAGTNGACTCTGGGCTGTCTTGTACTACATGCCAGACGCGCTGAACCACATTCATTCCAAACATAGTGACCACGCAAAGCACCAAGACATCTGGAATCATGCCCTTCCACCTGGAGGGCACAGCACATATTCTCTCCACTGTGTGATGTAAAAATGCCGAAGCTGAATGCATGCCTGCTTGGCACAAAGGCAAACTCATGATTCAGTGTGCAATATCGTGAGCATATGGCATGCTCTGCCTTGTTGCTGAAATCTGGATGTTCATGCACATTACAACGCCACATAGAGCATAACATACAGCGATTGGCTGACCTGGAGTTGACGTTGGAAGCATATGACAACACAGGCAGTGCCAGAATGAATGGTGGGTTAGCTGTGATCACTCCAGCTTTCTGCCATTCAAAGAGAGCCCTGGTGTATGTCAGGGCATGTGCATCTGCATTGTAGGTGACCAAGCGCAGTGCTAAGCTGGCAGTGCTGGCACTCAGGTAGTGACCATCTGACAGCAGGATCAGCTGGTCAACTGAGCGGGGTCTGGACATCTGACTGGTAACCAGAATTGGGAATGATGGGGTATGGGATGTCAAAGGGGTGGGTGTGAAGCCATAGGGATTGCCAAGGCTGTCAACATCACCAGAGCCCTGCATCACGCCACGCTGGCTCATCTTGTCTGCTTGTTTGTAACCAGAGCATGTGCACTGACTCTGGGTTGGAAACTTTCCTTGTCGCTGCTTTCAGACAGATGAGATTACAAGCCTAATGCATGCATCGATCNATCCAGCAGACAGACAGATGGACAGACAGCTGGACAGACAGATGGACAGGCAGACAGACATAACTGTCTCTCATCTTTGTGTGACTGACCTCCTGCACTACAGGTTGCTCCAGGGCGCGCATCTGGACATGTGCCGGTTGTGCAGAACATGGCAGCAAAGGTTGCGGANATGCATGCTGAGCCATCATGTGGTGCTTGCAACTTGCTGCTACACCATACCACCTAGTAATGCATCACTGGTCCCCTAGCAAATGCATTTGTGATCATACCTTGCAAAGTCATACAGATGTTATGGAGTGGATAGCCACTCAAGACATGTAGACAGTTGAGGATGCAGCACAAAATGTCCAGCAGCCCATCAGAGGGTGCAACCTTTTCAACCAATATGGACACAGACGGTCCAAGATGCTTACGTGGTGGAGGGCAGTGCGGACATGCTCTCTAAAGGAATCCAGCTCTGCTGACGTCATGCAGTCTGCCTTAGCCAGCACTGGCAACACTGGCACCTCCTNCCTATGAGCGCGCACACCACTTTCAGCACGCACGCAAGTCTGCAACACGCAGCAATGCACACCAGACAGAGCGGGCGTGCCTGCAGGTCGTGTTGCGTCTTTGGTCTTCGGCACTGGGGCAATGTGCACCATCTTNGGCTGACATGAACTGTGCAGCCTCATGACTGGACCTGGCTTCTGTGGCCGGCGCTTCATGATGATCCCACACCATCATCTCGCGCCTTGTCTGCATGGATGCAGCAGCTGGCGCATGGCTGGGTTGATCACATGGCTGTGTATGTCCAACTTTGCCTGTGCTAGTGACTGTTGTGGGGTCCTCTGGGTGTTTGTTGTTGAATGACTGGGTTGGACATCGCATGGGAATGCCCGCCCGCTCAGGTCCTTGTCTGTCTCCTGCTGTTGGGGCCTTGACGTGTGAGGGCATTGCATGCTGATTGCTGCAGCTGGCAATGGAAGGCAGTGGTTGCACACTCTGAGCCTGCAGGTCTAACACTACATGCTTGAGTACATGACTGCTCTGAGTTTGTGCAGTATAATGCAAATACTGCATCTACGGCAATAATACCGCACATCTGAGCTTGTTGAGTTCTTCAGAGTTGACACTTGGCAAGAAGAATAACAGCTGTGTGCAATCCTCCTCATGACAAAATTGTGTGTTAGTTCACCAAACAGCCTGTTGTACCTGACCGCAATCATCATCAGCGTTGCTGAAGCCTCTTTGGCGCTCTTGCCGAGCTTGCTTTAAGGCAATTCGCTCCCGCTCCAGAATTCTCTTGGCATCTGCTGCTTGACTCTCTGCAGTTGTGAGGGCAGATTGTCATTTCGGTCACATAAGGCAGGCTTTGATCTGGCCAGCCGACTTNAGGCATAAATAGTGTTGCAGCAGGTCACTGTTTTAGCCAGGTCAATGCAACTTGCTGTCACCAACTGATTTGCGAGTTGGACTGCCTGAGCGGCCGCTACGCTCTGGGCTGCCATGCCTTGAGGCGTGGCTGGGCGATGAGTCATGTTGCAAGCCAGTCTCCATATTAAAATGTGGGTCAGACAGCTCAACTGTAGCATAACCTGCCTTTGCTTTGGCTTGCAAATCCCTGATTTGCAGTAAGCTGCGCACCCCAAATACAGCTGCAATGGCTATTAGTATAGCTCCTACAGCTATGACTGCCAGAACACCTGCACAATAATTATTCAGCGTGTTGCTGGCACTTGTTTGTAGGCTGTATCATTGCGGTGTATGTGGCCATGACACACATAGCAAATACTGCGCTCTAACCAAACATACAAAGCCATGATAGCATGGCTATGCGGTATTGCATGCCGTGGCATGTCACCACTATGTAGATGATGAGATAACTGACAGTGACGTTGCTCACCTGCAAGGCTACTGCCAGTGACAGGGTTCCCTCCAAGCAAGGTGTTGCCTTGCAAGGTAACACTGTTAACTTGCACATTGGTGACAGGCAACTCGGCCTCCCTCACAAGGTTCCGCAGAAACGTGGNTATGAGCTCAGTCTTTGCCTGTAGGTGTGTGCAGATGCTGTCAGACCTATGGCATGCACCAGAGAGCGGCAAAAGCGAGCCAGAGCAGAGGCTGGGAACCAGCACTATTGGTAGCAGCGAAGCGTGCATGCTGGGAGGCCTGGCTTTGAAAAGGCGCTGGCAAGTAGCCAGGAGGAAGGCTGGGAAGTCTACTGAGAAGCCCAACTTGGTGCTGGGGGTCAATGCCCAGGTGGGTTTGCTGTCACCTGACTGCAGTGCGCTGAGTTGTATCTGTGTATGCGCCACACAAGTTGGGGGTTCATTTGTTGACGATGACAGCTGCGGCACCAATTGCACGCTACACGGGAGCCATGGGGTGTGTATTTGNGATGAGTGGGCAGAGACAGCAGCAGCCTTGGCTGTTTTGCTGCATAGTGCTTCAGCATGAACTCACTATCTGATCAACACACCTCTTGATCGACATACGTACATCTTGGTGCAGGCGCACTTCATCAACAACAGGACAATGGAGATCTTCCGCCCTTTAGATGGCTTAGCAGCAGACATAGCCAATGCCAGTCCACCTCTGGAACAGTGGCGCAAGTTTGTGTACTGCGAGAGCCTGAATGGACATGTCTTTGGTGAAGTAGATCACTTCAAGGTGGGTCACAGCCACCAATTCTGGTCACAGACACAGCTCAGGTACAGCAAAGCAACTGTGATTGTAGCTGCTGCTACCTGTGTCGCATTGCAATCATGGGGTCTGCCTTGCTGCAGTGTGTCTGTGGTGCAAGCAGGGAGCAATTGTGGCTTGCCCTTTGTGGTGCACCATGCTAAACTTGTGCCACTCAACATACCTTGCCACTGTCGGTTCATGCACATACATTGCAACTCCACCGGATCATGTGGCTGTACTGCATCCTGGCATATGCTGGGTGCTGACAGCATGATAACCTGATCTGGGTTACCTGTGGCCAGCTACTGCACTGGCTTGGGGTAGTGTATTTGGTGAAGCAAACCACCAGCGTTACAATGTACCCCAGCATACAGCATTTTGCTTGTATCTGTAGAAGAACACTGCAGCATATGTGCTGCCTTCCCAACTGCACCAGAGCAGGGTGAACAGCCAGACTCAGTAACAGCTCTTCCACAATTGAGTGCAATAACAGGAACTCCTTGTGGTGCTGTAGGGTCAAAGTGGGCCTTGCATGCACAACCTGTCGCCAGAGCCAGTGGCACACCTCTCTCAGCACAAGCTGCTGCCGTTGCTACTACGCCGAGCACAAGCGGCGGCAGNCGCCTTACACCCAGCAGTCTGAGGATGGGTCCGCCTGGTATTTTTACCCTCCCCTAGGGTCCCCTTGGGGGTCCAGGCAACCCCAAGTTGCGGGGCCCCTTCCTGCCTACACCCGCTCTTGATCAGCTTACTGGCCTGTAACCGAGCAGCCAGCGTCAGTTGTCATGCCAACCGCCTCCGCGACATATCAAGCGGTGTCCGAAGTACGGTACCCACATTGTGTACGCACACGTATTGACCAACCGCGTTCAAATGCCAGCTTGTCACGAGACGATTAGAGGGTTTACCGAACGCAAACAGCTGATGTTTAGAGTATGTTTGCAGACACTACCATATATGTGGAACGTCTGCACAGACACTGTAAACGTTGGCTGCAGCAAAGCGCGTCTGTGTATCGTCTCGGGCACTTTAGTGCCGGGTCCCTCATAGCTTGTTTCGATAAGGCTGCAAGCAAATCCAACTGATCAGCTCATGTTTAAGCCATGCAGCAACACAGTCCCTGCAACATGAGACTACACGTGACATGTGACTGCTGGCTGCCGTGGTTGTTTGCTGTTGACAACACTGCACTCATGANAGCATACAACACAGTACATATGTGTCGTATGAGACGTGTGGGACCCTGGCAAATATACCCTTTCTGCAACAGTACAAGGTCAGGTGTGCATGCACTGATGTCTCTGAGTAGTCAGGGCTCGGATAAAAACCTCTGCAAAAGCAACATGATTGTGGTGTTGGCCCTGTGCTGAGGTAAATCAGGGTTGCGTAGACGCTGTGTGCATGTCTCTAACCGGGCACTGTTTGTACCAAGCCTACACACAGTCACATGCCTGTCGCCAAGAACCCCTGTGCAATTCAAGCCACATTTTATGTACCAGCAATTGCCCTGAGAAGGCATTATGCCACAGCTTAGGGCCACATGCAATGGCTTACTTCCTGTAAGTCAGTCAAGTCATCAGAATGTGCTGCTGCTGTTGCCCTATAAGCTCATGGTTGGCATCGGCATCACATCACAAGTACAGGCACTGCAGACCCCAAATGCTATCAGAACACACATGCAACCACAGTCATATCAGTGTACAAGTGGCTGTCAATGACAGCTCATTTACTTNAGATGTGTATAAGAGACAGGTGCTTGCACGACGTGCAAACTAGCGTCCTGCGCAACATAGCACATGGACGCTATCCCGTACGTCGACTCTTTGGTCAAGGAGTACCTGCTATTCAGAGGCTTCACTAGCAGTCTTCGAACCTTCAACCGAGACGTCAGCACAGACCGCGGACGTGGCTTTCAAGCTGATCAGCTTTGCGAGCTAATCTTCCGCAAGCTGTTGCCCCAGAGTCAAGCAATTGAGCTCATGGAAGTGCTCGATTTCCTCAGTAAACGAGTATATAGCAGGTTGCCTGGCAGCTACGNGAAAGCCTGCAAGACTTTGCCAGCAAACATTTGCCACCATATCAAGTGCCGAAGATTTTCAAGCTGTTGGAANGTGCACCAGTGCATTGCAGTACCAGTGCACTCTGGCACGCATTTGCCTCTCAGATTTGCTGCTATAGCTGTTGCTGTCACATGCCCATGGACAGTTGAACCAGCTTTGCCACCATCAGAGCAGACCAATGCAACAGNCTAGACAAGCTGAGAAGGCAGCCAAGGCAAGCAGAGACAAGAAGGCACCACGGCGTGAAACCCAAGACGCACAGGCTGAGACTGTAGCAGGTGCAGTTGCATTGTAGGTTGCATGTCACCTAGTCATGTTTATGGCGGAGAATGCAGTATATGCAGTATATGCAGTGCAATGGTCTGCACATACAGCATACTTTGACATTCTTCATACTACTTGGTATCATGACAGCTGAGTATATGTACCTGTGTGTAATGCTTACATCTGGCTCATGAATGGCTTTGCTTGCACCAGTGAGATCTAAGGCCTTGCTCTGAGATCTGTCTACACAATTCTTGCCTTTCTGAGATACAGCTGCCTGAAGCACTTCCAAAAACGCTCACGCTGGTGTCACCAGGAACAGCTTCTGCAGTCAGCACTATGCATACCATGCCCAGCTCAGCACGTGATACTTTGTTGTGCGCGTCATTGAAGATGTTTGCAGGCACGCTGAACCAATTTATACCCGGCATCTCACGCATAGCTTTATGCCATCGCAATGGCAGTCACGGCAGTGACTGAGTAACTGCCAGCTGTCGTGCAGGGTATGAGGGCCTGGATGAGGATGAAATTGATCCAGCCTTCAGCTTTGCTGGGCAGCGGCTCAAGTCTATGAGCAAGGCAGAGGTCCAAGACTACATTGATTTGGGCACCAAAAAAATGGATGCAGACAGCCCACTGAAGCAGGCATTGCGCCGGGGCATTGGGGTGCATCACAGCGGCTTGCCAACAAAATACCGCCAGGTTGTGGAGATCCTCTTCCGCTGTGGGCATCTGCGAGTGGTCATTGCTACAGGTAGGGTGTAGTTCCTATCACTTTATGCAATCAGTGCTCAGCAACATGAAGCCGCAACACCGCATGCCCTGCCGTCAAGCATGTATTCAGCGCATTCAAAAGCATGTATAGGTGACTGCAGTGCTGTTGATCACAGTTGCAACAGCATGCAGGTGAACAACTATTCACATTGCAAGAGCTCTTACTGCCAGGTGCTGTGTCAGCACATTGCTTAAAACTCTGCAGAGGGGGCTTACGTCAACCTGTTGTGCATGCATGCAGGCACCTTAGCATATGGGATCAACATGCCATGCCGTACAGTCATCTTTGTGGGGGACCACATCTTCCTGAACGCCCTGCAGTTCCGCCAGATGAGCGGCCGTGCTGGCAGGCGTGGCTTTGACACCCTTGGACATGTCATCTTCATGCATGTGCCACAGCGCAAAGTTGCCTCCTTGATGATTTCANAGGTACAGCTTCATCCTGCAGCATAAGCCATGCAAGTTTCATGTATAGATCAGCAGGATGATGTGACTTACTGCACGCATGATACGGAGCATTGCATGGGGGAGTCATGCAGCGTGTTCAGTGCCAACGAGCTGGAGTCGCATCACAAACTGCTATCTGGCATGTGCAGGGCGACCTGCTGTGCATCAAGTATGACAATAGAGTGCACTGCCATGCCCAGTAAATTGTTATACCGCCTGCAAGACACTGCTGCTTCTGTTTGGTGGTCATACATCATGGGCGCTGCAGTGTGCATCAGTGGCTGTACTGCAACAATTGCGGGGAACATGATTCTGTGCCTTTCAGAAAATCCTGTAATTGACCACGCTGACAGCGGAAGGGGTGCAAGCAACTTCTCATGACATAGTAGCATATTGACTTGCTCATGTTCTGGTAGCAGAACAATCAAAGCCAAACACTGCTGGACATGTCAAAGTTTGCATAGCATCTTGAACTGTAGACATAATCTCCTGCCACGTCACATGCAAATCGATTCTGTATACGACACATTTGACATTTCGTGCCTGTTGCATTTTGCAACAGTTTTTGCTGGTGCTTGGCTGCGGGATAATACAATAAAGCACAGGCAGGTCAGGCAGATGAGAGCTGTAGAGCTTTGTTACGTACAAGAGGTCCATCTATGTCAGGGGATGAGTAGTGGGAGAAGCTTGGGGCTGAGAGGGCCCCAGGTCGGGCCTCATGTGGGTCCCCCACTGGGCTCGCTGGCATTATAGGTGGCATCACAGCTGGCATGGCAGTTGACATCTGTTGAGCATACCCTTCCTGGGCTGCAGCACCAGTAGGTTACATTGTTGCCAAAGCAAATTCCTATTCGCGACTTATGTCATGGCTATTGGTTGCAGCTTACCCATGGGCATCACCTTTCATGTGAGCATTGTTGCATGCCAGGAGACAGCACAGCAGTACAAAGCCTGAAGAAATCTGCATATGATCGGCTGATGTTGCACTGACTAATGGTGGAGGACAAGCAGTGTGAGCACAGTGAACAACAAGCAAATGCCAGGTGTACAAGAGGCATGCAAGCGCAGTGCAGTGACTGACCACAGTAGCCATTGGTGTAGTTAAAGGGACCCCAACTGGGTGGTGCCAGGGACCCGTAACCATTTTGGCAGGGGCTCTTGTTAATCTTGAACCCAAGGGCTTCCTGAATACCCAAGCACGACATTTCATTCCACGCTTGCCAAGGTGAGCGCACAACTTGAGGGCATTGTCACAAAGCCGTGCAGCAGATGGGCACTGCTGTGATATATGCAAAATATGAAACTGGAAGCAATCACGGTGTCAGGCAATACCCACATAGCAAGATCAAGGCAAAAATGTCCAGAGGGCACTTACCACTTGCTGCACTTGAAAGCTCAGGCTCTGCATGGTATCCCTCCAATACCCTACTTGCCTTTCCAAACTCAAAACATCTTGCTGCAGACTTGCGTTGTCAGCTTGCAGACTCCTTTCCCTGCAGGACACCTTGTGTGAACACTCAGGCAGCATGCTGAATGTACCAGCGAGCAGTACATTGTGCATATGTGAAGCGCCTGCTGCAGCCATGATGATGACAAGATGCAAGGCTGTTCAACAAAAGGGATATGATCACTGTGACAACAACGTTGCATTCAGCTTGGAGTGGCTTCTTTAAACCTTGAGATGCAGCACACGGCTGATTTTCATGAACCGTGGTTGCCATCATTGTNGATGTACAATACAGCACAGCAACAGTACAAGGATACTGCTGCTCCACTTGAGGATGCTATCCAGTAGATCACCAACCACAGCAGCCACTGATGCATTAGCGGTGATTGTTTTGTTCACCTTGCGGAGCATGGAGCCGTAAGATGAAGATGCAAATACTGTCCGTCTTGAGGCAACCGGCTGTCCAATGCTGCTCTGCCCAGATCTGAAGACATAGTATGCTGTCCACAAAAGGAAATATTGGAGGGTGTTTAGGTGCAAGATCTTGGCATTGCCAAAGCTAGGCACTAGACGGCCGTGGTACTGCGGCCATCTGTCCAACTCTTGCTGTCCTGCTTCTGTCTTCAGCATGATCTGCGATGCAGTCTTATCCTGCTGTGAGATGTCTTGCTTATTCTCACTGTACATATCAAAAGCAACGCAACTCATTCTGATTCTTTTACTGCTGTAATTTGACAATGCCTTATTGTATCATATATGCATTGCCAACGTTACGCGCAGCACTGTGCGCAGGCCTGAACACACCTGAGTGAGGAGAGGCAAGCGGCTTTCTGGAAACACATACTCTATCAGCTCATCTCTGTCTGCCAAATCCATGGCTGCCATAAGGTTACCTATATGCAGGAACAGTCTGCGTGCTGGCGAGCAGGCATAAAGCTTGCTTGTGCAGCACAGATGCTTGTGAGATACCTTTGGGACCAAGCAGGTGCACCAGTGCACGAGCATCGTCGCTCTGGTTGCCCTACAGGTGGCACTGATCANGGTCTGCTGGCACACTGATGCTGCATTGTCTCCCGCGCATACTTGCTTACACCCTGTATGTTACAGAACAAGCGCAAAAAGCTGCTGGTGTGCTGATGTGCATGCATTCACTCACATGCCTGTGTGAGCGGTGCATCACGCCCCGCAGTTGGCATGCCCTCCATGTAGCCTGCCAAGCTTGCACTCAAACACCTTTACCATCATTGCTGTGAGCAGCTGCGCACCTGGCTTGGTGGTGTTGGGCGTGCTGTCAGTCTGCATCATACACGACTAGTCAGCAGCACCTGATTATGCTGTAAAGTGTAGATGAAGTGTGGATGAAGTGTAGATGAAATGTGAATGCTGTAAAGTGTAGAGTAGCTTCTGCTGCCTAGTGCACAGCAGCGTACAGTTCAAGAACGTCACAGTTTGTGCACACGAGGTGGTTGCTTTGGCTTTGGTTCATTTGATTGGCATGACACAGCTCGGAGAGCAGTAGGCTTTGAAGCAGCACTGTAAATGTCTATGTAGGCAGCAGCCGCTCTTTTTCAGTGTAGGCATGTCTTGCACTGCTTTGACCGAAGCACATCGCCTGCTGCTCTGCCACCTAAGTATACCGCGTCTGACCCAAGTAGGCACGTTGCTGAAGTCATGCACATCCACGTGTGTCTCTTGGCTTCACAGCTCATGGCAATGTCATTCAACAAAGCATGTATGTATAGTCAAAACATCTGCGCTTAACAAATCACCAATGGGCAGCAAATGCCGGGGCACAGCACGAGTGCACTCCTTGCAGGCAATCCTTTGTCAGCAAGCATGCTGTGCTGTGTGTCGACCTTATGTCAATCCTTTGTAATTGCTGAGTGGATGTGCCACAGCACTGGACAGACTCGATGTCATACCATGCAGTTCATCCGCTACATGGTGTCTTCCAACATTGGGGAGGTGGTGGCCATCTTNGAGCCCGAGAGGGTGTGTAGCTGCTGCTGAACTGTCAGGGCTTGTTACTGACAATGCTTGCTGGGTTTTCCGCCTCCGTTGATGGCCCGCCGCGGCTGAGGCCGGTAGAGTTGCGAGCATCACAGCTTAGATTTTGCTTGAAACGCCTGATTCAAACGCTAAATGCATACTGAACCATGGTTCCAAATGCCTAGTTCCCAGCAGCGTGATACTGCTCGCAACCACGTCGCCTTGGTCCAATTGCTGCAGCTTCGCCCTTGTCCGATATCCGCAGCGTACAGTAAGAGAAACAGAGCATCTCATGCTTGGTCTCGGTTCCACAGCAGCTAGTTGCTCCTAATGCGCTCACGTGCTTTTCGCTGTCGGGCCTTCCAGCAAGCTCACAGAGTGTTTTCAACCACTCNCTGAAGGCACCTGTGTCCATGCACGCTGCCCTGTATTTCAGGTCAGTCCCACCGCGTGTGCAGCAAGAGTCAGTTTCGCACAGTTGGCAGTGATGACAAACCAGCTGAACCTGTGAATACTGGTGTTGACACATGCATGTCTGAGGGTGGAACACCTGCATAACAACAAACATCTAGGGATATCAGACACCTTGCAACATGTCAGGCATGCACACGGGATGCAACAACTTGCAGACTAATACAGCCATAGCATGCATATTCCCTTGACAATGTGCCTGCCTGTCTAAATGCTAGTGCTAACCTTGTGCAGGTTTGCACAATCAATTGCATGTTCAGTAGCGGATCACTCTCACACCAACAAGCATCTTGGGCTGCCAGACACTTTGCGACACATCAGACAGCACTCAGCTTGCCATGGTAGACACAATGGTATCTACAGATGCATGGACTAACATGCAACCAACTAAACACTGATACAGCTGTAGCACAGAGGTTTCCTATACGCTGTGTCTGACTGTCATAACGCTAGTCTTCACTACGTGCAGTCTTGCAAGGTGTATCACTCAAGCAGGCAGCTACCTTGAGGAGGGGGTTGGGCAGCTCCTGCCCTGCTGGNGTGCTCAAGACAAATCAAATGCATGTCTGTACAGTTAGCAAGCGCATACTGACTGAAGGCTTACCATCAGCTGCAGCCATGAGGAAGATGTCATCAAAGTCAAAAGGTATGGCACTGTCTGCAAAAACACCTGCAAAATATTCCAGGTTGCTTTGGCTGAAAGGCTGCCACTTGATCCACTACAGCATGTGGTAGCAAATTGACACATGCCATCAGGACTTACCAGAAGCCGAGGTCTGAACAACCACATGCATGTCTGAGGGTTATTTGAGGGCATGTGTAGCAGGTCACAGCTTGTCAGATGAGTCAGCAGTGCCTGATATGGCCTATATTGCTGTGCAGATTACCGCTGAGGATGAATACACAACACTATGCACCTTTCTAGAGACCCTTCTCACCATGCTCTGGTGAGCATTGCCATGCTTTGCTTGCCTCACAGTGGTACACCTACTGTATGTAGCCAAAACCAGTGTTTGAGTAGAAATCCCAGTACATGGTTTCAACTTCACATGCATGGCACTACTAATGCATGGCTTGCTCAGTGTCATCTCGCCATGATCTTTGATCATGCATAAGCAATTTGCTGCGCTACACACAGCCTTCATGTGCAAGAAAGATCTGCAAGAACATATTCCTTAGGTGCTCAGCTTGATAATGAAGTTCAGCTAGAACTGCATCCCAACCAGTGCTAAGGCACAGCTCAACAAGGCCGTACACTGCACTTGCATGAAGACTTGGCTGATTTCAAACATTGCAAGCTACTTGTACATTATCAATCACATTGGCCTGCACGATGTTTGCTGCCTCAATGGCACTCACCCGCAGCTGCTGGCCATGCACAGCGACAATTGCACCTGCCCAATGCTGTAGGCCTCATGTTTGCAGGTATCCCACGACAGTTGCGACACTGAGCAGGCGGGCACGGGACCGCATAGAGGCAGCGTTTGAGCAGAGTGTGGATGAGGGGCGCAGCAGCCCCCTACTGGGCAGCAGGCTGCATGACTTTGGCTTCAGAGGGTGCACCTGTGTGGAGCAGAGTGTGCTGGGAGGCGTAGCCCACCTGCTAAACTATGATGGCTCTGACACATTGTCCGCTGCCTACTATGCTCAGGTTGACAAGTGCTATCATGTTCTTTGAAATACACACTGCCTGCACACATACGTAAGCTTGCAGTGCACATCAGGTATGAGCACGGACTAGAGCATGTTGCATTGACTGTGTGACCACATTGCCAGTGTACTTGGTAGCATGGAGTGTGGCTGTTGCTGGTGCAGTGGGTTGAATAGAGCTGTGCATGTTGCAGTTCCCTTGCTGCTCACTGTTGGTCCCAGTCAAGGCCACATGAATAGCTCCAACCTGCTNCATGCAGGTCATGAGGCTGAGGGCCACCACCATTGCGCACTTGGCAGCCAGACGCGCTGGCGCAGGGTTGCCCGCCCCCAGCTCGTTGGAGACCCGTACACTGGCCGCCCCTGCACCATGTAGCCAGGCACATAACATTTGATGCTCATAATATTCCTAAACAACGAGTTTTGCCCAGTGAAGGGTTTGATCACAGAGCATTGAATGTTCCACTGAGTAGGAGGCAAGAAGACACAGTGTGAAAGCGTTCACTTCAGACACAGTGTCACGCACCCCTAGGTGTCATGCAACTGCAGTTTTGAAATTTTGAACTTGAGTAAGACACCTCTGACGCGCTTACCTGATAGGCCAAATGGAAACATGAAGGTCCACGTGCCAATGTTCACGCAGATACCCACAATGTCAATGGCAACCTCAGGCTCAGGCAAGCGCCCTGCCAACAAAATGATGGCCTCAAAGCACCACCACTCCATGCAGATCATGGCCTGCACAATGCAGAAGCAAGGTCTGCGCCCTGCATCAAGATGCCTCACAAGCTGGTATCAAGTACAACAAGCAGTTCAGCTATGCACATGTAGCAAAGCAACATATGATCCTGGTGGCAACTNAGCTTTCTCAGTCAATCTCTGGCACAGCATGGTTGGCTGCCTGCAATGGCATCAGCAATGTTGTGTGTCAGCTTCGCCTGCAGTCTGTGTCAGTGATGCACAGTGATGTGTGTGTAGGCAAGCTGTTCTTTGCAGTGGTGCCTGCGGAACCTGAAAGCATTTTGCAAGCTCCCTGTGGCAGCTTCTGCCCAGCACAACTGACCTACTCTAACAAGTCAATTACGACACCGGAGGCCAGCTCAGTGCGCACAATGGCTCTGCAGGCTTCTGAACAAGCGCTGAGTGCATGGTCCCCCCGTGCACCAGAACAATCATTCTTCAGGCCGGTTAACACCGGCCAGCTGCCAAAGCTTTGCCATGCATGTGACAGGGGCAGTTGTTGAGGGCAGGAGCCAAAGCTGCATACTGTTCCCCACAGAAAACCTCATGCAACATTACGTCTGAAGCCGACAGCTGACATCAATATGCAAGTGTAACACCCATTGTCATAAAGTGCAGCCGCNTGCAAGGTTATGCAGCAACATCTGGAATGGCTGCAAGCAAGCTCAGACAAGTGCATGCATGAGTATGTCACCACACACAGACTGTGGTACTGGCAAAGTACTTGTCCAAGATCTGCAATTTCAAAAGCGCACACCGCTGCCTCTACGCAACATGCTGAGCACCTAGGCAAGTCTGCGTGCCTGCCGCAGTGCCGTGACGCTCTGTACTGACAAGAGTATCCCTTGCATATGCTGCATACAGCCTTGCCTGTGCATGCACATGCACACCACAGTGCGGCTATGCTAAGAGTGAAAAGCATGCCCTGACGCGGCTGCATGACTCACGCTGTGCTGCTGTCATGAAAGCCCGCTCATAGTGTCATGGTTCAGCATGTTGATCAATTCCTAGAAGGATTGCTAAGCAACATCAAATTTTGCAGGTCAAGCCGCAATAGACAGTGTTGCCATGACACATGCCAGTGAGTGCATACCCCAACAAGTGGGGNAGAGGTCAAAAGGGCTGTACCTGCAGCAGTCTGGCATATCGAGCTTGCAACATACATGCCATTAGGCACATGCAGCAGCGTGCGGTAGCATTAGCAGCTGCAATTACCGTCACAAGTCCATTGCAGGGCAGTCACAGCCCCCTTGTGCGCCTTGATGAGTTTCTCACGCCGTCCAGAGAGGCCAAAGAAACTCAAGCTGCCTGTCAGTCAGCAGGTTGACGTTCCACGGCTGCACTGCCATGCCATAGCAATCGAAAAGGTTGTTGTTGCCATACCGTCTGTGCATGCAACAGCAAGGGTGCTGTTGCTGGTGGTATTGTCCTGGTCCTGAGAGCTTGTGCGATTCCACTGCAGTGCTGTACACGATGACTCCATTGTGCACACCTGCGAGTCTGGTAATTTTACTATTGGTATCACTCACATGTGCTCATCTATTGCTGTGTACCTGTGAGTCGTGCTGGCCTGATCCAGACCAGCGGTGCACAGTCTGATCATCACTGCCACTGACAACAGAAGTACCATCCCAGCTGATGCAGCTTGCAAGCTCTGTGTGCGTCTTGCCAGTATTGTAGCCAACATTGAAATGCATGGTCTCAGTCGCTGCGTTCAAGGCCCGGACGTCAAACCTGGTCGACACTTCGGTCTAGAGTTTAGCGCCTGTACAGTGTTGATGAAGCCCATGTGTCAGCAATTCCCAGTTGGAGCAAATTTCCTGCCACATGGCACCGTGATCGTGAGGCGAAGACGCTCATCGAGCATTGTCACCATGGCAGTCCGTGATCAAATCTGAACTCCGGAACGGCGCGCTTCCCGTGGATTAGTCACCCCCTCTGGTGCGCGAAGTTGGAAGGATTCCTCACCAGCTACCCTGCCTCGTTTCTCATTTCGCCGCGCTGTTGCCCATCTTGTTCGCAAGGTAGNGCACAGGATGTCATTCACACTGCTGCCTGGTGAGCCAGCTGGGCTGTGTGCACCAGTCCAGCAACATTTACTGAAGCTTTGCGCTTCTGATGCAGGGCCAGCAGACGCAGCACCCAGCCTTCCAGCATGTGGTCAACTCCAACCGTGGTGCCATCAGCCGTCATCCAATGCGTGGGGCACCTAAGCCAACCTATCCTCAGCGCCCTGTGTTTGATCCTGGTTACAGGAATGTAAACAAAAGGAAGGCTACCAGACGGGAGGAGCTGCCTTATGGCCGCAGACAAGGTCTGTGTGCAGTGACATTTCTGGCTCACACACCATCACATTGTGGTCTTGTGCACTCAGATCTATGCTTGTGCTGCAGAAGATCCAGACTTCAGGACAATTGCTAACAAACCTACCAATTTGTCAAAAGAGCTGCAGTTCTTCGAGAAGGTAAGCCCATGCTAGCTTTTCAGCTACTGCAAAGCCATCACATGCTGCCAGTTGCTCCTGAGGTGCCCTAAGCTGTCATCTACTGTTCACATAACTGCTATCACAACTGCAAGGAGCTTGTGTCCTGTTGTAGGTGAAACAGCGCATGCGCAACAGGGAGCAGTATCAGGACTTCTTGAAGTGCTTGTCTCTCTTCAGTGAGGACATCATCTCTAAGCAAGAGCTCATTAGCTTGATGATGGACTCATTGAGCAGGCACCCAGACTTGCAGGTATGTTGCCCTTGTTGGCATGGCTGGCCGACTACCAGTGTCAGGCCTGCATGGCAGGTGGAATTTTTTTGCGTTACTGTCACAAGCAATCAGTCAAAGCCTTCTCTGCATGTGTAATGAACAATCGGTTGCAGTTCAACAAGCATTGTAACTGCTTTTATCAGTACTGTACCTGGCATATGCAGGATGGCTTCCATGACTTTGTCATGCGGTGTGAGGCGGCTGAGTTTGAGGATGCNTAACAGGGCAATACCCTGGCGAGTCTGCATCAATCTCAACAGCATGCTGATGAGCATTCAGGACTATGAATGGCACAAAGTTCACAAGTGTCAGCTCTTGCAATGACAACAACTCTGGGAGTCTCAGGGCTTCTTTTTGATACGTCCCCCAACAAGTCAGCTTGTGGATCTGTGGCTGGCTGTGGTTGATAGCTGGAAGCACATTAGGCTCAAGCTGTTGGTGCAGAGTCAGTCTGAAGCTGTTTGCTGAGATACTTGCCAGTGCTTTAGCCTGATCAACATTCATTTTGTTGATGCTGATGCTGAGTATCTCAAGCTTAAAACACTTTTGCAAGGCGCCATAGGTTGCAGCAGTCCATGGTCCTGTGAGAGTAACACAGTGTAGGGTTTGTTTGTTACTTTTGAGGACACCTTGACAGCAGACGGGTCCCCATCTGTCAAAGTGAAGACCAGGGTTGTCAAAACATTGCAAGGCAAGGTCCTCAAGCGAAGTCAAGCATGCAAGTGGCTCCAAACCTATTGCAGAGAAGTCAAAATAGTCAGCCAAGCTCAGATGCACCTTGGTAAGGTGTGTCATTGTCGCGACAGCTGCAATGAGCTCATCATAACACTGACTCTCGAAAACATCCGGATCCCATTTGGAGTTGCAATGAGTTTGTAATGTGNTCAGATATACGTGCTACATGACCTAGCCAACTTAGCGTCCCATAGCCAAACTCCCGGAAATGCATGGGAGACGACATTGTTCCCTCACATGATGCCTTAGACTGTCAGAAGAAATGCAAAAGGCGACAAACTGAGTAACCTTGCAACAGATGGCGATGCACGTCAGCTTCTGTTGTGTGAGTGCCCAGCATTAGCAATCTCAGTGCAAGGCAAGCCTTCAACAGTGAACTTTTACTGACAGTCAGGCAGGATACGTGCCCAGTGTGAATGCTTGGTGGGAGTGCTCAGCACTGCATCGACAACATCTGCAGAGGTAGGCTTGTAAGGAATATAAGGTGTAACAAGGTAATCATGTGCAGGGATCCAGGTTTGCAATGACTCATGTATGGCTGACTAAGCTAGCAGAGTCAACCTCATATACTTTGCATGCATCTGGACAGCAGATGTTTGGCACACAGACAGGTAATAGCATCATTCGTACTTGACAGAAATATACGCTGTTGATAGAAAAAAAGGATATGGTGGTAGCTTTCTACCTGCACCAACCGGGCGACAATGCTCATCGGATTTGTCTGCTTGTCTGCAACATTAAACACCTTTCCAGTAGCTGTATTGGTCAAGTGCGTTCCCTGAAGCTGGAAGCGATCTGGGAAGCTGTTAGTCAGGACTTTGATGGTCAATGCCAAGACTTCTTGCTGAGCTGCCTGGCACTGCAAGTTTATACCACTACAGTGTGCTGCTAATACCAGCAACATACAATGACAAGTATAGTTCAGTAAGTTCAGTGTGATATACAATTTGACACGGCTTTTTGAAGGCTTTGCAATCAAGTACTTTGCTCCACAGACATAGTCCTGCAGTACATGTTACTGTGCCTGCTGTAACAAGCGCGACATGAAATGGAGACATGCTCGACCTGGGGGCCTTGTTGTCTCTGACTAGGGATATACATGATCACATGCTGCATATCATGAAGCATGCTGCCTCTTTTGTATATATATACGAATGACAGGCAATCAGGATGTAACTTGTTTGCAAAACGTAGCAAAGGTCATGTGCTTACCCCAGGAACGGTCGGCAACATCATCTCTGCAGGCCTAGTTGCAAGCATAAGTGCCTTGCGCTTCATGTCAGCATCATACTCTTCATCGATTTCAAAGATGTCATCAATGGCAATGCGCTCCAGCCTCAAATCTATCTTGTATGCTTCATCCTTGAAGGCGAGATAATCTCTTGGTGGCATTGACACTGACAATCTTGGTGTTTCTGCTTGTGTTGGCGCTGAATTTGGTGTGGTGTCAGATTTGTACAGAAGCTGGTTTCCATTCCCGCCAAATGGACAGCGGGACTGGGTACCGTGTGCCTGGTCAGCTTGTGTGTCACCTGAGCACAACTAACCATTGTGTGATGAGGAATCCACTACAAGCAAAACAGCAAGTGGAATGCGGATCCCGGATTGGCAAGCATCAGTGATAGCACATATGCTGGCACATATGCTGGTTCAGAAGCTTTCATCCTCATAAATGATCCTGATTTGACTGATTTCATGTACTTGATATCCATCATACAGCATACGCTGGACTCCGCAATGACTTCAATTTGCAGGGGAAGTACTGGGAGGGTGAGTACAGTCAGATCCACAAGTGTGTAGCCATGCGGTCAATTAAGCTAGTACTGCTGTTGGACTGCATCATGCTTGCTCCTTCCAGCATTCAGTGAGCATGCTGTGACATGTTGCACCACGCAAGCTCCACAACATAGAATTGCAGAGCAAAACCNGCTGTGCCCACTCTGACAAAGCACTAGGGTGTCATGCAGTACGTGCCAGTGACTCACCTACCAATGCATGCATACACAGTTGCCTCCAATCATATAAGCAAGACAAGCAGAAGCATGAGCCGCACTTACAGAGTGGCAAGCACAGATACATGCTACCAACGACTCAAAAGCATGGTGACTGACCATAGCAAGGTACCAGGGCTCCACACTGTACATGCCAGCAGCCCTCTCACGATACAGCACAGCGCGCTCCTCGGACACGACTGGCTGCACAAAGATAGAGTTCATGATGCCCAGGAACAGCGTTGCGGTGTACAGGGCTCCCAGAGTGTTGGTGATCTGCTGCTCTGTATCACTGCACCAAGTAGGCAATGCAGTCAGCGTATTGAACATACACTGCGTATCAGTAACAGCTGACAGTTGGGCATTTGCCTGGCATGTGCGCAGACTGCAAGTTGAATAGATTTTGCACAAGAGATGAGTCAATACTNGACGAGGCAAACATACAGCACTGCCTGAACCAGCAGGTATACTGCCTCCATTGTGGCCTGCAACGCACACACTGTGTGACGCCCAGCAAAGCACGGCAGGCATGCATGCTTGACTTTCACAAAGTTGGTCAAGCTCNAATTCTGGCAGCATGTCAGCAGGGCAGCCTGTCAGAAATGCTCTTGCAGCTGAAGACTTCAGCTCTGCTGCAGACGACTCACCAAACTTGAAGTCAGACTAAGCGTGCAGCCGTACAAACGCATGTGCAGATCGACCCTGCTGTGAAGCATCAGCTAGGCTTGTGCAGACCATATGCCTTGTGCTCCTCCCTGATCATGCAGCTGTGCTCCTCCCTCAGACCTCAAGACATCTGATCAGGTCATGCCTTATGGCACAAGATTACCCACAACTCGTTTTTTACTTGCATACTGGACACACATGTCATATACCTAATTGGGCACCACCTCAGATCACATCGTTATCTTCTTCTTCATCAGTATGTGTTCGTCTAGTGGCGTGTACTATTTTCAGCATGTTGACATGGTCACCAGTTAGCCTATCAATTGAGATACAGACACCAGCTTGCGTATGTGCCTCGTGCAGTATCACTTGCTTTCATGCTCTCAGCTTGCTTCACGTTCCTTTGAAATGGTTGTACTAGTATTTCTGCTTTGAATTCCTGTGTACATACACATATACGCTCATAAAGTACTGGTTTGCTTGCTGTTACCGTTGGCTATGAAAACGCAACATTAATATTTGCGAAATGTGCGGCGTGTGGGTGGTCAACAATTGACGCAGACTATATGCTGCGTTATATGCTGTGTACAGGCACTGCATGCGTCAACAAGTCATCAGTTGGGTGCCCATTAAGTAGCAGTCAAGGAAAGACACAATTGTGCACTGCGCTNAACCGTCAGAGCATGTAGGCAATGTGGTGCACCACATACATTAGCACACACGAGATTTTCGGTGCTGTACGAACATGCAAACAGCAACGGAAAAAGGCGTTGCCACAATCGTCTCATTATGAAACCTGCGCATTGCCGCGGTTCACGATTTTGTTTTAAGCAGGTGGATAAGGCGCTCATTACTGCTAGATTTGTCAACAGGCCAGTTGTCATCTTCTTCGTTCGATCATCGGCCTCAAGCCCGCAGGGAATATCAATCCATTCTAGCGTCATCAGCTGACTCGGCCTCCACGTCAACCGATCAGCGTTGATGGCACCTAAATCCTGGTCCCGTTGTTAAGACAAATCTAAGCCTGCTGTCACACACCCGCTGCGCTTTGTAGTTCAACTACCACCATCTGTCTTCTCCTGCAGAGTCATTGTGTAGAGTCGCGGATTGGTGATCAGGGGCCTCGACATACCAGTGCTCGTTTTTTGAGAGATCGTAGCTATGGCTCACGAAATGCCGCCTCCGGCTGTGTTGCGCAGTCAGCGCAAGATGGACGCTGGCAACGGTGCCAACGACATGGGAAACTCCAATCTGGACAATGATGAGTGGCAGCCAATCGATTACTGGTACAACCGTGTCCTTTCCAAGTCATCTCCAGCAGCCAATACAGCCAACCCCAGTGCCTTGGGATTGATTGCTTTCGGCTACACAACAGCCTTGCTACAGGTGCTGCTCAGCACGTACAATGCGACTAGCTCAGCCTTAGTTTGAATGTCTCGACTGGCTGCGTTACAAGCACTGCTCTGCAGATCTAACAGTGGGCAGCGCCCATACTGCTTTTTGTGCCTTGCGCATGCTATGCGGCACGGACCGCGACGTCTATTTGATTTGATTGCTAGCGTGTCACACATTCTTTACGGTTTCCAGGGAGGAGCCACCCGCTGGACAGAGGCGTCCACTACCTACATTACAATCGCCTTTGCCTTGTTCTTCGGCGGCCTGGTGCAGCTGCTGGCCGGCATGTGGGAGTTCCGACGGAACAACATGTTTGCTGCAACAGCGTTCTCTTGCTACGGTGGATTCTGGCTGGCGTACGGTATCTACGTTGTTCTTGAGGCTGGTGGTGTGATCCCTGGCAGCGNTGCACACAAGCAGACAGCAGCTGGCTGGTGACCCACAATGCAGTTCAAAAAACCGCATGATCACCAGTCAAAGCCCTGCAGGCAGGCAAGCTGTGTCAATGGACGGGGGCTGAACTAGATGTAGGCACGCAAAGCAACAAGGAAACCTGGTAATCAGGCTGCAGATGGAAGTTGCCTGTGCCAATGTGTGCGGCGCAGCAACATGAGGATCAAACAAGGGCGGCCTACCATGACATACGCACAGACTGCAGGATCAGCCTCGAGGGAAGTGCTGCCAGGTCCCAACTTGAGAGCATCCTCTGCTGCAATGCTGTTGCCAAGTAGAAGGCAGCATACTGCAAGCTCCACTGACACATCTGCACACAAGAGCCTTTGCGTCCCTGCCACGCTGGATTTTTGCAAACATGACCTGTAGCTGTGTGTGCATCTACACTTCGTGAGGTGAAGTGACGTATATATATGTGAGTCNGATGGTAAGAGCACAGCACAGCACAGAGGACATCTCAAGCCAATGCACCAGGAGTTTCACATAGATTAGACCAACACAGATGTTGCAACAGCTGTGTACCTGAGGTACCACCTCTGTCACAGGCTGCTGCACTGGACTGCTCATTGCTGCAGGAACTATAGCTGGCTTGTGTGGCGGCGAGGCGCAATGTTGGTGGAAAGCCTTGAGTGAAATCCCAGCTGCCTACAAATTGCAACGCAGTCTTCACATCAACTTCCAGGGTTGACTGTGAGCAGCAATGCAAGTGATCTTGGTACGCGAGCAGGCACAGCTCTTTGAGCATACACAAGAGTCATACTGCAATCTTGTCNTGCAGACTTGAGGCAGCTGAATAGCGCTCGTGGTGTCATATTCGGCTCTGTACACAGCCTGTGACCTACTGTGCAAGTCGTTCCCTGGCGGTTGCTTGAGGCTATCAGGCTTGCCGGTTGTTCCGTCAACCAGCCTTCAAGCAGGCGTTNATAACTTACTAGAATTAGATAATACTATCATCATAGTACAAGTTCTAACCAGGCAACAAACATAGTGCTGCTGTGGCTCCCTAGCNCTGCACAGCTTGACCGCTCTGTGCAAGCTGTATACGAGACCTAGTACGATGAAGGCATTTTACTCGCAGGTGATCCCGTATGTTTAGGGATTGGTGACGTGGTTGGCTGTGTTTGACTAAAGATCCCCGGGCTTTCACTCGAGTCGCATTTCTGGCGGGAANTCCTGAGCTCTCATCATAGACAGTCACCAAATTCTGATAGGGGGCTTTCGTGTTTTTTTGGCATGTCTGATCGGCAAGAGCTGCAGATCAGGTGTGTCATACGTGTTCCAGCTGCTGCCATTTATTTCATTACCGCACTATAGCCTGACCAGCCCTTCAGGTGTCGGAGAAGGCTCATCAAACAGCGTCTGAGGTTCAACAGAAAAGCAAGCGCATAACAGAGAATGTCAAACAGCAGGTACGGTGTGTTTAATGCTCATCCGCTTTAGGAGCTGCCGACAATGGTCCGTAAAATCAGCTTACTGCTTGACCTAACACTTGCTGGTGTGCGGCAGTGGGACGAGGTTGACCAGAAATTCAAGGTTACAGAACATACCAATACAGCTCTAAAGGTAAGCACACAACTGTCATCATTTTCAACTGTTTCAAATCAGAAGCAAGTCTCAGCTATGTAAGTACTTATGGACTGGATCTCCTAAGGAGATCAATGCTACAAACGCNTTTGCTCAGGCCCTTTCTGCTGTTGTTGCAGTGACAATGCACTGGTAGCCTGTGTGACGCCATTTTGAGCTTCTTGCTCTGCTGCTGCATACTCAGCGTGTGAAACGCACTGCCAGGCTGCAGCTTGCTCTGTAAGCTTACGCAGCTGTTGGACAGCCTGTGCATCAACCTGTGCACACCCCTGCAGTTGCCACACATACTTTTGTACTGATGCCCCTGTGCAAATCGCAGATCCNAGGTATACATGCCTGACTTGACAATGCATCAGAGCTCAAATTGAAGTTTGCTAGTGTAGGAAACCTGACATGACCATGTGAATGCATGATTGAGGAAACCACAGTGCTGATGTGGCACAGCCGCTTCACTTAGGCTTGCTACGGCTGCAACGCGGTATTTATGCTAATGCTGCTATTCTGCCCCTTTAGCATGCATGACGTTTCAGTGGTGCCCTTCAGCAGAAGGCTCTGAAGCATATGGCACATCCGCCGACGTGCAGTACATCTTGAAATCAAGCTAGCAGTTGAATATCGCTGCTGGTAATCCATGATATACAGTATGGGTGAGGCTCAATGATATGCAAACAACGTGGAGGAGAGGGTTGATTAGCAGAAACAACAGACATTGACTGTAGTTGCCAAGAGTGACTTACTGCCACATGAGCGCTGAGCATCTGTGCCGGTGGTGGCCTGCACACAGCGCGCGTCTGATCTGCCTCCGCATGAGTTGCAGGTCATGTCATTCCACTGGAGATAACTCAGCGTCCCTTTGCCTGCAGCAACATCCTTGCTGTAGGCATGATTGCCTTTTCAGGCCTGGGTCAGGTNTGATACACATTGCACATGACCTGCAAGTTTTACACCACCCCACTGCAGACCGTTTGCTGCCAAAATAGACGATCACTTCTGCTACCTGCTGTGGCCCATCACCAAAAAGCTTTCCTTGCTCATATGTCCATATGCTCAGTCTTTGCCCAACACAGCTCAGCGCTACAGCGCCGATGAGCATGAAGGCTTGCATCCCACAACATGCCATCTATCAAACATTTCTCAAGACTGGCTTGCAGTGTGCTCAACAGTACGTTTGGGCTATGGCCAAATNATGTCAAGTATGGGCTACAGCTTCCTACAAAGCCTGCAACGAAGCAAGCCCGGAAACCCCAAGCAGCCATTTCAGCTTTCCAAGAGGGTCCTGAAGATGAAGATACGATCGGGCAGCAGATAGCTAGACAGCAGGCTAAGATCAGTACCGACGTCAAGGTGGAGCGGGCACTACACTAACTTTTACCTGATTACTGCGTCTGCTTACTGCGTGAAACGTGCCAGCAGCAGTGCTTGGTACTGTTACATACGCCTGGTTCAACTCCCGATAGCTACTTTTCCTACAGGTGGCAGACTTGCATGCAAAGGCATTAGCTGAAGACCCTTCCATTTTCGACTATGACAGCCACTTTGATGCAATGCAAGACCAGAAAGTCAGGCCAGCTATGCAAGAAAAGATTGAGCGCAAGTCCCGCTATATCGAAGCACTCAAAGACAAAGCAGTGCAGCGTGAAAGGGAGCAGAATGTGGTGTATGAGCGCAGGTAAGCAATCTCCTGCATCCATCCTGCAGAGCTGCGTTCTTATCGCAGTACATTGTGCAGCACACAGTAGCATGCTACCATCTTGGCAGTGTACTGTGCTAGCCGCTTGTGCTTGAACCTGTCTGTGCATTGCTGCAGATTACTTGACATGCTGCAAATGCAGCTCCTCCACACCCATGTTCAAGTTGGCAATTTTGCTATCCATCCACATCATTTCAGGCCTGTACTCTTTAATCATCAGCTCATCAGCTCTCGTCATGCTGTAGATTAGTGCAGGAGCGCTCAGCAGAGGATCACCTGTTTGGTGACAAGGAGAAGTTTGTGACGGTAGCATACAAACACCTGCAATCTTCATCATTTTCTTGTTATCATGCTGCAGATTNTATATATATATATATATATATTCATATTTACAACTCATATGGACATTGCCATCTTGTAATTGTGTAAGTACTTTAGTTGTAGTTGTAGATATGTGCGTTACATGGCAATGTGTGACTGACACAATTCACTGTGTGCCTGCAGACAGGCCAGCAGCAGGACGAGACTGTCAACAAAGACAGCTCAGATGGTCATGGTGAAGCGGAGAAAGGTTTGACAACGTCCTGGCTTGGTGGGCACAGAAGACTGCAGAAGAATGCAAGCTTTGTCAGCAGCAATGTCGAGGAGGATGACAAGATCGAGGAGGATGTGACCAACCCTTGGCTTGGTGCTGCGAGAAGGCTGCAGCAAAGCCTCAACAGCTTCAGCAGTGCATTGGCAGCGCCTAACCTCACACAACCTTCATCTATCTGCACATCAGGCCATGACAGTGTCAGTACTACACTTGCACATACGGAGGTTTTACCTTGAACAGGTTTCAGCATGGCAATAATGCAATCCTTGCCATTTTACTCAATGAGTGATGCAGTAGTCATGCAGGAGATGCACGTAAACCATAGGACCAGACTGATATTGGAGGCCACTGAAACCCATGACGCAATGCAGGAGGCCTAAAGTATGGTGTTGCATGAGTGCTTGCTCATGTGTAGCATAGCATGTGTGAGGCTAAAAACTCAGCATATCCAAAGGCTTGCCTGTTCAGTTTCTAATATGCAATGACTAGACGCTGGGGCGCATGGGGCTGTTGATGTAATACTGGCATGAGCGTGGTCAAGTGAAGTGCTGGAGAAATACAGGTCATGCACAACACGACTGCATGTCTCCCCGGGGTCTGTCAGCAGTTTTGTCGTAATCTTGCACACAAAGGTGAAAGCTGACTTGTCCTACAACATCTTTGCTGAATATTTCAGACAGCAGGTAGTGGATAAAAGTGTACCGGGCTCGGCACGTCCAGGTGGGCAAGCTCATTCTCTGGGTTGACAAGAAACAGCAGCTGATCCACCAAGCGTGATGCCACTTGCTTGGTCTGAGCAGGCTGTTCAGCGACATTAGTGACACATGCTCTGGCAAGTGCCTGCAGATTGTGCAAGGGCTGGCATGACTGACGCAAAGGTGTAGATCACTCGCTGCTAGCATCATTGCGCTGGAAAGGAAGACTGCCTCAGAGGTTGTGGAAAAGCACAATTTGTACCTTGAAAAACAATAATACAGTGTTTTGCCAGCCTGGACAACCTGCTTTCGGACTGCTCACTGAAGTGACTGTTGCCACAGGGCGTTCAATGCAGATCTGACTTGTGGCAGATGAGCATGGCAAGCAGCTATGTTGTTACGGGAGATTGCTCACAGAATGCTGAGCATCAGTTGTGCCAAATGTGTAAGTACAGACTGGACCTAGATGTTGATAGCAAGGACAACGTCAGACAGGGGATCTGTAGATGATGTGTGTGACACAGGCAGTCAGCTATATCACTAAAAATCTGATGGCTCTATCTGATGCATGCTTTGGGTGAGCAGATGACCAAGAGAGCAGATGCCAGGGTTCCACGCATGACAGTCCAAAGCAATGCTTCATGCCCACTGTGCNCCCTGCTTGTGCATTGCTCTCTGCACTTGTCAGCAGGCTCTGTCCCCAGATCACACCCACGCCCAAAACTCCTGATTTTGTGCACACTAGCCCAGCTAAGATGTGCAACTTCTACCGCCTGAGTTATGCCTGAGTTAGCCTTTGAGACTCAACCTTGCGTCTGGGTCATGTCACTATGTATATAATGCCATGGTGATCCAACTTCCCATGCTTGCCACAAAACACAAGGCGTATGCAGGAAGCATGTCTTTGCAGCACAAGGGTAGACAAGCGTGTGTGGCATGTGCTCTCAACAGCATCACATCCGCTTGCACCAGGCACCTTATGTTGCAAGATGGTGTAAGAGGCTGCATGGCTCAAGACGTGCCCGCTGGCTGCAGACACCTGATGCAAGATGAAGCGTTCAGCCTGTAGAAGGATTGCAATGCAGATGGCATGACATTCATGGCGTATGGTTGTCTGGGGCATGCTTATGGATTCCCGCGCTTCTATGCATTTATTCTAGTTCAGTTGCGTCATGATTAGTACTTGGCTGCTCTGGTGACAAGAGACCAAGCAGTTCAAACCTGGCCAAGCTCGCTTTTCACGCAATATCTGTGCATTTGAACTGGAGGCGTTGACCTGTGTAGCCTTCTGCAATCTGTTTTGCTCTGCCATGCATGTGCTTGATACCCACTGTTCACAGCAACATTGACCTGCGTGCATGCATGATAAGCGGTGATGGTGTTGATGACCTCGTAATCGGCTTACCAGTATGGGTTTAGCTACTGTTACAGTATGCATAGACATGAAATATGACCGCAGCAGAGCAGACAATCTTTCATGCAAAAGGCAATCGAATTCAGGCANGATGCACGCTATGTGGCAGTGCTGTACATAACGTTGACCAGATGAGTCAGTACAAGGGTAGATATTCAGGCACATGCTGCAGTGTTGACTCAAGATTGCACTGGCAAGAAGCAGCAGAAGCGATGTCATGCCTTGGTGCAACAGACTTTGATGCATGCTGTGCCAGGATGTCATGCCGCCAATCATTCTAGCAGTAGCTGGCAAAGTCTGCATGTGGCTGCAGTACAGTCTCATCAGCAGCAATATGACGGCAGTGGTGTTAAGGTGCTGGGTTCAGCTAGCCACTTCACTAGATCTTATACACTCAGATCATAGCTGATGAATGAGCATGCAAGGTGTTGTCACAGTGCTTGCAAGAGCTGACGTTGCTTTGTGTTGCTTGGCTGCAGCACTTTCTCGCCAGCGGCGACAAAGGCAGCAGCGGTGGTGGCTTGCCTTGTGTACATGTCCANCTGAAGCAACATCCATGCATTGCTCAGTATCAGTGGTGCAACAGCAGGACTTGCAAGAGAGTGAGCCATGTTTTACCTTGTTCTCTAGGTGTTCCACCATCTGGTGTAGCGCCTCGGCCTCGTTGGTCTTGACTTGCAAGGAGGTGGCAAGTGCATGGACCTGGTTCTGCAGGCCGGGCACCAGTTGTTCAGCCTCTTCTGCAGTGGTGGTCCTGTTGGAAAGGCCATCCACTTCCATGATGGGCGCCAAGCGATGCATATGGTAGGGTGACTGCTGAGCACCAAGCTCTGTTTCACTGTCGTCTTGTGCNATCTAAGGCTGCTTGCAGTCGCAGCACAGTCGTCTCACATTTGCCAGGGAAATCCTGAGGTCATCAGNCCTGACACCTTAGCAGCTTAGACCAAAGCACTCTGGAAGGCATGCAGTATTGCTGTATGCACACTGCAGATGAAGCCATATGCACAGGGACTCAGCAGGCTAAGAGCATGCCTCTGTCACTGCAGACCTGAAACTCTGCATTCATACACTCCCATGCACAGTATGACCTATACAAGCACAGCACTACCGTTTTGGTTCGCGAGCGCATGGCAGACAGACTGTACCTGTAGACAGAGCAACTGGACTAGCAACAGGCTCATCTTCGCTCCAGGCCTCAGGCTGTTGCACCCTGCGCCGCTTGGCATGCCAGCCCTGCTCTGCCTGCTGGAAGGCGGGCACATTTGTCTGGGCTGAAGCGTTGCTGGCAGGCAGGCTGCTGCTGGCCGCTGTGGAGGTGCCGGATGAAGCATGCAGCACCAGCATTGCTGCATCTAGGCTGGCCAGCTCCCGCGCAGAGTCATGCTGGGGTGCAGGGTCTCCCTTGTTGGCCTGCAACACATGTGGTCCCCTGATGCCAAGTGTACTACTGTTGGCAACTTGTACTGCTGGTTTGCCAAGTGCAGAACACAGCCTGACATGACTCACAGCATCGAGCGCTGCGTGTTGCAGTGCACATTGAGAGGATGCCTGTTGGGTTGCAGGGCCCAGTCACGCAGAGCATGGAGTTGCATGAAGTGCAGCAGTGGGCCAGCATCTCTACACATAAGAATGTGCAAATGCTTTGCTTTTGATTGCCAATTTGGCCAGGACTGCAGGAGGGGTTTGTTATTGGCTGCTGCGGGCATCAAGCGCAAGTCAGCTGCTTGGGTCATGCCATGACTCAAAAGCAAAATGCAAAGAAGGTGAGAGTGTTGGTTACTGAGGGTCACTGATGTGCAGCACAATGGTACTGCAGATAACTCTCACCTGCAGTACATTGGCTATCATCTTGCCATAGCGCTCCACAGCTGGCAACCCATCAGGAGGAGAGCCACCCCAAGCATGAGGGTAATTCCCCTCAGGCACCCNAACCCCATGACTCACTGCAGCGTGGCCTGCAGGCAAAGTTGAAGCACACAAAGCTAAAACTCCCGGCAATGCAGCTCTGCAACAACAGCTGGACACATGGATGGAACAATGGGAAGTCAGGGACCAGCATCGCCATGAGGCAGCAGTAGCTGCAGCTAGTGATGAGGGCTGGACTGTTGTCACACGCCACCGGGTACTTCATGCCTTCTGGCCCCAGCTTGTGTCAGCATTGATTGGCTCAGAACTATGTTTCTACTTTCATCTGATGCGCATGCCCCACTCATTCCACTATTCAATTCAACAGCACTCATGACACATTCTTCAGCCGTGCTTGACAGGGGCTGCAAGTATGCCATGACAGCTGTGCAACCATGACTTTGCTCACTATTGCATATTAGTCGTGAGACTGCAGCTGCAATGTTACATCAGGCTGCCGTGTGATGGTCAGTCTGTAGCCCGCATCTTTTGTCATAGGTTCCATACTGCGGGAAACACACATTGGNCATAGACGTCTGCAGGCTGTGCAGCAGAATAAGCACATTCAGGTGCAAGCTGTGGCAACAGTCCCAAACCTGGCGCGTCTGGTGGAGGAAGGCAGCAGCAAACTGGCGCAGCGAGCAAGTGGAGTGTCTGCTCTGCTATCTGTCTGCTACATTGCAGCTGCCAGTGGTGAAGCTAATGACATCGTAAAGGAACACAAGGTGCTCTCTCCTTGCCATAAAACCCATTCAGTATAACGTTCGTCGTTTATGACCCTTATGACCAATCCGTCATCAGGCTGCCTGCCCTTGCTACCCATGACACCTAATATGCTGACGGGGGAACATCCTTAGCAGATCAGCTTGTCAACAGAGTACAAGGTGTTGCTGCTCAACACTGTAGAACATTTGCCATGCGTATGCATGCGCAATCCTTCTCAATATTGTTTGGGCATACTTGATTAGCCTTATCATGCCTGATCTTGCTGTGTACATTGCGCAAATGCAAAGGCATGGGGCATCAATTCCAGCTACTGCCTTTTTCTGCTGTAAATGCAGTCNCACGCAAGCTGTGCAGCCCTTTCAGAACACCACTGAAGAAGAGCACCCAGGATGTTGCATCAACTTTGGCTGCTTGACTCGCCCATGGCGATTGCAGCAACTGTGTTTTTACAGCGGAAACGTGNTAGTTCAGGATGCCCAGCAGGAAGCTGATCACCCCCACTGTCAGGAACACAATCCGCCAGCCGTCAATGCCAAAGGGCCTGTAGCCGCCTGCAGTGGCAGTCAACATTGCATCGAGCTATCTAATTAGGGACATGCATATGAGGAACTTTGATCTGTAACAGAACATGACCGCAATACCATGTTGTGCCATTGAGACACAGATGCAGCATGCCCCTGCGCGCGCTACAGTAGTCAAGCAGGGGGTTGATGTATTGACAAAAGACGCGTGGTAGGTCATCTTGCTGATTGTGATGTAGCCCAATACATTGCAGCTGTACTGACTGCAGCATAGCTGGTTGGTGCAGCTCATATTATGGCCTGCATACAGGTCACNCAGGGCAAACTCGCCAAACACAGGGGCTTGTATGCTTTAAATGCATGCTGTTCCGCTGATTGTCATCCCAAATGTTGACATTGGCATTGACACATAGGCTGGACGATGACTACCTCGACTTTAATCATAAGTCATCCGTCTTGCCCATCCATCAAGCCCTGATCTGCCACAGTGCACCGCCATCTCTGGCCCAAATATACGTGCAGTAGATACACAGTTGCATGCCATGCTGCGTAAGAGCAACACATGTCAGTAGTAACGCCAGTCAAGCCAGGCCAGCAGGTCAAGCCTCAGCTGCACATGGCAACATCATTATATCAGAGCTGCAATGTCAGAACTGGCATCCATGCAATATGCTGCAGTTTGCAAGCGTGTGCAGGCCAGTGTTTGGGTGTGGATACAGCTTTGGCAGAATAGCACATCTGTACAAGGCTTGCCCTACTGTATGTAGGATTGCTGCCGTGCTTTGTAGGANTGCCTGAGCAGCTGCTAGCTGCTGCCTGTGTGAGTGCTGGAGCTGCTGCACTTTGCGGTGACAACTTTCCTGCAGCTCTGCTAGCCGCTCTGCGTGTGACCTTGCCTGTGTGTCCTTCTCTGCCTGCAGTGGTTCAAACGTAAATACTCAAACGAGTTGTGCATGTTGTGCAGCCGTAACACAGTACCTCCAGGTGAGAGATGAAGGCAGATTTAGCTTGCAGCAAACATTCCAGCTCTACACAACGAGCTCGCAATCCACTATCCGACACGTTCATCTCACCACCAGACCGACAACAGCTGCGCACGGCCAGACCAGTAAAGTAACGAGTTGCTCGCCTCGTTCAGTGTCTTACAAGCTTGTCAAGNCAGCTGCACACAGCAGCCCAGCAGCTGCAACGACAGGCGTGATGGATCAAGCCCTCATGACAGAACTCAGNACAGCTAATAGCGATTGCATGCAATGTCAACAGGTGCATGTAATCGATGCAGGTGTGTCATCCAAAATGCATTGCCAGTCAGCCTGATGGCATGTCAGCAGCACAACACGATGAGCAAAGTCATCCCTGCTTGGCACAGCTCAGTATGCTGCTAGAACAACATGCCTGTTTCAGACGCTTCTGGATGATGTTTGTGCCAGTGGAGGGCAGTCAGCGCTTTGGCTGCAGCCGTTTGGATGGTGGCCCACAGGGCAGGGTTTGGGGTGGGGTGGTGCTTTGAGGTAGACTCAGACTCAAGATTAGACTCCAATGCAGGTCGCTGCAGTCTCAGAATGAGAGTTGCCGCCAGCTTTGAAAGCTGTACATCACATCCGGAAAGCTGCTTCCAGCTTTTGCCGTATATTTGAGGAACTGCACAGACAGTAGAAGATGACAAACCCAGGCTGGCATCACACTGATGCTGGTTGTGCCCATATGTTTACTGTGTTGTCTTTGCAACTCCTTGTAGCACAGGTTCTGTTGGTTCACTAGACCGTGTTAGCAGCCTGTCAGATATTGCTCAAGCGCTGTGGCAGCAGCAATGTCTTATGTGGGTTAAAAGACTTGCAAAAGTTGTAAACGCATGACTGTGTCCTTGCAGTTTTGCAGCATATACATATGCGCAAGCGGTAATGTATGCGTTACGGCTGGTGCGTAGGTGAGACTTATCAGGCAGGCGCCACATTACTGTCGCCGTTGTGGCCACAGAGGAGCTCTGCATATGTGACGCTGGCCATACCTTGGNTCCAGCACAACTTCTTGTGTCAAGTCTGCTGCCCTAATGAGTACAATGTTTGGGTGCTACCAAATTGCCACATTCTGTTTGCCAGGTTGTTCTACAGCAAGGAACGACAGACCATGCATGTGTTGGCAGTCAACAATTGACTTACACTTGTGTGAGAGTCAGCTGCATCATACCANTGTAAGCTGCTAGGTAGCACTGGCAAGCAATCTCACAACCCAGTTGCACTTGCACTGACTGTAGCCATAGGATCTCAAGTCATGCAAGTCGTCAAGCAAAGAAGTGAATTGCTCAGAGTTCAGGGATCTGTGCTCACCTCTTGCTCTGAGATCTTGAGCATGATCTCAACAGCCCGCTTGTCGTCGGCTCGCTGCATCTTGACTACATTGCCTTCTAAGGCGACCAGGCGCTGCCGCACCTCACGTGTGTCCTCTACGCCAGCTCCTATTGCTGACTGCATGCACATGACGCTTATGTGCAATAGACATTACTGAAAAACAAAAAGATGAGGTTGTCAGGGGTCCTGAACAAGCAAAGCAAACAGGGCTGCGACAGTGTCGAGGTTGCTCGATAAATCTGCAGAGGATACACACGCAATTGTACTGCTTCTCTGCATACGATCTGGACATCAGTGCTTCCTGGCAAGTCGCACCATGTGACTGGTACATGTCAGACAGAACACAAGGAGTCTGGCAGGTCATGGTGTCTGTGCAGAGGTTTGGCACTGAGAGTGTCATGATTGCATCTGCATGCAATCGCAGGCCACCTGGCGGTTGAGACCACAAAGTTCCTCAACTAGGTGTCNGCAGAAGAAGCTGCAGCAGCAGCTGGCTGTGCAGTCAACAGGTCATCCACACTAGTGACCAAGGCTGCTGCTGCTGGGTTGCTGTTGCTCTTCTTCTGCTGCCTAGCGACAACCTGCATGGACGACTTTGCAGCAGCCACAGCTGACACTGCTGACACAGTTATATCTTCCAGTCATCAGTCGGTGCCAGGCCAGAGTGAGGCTTCNAATGTAAAGAGCAAGGGTGTTGCTGTGCTCAGCAGCGATCAGCTGGTAGCATGTCACAAGAATGCTACCACCCTATGCATGCGAGTGTTCACAGTATCATGGTAAAGGGGCTTTGCAGCAGCAAAAAGACATCACCTGTCTGGCTGTTGCACACCAGTCCACCAGGTGAGCGAACACAATTTTGTCACCTANTCATCACTGCCCAGTCACATAGGCTGATGCTTGATCTTTGCCTCTGGAAAAGCATACATCCAAAACTAGCCTTGAGCATTTCTGAGACTGATCAAGCTCGTTCCATTAATTGATGAAACTACAGTGCGATGCTGATGGTGCAGGTCCTGGTGACAAAGTTTGTTACTACTATGGTCCCAAGCAAGCAGTGTACGAGGAGCTGGGGCATGCTGAGGTAGTGCAGATGGAGCTGAGGGGTGAGGCAGGCCAAACCAAAAGGCAGATGGAAGCCTTTGCCGACACCTACNGCATCAAACGAGAGTGGTGCATCATGCTGTTGCTGACCCCGCCCATCTGCCTTGGTGGGGCTGGCAGATGGGGACCCTGATGGTGTCACATCAGCCTTCTGTGTGCGCAAGACAGGGGCACTGGGGTGTGCTAAGGATAGGTCACCAAAGCTAGATGAGGCAAATGGGTTGGCAGCAACTGGTAGGGCAAAGGCAGGAGCGGAAGCTGCAGCTTTTGGTGGTGTTGAAGAGTTAAGGAAAGACTGTGTAGGTGCAGAGCTCTGGCTTGGGTTTAGTGACTGTTGCACAGATTTGGGCACGGCACCCAGAGGTATGGACGCATGTGGTATGTCAGTGTGTCGCTTGGAAGCTGCTGATGTTTGGCTTGGGTATTGAGGTGCTTTAGGCAAACTCTGTGTGTGTTGAAGCCTNCAGGCGTGATTGCTGCTGGCTGCTGGGGCAGATCATCAAATGCACTCCAGCCCTGATCGAGTTTCAGCGCTGAAACAGAGCTGGTGCATTCACTTAAGGATGGAACAATTGCTTTGAGTACCACACNGATACAGTCTCTTCATGCATGCCTCACCCACTGGCGCCAAGATCTCCGGTCTGGAACTTGCACGTGTCGACACATGTCATTCGGCAAGCAGCTTTAGCACGGACTGTGTCTCCTGTGACTGCTACTCTGTGCACGGCTGCAGTCACCACTGCAGCATACAGACTGCAACACAGACTGCACCACATCACGCTACCAGCATTGTCAACAAGACCCTCCATGCTTGTCAGTATTTCTGCTGTCATTCTTGTCCTGCAGCGTTTCTCAACTGGACACGATGTTAAACTGGTAGCCTGCTTTGTTGAGGCGGTCTACCAGCAGCATCCCCATGGCNCAGCACCCGCCACTGACGGCGCACCCACCTGCCTGACTTGTGGGATTGGTAAGCGCATCATGTGCTGGTCCTATCTCGCAATCAGCATCCCCCATTCAAGCTCACTGCTCACAGGAGTCACTACAAGTGGGTTTGTGAGTGAAGTTGAGCAAAGGCAGCACTTCAGAAGTGACTGGCACAGATTCAATGTCAAGTTGAAGCTAGCTGGCAAGAGGGTTGTGTCAGAACCACAGTTTGAGCAAATGATTGACGAACAGGGAGAGGTGTGTTGTGTTACTTATGTAGATGACTACAGCAAATGAGTGGCTAACAACAGCCTGCTTGTCTCATGTATGTTCAGTAANGTCATGTGGTGGCACACTGCAGATCTGTTCAAAATGCTGCTGCTCCTAATATCCTCCTCCCTAAGCTTTGGACCAGCCAATATGTGTGCGTTGCTAATGAGCTGCGTGTGTCAGCAGCAAGCTAGCAGCTGGTAGCAGCTGATGCTTCAATGTGTGATGTGGAGCAAAGTCCTTGCGCACTATCAAAGTGACCAGTCATGTTTGCCGCTGACAATTTTACCTCATCATGCTGCTGAAAGAGCTAAANACTCAAATCTGCAGCAAGCAGCAGCAGGTATGCCTGCCCAACACCGGCATCAGGCCTGGTACAGACCTGCTGCTTCTGCTGCTGTGCACGGCTGCACTCCAACGACTTCGATCAAAAGGCCGGCATGTCGTCAGACGGGGAGAATTCCCGGCNTCACTGGTCCCCTGCTGCTGCTGCAGCAATGTGTTGAAACATGCACAGGCTTGCCGCCTCTGCAGTATGTTTACCAACTGGCTGCACATTGTTCTGTTACACTACATGAAACGCAGATGAAGCGCCAGCTTGTAAGCACAGTGCAACATGCATCTTCCAAGTAGACTTGCAAACTCACCCGTCACACCAGATGCTGCGCAAGTGGTGGTATACATGCTTCTCAATCCCTTGAGGCTTCCTTACATGAACTGCATTTTGAGTTGAACTGCCCGTGGGTTGAGTTGGGACATGTTGTTCGCAAGCATCAACATATTTCGCTTACACAAGCAACTGTGGACGGCACGTCTGTCTAGTTGAGCGCTAGTGTGTGGCAACAGCCAGTGCTAGAATGTGCATGCGCCATTTGTCAGTTGCTGGTGAGCGATCATAAATTGCTACNTGTAGATGTGAGCAACATTGTAATGTTTGATGACAAGTACACACAGCCGGGCGACTCTTTGCGACNTGTAGATTTGAGCAACATTGTAATGTTTGCTGACAGGTACACGCAGCC
Organism: Trebouxia gelatinosa; assembly: GCA_000818905.1. Classification (NCBI taxonomy): domain Eukaryota; kingdom Viridiplantae; phylum Chlorophyta; class Trebouxiophyceae; order Trebouxiales; family Trebouxiaceae; genus Trebouxia; species Trebouxia gelatinosa. The sequence goes on along the minus strand of KN805353.1, from coordinate 111,149 downwards.
AGGCGACCCCCAGCGAGACCTAGGTCGGGGCGGTGCTTCGGTCAACGTGGAGAGGTCAGCTCGAGCCTCTGCGTCGGGACTCGGTGATTGCTGTCACTGTGCGCCCGACGTTCTTTGACACTGACTTCTTGATGTTCCTAGTGCAGGTGTATCTCGCGTGCAACCGGAGAGCAGTTCGCAGCAAAAAGGCTGAGCCTCGGTCAGTACTGTCNTGAACTTGTCCTTGAGACTGCATGTCTACTGGACGTCCCTCCCACAGTCGACTTGCCTTTCAGGTGCAGTTGTGGTCAAGCTGTAAAGACCGAGAAGCACACGGTGCAGCTACTGATCATAGTTGTCCGTCACTGAGCAGGCGTTGCTGACCAGCTGTAATGCGTGAAAGCATCGCCCAACCGTACTNCAGATCGCACTGACACAGCTCAGACAGCAGCAGTGGAGAGGGCTTGAGTCCGGATTTCAGGCAGCTCATCCATGATTGCAGCATGGACTCCAAGGTACTGCTGTTTCCTAACCCAATCTACATCATTGTTGTCTATGCCGAAGGTTAACAAGTGCAGGCCTGCATCACGGATAATCTCTACCATATGCTGATGCTTCATCTTCAGCTCAGCTGTTTCGACTACGAGTCCATTCAACTTTGCCTCTTTCGCAAGCTGTATTGCAGCAGGCAAGCTGGTCCTTTGAGGATTGCAGTGCCACACAGCTCCTATGTCTGACAAAAACATCACTGGGTAGTCTGCTTGTGAAGCTTTGAGATGCTTGCACATGTCAGGACAGAATGAGCTGAAAAACAGAGTCCTGTCCTGACTGGCAAAGGATTGCACAATTGCTAGAGTAGCATCTGACATTCTGCTGACCTCCTCTGGTGTGGTGTGCATCTGATCATCAGGCGTTGTCATCTTCAGCTCGACATCAAAGCCAATGTCAGCTGGAATGCTGGTGAAAACCTCTGCCAGTGTGGGCAGCTCGCAATCCTCCATGACACGCCAAGGTGTGAATGTGGGCATGAGTGTGCCATCTTGCTTGTGGAACTGACGCAACAGAGGCTGTGTTGCAGGAAAGCCATCGGAGCTGCAAAGGCCTTTGAATTGCGCTAGGGTGATTTCACTGATCATACGGAAGGTGGGGGCTGCCGGATCCCCAGTCACTACATAGTTGTCATGCCAGATGACAGGTACACCATCAGATGTCACTTGCACGTCAAACTCCAGGAAAGTGGCACCATGGGCAATGGCATCAAAGAATGACACCAAGGTGTTTTCTCTGGTGTCTGGCACCATTTTGCCAGAACTGCTGACCAGGTTTTGGCCATTCCTGCAAACAAGCCATTCACTTAAGCTGCAAGCTATGTCGCAAGGCTACCAGTACTGAGCAGGGTTCTACACTGAGCATAGCATGCTTGCTTACCCTCTGTGACCACCCACAGCAATGCGGTCTCTGGAGTCGTCAAACAACTTCCCAAACTTTTCAACCTGGGGTTGAGGGATAACAGTCTTCTGCACCACAGTAAGGGTCGTTCAAAGGGATTGTGTTTTTACAGATCGACGCCCCGACGACAAGATGTAACCAAGATACGGTGCAATCAGCAGTATTGACAAGTGCATATCGCCGCTTCGGTACTTTGCTACGAAACATCGGACACTATTTTTAACAAGCCCGGTCGGCTTGTATACGCACCTTGATCAGAGACGGTGACTTGACAGGGGCGGCATGTTTTGAAGTAATGACTGCACCGATCTCCCTTTTGCTGAGAAGATGCGCACTGATTGGCGTGCTGGTGGGCGCGAATATACGATGTGCTGACCCATCCTGCACCGTCTGGCGCGCCATAGCCGACATTTGCGGCTTTTGTGTAAACGAAGCCAGCCTGACGGACCTGAGATCGCTGTGTACAGCCAACATCCGAGGCCCGCAACGGGCTTTGCGCATGCGCAAGCATATACCTGGTTACAAATGGCATCTTGCTAGTAACACGTGCAGATCAACCACGTGGAGGCGTGTAATAATGGTGAGGGATAGGGAATTAAGTATGGCACGTCGCTGGCCATGCTGCTNGACGCAGCAAATGCACAAATGGTTCCACCATCCCATTGGCTTGTGCATGACGTTTTTCTTTTTTGCTATGGAAGCAAGCATCACAAATGGCATAGATCTTGCAGCCCACAAAATTTGCAGATCTCAGGTGTTGAGTTCCAATTTGCTCCTCCAGGCAATGTTGAGACAGGTGATATGTTCAGTGGACCAGCTGCCAGCTGGTGGCGTCTGACTGCCTCGTGTGTACTATTTGCCCATTTGCTGCTTACTGTACATAGCAGCTTTTATCACCACATGGATGCTAATTGGTTTGACCACATCAAGCCTGTTGACCTTCCATGGCATTGTCTGCATCTGACATTAGTGTGTCAACAGAGATGGCATGTCGGCCAGTCTGGCTGACTGCCAATACCACACCTGAGGAATGGAGGGACTACCTTTATGATGTGCGTGGAACTCTGAGGGACCGTATGTCCTCTCTGCTGACTGTCATTGCACTCACTGATCTCAAAAAGAGCAAGGAAGTTCAACAGAGCTTGACGCAGGGCGGCCAATGCGCGCTTCGATGGTCCCAGCTGCGTGAAACGGTGAGACATCAGTGCATTTGGCTATGTTGCTACCTTGCAAGTAAAAGTGCACAACCCTTGAGGCTGTAGTGATTGACACTACTACCAGTGTAGATAGGCCCTTCTCATGGCATGCAGAGTGTTGGCGCACCCTAGATGTTAGCTGGAAGATGTTTAGTGAGATGTCACTGGCATGCCCGCATGTNGCCTGATCACTGGTGAATACTCCTCGATGGCGTATGCATGCAAGGGCGAAGGATCGAACGGTCGCTTGCACCGCAGTTATCAACCGCTTTACGCGCAGATCGGTGCTCGCGTGCTGAAATGCGCGTAGACAGTGGGGTGTCAGTCGGAATCGCGCGTTGCCGTTCGTAGCATCAGTATGACTTATATTGCGTAATGGCATGCACTCGGGTTTAATGTTCCGTTGCACAGCAGCAAAACTAAGACACTGATGCCACTTGTACGAAACCCTGATGTCACAATATTAAAACATAACGGACAGACAGACCGAACTGTGGTCTGATCAGACCATTATATGCACACACAAGTTGGCATCAGGTCATACATTAGTCTTCTTTGGCCGTGATGCCTTCTCCACCAAACCAGATGTGCCAAACCTCCCTCTCAATTCTGTAAGTACTGCTTCCATTGGGACCCCCTGCACCAGTATTTTGGCAAAGATAAGACCCATCTGGTGCTGTCACAACCTCTCAGTGAAGTCTGATCAGTCTACACGTGGCTTTTACCAGCACGGAATAAGACTACTGGTGCCACACTCTGAAGTGTCATGCTCAGCTGTTACAGCACCGTTCTCCTGCGCATCTGCTACAAGACTGCACACAGGAATGCACAGCATTGAGAGGACACAATGTGTGGGAGCTACTATCAGAAAACACCCACATCAGGCAGCAAAACACTGCCTAGGGTGATGTCAGCGAAACGCCCAAGTCCTTCTGTGCCCCATATGAAACACCAAGAGCCTAGCATAGCTACTTTGGTGGGATTAAAAGGGCAAATGACGATTGGAAAAGCTACGCTGTATAACATGTCAACTTCAAGAAACATATGAAAATGATATACAGCTTTAACCCCATGGGCTTGATGACAACATGACTGTCAGGCAACGCATACCTGGACATTCAGCAGGACCATGGAGTGGTACAACAGGTCTGCCATTTCTGAGGCAGCCCTGTCCTGGCCTTCTTGGGCTTCCAGGGTTTGGCATAGCTCTCCTGCCTCCTCCCTGATTTTACCACATAGCAGCTCCTGGTTGTTGGCTAGCTTTGCGGTCCAGGATGGCTTACTGCCTGCATTCACACTGTGACACAATCCAGGACCACAGCAACAAGGTCTACTCTTGACGCATGTGGGCAAGTGTGCCTCTTGTGCAACACTGAGTATGAGACTGCTTTGTGCCGATTCCAACCAGGCAAACACATAGATACTGCCAAGCTTGCAAGGCTTTGCCATGCAAGACATTTGGTCCTGGAGATTCCATGTCCTTGGTCATACGGTTGACCTTACGACCATACGTACAACATGCTGAATGCCTCTTGCTGCCCTGTGTGCATACACTAGCTGTTGTGCACCAGCACTCGGAAACACAATGCTGCAGCNCTATGGGTGTCACACACAACAGTCACAGCGCTTACTGCAGAACAGTGTATGACCCTTACAACAAGAGACACATGACCACAGTATGGCATGAATGCCTGTGGAGACCACACACGGCAGCAAAAGCACCATCTGCATGACATTTTGGACCATTGAGGNCTTCACAATAAGCTTTTGCTTGCTGTGTGGTCTCAGTGATTTAACCTTTGTAATGTTGCAAGCGGTGTGTCAGCACAATATTATGAATGTCACCAGCTGTTGGTTTGCTGCACTCAAGCCTGGCACGAAATAAGGCTGCACTGACATAATCATGATTGAACAATGCAGACGACAATCATTGGTCGCCTGGGAATGCACGGATATGGGNAACAATCTCGGAGTGATCTTGAGCAAGCAGCGCATGACCTCGCCACACATGAAACAACTGCCCTGCACATGCTTGTGCATGCTTCAACCTTTTGTCAATCACAGAAGTGACAAATGTAAACAAATATCACAGGCACAAGCATATTACTAGCAGCATACCAACAGCAGCATACCAGCTGTTTAGGTGTACAAGGGGAACCAGAAAAGCCATGTGTTGAATGTAGACCCAACTCGCATCAAGGATTGTGACCTGAGCATGGAGCTCAGCATTCNGGCAGGATAAGGCTGTTGGTGCAGTGGCTGAACTTGCTGAACAAGGTGTGATCTGCTGTGGGTGCAGGCAGTACGTTTGACAGACATCAGACACATACTTACACAGGAGCATGCAACAGATTTCTACTGGCTGCAGGACGAGAGGTTCCACTCACTGTGGCGTTAGGCGATGCTGCATTGCCAAATGCAATGCTCAGCGACACCTCATCACGGGGCTCGACCTCTGCTGCACTGAGCATCCTGATTGCTGTCACAAGCACATGCTGTACTCAACAGGTGTGCATCTCATTACACAAGAGGATACATACAGCTCATGCCAATCAGATGTTACTCAATTTGCTTGCATTTCAGGCAAAGCACAGACGACAAGCAATCCGNTGAAGAGATGCGTTCACAACCATACATGACTCGCAGCAGCGGTAGTGACTGGCATTGCTCAAATGCCCAACTGAGCCGACACTGCCATGTCAAGCCCAGCAGGGGTGACAAGGCTACAGGAGGACTTTCAACTGAGAAGCAGGATTGGCAAGCAGTGCCTCATACTGGTGATGCCCACTGCAATGTCAAAGATCAACACCCTCGTGCATCCCTGGAGAATGACAACAGCGCTAGCACAAGGACATCGTGGCAACAGCATGGTTCTGGCGACCTGCAGCGACCACACATACATGAGGACCACCAGCGCTCCAAAAGCGCAGGCTTCATTGGGCATGTACGTGAGTAGCAAGCCAGCCAGGAAGTTCATGCCCTGGCAGTACCCCACTTCTGTGTCATACACAGCATAGGCACGCAGAACCCTCTGCAGAGACAGCTTGCCAGCTGCAGTTGCAAATCTGCAGTGTACATACTGTCTACAATCTGTTGCAGCAAGTAGATGTCAGATTGCAAAACAGANTTGATGCCACCCTGGAAGTGTCTGCACTGGCAAAACTTGATGCCTCATATCAAATGCTGTACATTAGGTACCAGCCCATGGTGACTTCACACCACACTATGTGCAAGTCACAGAAGAGGTGAGANGCTGATGATGGCAGTCACCTTGGGCTGGAGGAGTATGTGGACCACATCTTGCACAAGCCTCACCTTGGCGTTCTGGAGCTCATCCTCTTCACACAGGTGATGGCTCGCATGGGCGGGGAGNGAGACAAGCTGAGACAAGCTGAGACAAGCAGAGCAATCCGATTTCCTGATGCAGAGCATACTTGATCTATCCAGCCAGCTGCAACTGCCTTGCGCAGCTCATGCACCGCAAACGCCCCAGGGGGGGTCAAGGGCTCCTGCATNTCTGGAGGCGGGCTGTCAGAGTGCGCAAGACTGCCCAGGCCAGGTCAGCCCAGTACTGCATGCAAGCATCATGACACTGGCAGCAAGTCAAGCCTGCTGGACATGGAGCTCCAGTTGGCTTTCTGCTGGCAAGTCAATCTAGCATGCCGATGCAGCAGAAACGCAGTATGTTTGTGGGGACTATGTTTTGTGTTGTGCATTCTCATGTTGTCAGCCTTTGGGTGTGTGCTAGTAGCACTGATGATCAACCGTAACCCAGCCACTGAAAATGCTGTAAATGTTGCAAGCACTGACATCTGCAAGCCACTGCATTTGCTGTGGGCCGTTGATATAGGTTTCAAGTCTGCACTTGCCCACTTATGCTCTGCCTGCTCTATCAGCACTTGGTACCTCAATCTCCTGATCAAGCTGATATGTTCACATGTAACAGTGTTTCATATGTGCCCACAATTTCTCTGNACTCACACAGACAGACACCTGCCCTGGCAATGTCAGCAGGGCATAGAAAGCACAGCAGGCAGCTCGCTCAGCGTGCAAAGTATGGCAGCCTCGACAGGGCAGCAAAGGGGGATGCCCATGCAATAACAAGCAGTGCTGTGGAATTTGAATCTGCCGCTAGGCGNTGAGCGAGCCACATCTGGTATGTCACTGCCTGACATACTGTCATCCTTTCTGTCTCCGCAGGTCACAACCTCACTGACGACAATGTCATGCTTTCTGTCTCCACATGTCACAACCTTCATCGACTGACATTGTCATGCTTTCTGTCACCACATGTCACAACCGACATGAACTTCAAGTCATTCTCATCTTGAACGCCGCAGCATAGCTGTCTGCTTGACTGCAGAGCTTGTGCTTTTCTTTTATAGTCTAGCTAATGCCTGTTTGCCAGGTGCGTGCATGCCTGAGACTGTTGTTGCAGAGTACAGCAATGCCTGGTTGGCCTGGCATGATCTTCTGCTGCCAGAAGCAACCATGTATCATGCAATGCATCTTCATGTTAGACCAGGTGTGTGTGTGCATGGCCAGACAACAGTAGCAACCTGGCACATTAGTCAAAAAATTGCATTGCTTGACACACTTGTAATGCCAATTAGCCACTGGCTGTGGCGCTAGGACTGGTTGCGCCAGGGTTGCAGTTNGAGGTGATTGTCATCACAGTGCTGATGCTCGGCTGTGCATCACTCACTTGTTATGTCACAAAGACTTAACAGTACAGTGACTTGAGCCAGCGTTCTTGACTTTTGCCATACCTTCAGCATGCGCTCCACAACAGGCAGTAGACTGGCAGGCACAAAGGATGGGGTGGGTGGCTGCCAGTCCACAGTTGCCCTGGGGCCAGGTTGGGGTTCAGGGCCCTTCTTCCATATGCCCGGTTGCAGTGGGGTAGACAGGGTGTTGCCCTGCAGCTCACCCCTTGAGGACATCAGGACATCTCTGGTATGTTTCGTACATCGTTATGCTCTGCACTCTGTGTGATGTATGCCTTAAGTGTAGCACTGGTCAGCACAATACATAAAGCAACGGACGCTATCATGCTATGCAAGATGGGAGGGTCGCAGCGCGCATAGCATCATTTTACATACACCACCAGGGCAACTCAGCAGGTTATGTATACCACGTATGACACGCACAGGCGCCAGCTTGGAGATAGTATCAGATGGGCTGTCACAAGCCTTTCTTCACAACAACCCTGAGAATGCAGGGAGGGAAGACAGGGCANTAGTATTGCATGTGTTGCACCACATGCCATGGCCTTGAGTGCATCACCTGGCCTTAGGCATGCACGCACAGCGTATGCAGTCACTGCTTGCCTAGCCCAGGAGAACAGCAATGCAGTCTATTGTGTGTAGCACGATGAGTTCAAAACGCCCTGAAATACATGGCACTGCTTGCTTCTGAATTGCTTTTAGAGGAATGGGTGTGCAAGTATCCAGATGGTATGGACGTACAGAACATGCTGAATGGGTAAGCAGCTTGATGGCTGTGACACATGCTGTCAATGTGTTGATGCTGGATCTGACCTTGATGTCAGCCCAGCGGTTTGTGCATGAGATGCCGCGACCCCTGGACTTGCCTCCCGGTTTGAGGATCCAGATGTTGCTGTCGCCATCAATGCTGCTCTGTGTATGGCAGCCTGANACAGCACAGCACAGACCTGGTGTCTTTGATGAAGGGTGTGACATCTGCAGGAGCACGAGGGTCAAAGGCGTGGACATTGCCATGCTGGCCCGTCACCCAGTAGTTCTTGGTCGCAGGCACATAGCACACTGCAGCAGCCTGTACACTGCTTCACATCACCACCAGTGTCAGTGGCTTCACGCGACACTGCATAAATAGCACTTGACTCCGATCAGGCCAGAAGTGAGTTGCAGGCCGGCCTATCACTGCTTTCAGTGGTGCTCAACTACAACATAGCAGTATGTAGGCTGGGAACAGCACCCACCGTTTGTTGTTACAAACACACAGCCTTGCATGCATTGTATCTCTCAAGTGCTGGAATGTGTGCTGGCCATTTGCAGTATTGCTGTACGCCTTGAGCATGAGTGAGAGTGGTATACCCATAAAAGCAGATGGAGATCTGCCTTCANTTAGCCTGCAGCTTGAAAGCCTGGCTGAAGGCAGTCAATGCTCGTATACCATTGTCATCACACTTGTATATGGTGTCAAGGGGTCTGATGTCAAGGTTTCTGACTGGCAGTATCCATCTGTGAACACACGCTCAGCGGAGGCCGGTACTGTGCAGCATCCCTGGATTACCATCTAGAGGTCGGCAACAAGGGGCCATCCACCAAGAGCTTTCCACTGACCAAACCTCCAATCAGACTAGAATCTGAACAAAGATTCCCGCGGATGTGTGACCACTATTGCTGGTGGTGCAGGACCAAGGAGGCTACAGCACTAGTGTGCAGAGCCAACGAGGCATGCTACTTGATGCGTGTCCTGATAGAGCACCAGCTGCCCCGCCTGAGCATGCTGCTGGATGAGAAGTCCAAGGAGCAGCTGCAGAGAATGAACCTGAAGGAGCTCATCTGCACCCGGGAGGGGGAGCACACCATCTCACAGCTCATCACTGTCCTCATCAATGAGCATCAGCNATGTTCCGGTCTCAGACACAGCAGTGTCAGTCTGCCCATCTGCTGCCAAGTGCCTACCTTTCAGTCAGCCCCATCCATGAGGTGCTCATGCATGGAAGGTATGATGGCATGTGCTGCTGTACAGGGTGCAGCAATATGTACATGAGCACATGCAGCACCTGTATGCGCAAGGAACATGCTTGTACCTTGGGCATTGGCCATGGGTTCGGTAGTTTCAGCTCAGCCTGAACACCATCAGGTGCCTGACCTCAGTGATGCCTCGTGCCTGTTTTGGAAGGTTGTGAGAGTTGTTTGACTGGAGTGATGAGTCACAGNTGTGTCAGCTCAGCTGATTCAGCAGCAGCAATGCTACTGGTCTTGCTGGTCATGGAGCTAGAGGTGTCACAACAAATGCTGAGTAGGTAATTTTGGTGCAGGTGGTATCATAGACGGGGGCGTCAGCTGCTACCACCTGTACCAGCACAGCAGACATATGATCCGGCTGAGGTTGTCGGCATTGCTTGCGGGAATCTTGACGTGTGACAATTGATTGTAAGCAGGTGTACTACCAGCTCATAAGATTCCTTGAAGCAGCAAGCCTTGCTGGCACTGCTTCATCAAAGTGAGAAATGTGGTACTGGATCTGAAGCAAACATGCCTGGTGCAGGTGCTAGATGTGGGCAGCAGCTACAACCACCTGTATGAGCTGAGTCGGCCTGATGGCAGCAGCGCTGCTGACCTAGCTGGCACTGCACTGGGGAAGCTAGAAATGAAGTGGCGGGGCAGCATGGGCGAGGTGGGGCNAGTGACCCAATGCAGATCTGCAGGTGAGCGTAGTCGAGACGTATTTGGCTGGTGCCTTTCCTCTGAGAAATCTAATGTGATCACGTCACCTATGACATTGTATTGCACTCTGCAAAGCTGTTGCAGGACTCTACAAGCTGCAGACAAGCTGGCAGAGGTGGCCATGCCCCAGGGCTTTCAAAAGCTCCTGCCAAAGTCTCTGCTCTGTGTGACCAACGATGAACACCGTGCCNGAACATGCGATGTCTATGCATGCGCAGTTAGCTAGCAGCTGCTCACTCCATTAGCACCTGCCAAGTGTTAACATCCCGCAAGTGCCACACACGTCTTTGGAAAGTCTGACAAGCAAGCCATTCGCTTAATTTCCAATAGCACGCCTGCGCGTCAGCCAAATTCATGATGCCAACACTTGCATATGTGCAAGGGGGTGAATCACCTGCTGCTGGCGGTGGTGCTTGGCTGCCGTGCCCTACATTTGCCCCCTGCTGGTCTGTACTGACTGGTGAAGTGGCAATAGTCTGGGTTGTAGCGCCACAGCCAATGGTGTGGAGCAACATGTTCAGGCATGGCAGCACCACATGCTCTGAGATGGCGGGGCTGGTGCTTGCTTGTGCTGTACCAGGCAAAAGAAAACAGGATCAGGCGTAATACAAGCTGGGCAGGCATGACATGACATGAGGGGTTTGAGGCTTGATGTCGCAGGTGCACATTAGCAGGCTGTGTAGNTGCGTACTGACAAAATTCGGTAAGCATTCACTGCTGGAGCTGGCAGCAGTGATGCCATTGGGTTGTACATGAAAGTCTTGACGATGCCCAGTACAAGCATAGTGGCATGCAATTTTTCATTCAAACTCCTAATTCACAGCGTGCTTGTGACATTATTTGAGAGCCTTCTTCAACAGCTGCTGAATTGTGACAAAAGCGCTATGTTAAGCACAGGAACACATATGGTACACCTAAAGTTCTGTCTCATCTCCGCCGCCGTCTGGTTCTGATGTCGTCCTCATCATCGCTGTTTCCCTCATTGGCTTGTATGCCAGTTACCAATGAGGATCGTATATCAAATCGTGACCCCATCCTTGGCAGAGAGCTTGTGTTGGACAGCAGGGTACTGCCAAGCCTTCCAGAGGCTGCAAGGGAGCCATGCGCACTATGTGTAGTGTGCAGTTTGTCTTGCAGGTACCTGGCTACCTCTGAGTAGGGCACATCTTCGCCAGTCTTGCGCTCCAAATGCTTTACCTGTATAGCCGTGGGCACTAGCTATGGGTGTGAGACCTGCCAGTCGCAAGCCTTCATCCAATCCCCCTAAGTATGCACATGTGGGGTGCATGGGCTGNTGTATGAATGTCTGCTTACACAGCAAAGTACTGCTGTACAATCCAACACTTTTAGAGCTAGCNGATGGTAACACCGTGACAAGGGTGAGCTGACACGGGTGAGCTGACAACTGCTTAGTAAAATACACGTGCACATTGTATAGGGCCCACAGCTTGATCAAGGGNAAGATGATCAGGTTGCATGTTTGGTGCGTGGTATGTGCAATGCAGAGTGGCGTCCTAAAGCATGTGCAGGCTGTCTAACATACTGTCACCTACCAAGTCAGATATCATGCACCCCAGAGTTGCACAGGTTCAGTGTGTTTTTGTGCTATCTCAATAGTTAGTCACATAGGTTGTCTATGTGATCAGCGCTTGCTGAACTACTGATGTGCCCATTTTAGCAAGTTGGAGTGCATCTGCGTGATGCAGGTCAAATGAGAGTGAGGTCCAGGGGCTCAATGTAGAACTGGGTGTTGCTCTAGAGAAGCTGTTCCACCACAAGCTGCACATACAGCAGACATTGGAGCAAGTTCAAAGGCATATGGAAGCCGTAAGGGAAGATATTGCTGCAGCTACTGCGTAGTGTGATGCATGCGCCAAATCGCTGTGCGTGATCACGGTGGAGTAGGTTGAATTGGCTTACAGCGTCACACAGTTTAGCTTGTGTCTTCTGGCCCCTGCTGCTTTATGGCAGCTGCAAACTCCTGGCTGCCTTAGGCTGCGATGTCAATGGGCCTTCATGTGACGCGGCCTACTGCTGCTTTTTATACAAAGGTATACACGTTTAGATCCCAAGCATGCAGGAATTTGTGAAACAGACCTTACAAAATGCATGACTTCAGGTGGTTCCCGTCATTTCTGGCAGAAAGTTCTCCGTTTGGTCTGATTGATTCAGATTGTGACTCTTCAATTACAAAGCCTGTGGTCCATCGGCATGTGCAGGAAATCCAAATCAGAAATACAGTACGATGGGTTTGTCCTTGTGCCCAATATTCTCCACTTCTTACGGTTCTTTCATTGCAGGGTGAATTTGACACTTTACGGCGTCAGTGCCGAGGGTCCNCAGCAGCTGGCAAAGCAGCAGCAGGCTGGTTCACGCCAACTGTCTTCACTTTGCACACAGGATCTCAGTGCCGCTCAGCATGCTAACAAGTGCAGCAATGTGATTGCTGGCAGATCACAGCATGACACTGAACTACAGCAGCCTCAGCACACCCAGGGCAGACCTTGTGATGCACGCAGAGCTGCAGTCCTGGCGCCTGCAGCTCAGAGGGGCTGCCAGCACGGCCCCTCAGCTGCAGAGCCAGATGCAATTGCCATGCTGCGCAAGCTTCTAGTCCCAAAAACCAGACACAGAGTTGCTGCTCACGCTACACAGGTGAAGGTTGCTGTGGCAGGCAGCTCTGCTCATGCAGAGCATCCAGCTGTTGCTGTTGCTGCACAAGCGACAGTCGCGACAATCCCTCCAATTGCAGGCGACTCATGCAGTTTGATGAAGAAGGGTGCTGCACTTGTTTCAGCAGCCCCCGCCTCACCTGCTATGGCAGCTCCAGCTATAGTGTCAGTCATCCATGTGCACGGCACATCAGACGAGNGGCTGTGTAGCATGGCTGACATATGCAGGGTGTGTGAAAATGACTGAAGCACTCAGCCAAAGCAGCTTCACCAGCAGTCACAGCTTGGTGATTCACTACAGATGCAGGTGGTATGGTGAGACACAGTTGGACATGCTCTCAACTTGTTCTTTCCTTTTGAGCCAGCAGCAACCCACTTCATGCTGTCAAATAGCCTGAAGTTGCATGTTGGCGCGTTCTACAGGAAGTGCTGAAACAAAAGTAACAGTACAAACCAGATTTTACCCTTGCTGACATACGGTCACATGCTGCGTCACAGGCCTAGTTGCTAAACCACAGCATGCTGGTGTTGACTGCCATATTGGTCTGCAATGCCAGTCAATGGTGCTTGCAACAGCAGACCTGTAGCAGGGAGCAACAGCTGGAAGATGAGCAGCATCTGGGACTGCCAGGCTTGTGCATCTGTGGTTGGGGTCCCTGTGACAAGGCTAGTCAGCAGAGCCACCTCCTCATGCATGCTGGCGGCTACATCTAGGCTGCGGTGGTGGTGAATGCAGTACAGCACCCTCTCCTTGATCAAGGCTGTCAAAGCCTGTTTGCTGCTGCTGCTTCCCTATGGTGGTCACAGTGCCTTTAGCAGCATGTTATGATCATACCCTCATTGCAATTCTTGATGTACCAGCGTTGTTGCAAAGCAGGGCATGTGAGGCTCGAGTGATGGCACACTGACCAGAGGCCCCCCTATCNCGGCGTCATACGAAACAGACGTGCGGCTGATTGCAGAGCTTTCGGCAGTTGAGTTCATTGTCAAGGCCTACACTGACTGCAGCGAGCAGGACACGCATGCAACACAGCAGCAGATTTAGGGTACAGCAACAATGTGTATGCTTGGCTTTTACGCAATGCAGGGCAGTCTAGCGCGTCTGAAGTGCTTACACCGGCAGCACTCCGCGCTGCAGCGTGGTCGTGGCTTGTAAAAGAAGCTGTTGATCACACATCACGAGAAGGAACGTGACTAACTTACTAATGTGCAATAAAGCTTGCAAGAGCAAGCAAGGTCAAGCCAGGTCAAGCAAGGTCGCAGCACGCATTGTGCATTTGCTTGAGTATGGAGGCACCAACAATGCCTCTGCGCCAAGTTGAGTGGTAACAAGATGAGAGATGTAGCGAGTGTTCAGTATAAAGCGACATTGCCTAGTAGCGGTTTCTCTCGCATGGCCTGCTAGCAATGTACATAACAAGGTAGCGTTGTTTTTACAGTGATAGTATGCATTGATAGTATACTGGTGCTCTGCTGGTCACCAAAAATAAGAATTATATTGGTTGACCATCTGCATGTAAAGCTTTACAGCGCTGANTTGTTCAAGTGACATCAGGCGGATTGCACCGCTGACATAAGTTAACAAGGACACCTGTATTGCAGCTGTCATATCTCGACAAGTGCTTGCTGACAGTGACTGCTTGTCCTGTCAGCTGCTGTTGCTGTATAGCACACAGAGCTAAACATAGCCTGGCAGTTGCAAGCACATTGGCAGCCAGCTGTTAAGCATAGCATGCATGATGCAGCATGCAGAAATGCAGCATTGCAGGATACCATGTCAGTGAGCTGCAAGTTCACATTCAGANGAGCACGCGGGGCGCTCAGCTCCGCAGCTCAACTTTGCTCGCTTGCTTTATTGAGCAGCAACAGTTCACCAACTAGCACTTGGTTTCGGTGCATCACCAAACCGGAAGAGCACTGGGGAGGCTCCGTTCACGTGCGAGGCTGATCAGGGGTCGCATAAGGCTTCCACTGCAAGCCAAGCAGTGCTTTATTGACCTCAACAGGTCCCTGGCAGCCTTGCCAGACTTTGTTTGCCAATCTNAAGATCATACTACTTTGCTGTTATTGCAGCGCTGCTAGCTATGGGAGCAGTCAACGGCAAGTCCAATGCAGAGGATGAAACTCCACCTCCCGTTTNTATTCTGTCATGCTGCATCATGCTGTCTGGGTCCAGCCCAGCAGACAAGCATTGCCTATGCACCTACAAAGCACCACAGAACGCTGCACACCGTTCACATGCATNTGTGGTGCTGCATTGGTCAAAGCATATGTGCGGCTGTACCATCAATGACTCGGCCTCATTGCTAAATCACAGATGTGTGTGCCTGCAACAAGTCAGTCTCAGCAATTCAACAGTGTCTCATGTGTTTGCGACAAACTTTCATGTAAGACAGCAAATTTTCGACTAGGCTCTTCTGCGTCACGTGTGTGATGGTGCCACGCACGTTCCTGCACAGCTTTCAGCCTAGCCTGACAGCAAATAAATGTCAAGTAATAAATGTGAGTTGTTCTTGTCATTGTTCCTGTGTGGATGGCATGGTCGTTGTTCGTTTGTGGGTGGCATGAGGTGGCGCATGCATACATCACATGCTGTAGATGATACGTGAATTTTGGCATGAATCGGCTATCTCCTCACGTCTGAGGTTTGCATGCATGTCATTCGACGCTCACATCACTGGAAGTACTATGTTGGCATAGCAATTCAGCGTTACAAGAATCCCATGAGACCAGTCTTTTGACACAAACCGGGAATCACCCTCTTGCCTCAACAGTATAGAGGCGCCGCAAATCTATGCACAGCTGGCTACATCCACGTACACAGTCAAAAAAGGTGCCGGTCCAAAGGTTGCCAAGCAGTCAGGACAGCTCAAGCATGAGCTGCCGCAACTCAAAGGCAACTTCCTCACTATAAGCTTTGCCACCATTTACAGGCCGCAATGCTCTGACCGACGACAGAGTTTCCCACATGTCACAGGCTTGTCCTGAGCAGACCTGCGCACATTCACTCCACTAAGCAGCTGCCCCTGGCACCGGATGTGTTTCGCATTTGATAGCACAGCACAATTGTACTCACATTTATCAAGCCAAGCTGCAGAAAAAAAACTTGTCTGGCAGCAAGAAGACTTGTCGCTCACCTTCTTCAGGTCTGCTTGATTCAGACAAGCTAGCATCATCCTGCTGTTGCCATAGATCTCCCATGTCAACTCATAAGCTTCCAAAGCCTCATCAGTGAGAGGGGCCAAGTACTGCTGCATTGCTGCACAGGTTGCCGGTGAAGCTGACAAGTCAAAGAAGCGCTCAAACAAAGCACGCTTGACCCCCTGATAGTCAGGCGTATCTGGCTCACTGCTTGCCAGCGTTGTCATTGAATGCCTTTCAGCCTCTTGAAGGTACTGCCTTGCAGGCATATCCCAATACTTGGCAATGCCCTCTAGGTGGTCTGCACCAACCACTCCCACTACCANTGCCTTTGACCTGATGAACTGTACAGCAAGGTGCTGCTTGTAGAAAGCAGTGTCAACAGTTGCTTGCACTCATCGGTCCTCGACTTTCGTATTNTGGGTGTGCAATATCGTTGAACATTCTGCAAGACTTTTCAGTCTGTGCAATTTCTCTGAAAAGTACTCCGCTTGGANGTGGTCAAATGCCGAAGATGTGCCACAATTCAGCTTTGCAACAGTTTGGTCTGCCGTCAATTGTCTGCTTGACAGCATTGCATTATGCCAGATCTATACTGAGAGTCTGAGTTTGAATGGTGAATGAACAGCGCCAGTGGCACGACCGGGTGTTGCCAATGCGGAATTGCTGATTTACATCACANGAGAAAACCTGGACTCAGTTCTGGTAAGTCAGATGCAGGCTTCAATGTTGACAAATATGGACAGTAGTGAAGTGTTATCTGACTCCCTGCAGAAACACAGGATAGGCCTTAAAGGGCCCATGGCGACCCCAATTGGCAAAGGTCACAGGTCCCTGAACCTGACACTGCGGAAAGAGCTTCAGCTTTATGCCAATGTCCGCCCTTGCTTCAGCATTCCAGGGTACAAGANCAGTGAGCTGCCATGCACATGCTGCAGAGGAGTGCTAACAGTGCCACTGTCATGATATGTACAGGCTATTTGTGATCAGCACCATGCAGCCAAGACTGTGAGTAACACAAGCTGCATGCTACAATCAAGCTGTGCATGAACCCAGAGCATGTTGTCCCGTACAAACGCTGATGGAGCATGCAACAATGTCCTCTGCATCAAGCAGTCTGGGAGCATGTATGTAGCAGCAGGGCAAATGTCAGGATGTCTCAGATTTGGCACAGCAGATATGCACAGATGTGCCCTCACATTGTCATTTGGAAGGCCACCAGCAGCATAGATGGCAGGTGGATGTAAGCAGCACCAGCTTGCCAGGCTTTCTCCACATGCTGCCAAAAGGTTTCACTCACCCATTCTGGCTTGCCTGCTGGTGTCTGCAGCAGCCATAAAAGTATGACAATGGCGTGCAGCATGAAACACTGGAAATTAATCAGGCAGTGGTGTAAACTCTCCATGTGAACATACTCCTGAAGCATATAAGTCTTTGCATGTCCAAGTTGCAGACCAACCTTAAGTCAGAAGCGAACTGCAACTTTACTAGCTGTATACATAGGAGCAGCCTGTGTCACAGGCATACCAATTCCACTGTACTCGGTGGCAGCTAACAAACCCCTCACCTTCAGATATGTGCCCTTCCGGTCAGTTCCCAAGGTAAGAGCATCTCGCTGCTTGTGAAGCCATGGAAGCAGTGTGGTATTTGTAAATTCATTGATGGCAATGTTCTCCCAACATAACATGCCATTTGGGTCCAACACTAGCAACACTGTGAGACTGTTCTCTGGCTTACAGCTAGCTATGGCTGCAGGGTCCCACGCCGTGGAGAGGCCGTGAGTGGCGATGAGCGACGTGCAGACCAGCAAAAAACCCCGCCAAAGCGGAATTTGAACCAGCCGCATGAAGCAAGTTCGAAATGGCCTGGCGTTTCGAGCGAATATTCTCAACAAGCAGTCAAGTTNGCTACCTCTGACATGCCAGGTATGCACCACATCTGACAGTCCCATATGGCAAAGTTGCCCTGTGTGTACGCAGTCGGGGCATCAGCATTGAGTAATCTTATCATCATCATCTGCGCAAATTTAAGTAGTGTGCATGCAGAAACCTTCTGGTAACTCACACTGGCCATATGGAAATTGTTTGTGCTTGTGTTAGTGAGTAATGCATCCTGTGCATGCAGCTGGTGGACAGTACGTTACGGCAGGAGGGAGCCCTGAGGACTGCACCAGTGTCTATTTGGGACCTCCAGCAAAACTACTGCGAGCATCCAGGTATTCACAAACCAGCAGCTCAAACTTGTCGAGGTCCTAGGAGTTCTACTTCTTGCAGACATTGTACCGCGNCAGCACCCGCGGCACTGCTGCAAAGATGCTGGGCTTCAATGCCACCACATCGTCTGTCACCTTCTTCACGTCTCCCTGCATGGGAATTGCAACTGTCAGCACCAGATGCACGCGGTCAGGTCAAAGGAGATGTGCAGAGGGGTGCAATACANGCTCAGTGTGCTGGGCAGCTGAGGCTAACTCCAACTCAAAGCTAGCTGGCGGATCTCGGACCCTGCTCGACTCAGACACCCNTACAAGTTTCAGGCCTGCTGGTGCATGTATATAGTTGCTTGCCCTGACTTGACTGTTGGACCTATGAACTGGAACAGCTGGATGTTCACTGAATAAGCTGTAGACTCAAACATCAGGTCTGCTGCTGGATGTCGCACAAGCAGAGTGATAAGTTGACGACCACAAGGGTTTTAGTATCTGTTGTGGTATGTGACTCCCACAGATCAGAGTCATGGCAAATTGTCTCTNACCTCAGCAGCAGCTGCATTGCACATTTGTACAAGGCGGCAAACTTGAATGTGTGATGCAGCCAGGCCCGGGCATGCAACAAAGTCTCAGTTGCCTTCTTATACATCTTTGGGTTTTGCTGAGGTGCAGGAGCCAACGTANTTTTCTTCTCTGTTGCTGTTGGTCATGCACGCAATCCCACAATCAGTGGATTTACTTCAGCAAGGTCTGCATCTGTGTAGATGAGCTCCCCAATGACAGACACAATAATTTATTGCATACTTGAAGCCTGTGAGAACTGCATCTCTTACCCATACACCCGCATCAGGTACGAGGTCTTGCACCAAATAGTGGTAAGCCATCACGGCACAAGCCAAACAGTGTCCAAACAGTGTTTGGGAATGACAGCCTTGCTCGAGCCCAGTGGCGANGAGCTGCATTACATGTGCTGCAGGTCATTACCACTTTGGCTACGCTACTTAATCACAGGATCATGCAGTTGCATGTAGATTGCGAATGTTCAAATCACTTGTGAATTTGAAGTTGCCTTGCAATCCCACCATTTGCTGTCAGTACTGCAGCACTGCAATCCTGACTTTGTATTGGTGTACTTGCAGTGACAGGTCCATCAACGCAACCTTTGTCAATGAGATCCAGCCAGCCACCGGCCACACCGGCCTGCTGAACTTCACCAACCCTGCAGTGCCGGGAGTGAACTCCTCANTCTACTGTACGTGCAATGCTTACTTGGGTGACAGGGAATTGTTAGATTATGCGAAGACTGTTAGGTACATCTAGAATGCATGTGATAGCGGCTGTTGACAATGACATTGTATGAATGATTTAGNAGGCGGTCAGCATGAAGCTGAAGCAGCTTACCAGACAGCGTATAATGCGATCTTCCTTCAAGGGGCCAAAGTGCACCGCCATACACAATCACATGTCAAAAACGGCAAGCGCAAATGGGAGGTGCTTGAGATGTGGCCAATGACGGTGAGTGTTTGCATCCTTGGTTGTCGGCCTGAGCTGTCAGCCTCAGATGTCATGTTTCAAAACCTCAGCTGTCAGTCTAATGCATGACATAAGCAGCCCACTACCACCAACCTATCTCAATGTCTTGATACGATGCATCTGTCACTGCTAGTGTACATGCTCAAAGCATCTATGGATCTTAGCAAGGAACATGCTTGGCACACAGGATCCTGCAGATGGGTCCCTTGCTGTTCTGGTCAAGAAGANCTCCCAAGTGCCCTTGATGAGAGCCCTAGTGTTTGCAATCCTGTGTAAGGATGAGAGCTGACAACATTTTGCAAGCACCCTGCTGTCTAGTAGCAGAACAGCAACACCCACACCACACACCCTCTTGGATCTCTTCATCAGGTTTGCAGGTCTGAAGATGCAAATCACCAAATATATGCGCTTTGATTTTCTGCACACATGTCTTTAATTTTGGACGCCTCACCAGTAAACATGGTTCACGCAGTAGGCTTTCAAGCCATAAGTCTTCAGTCCTGCACCCTCCTTGCCTGGTACGCCTATATCAATCTCCTGAGCTTCTGGAGGAAAGGAAGAGTCNCTTGATTGTCTCATGCTGTATACAGCATGTGGGTCATATCTCTCACAATTGTTGGTGATGTCTTCACAGCTCTGGGCCTTCGCACTTCCACGTGCCAGCGCGCAAAGCAGCATCAGAAAATCCCCAATTTCTACAACATGAATCAATTGAGCTTGCATGGATGACCAATTGTGCTGCTATTGTNCAATGGGTTGCTGCAGAGCGCAGTTGCTGTCTGCTCCTTGCTGACTTTCAGGCCTCTCTCATGCAGTCTGTCATGATGAAGTCTTCTGTATTTGAATCTTTGTGTTGAGCTCTTTTGTGTTGAACTTTTCCATGTTGAAATGTGACCATGTTGACCATAGTGCTGTGGCTGGGCTTGCAGGTGTTGCTGCAGGCCGTTATCTTTGCTGGTAGCCATCTCTCTCCAGGAGATGTAGTACCGCTCACAGCACTGGGACTGTCCCTTGGAGTGGTCACAGTTGCAGCTGAAGGCAATCTTGTGGCGCCAACCATTGCACATGCGCTGTACAATGCAGTCATACTGTACAATGTTGTCAAGCGATAGTGGCCGTTGGCGTATGTGCTTCAACATTGCGGTGGTCCACGTGCCCAGCAGAGAGCTAGCTGCACGTATGACAAACAAATGTTGATATCAGCTAGCAGTCATGAACATGGTTGGTGCAGCGTCAGATGTGAGACTGTGGAGTACTCAGGGGCAACAAGCAGGGTCTGCTGCTGTGACTACCGGTACGCAAAGGTCACGCGAGGATTGTTTCATCCTGAATTTGCAGTTAGTACAGTACTATACCGCGATGCGTCCAGTTCTGATAATACAGCAAGCCTACGCCTACATATCCCCACTGCCTGGGCACAGAGTTTCGTTGTGTCTTTTATCGCTTGCTTACATAGCACATGTGAGCTTTGTAACAACTAAGGTGAAAGGAGGGCTGTGTTTCACCCTATGTATCACCGTCGTGTCAAGCATATGTAAGCTTTTGCTACATGCTGTCGCTCTTGGCAAAATTTGGCGTGCTTGGACGGTGACAAAAAAGCAGTGCGAATCGTTGTTCCAGCCATTAGAAGGCTGTATAAGCTGCAAGCACTGGACTATTTACAATCACTGAACTACCGTGTCACCTTATACCAAGCTGCTGCTACCAACTGAAAGTTGAGGAGCAAGCGGTGCCCGGAGGGAATGACATGATGAAGACCTCAAGCACAATCACACACTGCAAGTACAACAGCAATGTTCCCTAAGTTGTGCGCCAAGATCAATAAGCACTGCTTTACTGAGGTATGCCCTACTAGCACCCCTTTTAGCAAATCAACACCTGAGTGGAAACACAATGCCACANCTGGTCAAGGCTGTCATGCTGTGCTGTACCATCACAGTACCACAGGCACAACACGCGTTGCTACAGTCTTGACATTTTCCTGATATGACACAGGTGTTTGCCCATACACATTACATTGGACTCTACGTGTCTGGCAGATTGGCCAAACGAGTAGTTCCAATGTCGCTACACATGTACAACTGGACACTTGCTGAGAAGGCCCGCAATGAAGATTTATATGTTGCCTGCGATGCCTTCACGGAATCCTGCCCTACCCTGAGGGTACTGGCCCTAACCCCTGCTGCTGAGGGGTTACTAGCGAGTTGTGCCAGCTGGCAGGAGCTTGCAGTGGTGCTGCGAGGGTTAGCCCTTTTGGGCAGTCTGTTGCACCGAGCTGTGGCATGGCCAAGTCTCCCTTGTAACACTTCTTGGATCACCACCAAGTAGGTCCACTGCTGTCCACAATGTCGCAACCACGTCAGACTTCATGCAAACGTCAGCTACTGTATNAGAGTGCTGCAGCTGTGGTTCGGGCAGCCAAATTGGCCCCCAGGAAGATCATATTGCTGGCCATCTCTGTTGGCATAGGGGGCTGTGCCGCCATGAGCTCGTGAGCAGGGAAAGACTGATTTCCGATGAACCCATACAGGACATCAAGCATGACTTGCCAATCTGGATGCATGGCCCCCATGGGAACTGTCAGCTTGCAAGCTGTCTGCTGCATATCCCCTATAAAGCAGTCAAAGCCGTCGTTATTGAGTGATAGGAAGGTGGTTGGTGTCACATCTTTGAAACAGACAAAGACAACGAACTCTGTGCACAGGGTTGAAGTTGCTCAGACAACTGCTCAAGCCTCTCGTGTGCATGCTACATGCATATCGCACATACATACACTGTATGACTTGCTTCACCTGAGTGCTTGAGCGGCCCCTTGTCGCATTCTATTGCAAAAGCAGATTGAATGATACACAAACACCTCTGTTAATGGTGTGATGTGACTACGCACCAACTTCCAAGGCAGATATCTTTCAGTGACACTCCAGAACCATGTCTGATAGGCTAGACCACAATGCCTGTACTATGTAATGCTGGGTGTGGCAGCACCTACTTTGGAGAGCTAGCATGTTCAAAATGCCAGCCACAAGGTTGAGCCTCTGCCATCCTGGACTTGAGGCACTGCTGATCAAGGCTGTCCTCAGGGGTACATCTGAAGCCAGCCGTTTCAGCATGGCTCGGCCAAGCTGAGATATGCGGGTCACACCAAAACTGAAGCCAAACTTCTGTATCTTAGCTGGCTCTTCTGGCAGTACTTCAGCATTCAACCACAGCTTCATGACTGTGNATTGCAATGAAATGCATCACACTGCATCAACCTCCTGGCCCCCACACAATTCGCTGTGCTGAAGGTGCGTAACATTGTAGTAAGCAAGTGGAGGGAGGATGTGTCCCGACATTTGTCAGAAAAGGATGCTGTTGCTGCCGTTGGCTGGGCGCACAGACCTTATGCAATTGCTGCCTGGAGGTTCTTGCACCAGACAGGTTTTATCAACTATGGCGTTGCCCCAGGAATTTCTGGCAGACAAGAACCAGAGCAGAACCCAAAGGGTACTGTGGTTGTTGTCGGGGCAGGCATGGCAGGTATGCGTACCCTCAGTGCATGTGTGCACATGGCCACTTGCATGATCAGGTCACTGTGTGGTGGCGCAGCTTGCATGCAACAGGATGTTCATCAGCAAAAAATGTCTTATGCTTGTGACAATCTGGAAGAAGANCTGCATGTCAAAGCTTTTTGTCATGCTTGCCCGTTGGTGCCGCTGACAATTGGTAGCACAGCGTAGGCTGTATTGACTCCATTTGCTCTGACTGACATGCATGACATGTCAAATGCTTACTCTATGTGATGGCCATCCTTTATGGCAGCTTTTGCAGAAGCTCAGAAGCAGCTGTTAAGGGCAACAGGTGGTCAAAGCTTGTTGTACCTGCAGGCTGCCTCAGCATGGGCAGACACCAGGCGGCCTCCCCNGTGCTGTGAAACTGTGACTGCAGCACCACGGCTCCAGTAGAGAAATGCCTGACTGTGAGGGGCGCTGCAGCCTGGGGAAGTAGGTGCACGCCTGCAGCAGGTCATCTGGTGAGACCAGCTCACTGCCCCACGCCTAGTTGGAGAGGCAATACACTTCAGCCATGGTCATCATGCCACCAACCTTGTCCACTTGTGGCGACAAGAACTGATCCAGCTGCGTGCCATGAATATCTTTGTGATGTTTTCTGTAGGAGTGATCGTGATATGTGATGTTTTGGTTGTCTTCAAGCGTATAGCACAGCTTGGTAGCATATATGTGTGTGGAATGTGCCAGCAATATGTGGACAAGACTTTCAATGCTTGAGTTGCCGATGTGCATTAACAGAGTGAGGCCGGCAGCTGAGTTTGCACAGCAGCATTCAGCTGCATACACTTGTGCCATGCATTGAAGCTGATAAATTGAAGCAGTGAACCTGGTTTGATGTCTGCAATGTCCAAATGCAGGCAGATGTCATGAATTGCCAGCTGTATACGAATGGTCAGAGCTGATGTGACCCAAACCTATTGCTCAGCTGGAACAATTTTGCATACATGCCTTCAGCAGGCATAATGTTGTTGCTTGTTGATGTTGACAATTTGTCTGTCGCCCCCTCAAACAAGGTGCCCAAGCAGTTTGCTTGCATGGCCTCACACATGCAGTCGACTCAGCCTGCAAACTTTACTCACGTGCAAAAAAATCAAGGGTGCATGGTACTGATTTCATGCTGTGCTATGGTTGCCAAGAATGCATGCGCATGGTTTCATGGTGCCCAAGTCTGCCTCTGTCTCCCCATGCAGCGCCTGGCTGTTTGTTTTGTCTGCTTGCAAAAGCACTTGACCACTTTCATANGTCAGAGCGTCATTGCAGCCTGGGCGTATCCCAGTAGGGCGCATGGCCGCCGATGCGAGGCAGCTCGTGCGAGAGGAGTGCGATCATCGTCACCACATGCAACACGCCGCCACCGGCTGGTCAGATACTTGCCGACCCGTACAGGCCTAGCTAAAAGCGTGATTGTCTTACAAGATGGTACTTGGCGTTCTGGGCAAGAAGGGGCTGACAGCGCACTACTTCTTCTGTTTTAGGTCAGTCACTAATTATGCACAGCCCCTGACTATGTACAACAGCATGCCAGGGCTGTAACATCTCCATCTGTCAAGCATTCTGTCGTCTTGGATGGCACACGAAGCATCAGTTGCTCTCAGCTTCGATAAGGCTTGCTGGTGTGCGTACCTGCGACAACATGGGCGCTGCTGCAAAGCATCCATGGCATGCATGCAATGCAGAGACTGTGCTGAGCAAGTTCAGCAACTGGCAGAAAGCAGTCAAAGGACTTCATGGTGCTGTGTGATGCAATTCGGACGTACCTCAATATCAAGGATGTGCAATGCTGCCAGCAAGTTGTCAACACTAATACGGCCTGTTTTGTCTGTGTCCATCATGGAAAAGCATTCATGGAAGTCCTGTTCTTCTTGCTTACTCAGCAGGCCTGCGCATACCGGATGGCAAGCTCACAATGCTGTCACGTACTCAACAAACACCCTGTCTATGCTGTCAGGGCAGNCAATACAGGAATGCTGCACATTGCCATAGGTGACCAGAAAGAGGCTGGTCATGTCAATAACGCAGTTGGTATGGGGTGCAGTGCAGCATACCTGCAAGACATTTGATGCCATCTGCGCTGGGNTCGTTATTACACTACAACACCACAGAGGAGGTACAACAGTTGGTGAATGCTTTGGACAGCATTCTGTAAACCCTGCTGCATACAGCTGCAGTCAGTGCAGCACTCTCAGGGGTTGCAACACGCAGCGAGCTTGGCTCTTGCTGGCATGATTTGAGTTATAGCATTAAGCAATAAGCGTGGTCATCACAGCATGGTTGCAAAAATGTACATGCTGTACAGATTCCTGAGCCCTACATGCAACAGTCGCGTAACTTTGCCCTCACAAGATGTAGCAGGCCCATAGTGGACCAAGCAGGCACTGACTCTCTGCTCAATGTTGTTTTGATCTCAACATGGCACACATTGACAGCAGTAGTGGTGTCAGCTGCAAGACTTTCGCACTTTCCATATGGCGTCACTGGACAGTGGCATGGGACACAGTTGTCGTTCTGGGCTTTTGTATGCAGAGCGAGTGCCATTCGGTGTACACGTGTTTGGCAAATGGTTGTACAGATGGGACGCCCCGCGCGTACAGGGTATAGGAAGTGGCGAGCATACTAAGCCGGGCATGCACAACACTCACCACAACTGGGTGGGAAATTTTAGCAGCTGGTCAGCCAACCATACAATATTGCAGCACATTCTCATCAGCTTGATTCACCCAGACTTATAGCTTGCGTGATGAACTGCAGCTGAATTGCTGGATCCAATTCGTAAGTGGGTGTGATACTCTACCTTAGATTGACTCCGATAGCAGAGGACACCCGGCAGACTCTCGTTACTTGGACTTGCAGAATCTGCAGCAAAATCTGGATGCAAACCATGAGTTTAGATTTCACGATCGTTTATTTCGGCAAACCCAGGGTTAAGGCCTAACGTTGAACGCAACTGCATACTCGGCTTATGCATATCAACGCTCGTGCCTGACACAACTGCAATCTATTTTCGCCAAGCGGCGCTCCTTGCTAATGGTAGCAAGGTGTGGTCTGTGAGGAAGGCATCCAGACTCAGGGTACAGGATGGACTCCAAACCAGCAAGTATACGGCCACACACACGGTCACAGACAAGAGGGGAGGTAAGTTACGCTACCGAAAGCTCGCTTCCAAACATTGACATAAGTAGGGGAGCTCAAGAAGTGCACGACTGGTCGCAGGGCCTCCTTCAGCAGCAACTCATCATGCACCAAGCAGGTATGCTGGCTGCTCGAGCGCGAGCATGCAATTTGCAACCCGACAGTGCAGAGTATCACGTATGAGCTGTAGATCTTATGAGTTCACTTTTGCAGGTGCAGCGAATGTGACCCAACTTTCAAAGCCAGCTCAGAGCAAGGCTGTGACAGGGAGGACACAAGGTATGGCCCTGCTAGTAATTCACATTTGACTACGCCTTTTACTAGATCATTTTATGTATTGGAAAGAGCAATGTGGTATGCATGTGCACACACAATCAACTTCACGAGCTATTTGGTCAAGTACGCGAGGAGGTATAAGGGCTCAACATACAAGGCCAATGCACAGAGTGTGCTAACAACTATGGCTGACTGATGTGTGTGTGTGTGTAGGAAGCAGAGTTGCGGGAAACAGTCAGGTACAGGCTCTGCTGCAACAAGTCAAGGAGCAAGAGCAGGCTTTAAAGGCAGCACAAAAGTATATCAAGGTAGCTGATAAGAAGACTGCAGAGGCTGTTGCCAAAGCCGTGAAAGCAGAAAACGCAAAGATCAAAGCAACAGAGAAAGGTAACGCCTTGTGTAGAGCACATACGACTGAAAAGTTGTGGTTGTGACGTGACACAATGTACCGACATGATCCTGCGCAGCCCTTCTGGCATGCAGCGTTGTGTGGAGATTTTCATTGCGACAAAGCAACAGGCTGCTATAGCCTTCTGTGTGGTGGAAGTCAATTTGCTTTGCACAGTCACAAGGCAGGGCAGTGACCTGTTCAACACTATCTTCGTGCTGCATCAAGCACTCCAGCTACGGTTTTAAATTATCTGCAAAATATCGACTGATGCACCCTATTACCTGTAGGGTATCAATCAACACTTGCCTGCTCACACGTTTTGTTGATTTGTGTGTTCAACATATGCTGTGGCACCAGGCAAAAGCAAGCCATGTATGTGCAGCTTACACCCTCAAGCTGGAAGTTGAGGGACTCAAGGAGCAGCTGCAAAGCATACCACGGCAGAGACGCTCTACGCANTACAAAATCACAGGTTGCTACTCAGAAGTGTAAGACCAAGCAGAACACGACAGGCAACAGCTTGTACTTACATTGTTGCTCCATGGACCAGGCATTTTGCTTGAGTTCAGGGAGTCCAGTAGCAAGGTCATGTTGGGGTCCCGGCTTGTCCATTGAGGAAACTTCTGGCTCAGTGTCGAGTTCATGTACAGCTGCAAGCACATGCAATTCGTGTATAGAGCTGTGAATGCAGTTGCAGCCAGAGTTTGGTTTTCAGGCACCACTGATCAACGAGGGGCAGATATTCCTCACCTTCTCCTGGAGGCCGTGATATCCGTTCGCGGGAGGCGGAGGAGGCGGAGAAGAAGCGCTTGCCAAAGCCCCGCAAACCAGGCCACAAGTCAGAGCCAGACAGAAAATCGTTTGCTTGGAGCCTGCATCGAGTGTACAGGTGCGCGCCACAGCCTTCATGCTCCCGAGGCATACGGCTGCAACTCGGCAATCGAACCAGAAAGTCGTTACCACGCAGCCTAGCACCACGCAATCACCCCACGGGCTAACAGCGTGTTGGCAATGATGCTTGATCAGCAGTTGTTAATAGTAATAATATAAATAATAATTGGCGATGGTGCTTGATCAGTGGAAAGCGTGATTGAACTTACACATTCAAGCATTAGCGGCGACGCAATGAATGCGCCTGCAGTGATACATAAAGCTGAGTGAATAAACTATAGCGTCACCTCGTATGTGAAGGAGTAGCCTGTGGCAGTTCCTCTGCCCAGACGGCTGGCCGGCCACGTGGTGCACGAGTAGCAGTCAAACGCACAGCAGCACTAGTACTCGCACGCACAGATGTAGAAATATACCTGAAAAACCAGCACCGCTTGATCAGTGGAACAGGCAGTTGTGTGTCACGAATTCATGAGAGTAATAACAATGGTAACAATTGNCAGACCCGCCACCCGCTCCATCGCTGCCATCCCCTCCACCTGAACCCCCTCCAGCTTTCACACTATCTCCACCACCACCTGAGTCACCACCACCTTTGTCTCCGCCACCAGTCGTGCCTCCTCCTGAGCCACTACCCCCACCTCCCCCAGTACCTGAGCCTCCANGTGTCAGAAGTGTGTCTGAGAGACATCAACAAAGGTACTGCTGCAACACAGAATCCACTGGTCAATCCTGCGTCCTCTGGGTGACCCAATTCAAGCCTGCGCAGTCCCGGGCATTGAATGATGCTGGGGCTGCAATGTGTCTCAGCCATTTGTTGAACAAAATCAGTAATGAACTCTGCACCCAGAAGGTGAGCCAACCTTCTGGCCTGTACCAGCTCAGCTCAGCGTTGTCAGTCTGTAACTTGGTGAAAGTGCTGTGGACATGAGGCAGATGCACATGATTCGTGTGGCGTGATATTATCAACAGTTGGCTACATGTCACTGTGACTACATTATGTTGAGTGTCACAGAATGTACAGCACGGTGCTTGCAAGGCCATTGTTGTGAGGCGTAATATTATACGCTACTACCGTACTGCTGTATCAACTTTATATTTTTATGCATGACATCATATAGATTTGCTACAGGTTTTCATTGCAGCACATAAGGTTATA
Source organism: Trebouxia gelatinosa (assembly GCA_000818905.1). NCBI lineage: Eukaryota > Viridiplantae > Chlorophyta > Trebouxiophyceae > Trebouxiales > Trebouxiaceae > Trebouxia > Trebouxia gelatinosa. The sequence continues at coordinate 82,140 of KN805353.1, read as the reverse complement.
GTAGGCGATTGACACTGCGTATGCTGAAGTGTCTGTTCACTTGGCTTAAATTATTGGTTTTGGCAATGTCTGTGGCTGCTGGAAATGTCTTGAGCGGCTACTAAAAGACACCAAGGGTTTCTGGTCTCAGCCTTGTTTGGCTCCTACATTGAGGGGTGTGGTGTTGATCTTATGATGCTCTCCAGCATTGAAAGCCTCTAGATGAGACGGTTAAGTGCGGGCAATCAACAGAGCTAGTGCAGGGGCGATGCAACGATGCCTTTTTGCATAAACTGCGGCGGTCATAGCGGTACCAATGTACTTCACCCGCAAGGGCTGTGATATGTACAAGCGTTCTCTGCAATATCAACACATCCAAATGTGGCAATAAGCGAGACTGTCATGCTGGCAAGGGTGAGTTTGTATGCCTCACATATATGCATATATACTCAGATCAGTCAGCATTCAATTTGCATCTACAGGCCGCGACAGCTGCCCACTTCATGATGCAAGCTCACTGCTATACCTGCTATCCAAAGCAACGTAATGAACATGCTTTGAAGTCTTGACAGTGCAACTGCAGCAAATTGATACAGTGCTATTGTTTGAGCAAATCTTCACAAACGGGAAGTGCACCCCAGATGATATGCCTCAAGAACAGAATCAGGCTTTGTGTGCATATCATGATGTGCCATATGCCCTGTCTCCAGCATCGCCGAGGCCAGGGACAATGTATCCCTTGTCGTTCAGCTCTGAATCTATCATTGCTGCATACACCTTCAGACCTGCAAGCAAGTAACAGCACCATGCCATACAAGCAACTTAAACGGCAACAGCATACTGTGTGTGCCTGCTGGACAGCTTTCACCCTGCTGCATGGAACAGGAGCCCGTACACATGTTGAGGTCTTAGGGCTTAGGGTGGGCGCTAATGTCAAGAGCGGGCATAGCAACAGAGAGGAAGGCAGGATGGCGCAAGGAGGAACAAGCAAAGGGCAACCGTCAGTTTCGAGGAGCTGTTTGCAGGGCTACACATACAAGCTGCCAATCCATAATGCAACAGATGCTGTTGGTGCATCCTTCTTGTATCGTAACAAGCTTTTGCAATACTAACTCTGGATCTGACATGTAGTGCAGCATTGCAGCATGACTCGCATGTGCAGCATGAGAGTCATGGTGCAATGATGAACTAAAGGTAAGATGCTGACCTTGTATCGCAAGAGCTTGCTACGCTGCCAGAATGATGCAGCGCAAAAGCTTGCTACGCTGCAAGCAGAGACACAAACATGCCAGGGCACTGACATGCTGCATACAATGGGCTTTGCCAGTGTTTGGCAGAGGGCCACCAGTTGGGCACTCACCAAGGTACTTCTCTGATAGCTTCTTCAAGGCGGGTGGGGCAGCCACGATGCACACTACAACAATTTGGCTGGCATCGGCACCCCTAGCAATAATGTCGTCCAGTACATTCACCACTGTTCCTCCTGCAGTTGCAAAGAGCACATGTAGGGGAGACTGACACTGGTGTTGTCTAAAATTGCCACATGAGCTATAGGTCATGCATGAAGACACTCATGCTGACTCTGGCATGCAGTCTCAACCACAGACGTGGAATGGCAGTGGGCAGCAAGCCTCAATCTCAAAACGCTGTGATCCTGAAGCCAATTTTTGGTGCATCCTTGACTGCTATCCCCTGTTGTGAGCTCATGCGTCTACTGACTGACTAATGCTCGCTGTTCGAAAAGCTTTTGAGTAGTCTGAAGCAAGACAATCCAAACAAATGGTGCACGTGTCCTGCAGAGTGCAGTATGACACCATTGCCATGCATTGTGAACCAAATGCACTTTGGCAATAGCATGCAATCTTTAGATGNAGTGACAAACCCACCTTGACCATTATACACTGCACTACTCTACCTTTGCCATAGCATTGCCATGCAGTCACAAGGCTCCTCATGCTTCAGGTATGGTGCTGTGTGTGTGGCACATGTTTGTTGCAGGTATGCAGGCAGCTTTGCGAGCATGTTGCATACAGCCAGCCACGCCATTTCACCAGCAGTCAAGTACAAGCTGCAGCAGTGTAGGCAGACTGGTTGGGTGCATGGACTTTGACCGCCCATTGCAGGAGGCAGTTTGGAGGATGGCACGGGGATTGACCCAAAGTACAGCTTTGCTGGCCTGATGAAGGACTTAAAGAGCATGTCTTCAGACAAGTTGGAAGACTCCATTGCCTTGGCTACCATGTACATGGATGAGGATGAACCTTTGGCCAGGGCGCTACGCAGAGGCATTGGTGTGCATCACAACGGCCTGCCCCTGAAGTATCGCCAGATTGTTGAGATCCTGTTTCGATGCGGCTACTTGCGTGTAGTCTTTGCAACCGGTTAGCTGCAAGAGAGAGAGACTGCATTGACAGCTTCATGTCTTCTTGACTAAGATGTATACACACTTGTTTCTGCTGGACTCCAAGTTTACAGACCTTGGAGTCGAGCCTACTACGACTTATTGTTCAAGCTGAACGTATGCACATGAGAGCCAGCACAGGTTGTTGACCCGGTAATGGACAGTACACAAGGGTCAGGGCCTATGCGTGATGCTTTCTGTTGTGCTATGAATGCCTGCTGATGCATGCATGCAGATGACTCTAGTTGGCCATTGCTAGCTTTGTCTGACATCACTAGACTTTTGCTTGTCGGCCATAAGAGTGCATGTAAGTGCATGCAACTGCACTGGTTCCATAGATCCTCAACTGCTGTCAATGCAAGGTGCAATGGGGTTGTACTCAACAATTTTACTGCTTGCAGGCACCCTGGCATATGGCATNTGTGAGCGAATGATCACCTGGGCTGCTGACAGCTTCAACTTGTTTTGTGCTTGCCTGCTGACTGCCTTCCCAAGTGCGTCTTCTAGAGCATCGCCTGTGTCTATGAAGTCTGTTGCTGGGGTTACATCTGCCTTGATCACCTGCTGGACCTGCAGGCAAACACTTTTGCAGACAATGACTTGCAGCTGTCATGACCATTCTATATCTTGATATAGACTACATCTTGATGCAGATCAAGGCTGCATCTGTGCAGTGTGATTGCAAGTACTCTGAACAATTGAAGCAAGTTCACGACAGTGACCTTTCAACGTACAGCTGGACGTGTGGTCCAGACACGATTCTTGATTTCAGACTCTCATCAAGAGTAGGATCTGATTGGCCCATCAGTGCCACTGGTGAAACATGGATGTACATGCTTGAGTATGCAGTCACTCATTGTTGTCGTTGCAAAACCTTTGTAACCTCAACGGTGGTGGATGGTGGGTAGTGTGATCCTGCTTGAAAGCACAGACCTGATACAGTTGCTGTGCAAGGCTGATGATATTGGCTTCCTGCTGAGCATTTAGACCCATTGACCGCAGCAATTCCTGTTGCGCCTGGTCTGACATCGGAGCCTGCCACTCAGATAGCAGTTGGGCCACAGTAAGTTCTGGAGGACTATCATCCACCACGGTGTCCGTCATGATACAGCTTGGCTGTAAGCGCCAGGTCCTTTGTGACTGAGATGCTGTTTTGGCACAGCCACGTTATATAGCAGGCAGCAAAGCAGACACAAGTCTAATTGACTATTCAGAAAACTAGGTTTGTGAGCAGGCAACCTCTATTTGCTACACTTCAGATTCATGGTATACTGCAAGATAAGACCAGTATTGTCATAGTGGCATGTCAAGCAGATCTGCTGGGCATGAACAAAACATAGTTCAACACACAGAACATACAGTGTCTATTGCTGCCATACCAGCATGATGAAGGCAGCATGAAGACTGTGAAGGTGTATATACAGCTTGGTAAGAAGCAAAGCCTGGCACAACTTTGCAAGCCGCAAGCACAGCAACGATTACCACTTGCGCTGCCATCAAGGCCTGAGGTGCAGTGAGACTCAGCAGAAAATCTTGTACAGCTACCCTGATCAGGTGCTGCTCGGAAGCATTCATGAGGAGCAGAGCAGCCTGCTTTTGAGCTGCCAGCAGATGTGACTCCATGACATGAGCCTCAAATGAGGAGCTGAACCAGATACGAACGCCTTTTCCCTGCATGCAAAAGCAGCACTCTCAGCCATCCGCATACAGCAAGAACACTGAAGGCAGAAATGCCTCACTGAATTGCAGCTAGCCCGTGCAGTCTGTACATTCACCCTGCAAAATTGCTGCAACCCATGTTGAAAGCGTGTGATCTTGGGTACAAGATCTTGGATACAAGGGTGTGATAGACACAATAAACGTGCGTCACTGACGCAAGTCCCGGCCCATGATACACTGCGCAAATTTCAACTGTAAGATACAGAGCANAGCCGGATGCAGCCCAACAAGGCTGCAGCCTCCCCTGCCCCCTCTGGCAACACATGCACCTGCCATGCACACAGACCTNCTGGCTTCTGCAGCTTCACAGGACATTGAAACCTTGCGTGCGCGCGACCTTGTGTGGTGTACTTGAGTGNCGTTAGGTACTGTCATAGCATATTCGCTGTGACAAACACAGAAACTAGTATAACGGGCATTGAATTGCACAACAGTGATGGCTGCAATTGATGTTGGCAGCGTATGGCAAGTTCAGATGCACCTGTGGAAGATTTGTGGGATTTANTTGGCGGGAGCCCCTCGCTCAGCACTGCCAAGACGGGTTGCTACAGGTGAGCAAAGCATGACTCAGTGGTGCGTTAGGTANCAGTGCTGTAGCAGCACTGTGTCTCTTGCTAGACATTGTGTGTGAAGGTCTTGAAAGCCTTCAGGGAGAAGATATGAGCAGGAATGCTGCATTGCATTGATGCAGCTATGCATGCTGTGAGGTTCCTATTGCGCAAAGTCCCATGCGCNCCATCTACACCGTATCTACACCATATTCAGATACATTTGCAAGCCTTCCTTCAGCTAGGTGCAGGGGATGCATTACCTGAATGGCGGCCCACTGCTCAGCGAGGCCCCCAGCATAGGCTGGGCCGGGGGGTATGTNTGTGCCGCAACAGCATCCCTGCAGACGTGATGCTGGTCGAAAACAAAGAGCTGCGGGACCTGATAGCCTTAGCAACAGCTCTCTACACAGTTCCCACAGGCCATGATGAATGGGAGGCCGTCACCAGCTGTGCTGCCATAGCACCTTCTCAGAAAGCAGATGCACACTCCACCAAGTCAGACATCACCCTTGTCCCCACAGCGCCCCCAGCACACNATAGGTCCAAACACTCTTGCAAGTAGGACTTCGATCTTCACCATGCTGTCTGCATTGCTAACTTTGCTGATGGCTTACGGTTTGACTCCAGTGAGTCATACAAAGGTCACACTTGAGGAAGAGCGTGGTCTGAAGATCATGAGCCTGGCACTTGTTGCAGCTGAAAGCTGCGTGTTGTTATGTATTGACTGGGCATGTACATTCCTGGTGCTGGTGCTTGTAGTTCCCATTTGGCTGTTGCAGCCGATGGTCAATGTCAAGTTGCTTGTTCTGTACACTNCCTGTCACAACTCTATGTTACATGCTGTCGTGCCTGCAACCAGGACTGATGGCAAAGAAGCCATTGCCTTGGTCACCCCTGTGAGTGGTGTGTCAGTACCCTTGCACCCCTCAGCCTATCGTACAATCATTGTTGAAACATCCTGGCACATGACATGGCAAACTTGCTGTGCAGGCAACGTGACTGCTCAGGCAGGTGCACTTGCGGCAATCAAGGTGGCCACAGCTCTGCTACATTATCTGTCACAAGCTCAGTGGCTAGCCAAGGACATCATTTGGCTAGTTGTAGATGATGATTGTGCTTTAGGATATGACAGCATGAATGCAGAATACTCCAAGCAGCATGCCGCAAAGGTGCGTTTCCCTGAGTCACTGTTGACTCCATACCTTGGCATGTGCATGGACCATGCAGCACGCATGCTGTGCTGATGGTCAAGCACTGCCTGGGAGGATGAACTCTGCTTCGCAAATACAATCTCAGAAATGTTCCTGAGTGTACAGAGCAACGTTGCTGAGTTACTCTGGCGTCTCATTGCTAACACCAAGTTGTTCCCAAATCGCCCACAAACTACAGTTTGGAAACAACTAAGTTCTGCGTGCCTGCGTAAGCCTGTCCTCCACTGGCTGTTCCTGATGAAGTTTGCACATTCCACGTCTGATGTACACAAAGTAGAGATGGTTCACAACTATGCCACTGCACAGGCTTGGCTGGACATGCATCATGGGGGGGCAGCCACCCAGGCCGGGGCAGCGTCTGGGTATTCTGGCGTCATTCAGCAAGCACTGATACTTGACATGCAGTCTGCCAGCTTCAATGCACTCAACATAGAGGCAATTGGCTGGAATGGGCAGATGCCACAGCTAGACCTGTACTTCCTGGTCAAGCGCTTGGCAGAGATAGGC